>ML675626.1:1439477-1462507 GCA_007922155.1 Mesoclemmys tuberculata
ATATTTACCTTCATCCTTCTTTTATGGTGTCTTTTTAAAAAATTTCCATACACCTTTCACATATTTCACTTTCAGTAGTCCACCTTTAATTTTGGGTTCAACTAACTTCATTTTTGTGTAGTTCCCCTTTCTGCAATGAAATGCTAGCATGGTGGTCAGCTTTGCTGTTTTAATTCCCACATTCCCAAGCAGTTCATCTATATTCACCTCTTGCACCACATCCATGCTCCACTTACCACTAAAGCAAAGATTTCCTCTCGTGTGTGTTCCAGGACTAGCTGCTCCAAGAAGGTGCCATTTAAGGTGTCTGGAGATTTTATCTCTGCATCCCACTCTGGGATGACACACCTAGTCAATATGGGGATAGTTGAAATCCACCATTTTTATTCAGGTCTTTATTTTTATGGTCTCTGTGATCTCCCATTCCATTTCACTGTCCCTACCACCATCCTGGGAGTCTATCCCTACTGCTGGGAGTAGACTGGGAGTCTATCCCTACTGCTAAATTGCTAATAATAAAGCATGGAGTTACGAGCCAGAGACATTCCATTTTATAGTTGGTAAATTTGCAAGTTTTCCTTCATTGGGTGATGCTTTCTTTCATGTATGGTGCCAGTCCTCCCAGCAGGCCGACCTACTGTGTTTTTACAATAATTTTGTTCCCTGTTATAACTTTGTCCCACTCTTTAGCTTCTTTCCACCAAGTTTGTTATGCCTACTATCGCAAGAAAGAGAGGCATTTCTTCTCATTTTAAAAACTTTATTATCGTATCCAGAGATACAATCAAGAACAAAGATTTTTCAAACATGTCTTCAAAAACAATTATGTAAACATATGTTCTGATAGAGTATGAACATCTCTTTTCCTCTGACTTGAACAGTAACATGAAACTTTTCTATTTGCCATTTCTATGCCAGATGTGGTTCTCCAAGAAAACACAAATATTTCTCTAAATACAAGTTAAACAATTTACCCCTTTTTTAAACATCTGAATTATGCACACTCGTTGCCCTTGTTCTCCTTCTGCTCCTCGTGTAGGTTTTCTTAATTGATTCTGTCGGGAAGGCGGGGGATTTGTGCCCACCTCTTACAAGAGTCACACTAGACCTTTGATAAATAATAGATGAGAAAATGAAATCACTGACTAGGTGATAACTAATTTCTATTCACTGGTACTACTCATAAATAATATTTATTATATGTACAATCAGGACTCAAGATTGCTGTCATCAGTGGTGAAAATGATTACTGTAGTGGAATTCTTACAAGAATCCTGATCCTTAGGTAGGTTATTGGGTGGGGTCTATGTGCACATGGCTAGATCTTGGGCCATGACTTTTGTTCTTGTTTTTCAACCAATCATATTGTACTTACTGTGGCAAGGTTGGGGCAGGGGAGGGTAAGATACTCCGCCCCCATGGGTCCTGCGCTCTGCCGGCCTGGCCGGTGGTGCAGCTGCGAGAGGGTCGAGGGAGGGGCCGGGGCCCGCTCTGCCCCTGGGTACCGCTACCTTCCCTCTGGGGTAGTCTGTGGACCGCTCCCTGCGTCCCCAGCCAGGTATTCTGCCCTTCGGGGCTGCGGTAACAGCTGTGGAAGCTGCAAGCCTCTGTAGGCTGCCGGCCGCAGGCTGCAGCCTGCCAGCTCCAAGCCGCCAACTCCAACTGCAGGCTTTCGAGCTGCAAACCTCCAAAGTTGTAAATTGTAACTGACTCCAAACTATCACTAACTCCAACTGTAACTCAAACCTCCGTCCTCCACACCTCCTCTCTCCAGACTCCACAACTGCCTGCCTGCCCTGCAGGCTTTTAAGTGTTTGGGGCGGGGCTTCCTGATTGGACCCAGATGGCCTGATTGGTTAAGCAGCCCCAGGTGGCCTAACTGCCTAATCAGCCCCCAGCTGAGTCACCCAGGGAACAGGGCTTTGTTGAGCCTGGGGCTGATATATCTGCCTTCCCACACTCTGGCAAAGCCGTCAGGCCTGGCCCTGTCACATTACGTATTTGCTCCAATGTGTGTGTTTCTCAAACAGATGGTTCCTAACCTGGGGGGGGGCAGGAGCCCTTGAGGGGGGGTGTGCCAAAGATTCCAGGGGGTCCATGAGGCTTCAGTAATATTGAGGTCATTTAGACATTCCGCTTCACGCCAGCCAAAGCAGAAGAGCAGACCCTCCTGAACTCTATGCCGGCCAGAGTGAAGCAGCCGCCCTGAACTCTGCTTTGGCCACCCCCCACCCCACGGTGGCTGGGCACCTGGCCTGAGAGGAGCAGCCCTGCACTGGTGAAGACCTGCAGCATCCCTAGCCACCCTGCATCCATTATCCTCAGTCCATGAGGGATGGGAAGAAGCAGAGCCACGCAGGGCGTGCAGTGGCGGCTGTGCTAGGGTAGCTTTAGCTTCTTACTCAGGTAAGTAATTTATTATTATGAATATTATGTAATTTAGTGTGGTTATCATCATGTGTTTATTGCTGGTTGTGGGGCTCTTGTTTTACTACTGTTAACTAATGGGGCTTACACGCGAAAAGGTTAGCAGCCACTGAAACGATTCTATGTTTCTTACCATCATGCAATCGGTTTTGTCTGGGCAAGTGACAGAGTTGCAGCATATGCAGTAGTCCTCCACGCTGTCTGAAAAATCAACACAATGTGCTCAAAGGATGGCGACGTGGTGACAAACTTTACATATACACATCTTGATGTCCTCTGTATTGTGCATTCTGTCAGTTAAGCAACAGCTTTTCAAATATATTGGGTGGTCCTTTATAATAACATTTCAACTTTGCAGCCCCAGATAGTTTTCTCTGACTTTCACTGTACTTCCTGCTGGTGGCTGTAACGATCCCAGATTACATGTTGCTGGTTTGTCAAGAGGAAGCATTTGCCCCAGCCACATTTTCCCAGTATTCATACTGTCTCACCATTACAGAAGCAAACCTGAGACATACCCTACTGAAATATTCAGATAATAAACCCTTCTGTGATCTAATCCCATCTTCCTGTATTTTACCATATAATCTGGCCTCAGTAGGTAGAGGTAACAGTTATTGCCTGACTCCTTCAGCAAAAGAAATGCTTTGTCTTCAGAACCTATTCAGAGCCTCTTCTGTGGTTTCCACAGTACTGATGTCTTCATGCTCTAAATACATTTCTGCAAACTATGAACACTTTTATTTAGAAAATACATCCATAATTACACAGCAATACAAATAATAATGAAAATGTTGTGTTCAATGCCCTTAGGTCCACAGTTGTGCCCATCAGTTTGTGTCTTGTGTTCCAATATTTTTTGTGGATTTCCCAGTTTCGTGGCAGATGAAGGGTCTGAACTGGTAGAGAGTACAGTAGCTGGCTATCAATGTGTCCTGCTTTTTCTTAGTTTGTCTACATGTGTAGCACTTTCCTTCTGTCTTTAGTGAATGCTTCCAACTACTCAGTACTGACAGATACGTTTCATTTCACATTATCATGTCAGTGTTACGATACGTATGACTTATTTGCCTGTGTCCCATCTGGCTAACAAAACCTTCTCACTCATGCTACATGCCCACCCACCTTCAATGAAGCTCTCAAGACAATATTACCCTCTAAGATACTTTAGTTGAAAATATTTTCACAATGACACCACATGTGACCTCTGAAAATAAGTGTGAATCACCTCCAATTCCTCAGCAAAGCTCTCATATGTAGTCTCATGACATAAGGGGTCAGTTGTCAACAATTCTTTTTTTTTCTTTCCATCAATGCTACCTGTTAGTGTAAATACAGATACATTTGCTCTTGGTAATATGAGCATTTCAGCAAATTCATAATGCTTTGTCCAAAAATTAAATCCTGATTTTTCTCACTTTGAGGAAATCATATTTTGCATTCCCTCATGGAAAACATAGACCATATTTGTAACATTTACGTTCAGAACATCATAATCCTGTCTACACAATACCATTTTATTTTTTTAAATCAATCCTCTAAACTTCTTCACCTTCAGTGAAGTTCCATTGCTATATATTAAACTTGAACTTGTTGCAATGACAGTACAACAAGAGTACATCCCTGCTACAAAGCAGTATCTGTAACCCGTAGTGCAGTATTTCATGTAGTGCAGACTATCCCAAACTCCAGCAAGGAAAAAACATGGTTACTTACCAGTAACTGTTGTTCTTCGAGATGTGTTGCTCATATCCATTCCACTTAGGTGTGTGCGCGCCCTCGTGCACGGTCTCCGGAGAACTTTTTCCCTAGCAGCCCCTGTAGGGGCTGGTCTTGGCACCCCCTGGAGTGCTGCCCTCATGCAGCGGTACATAGGGCACCACCGGCCCCTCCCCTCCTCAGTCCCTTCTTTCCGCCAACTCCGACAGCAGGGACGGAGGGTGGGTGTGGAATGGATATGAGCAACACATGTCGAAGAACAACAGTTACTGGTAAGTAACTATGTTTTCTCCTTCGAGTGATTGCTCATGTGCATTCCACTTAGGTGATTAACGAGCCATACCTGGAGGTGGGTAGGAGTCAATGGTGAGCTGCCCTCAGCACGGCCCTGCCGAAACTTGTGCCCTCCCTCGTCTGCTGGCGTAGTGCGACATGAAAGTGTGCACTGGCGACCCGGCGGTGGCTTTGCAGACGTTGTGCAAAGGTGCCCACTACGGGTGTGGCCCGGGCACTGTGATGACCTCTGAAAGTGGTGCTTCTCAGCAGCACCGAGCAGTACTTGATGCATGGGGTAGTCCGTGGGGAGAAACGCTGGTGACCTTTCCACCTGGATTGCCGCTGTAACCAGAGGTTCGCTTCCTGGAACAGCTATGTAAGCCCCACGCAAAGGGATGGGGCTCATTACGCATCAGCGAATGTGATCTCCTCACCTCCTCCCCGCCATGTGGTTTGGAAAAACCATGGGGAGGAAATTTATCTTGATTACAACGAAAGATAGGAACCCATCCTGGGTAGAGAAGCCAGATGTTGGCGAAGTTGGACCTTGTCCTTATAGACTACTGTATAGGGAGACTCCAAGGTCCCGGCCTTAGTGCCGGAGAAGCTTCTTGCCGAAGTGGTAGCCACCGGGGGTGGGGCTACCTTCTGTGAAAGCATGAGCCGGGGCATAGAGACGTGAGTTCAAAAGGGGGCCCCAAGCATGTCGAGAAGGCCAGGTCGAGATCCCGACGAGGCACCGGGTCGCGTGCCTGCAGATAAAACTCACTGCCCTGTTGAGGCAAGCAGCTGATCTGGGGGAGCTAGAACAGAGACATCCCTTCGAGTAGTTGAAGGGAGGCCAAGATGCGCAACCCGTGAATCTTCAATGAGGCCAGGATTAGGCCTTGGGCTTTAGCTGGAGCAGATACTCCAGGATTGCCTGTGCCAGCAAGAGTCTTGGCAGGTTGCCCCAGAACTCTGTCCACAAGGTGGACCGTATTTACTTAACCTGATACGCAACCTGTGCGGAGGGTTCCTGCTGCCAAGCAGGGCTCGCTGGGCCTGCACCAGGCAGGCCCTCCCTCCTTCTGCCGGGTGCAACAGGTGCCCCAGGTCCTGGGGGAGTTACCTGTCGGGGCGACTGGACGGTCCAGCATCATGCTGAACCAGTCCCGTGTTGATTAGGCTGGAGCAATCAGTAAGACGTCCGCCCTGACCTACCTTATCTGCTCAGCCGGACACCGGGTCAGGTCAGAGTGGGAGGAGACGCGTACCTGAGAGTACCGGTTTAGTCGATGAGGGATGTTATGGAATCAACCCAGCCTTGCTATCCTGGGGCGAGCAGAACCTTGGACACTTGTGTCCTAGACCAACGGGACAAGGCCCAGTTGGAAAATGCCCCACTTGGGGAGAAATACAGGCATGACGTACGGATGTCAGGGACCATCACAGCGGGAAAAAGACAACCTGCTGAGGCAATCCACCTAGTCGCTCCTGTCCCCCGGGAGGTGAGAGGCAGTTAAGCGGAGAACATGCCTCGCCATGAAAACCAACAGATGGGGGGCTTTCTTGCAGAGGATTGGGGAGTATGGTCCTCCCCTCCTTTGCGCCGATGTGCTGGCGCCTGTACCTTGACCGACGGAACCAGTCCCTGAACAGGACGCCACACAAGACCTTCACCAGTGCAGGGAGGCTCGCACGGGTAGGGAATCTATTGGGTGGCTGTTCGGTGCCTATATCGAGGCCACCTACCCCTGAAGCAATCTGCGTCCCTGGCGGACCAGTGTTGCTACACATGTGCAAGCCACCACGTGACCTAATAACTGCAGGCAGTGTCCTAGATGCTGTCGTGGACATTGTTGCAGCTGGGAGACGGTATGGACCATAACCTCGAAATTCGGCTGGGGCGGGAAGGCTCTGGCCTGGGAAGCGTTCGCCAATGAGTAATGCAGCCTGCTGCACGTGGAGCAGGAGTAAGAGCGGGCCCACAGTCTCCCACACTCAGGACCGGGATCTGTCCCAGGCCATCAAGACAACTCATCAAGGGAATATCTGCATACGCTATGTCTCAGGTGGGCAGCCACCACGACTCTGCGTCTGCTGGTCACAGGTAGATATGAACTAGGAGCAGCCAGAAGGCCCCATTCCTGTCCCTACGTGTAAAGGGTTAGAAGGCCTTGGCGTGTAGAGCCTCAGAGAGCCAAGTATGGTCCCGAAGTCCCTCAGACCATGGAGCTTCACAGTGGTCCGATCAGAAAGAAAGACCAACCCATCGTAGGGGAAGCCCTGAACGATCACTGCCTCTGCTGGGACAGGCCCAAGGATTGCAGCCAGGAACGCCTTGTCGTGGCAATGGCGGAGGCTATGATCTTAGCTGCCGAACCAGCAGCATTCCTGAATGTCTAGGGTGCTTCCCCAGCACCATGACTCTCCCATCCAGGACAGTGGTGAAGCCTGTGCCCTGGCCCCGTGGCAGGGTCTTAGCAGGCCGCCTGAGGTCATTTTACAGTGAAATTCGTATCCACCCCAGAGGGCTGATGGTTGGCAAACCTGACCTACAGGGCTGCCACGGACACTGAGCCGGGACACAGCACCGTGAATCCAAGGGCCGGGTCTTGAGTAATCAACAGCCTGGACCTTCCAGCCGGGAGATAACACTTCCCCCTGCCATCTTTGACGTAGAGGCGACGAATGGGGGAGAGGTTCCATAGGGCCTCTTCTCCTCAAGAGTCCAATCGTGGACCCGTAGGGCCACCCACACTAGCGCTGCCACCGCCAGCCCACTGAAGCAGGCAACCTTGGCCTCCAGTGAGAGGTCACCCTCCTGAGCAGCTCCCAGTGCGTCCGAAACCTTCCCGTGGCGCCACGGAACCCCAGAAGACTGCACCTCCTGGGCAGGATGAGGGGAACTGCCACGGCACATCCCGCGGGTGCTCACACCAAAGGAGTGCGCCACAGTGGGTCTCCCCATGGGATCTGACTCCCTATCCAAGGAGCAGAGACCCTGCCCCGACCTGTGCCAGGAGCGCAGACCGCACCCCACTGCATGAGACGGGCAGCCCCAGTCCCAACTGGATGGCCATGGGGGCCCACAAGGCTGCCATTGCCTCTGGGGCCAATGCAGGCTGACCGTGCCCCCCATTGTGGGATCCCGAGCCACCCACCTGTGGGCCCTGGCTGTCCCGCATCGCGGGTGACGCGCCTTGCCAGGGGCTGTTCCCCCGCCTCCCACGGCGTGGAGGACAACGAGAACCGCCTCCCACGCCACAAGCGGTGTGGATGGGAGACGTGCTCTGGGGAGCTCCTGGCACCGACGTGCTGCCTTGGCGCCGAGGGCCCCGCAGTGTCGCTCACCCCCTGGTGATCGGGTCCAGCGCCGCCCCGATCCTCGCAGTGCTAAGCCTGCCACGAGCACCCTTAGCCGTGGGCTCTGCCTAGCAACCGGGGTCCGCACCCCCTCTGTGCGGGTGGACCCCACGTTGCTGAGGCGGGACCCCCCCCAGGCCCCACGCCCGCCCCAGAGCGGGGGGGTGTGAGGTGGGGGGGGAGGGAGGACGCTTCTGCGCTGAGCCCTGCAGAGGCACAGGCATCTCCCCTTTTTTTTTTTTTTTTTCCGCTTGCAACTGCTGCTGCCGGCTTCTCTCCTCACTCCGAGCTGTCACTCGGCAGCGGGAGGAGGGGACCCGCAGCCCTGGCACTGGGACCCGCACCACGCCTGGAGGGCGGGAAGGAGGGAGGGGAGAGACACCCGACCCTTGCTGCAGCACCGGGTCTCGCTCCGCAGTCAGAGAGGAGCAGACCCCCTAGCCTTGAGCGCTGCGGCGGCCCCTGCCCCAATGCTGCCTCTCGGTGCCGGGGAAGGGGACCCTGCAGCGCAGCCCCCAGTGGGACGGCGCCGGGCCCCGCACTGTGCCCCAGAGTGGAGGCGGCCCCCCCTGGGGCTGAGAGCTCTGGCGGCACTGGGTGTCACCCCGTGGTGCCAGGAGGGAACCCCAGAGCGGCGCCTCTGGTGCATGGACGCTGGGACCCATGCTGGGTCTCGGTGCTGGGGGAGGGATGACCCTCCAAGACCTGTAGCTGCACCGGGTCCCGTGCCCTGCCTCAGAGCGGGGGCGGACCCTTCATCAGGAGTCCAGCAGCAGCACCAGGTCCCGTGACTATAACTAACTCAGTTCAGGGTGAACTGCTATCTAACTACTCACTTTTACAGGAAAGAAAAACCTGTTAAGAGCAGGGGTTGTTCTCAACCGGCCGTCACGGGCGGAAAGAAGGAACTGGGGAGGGGAGGGGCCAGCAGCGCCCTATGTACCGCCGCATGAGGGCGGCACTCCAGGGGGCACCAAGACCGGCCCCTCAGGGGCTGCTAGGGAAAAAGTTCTCCGGAGACCGTGCACGAGGGCGCGCACACACCTAAGTGGAATGGATATGAGCAATCACTCGAAGGAGAACCATCTTACCACAACAACCCAATGCTTAGATGCATCGAAAGGAAGCAACACTATATCCTTTTGTATAATTCCTCTGTGTTCATTGAAAAAAGAGAGAGAGATGCTTTTATAGTTAGCAATGAGGCAAATGATGCAACGTGGATTACACTCGACCTCACCATGTCCAGATATGACTACTATTATTCATTCCGCAAAACATGGTTACTTACCAGTAACTCCTTGTTCTTTGAGATGTTGCTCATATCCATTCCAGTTTAGGTGAGTGCATGCCACAGTGCATGGGTTCCCGGAACTTTTTTCCCCATAACAGGACCCCCTAAGGTCAGCTCCAGTGCCCCCTGGAGTACCGCGCTCATGCCATGGCATATAAGGCACCACCAACCCTATAGCCCCTCAGTCCCTTCTTTCTGCCAACTCCAACAGCAGGGACAGAGGGTGAGTGTGGAATGGATATGAGCAACAGATCTCAAAGAACAACAGTTACTGGTAAGTAACCTTGTTTTCTTCTTCCAGTGCTTGCTCATGTTCATTTCCCTATAGGTGATTACAAAGCCGTACCTTGAAGGTGGGTAAGTTACTGGTGAGCGGCCACAGCACAGCTCTGTTGAATCCCGCATCCTCTCTTGCGTGCCGCACGATGGCGAAGTGGGACGTATAGGTGTGCACCGATGACCAGATGCCAGCTTTGCAGATGTCCTGCAGGGGCACCTTCTCCAGGAAGGCCATCAACAAGGCCTGTGCCCTAGTTGAGTGCACTGTGATGACTCTGGGGAGTGGTATGCCTGCCAGCTCGTAGCAGCATTTGATGCAGGAGGTGATCCACTTGGAGATGCGCTTGGTGGAGACGGGGGATCCTTTCATCTGGTCCACGACGGCGACAAAGAGCTGAGTCGTCTTCCAGAAGGGTCTTGTCCTGTCAATGTAGTAGGTCAGGGCTTGCCTAACATCCAGGGAGTGCCATCTCCGCTCCTCTTCCGAACTGTGTGGTTTGGGAAAAAACACGGGGAGCAAGATACCTTGGTTATAATGAAAATGCGAGACCACCTTGGGCAGGAATGCCGGGTGGGGTCTCAGCTGTATCTTGTCCTTAAAGAACGCTGTATAGGGGGGCTCCGAGGTCAGCGCCCTGATCTCAGAGACCCTCCTAGCCGAAGTAATAGCCACCAGGAAGGCTACCTTCCATGACAGGACCAGCAGCAGACATGAAGCCATAGGTTCAAAGGGGGGCCCCATCAGTCCGGAGAGGACCAGGTTCAGATCCCAGGGAGGCACCGTGTCATGGACCTGCAGATGTAGCCTCTCTACCCCCTTGAGGAACCTGATAGACATGGGGTGGGAGAACAGTGATCTCCCCTCTAGCGGCTGATGGAAAGCTGAGATGGCTGCCAGATGAACCTTCAGAGAAGCTAGAGCCAAGCCTTGGAGTTTCAGCTGTAGCAAGTACTCCAGGATGGGCTGAATAGGAGAGAGGCTTGGAAGCAACCCCCAAGACTCCACCCAGCAGGTAAACCCTCTCCATTTGGCCTGGTACATGACGTGTGTTGAAGGTTTTCTGCTGCCCAGCAGAATTTGTTGGACCTGCACCAACCAGGCTCTTTCTCCCTCCGTCAGCCACAGTCTCCAGGCCGTCAGGTGCAGGGAGTCTAGGTCTGGGTACAGCAGCTGGCTGTGGTCCTAGGAAAGCAAGTCGTGCTGTCTCGGGCGCTCCAATGTTGCCTTGGCCATGCCGGGGCAATCAATATCATGTCTGCTCTGTCCCTCTTGATTTTCAAGAGGACTTTGGGCAGCAGTGGAATGGGGGGAAATGTGTACATGAGGGCCCCCGTCCATTCGATGAGGAACGCGTTGGAGATGGAGCCCGGCTTGCGACCCCAGAGCGAGCAAATCCTCGGGCACTTGTTGTTCCAGGATGACGTGAACAGGTCCTGTCGGGGAACACCCCACTTGTGAAAGATGGAAGCCACTACCTGCGGATGCAGCGAGTAGTCGTGGCGGGGTAGAAACGACCTGCTGAGGCGGTCCGCCTCGTCGTTCCTGACCCCCAGGAGATGAGAGGCAGATAAATGAAAGTCATGCCTCACTGCAAAATCCCAAAGTCGAACTACCTCCCGGCACAGGCCTGAAGATCATGCTCTGGCCCTTACCGCATCCAGGGAGGCCCCTATGAATTCAATCTGCTACACCGGGAACAGCGTGGACTTCTGCTCGTTTATGAGCAGACCCAGCCTGTTGCATGTGGCACAGGTAAGGGACACACTGTCCTGCACATGGGCCCTGGGCCTGCCCCTTATCAGCCAGTTGTCCAGATACAGGAAGATCTGGACTCCCTGCTGCCTGAGATGGGCAGCCACCACCGCCATGCATTTGGTGAATACTCTGGGGGCAGACAAAAGGCCAAATGGGAGGGCCATAAATTGGTAGTGGCAACCAGCTACCACAAAATGGAGGAAGCGCCTGATCGATACACGAAAGTATGCATCCTTAAGGTCGAGGGTGGCAAACCAATCCCCTGGATCCAGAACTGGGATAATAGCGGCTAGGGAAACCATGTGGAACTTCAGTCTCTTTATGAACCCGTTTAGGCTGTGAAGGTCCAGTATGGGCTTTAGGCCCCCCTTTGCTTTTGGGATGAGGAAGTAACGGGAATAAAATCCTCTCCCTACTTCTTGTGGGGGAACCAGTTCCACCGCCCCCAGGTCGAGGATATTGTTGACCTCCTGTATGAGGAGTTGCTCATGAGAGGGGTCCCTGAAGAGGGATGGGGGGAGGGGTTGTTTGGTGGCAAATTGAATGGCATAACCATTGCTTATTGTGTCTAAGACCCAGCGGTCTGACGTCACACTTGCCCGTTCGCTGAAGAACAGGTGCAGCCTGCCCAGGAAGGGGCGGGATGTATCCAGAGGAGCAGGGGAGGTGCCACCCTCCAGCGCACCATCAAAATTGGCCCCCCTTATTGTTCAGGCCCTTGGAGGGTCCTTGCTGGGTCCCAGAGGAGCAGGCAGGCCTACTGCATCCTCTATTCCTCTCTCAACCCCTGCTGGGTGGATAGGACCTAGGTGGTGGCCTAGGCTGTTGTCAAGGTTGCTGCGGCAACTGGTCTCTAGAGGCCTGTGGAGTGTATAGGCCTAACAAGCGCAAGGTAGCTTGGGAGTCTTTGTGAGCATGCAGCTTCTTGTCTATCCTGTCCGAGAAGAGAGCCAACCCATCGAAAGGAAGGTCCTGGATCAACTGCTGCACCTCCTGGGAAAGCCCCGAGGATTGCAGCCAGGAGCACCTCCTTATGGCCACTGTGGACGCCATTGCTCTACTGGCCATGTCTGCTGCGTTACTGGCTGATTACAGGGCTGCGCCAGCCATGATGCATCCCTCATCTAGCACTGTGGCAAAGTCAGCAGCCTGGTCCTGGGACAAGGCCTCTGCAAACCTCTGGAGTGAGTTCCAGAGGTTCAAGTTGTACCTCCCCAGCAGCGTTTGGTGACTAGCTATGCGCATCTCAAGGGCCCCAGTGGAGTACACTTTACTTCCGAACAAGTCAAGTTTCTAGTTGTCCTTGTTCTTGGGCATGTTGCCCTGAAACCCCTGTCTATCCCTCTGGTTGGTGGCTTCCACTGCCAGAGTACCTGGGGCACGGTGGGTGAACATAAATTCAAACCCTTCCACGGATACATAGTACTTCTGCTTGGCACCCTTGGAAGTTGGGGCTACTGAGGTGAGGGTTTGCCATAAGGCCTTAGCCAGTTTTAGCACCCTGTCATGCACCACAAGGCTACTCAAGAGGGACAATGCACTCCATAGTCACCAAAAAGAGGGTCCTTCTCATCAGACAGTTCCTTGACCTCCATGTTGAGGTTTGAGGCCACCCTCTTCAGTAGTTCTTGGTGGGCCTTAAAATCCTTTAAGGGCACCCTCTGGTCCTGGGCAGCTGCCTCATCCAGGGAGAAGGAAGAGGACTGCGGGTGCCTGCCCTTTTTACAGGGTCCTGTGGAGGGTCCCTCTCCCAGGTCTGATTCCTCCTCCGAGGAACAGTCCTCGTGCCCCTTTTCAGTTGCAGGGGGCACCGAGTGGGTGGCGGACAACAGGACTGACACCGTGCCTGGGCCCATGTAAGCTCCTCATGGTCCCCAATAAGGCCACTGCCATGGTCCTTGGGCCACTCTGGTGCTGGCAATGGTACCGGCTGCTGGGTGTCCTGTGGGGGCTTTTGGGGCTCTTGAGTACCCTTGGCCTTCAGGGGACTCAGGTCCTTGGAGCAACGACCTTTACTCCACCTCTGCCTGCTGCTCCGCACGGGGGAGCGGCCCCTCGATCTAGAAGACGATTTGGAGAGCCGGTGCCGATGGAAGCGGTGCCATGATGAAGTACGCTCCGACGAAGATGAGCGTCATCTCAGCACCAAAGGCTTTCGGTGCCGCTTGCCTTTCAGCGAACTGGATTGGTGCTGACAGGACCCGCACAGCGCCGAGCTAGACTCCGGCGATTGGGATCTGCGGTGCAGTGCCGGGGAGTGCACCAGTGCCGGGCTTCTCATTGGGGATCTGGACCAGCACTGCGACTAATGGCTCAGTACTGAGGACCTCGAGCCCGAGGATGACAAATGGCACTGAGTGACTCTCAAGCAGCATCCGGTGCAAGAGGATTCCAGTGCCAGGGACCGTTCCCAGTGTGGAGAAGATGAGGTTGACTCAATGCTGGATGGGGAGCTTCCATGCTCTACCCGGGGTAGCCATCTGGCAAGAGACCCTGACTGGGAGTCTCGACCTGCCTCCTGGGGCACCCAGCGGGGGTTTACCCCTAGACACCAGCCCCTTCTCCCTCAGCCAAGGGAGGGGTGGAGGCATGGGCAGGGCCATCCGGGCTCTCGCTGCCTGGGAAGCCTCCCATGTCGACAGCACCAGCAGAGAAACTCCCCCACTGCCAGGCATCAGGGGAGGCTCTCTGCAAGGGGATGCAGGCACTGGAGCAAGCTTGACGGGCCCTGGCTGCATCCTGACACTCGACCCCACTGGTATCAAAAGTAGGGGGGAGTGTGCGCGCACTGTGCGCAGTCTTTGTCTTCGGCACCGGGGACTTATACTGTGATGGCTCCGTGACAACGTGGAGCGTGGAGGCTCAGAAGCAGGACGGAGCACTTCCTCCATAAGAATGGCCTTCAGCCTAATGTCCCGGTCCTTTTGAGTCCGTGGCTTAAAGGCCTGACAGATTTTGCATCTGTCTTTGTGGTGCTGTTCTCCCAGACACTTCAGGCAACAGTCATGGGAGTCACTCACTGGGAAAGCCTTGCCACAGCTGGTAAAATGCTTAAATCCCAGGGGATCTGGGTATGGCCAGGTCCCAGTTGAACCCTAAGGGCTCCTATCTAATAAACTAATTAATTATTAACTGTAGTAACAACTAACTACAAAAACTGCAAGAATATGAAGGGGGTAAGATACTTGTGTTAGCAAGGTTGTTCCAGTAACCATCACGGGCAGAAAGAAGGGACTGAGGGGCCGGAGAGTCGGCGGTGCCTTATGTGCCGCAGCATGAGCGTGGTACTTCAGGGGGCGCCTGAGCCAACCCTACAGGATCTGCTAATGGGAAAAAAGTTCCGGGAACCAGTGCATGGTGGTGATTGCTCACCTATAGTGGAATGGATATGAGCAATCACTCGAATGAGAACATAACATTTGATGTTTCTTGAGACTGTTCTTAACTGGTTTAACAAAATGTACTTTTCCTATGTTGGTCATGAAACATTGCTAGTATTTACCTTCTTCAGATTCATTTCTCCTCCTGCCTGCCTGCTAGAATGCTAGTGGAAATGACTGATGAGATGGCTTGTATCTGACACTCAAGAAGATTTATGAAATGCATTGGCCATTTTGGCACACAAACATACTGCAGTTCATTCATTCATTCATTCATACATGCAAGCAATCCTTATTGTTAGAAACATTGACTTCAAAACTTAGTAACCACTGCACATGGTGGTGATGAACTTATAGCCACACTGTATGTGAAACGTAGTGGCATTCAATATGTCAGATTTTGTGCAGTATACACCTCTAAATACTGTGAGTACATGTTTGCCAGCAACAAGTACATTGATTGGGTGCATGTAGAGTTTCAGACGCACATTTTGACGATCCTTGGCCTTCAATTGCTCTTTACCCCATGTTCAGCAGATATTTTAAAGATTGATATTTCCATGCACTATCTCTATAAGCGTCCTACCTTTGCACTTGCTGTCTTGATCACACAAAAGAAATGCGCATCAATAACCTACAAAATATGAAGGAAAGGTAAAACAATAACTTTTTCAGTATTAATGCAGTAAACCTATATTTTTTTTCTGCTGCTTACAGTTCTCAACACCCAGCCATCCTCTTGGCTTCAGGCTATGAAATGAACTGCAAAATAAACTTATATTTCCCACTTTGGCCTCCAGTTGGCTTCTGTGACAGTGGGTCTGTAATAATCGTACTAGAACAAAAAGGTTACACATACTTCATGCATGTTTATAGTTCCCTTTGTCTCCATCCCACCCTAGTGAATGCTGCCATTCTTAACTGAAAAATGTAATCATGGTCCAAAGCAAGCATCTTAAAAAATAGTTTAAAACTATTGCTTGTGGTTCTTACCTTTCTGAAACCATTCTTTGTCTTCCCTAACCTCTATAACTGTGTCATCAATGCCACTGTCTTTGTGAATTGCAAGTGCTTGCGCTACACAATCCTCTTCTTCTGTCTTAATGACCTCAACGCTTCTTGCACTGCTGCCAGCTGTGCTGTGACAGTTAGCACATTCTTTTTTTCAATGTTCTCAACAGCAGTTTGTATTACAATGTTTTCCTCTGATGTGTTTTCTATGACTAGTGATCCAGGTCCTTTCAATGGTTTTAAGTGGCAGATCCTGTACATCGTTCCAAAAAACGTTCTCAGACATGATTTCCAGTTTCACTTTTTTACCCACTACTCTGGTAACTTTGTATGCTCTGACCCTTCCTTTCTTGTTCTCCTTCTTGCATTCAGCAACAGAACACAGAGCTCAACTGTTGTTTTGCCATATTTAGAAATTTGTCTTTTACTATATTGTCTTTGTTTTCCTTGTGCTTCTTGAAATATTTTTCAAAGCCACTGCAGGATCCTTTCTGGATTTCAAATCTCTGCTGTACTCTCCATAGTCATCTTCACTGACTTCACTGACATTTGGTAACTTTGCAGAATAAGGGTGATGGGTTTGTATTTGTAAGAGTCAGACTCTCACAGTAACATATTTAAAAGAATAGTTATGGTAATTCAATACACTTACCATGTAATTCTCTGGGACTTGGTCTGGAAATTTCACTTCAAAGCCATCCAGTAGTCGAAATGGTGACATTTTGGTAGTCATTGTGACCCGTCCATGCCTAGGGTAGCTACCTGAAAATCTGGGATCAGGGCAGGCTGTAAAAGGAGAGCAGATTCTTCCAGCACTGGTGGGTGATGCTGAAGTCAGACTTCCCAACCAGCCACAAACAATGCTTCTGATTCCCCACACTGTTTATCAAGAAGCCAAAATAAAAACATACACAGCCCCCTTTACTGCATTTCAGTCTCTAACTCCCATCAGCCACTAGGTCTAGTAAAGAGACCATTTATTTAAAACTCTATGCTCTTTACCAAAAAGTTTTCTCCTGACCCCAAAGGGTCAGCCACAGTACCAGATCAATGTAAGTTTGGATCTTTCCCAAAATACCATGCTGCCCAGCCAATTCTTTAGTAACTAAAACTAAAGGTTTATTATGAAAAGAAACCATAAGAGAAGTGTTAAATGATTAAAGCAATCAGATAAATACAATTGATTTGAAAGTCCATATATATCTGGTTTCTAACAGAATTGTGGAGTTTGCAGGTTTGTACAGTCCCTCTGGTGTACATCCAGTACCTGGATGGGTCTCAGTCCTTTGTTTCACAGCTTCATTGCAGTTGTAGATTAGTTGATCTAGAGGTAGGCTAAAAACCGAAGACAAAATGGATGTGGGACAGCTGCTTTTATGTCCTTTGCCATGCTGCTTGTGGAAATTTACAGGAATAAGATGGCGTCCAAAGTCTCATGGGTAAGTCCTGGTGACTCACCAGGTATATCCCTGGCTTCTCGCCCTGGGCCCATTGTACCTATGAATTTCTTTAATGGGTCACTAAGCAGGCTAGTGCTGCAGCCATCCTGTCTGGGGGGTCGCCCAGACACAGCCCAATTTGAAATACAGACATAGCAAACAAACATCTCCATAACTTCCGTTACACATATAACACATGAACATAAACATCATCTTCCTTAGCACAGTATAGCCTTTCTAACAGCACCTGACACGGCATAGCTCACGTGGGTTAGCATGGCTTTGACATAATGATTTTAAATAATATACTAAATGGCTCCCCCTTCCAATCCAGCCAGTCATGTTTGGTTTAGATTGCAAAGAAAATCAAATGCCATCAAGCTATTCATCCCATTCATCTCACTGGCATCACATACTTCCGCAGTGCTCTGTAACAAACGGGTCTAGAGCTTTTCGTTCTTTAACTAACTAACTAAATAAAAACTTGCTACAGTATTGAGCACAAACTGCGAGAGTCCTGTAGCACTTTAAAGACTAACAAATTTCTGCAGGCATAAGCTTCTGTGGGCTGCAACCCACTTCATCAGATGCATGTGTAACACATTATACGTAATGAAAAGGGTGCGAGGAAGATAGCATCAGAGTGCATTATTACTAGTAGCGTTAACCAAATGTGGAGCAAGGCACTGCAGCCTTCCTTGGAGCCTGGGCTGTGTTGCCAGTCTACACTCAGAAACACATTTGCAACGCAATAGATAGCGACAAGGTCGAAGCATGCTGCAGCTTGTCACGTGGTGCGTTCTGCTTCTCTTTGGCACTCTTGTTTCCACACCCCAAAATTACCTGTTGATGGATTTGTTTGTGTTTTCAGCCAGTCCGTTCATTTGTGGGTGGTGTGGGCTGATGAAGCTACACTGTATTTAAAATTTTTGGCAAAACTCAAGGTTAAACTGAAAGAGAAATAGTTAAGCCATCAAGATACATATACATCCGTTAAAAGGAATGCTGGTTTTCCTAATCAACGTTGCTGTTATATGCAACTGCTGCGGTTTACTATCCCTTTTTTCAAAATTAGCTCCAGCAGTCACACGTTGGGGATAATTTTTGGTGTGTGTGAAGACCTCAAACCACAACATTTTAACAACCATGAGTGGCTTGACCAACAGCAGTGTTTGCAGGAAAAAAGGTGGCTACTTACATAAACTTGACATCAGCAATCCACTTTTCATAAAGATTGCCCGGTCAATGAAACGCATCTTCATCATCAAGTAACTGAGACCTGATACCATGGCTGAAGAAACAATAAGAACTGCAGAAAGACATCTATACTTTGTTTTTAAATTCAGATCAGCGATCTGACAGAATCTGATCTGGACATCCAAATCGAAGGATCATTTTGTATATGTTCTTTGCCACCTCATAGGCAAAGATTTATTTCGAAGTGGAAATGCTTCCACCCATCTTGTAAAATAATCTGCCACTGTCATTATATATTGGTATCCATTCTTTGTCATAGGAATGACCCTATTAAATCCATTCCAACCAATTCCCAGGACCCAGTAACCTATATGCAGGGGTACAGGTTACAGTCATACTTTGCATTTCTGTTGATGAACATGTTGAATAAGCCCATAGTCAGTAAGCTCCCAAAGCTCCTGATGTGGTTCCAACAGCCACTCAATCTGAAGCTCGTTTACCAGTTTGAGAAAATGAAGACAACCAAGGAATAAAAACATGAAAAGTAGAAAACCAGAATAGAATGCAAGAATCGGATAAGAACAAAGATACACCAATCAACCTGCACAAACAGGCCATGACAGTTCAAAGAGAAAACAAGGTAATTGTTGCATCTCACTATGCCACCCATATGCCTAGCACACGTTGCATCAAAAACAAAGCCTCTTCGCCCAGCAATATTAAACATGGGTAATGATGATCAATTATCTAGGACGCTGTTTTTAAAAGATTTCTTACTGCTTCTTAAGGAAATGAACAAGAATGCATCTCACAGAGAGGCTGTTGGCACAAAGAATATTCATAACTCTGAGAATGAAAGCCCGAATACTGTTTTTCCCCAAAGAAACGTACTATTATGTACCTATCACAGTGAAACATTGACCTTTATGTTTTCAAAGTGGTATCCACAATGAATTCCTTTCCCACTTTCTGGCAATTCGGACATTGTGCAACATAGTTTGGATGGAAGAATATGATGACATTAACCTTCTTCTATGAGAACACTACTGCTAAGGAAGGGAGTTCACATTTTGACATCACATGTATAAATATCATTCTTTTGGAATATACAGTCACAGGTTTTATTGCAATTGTAAATTAAATACTTCTGTATTTTTTTAAATTACTCAACGTACCCAATTTGCCATGTAATTTGTCATCCCTGGCCAGTAGTAGCGGGAGGTCAGTGCAACTCTCGGTTTGCAAACTCCTTGATGTCCACCGTGTGCACTGCTATGATACTGTTAAAAGGGATTTTGGGCTTCTTTCATGGTATTCACAACTACACCCTTTTTTCCTTTTGAAGAATGAAAAAGTGTTCCCCCTGGTAATCACAAAACATAGATTCGGTATTACTGCATTAAAAGTTGCAATGAAAGTAATCAATTTATTTTCTAAAGTTTTGATTCATTATAATGGATATGCATATAAAAAGATGTCTACACTAACAGAAGTCCTGGCATGTTGGTGGGGAGGGGTAATTACACGACATGGTGAGAAATTGAGGTTGATTTGTTTTTGAAGACTGGAAATCATTGCTCATTGAACATATCTGGATTGTTGTTCCTCTTTGCAGGACACAGTGGATTACATAAATGAGAAATAAAGCAGAATTATAGGGGTTTGGGGAAATATTTTGAACGTATTCTCAGGTGTCATGTAGTTGACATATGTTTGTTGCATCACCTACAGAGGCAATCAGATTCACATCAGTTCTGTGTTGAACAATGACTGTCAGATGTGTGTAGTACACGTGGAAGAATATTCCTTGTCTTCCAAAGAAAAGTTTGCAGCAAATTCACGTAGAGTAAATCGGCATTCTTTATTTGTTCCCTCAGGGTATGTTACTTGTCTTATGTTCCAAAACCTGAGCAATTTTTTCCTCAAATAATTTTCCTGAGTTTTTCATAGAAGAAAGAATTTCATGTTAACAGATGCATAAATGTGAACATGTATTATCTATCTATCCATAGAATAATCAGACTTCAGGTATTATGAATGACATGTAAATTAAAAACATAAGCATGGTAAGGTAATATATGAAAATAAGAGAAATAAACATCAACTAGGGATGTAAAAATTCAGTTAATGAGCAATCTGTGTAAACTGGCCATCAGGAAGTTTAGACTTGGAATTAGACACAGGTTTCTAACTATCAGAGGAGTGAAGTTCTGGAATAGCCTCCCAAGGGGAGCAGTGGGAGGGGGAAATCTCAATGGCTTCAAAACGGAGTGTGATGAATTTACGGAGGGGATGATATGACGGGACAGTCTAGTTTGGCAATTGACTGATCTTTGACGACTGGTGGTAGCTATGCCAATGGCCTGTGACGGGAGGGTGGATGGGGTGAGTTCTGAGGTATTATGAAGAATTCTCTCTTGGGTGTCTGTCTGGCTGGTGAGTCTTGCCCACATGCTCAGGGTTTAACCAACTGCCATATTTGGGGTTGGGAAGAAATTTCCCCCATGACAGTGTGACAGAGTCTGTGTTTTAGCCTTCCCCTGTAGCATGGGTATGGCTCACTTGGATTCTCTGTACCTTAAAGTCTTTAAAGCCTGATTGGAGGACTTTAATAACTCGGTCAGAGGTTAGAGATTTATTACAGTGAGTGGGTGAGGTTCTGTGGCCTGCGTTGTGCAGGAGGTCAGACTAGATCATTTTGGTCCCTTCTGATCTTAGTCTGAGTTCTAAATATCAAATGTTTAAACAGTTATATGCTGTAAGTGTTTGCTGACTACTGCAGTGACCTGCTTTCGTTGTACGCTTAAATAATGACACACATTGCATTCCAACTTTATAAATAGTTTATATTGTTTAAAAGGTAAAATAAATGGTTAAGAATGGTTAAAAGTGCATGGAAGCTGCAAGTTGATGTGTTGAGGACTGGGGAGATAGAGTTAATGAGGTGATGACCAGGTCACTCAGTTAATGAATAAATCAGGCAATGACAGAGCCCAGCATCCTCCCACACCCACCCTCGCTGCCTAGCCCCCTCAGCTGGGTGCCTCCTGCTCTTAGGGATGAGCACCCCTCATTTAAATGTTAGATTAATTTGTTAAACAGTGACAGTGCTGCTCACCAGTTAAACATGTATCCTGTCACATCCCTGCTTTAAACCCTCTTTTTACCTGCCATGCTGATGTTGATCAGAGTTAATTGTTTGCCTAGGACAGCTGTTTTCAAGATAACAATCCTCTGCAATTGTAAAGAATCTATAATAAAGAAACCCTGTGTAACATAGAAAGCGCAGCAGCATAATGCTCAGAGGCATAGGGAAACTTTGGAAGGCAGAAAGTGACCCCACAGCTTCTATGAAGGTCGAAGAATGGAGGGGCACAGTGCTGATGAGAAGAAGCCAGGGCACAATGCTTCTCTCTCCGGCCTGTGCCAAGCCCCATCAGCATGGCACAGTTTTCTCACCCAGGCAGATGTTCTAGTTCTCAGGGGACAAGCTTCTTACTGACCCTTGGGTCCACTTTCTTGTTGTAGTCTCTTTCTGCATACCTTTCATCACAGGTGGTGGGAGGAGAAAGGGTTAACACAAGGAACTAGTCTCTGTCCCTTATTTTGTATCTTGTGACCCTGTGGCAAATAGGCATGTTCACGTGGGCTCTGGCTGACTCACAAGGCTGAGTAATTGCCTGGTGTGGTGCTCGCACAAGTGTCATAGAATTGCAGATTCTTTGTTCACACTTGCAGCTCCCTTCAAGGCCAATGGTCTGCTAGCACGCTCCTGTGCACTGACCACTGCCTGCGGAGATAAATGTGTAAAAATTGCAGCAGACAGTGTAACATCTAAACAGCAGAAGCCTTAAAACTTAATATGCAATACACCTATTTGGTTAGTGGAGTGGTTGAGATTATGAACCTTCATTGCATATCTTATATTGCACGCTTAGTAGGAAGTACAACCACCATCCAGAAAACCATGATTAGGGGGTGTTGTGGCACCTGCTTTTGTGCAGCAGAGATGTACCCGAGTCTAGGGCTATCACCCACAAACACAGCACAAGTTTGAAATACAGGCATTCCCTGTGTAGTGCCCCTCTCCCCCCGCTATGTTCTTTAATGCCAATCTACTTATAGGTTTTGAGGGGCAGGCCTGGGTTCTTATGGATTCCCACCACCACCACCCAGCAGGCTGTATCTGCTTTCATTTTTTAATGAATTGAAGTGGTGGTGCACTCAGCCTCCACAATTGATCCTCAAGTTCAGAGATGACTGGATTCCCAGTCACTGCGGAGAGGCTGGTGTGGGCTGGCAGGGATCCTCTTCAGGCAGGCGGCAGCTGGCTCCTAGGCCCAGGATTCCCCTCCACACCCAGCGGTGCAGCGGTCACGGCGCACATTGCGCCGGCCACCGACAATGCACTTCAGTCTCCCACCGCAGGGCTCCGGGACACGCACAGCAGGCCCCACCCGGCCTAGAGCCTCGCAACCGGCCCGGCTCGCCGAGGGCCCGGCTCGCCGAGGGGCCCGCCAGCCGGCTGCGGGACGTCTGACCGCGGCCGGGCCGACACGGACGTTCCCCCCCCCGATCGCGGGGCCCCGCCACACGCGCCGGGCAGGGCGGGGCGCTTGTTTCCCAGCCCCCAGGTCAGTTCTCGGGCCTGGGCCCCCGGCTCCCCCGGCCAGGCCGGCCCCTCCCCTCGGCGCGTCCCTGCCGCCCCGGGCCCAGCTGACACGCGGGGCCGCCGGGCAGTAGCGGCCCCCCCGGGCACAGACGCGGCCCGGCCCCCCCGGGCCCGGCCAACGCCGACGGGCCGCGCCAGCAGCGGACGGCGGAGCCGCACGGCCCGGACTCAGCCCGGCTCGCCCGAGTCCCGGGCCCCGCGCAGCGCCGGGCGGAACCGAGCGGCCGGGCGA
>ML675626.1:1462907-1516870 GCA_007922155.1 Mesoclemmys tuberculata
CCCCCTCTGGGCAGGGCTGGGGGCGGCTGCCGGGACTGAGCCCCCGGTGCCTGCAGCGCCCGACGGACCGCGCAGCCCCCGCTCCAGCCCCGCCGGCCGGGCCGTGGGGACGTGGCCCGTCCCGCGCTGGGCTGCAGCCGGGGGGCGTTTTCTGTGAGGATGGGAACCTCTCTCTGAGTGCCGGCCCGGGGGGGGAGGGGCGGGGGGGCGGCACTGGGGGGGGGGTGGGGAGTGGGCACTGGCTGGGGGGTACTTTGCGGACCTGGCTCCAGGGGTCTGTTTGGAAGGAGACTTTGCTGCCCAGCCCACCGGCAGCGCCCTTCTGCTGGGCACCGCCTGCCCTCGAGTCCTGCGCAGGCCCTCGTCCAAAGCCAGAGCCAGTTACTCTGCATCCTGCCAACCAGTCGATTTACCTGCAGCCTCCGCCGTGACATCAGTGACGCCTGTCGGTGGCTGGAGACGTGGAGTTTGTCAGGGGACGCAGCCACTGAAAGCTCCACTGTGCCTCTCCTGGGACTCTCAAGGACACACAACCACCTGAGTTTTGATCCTGTCCCCACCTCAGAAATCCCCCACAATGGGGAGCTTTCTGAAACACGCGGCTGGGTAGAGGGGTCTGTCTTCTCTCCCACCCCTGAAATGTTACTGTGAAGTATTCCCAGGGGTGCGTCTATCACCGCTGCTGGTTTCTTCATTCCTCCCCATGATGGAAAGGAAGCAAAAACTCACCTCCTGCCTTGTGTTTCTAGGTATAGAGCTATGTAGGAGGATTCCAGAGCTGAAGATCAGCAAGGACAATTTTCCTAATGGAAAAGGTAAAAACTCAGTGTTCTCTTCTCTGCCTTCTGCACTCAAGTTGAATGATACAATTAAAACCAACACCTGCCCTGATCTGTCAAGCCATCCTCCTACTGCCCCATGCAGAGGTTGCTGTGCATTCTCTCCACTCCTGAAAGCCCCACTTGCCCCAGCACATATCAATAGGCCAACCATACGTCCACCTGTTAATATTTGTAATGGCTTTTTTTAAGCTTTTTTTATTTTTGTAGTGATAAATGCAATAGAATATATTGTTCAGGGTACAGCACTTTGCTAACTATATTATAGTCAGGTAAAACAGTTTGTATTGATCCCCAAGTACATTTGATTGCAAAATGAAACCCTAATCTCAAATATTTCAAAAAAAAATTTTAAAAACCAATACAATTTCTAACTCTTCTTTAAACTTGTCACCTTTAAACCTACACAAAACTATTTTCATATTAACTTTTTCTTATGGTATGTTCTTGAAGGACATAATATATCTTGGAAATCATCTACAGTCAATCAATCCTAAGGTTTACCACTTTTGTAGTAATAATGAAAAAAATACAGGCCAAAGTTTTTAAAACTGATTAATGATTTTGCAACTGCAACTTGAGACTCCATAAAGAGGCCTGATTTTTCTGAAAGTGATGGCTACCTGCCCTTTTGAGTTCAGGTTTCTTTGAGGTATCTCCAGTAGGGCACCCAAAATTATTAGTCAGTTTTGAAAATCTTGGCCCTAATATTTTTTGATTTAGTGAGTCCTCTGTTTGTTCAGTGTAATTCAAGAAAGAGAGCCATGTATTTAAATTATCTGTTTGATTTTTGTTTGTCATACTTCACTATTTCCATTGTAATGTAGATACAGGTTATGTAATGCAACCAAGAGAGATTGAGGTGAGGCTGGTGTATAAGCTAGACAAGGGAGATAATTTCCTGACAGAGAGATCTGTTAGACTGGAGACTGTTCTGAAAAGAGAATTGGTGGGAACCTTGTCACTTAGAACCTTTAAATTAGACAGGATATCAAATTAGAAAAATATATTCTAGGGAAAATCCTAACCAAATATAAATGGACTGGATGATAGACAGCTGATCTATTTTTTCTGTCACTGATTTCTATGATACAGGAGGCCCCATTCAATAGACCTTTAACAGTTTAGCCACAAGACATGCCTCCCACTCTGAGCCTGGATTAATATCGTGCCCATATTACTTTTATTCTTCATTGCTTTGCTGCTGATGTGTGCTAGAATGTAAGGCCAGAAAGGACCATTGTGATCATCTAATCGCAGTTTAGGCTGGAGAATTTTAGAACACAACCTTTTTTGTTGTCAGTTGCAAGGGTGTGTGGGTTGGTGTACATACAGGTCCTCACTTGAAAAATAAACTTTGTCCCATCTGTGCTCTTCCCAATATCCCAGGCTCCCCAAGGGACATTCCAAGATGAGCTGGAGTGGTGTATTTTGCAGCTGGAAACAGGCCTCCTTCGTCTCAACCCAACCCCAAAAAAAGGTATGTTGCATCCCCCAAGTTTTCTGGCTAAATTCTAAACTCTCTGCTGGTTCAGTACATCCAGAAGCCTTTCTAATTCCTCAGCACCCCTCTATCTATGGGGATTTGTTCTAAATGTGAAATGTAATGAAACATTTGGACCTTAAGGTCTCACTAAACTAAATAATGGGACATTAACTTCTGTTCCACTTTGAGTTCCAGCTGCCTATCCACACTTACTCCTGTGACCTTGACTCTCTTCCTCTTTGTGCATTGTGTCTACTCTCCTCATTTTCCTTTTAGCCCTTTTGCCTCATTCCTCCCTTCCCCTTAACTGTGGCCCTCCACTTACATATTGTTGACCTACTGCAAACTTCCTGCAGTGCTTTGCAGCTCAGATAGTGGTTTCACCCCATTGGTGCTTTGATCACTGACATTCTGTATCACCCACTTCATCTGTGGTATAATCCCCCAGTCTCAAGGGACTGCTGCTGCATAGTACCAAGGGGGATGACTGAAATGCTTACAGCTTTATTTTTTAAAGCATGTTCCTCTTCATTGCCCCTGGAAAAAGATGAAATCACTTAAAAAAGAAACTTCACTGCCCATTAAAATACTGGCTTCAGGTGTATTCAGGAACTTTCCAAGAGTAGAATTTTATCCACCCCAATTCATGCTTATTGATCCACCAGGCCCATATCCTCCAGCAGTGACTAATACTTAGTGGTTTAGAGGAGAGTGGAACTTCCCTTGTAATACATCTAGCTGACTGTGTGGTGGTACACATGGGGATACAGAATTCCTTCCTGAACATTGCAGCCATTGGTTTATGCAGAAGCATGAGATTTGATCATTGGTATGTTAGAGCATTGCTTCATACGCTATCGGTCATACAAGTGTCCTGTAGTCAATGCCCACGTGCTGGGTGGCAGCTTCTATAAGAAGATTTATGCAATAATAATAAGTACATAAGAGTGGGTTTTCTCCCCCAAAAGGCATTACATGGTATTGCATCAGTTTGTAAAAATCCTGGAAATCCCTATCTATGAGCCACTGATAAGGGACTAATTCTGTATGTGGTGTAAATGCCTAGTGCCAGTCAGAATAACAATTGGGACACATCCATAGTACTGCAGCTTTGAGACCTTTCTCTAATCTGAATACCTGGCTGAGGGAAGAAGTACCATCATTTCCCTCCTGGGATATGGTTTGTGGGACTCATTGTGATCCCGTTTCTTGTCTTTGTGTCGGTCGGTTTCTCGAGAGCAGCAGAGGAGACACGGCACATCCTCAAAGTCCTGCGCTCCCGCAAGGCTCCCTTTGTAAAGAAGCGGCAGGTGATGAGCAACGTATTTGGAGATTACCGACTGAAGATGGCTGAGGAACGGAAGAGGGCAGAGAAAGCAGGTGAGGCTGGGGCCATCCCCGGAGCCTACAGTGTCATGTGGATCTCTCTGATGTGGTCTCCAAGCATTAGCAAATGGCCTTTCTTGAGGCCTCTCATCCAGTCATTCCCATGAGGAATAAAACTTCTTTCCCCCTGTCCTGTTCTTTAAGGGACCAACCAGAAGCCATTAAAGTGGAAGGGGCTTTAAGCATATGTAATCCAGGGCTGAAGACGGTTTTGAGGGTGAAGTCCAGGCGGTATCTGTCTGAACTTTGTGGCATTGCCATGGGATGGGGTCCAGTGTTAAGGAGAAGTCCCTAGTTTTGGAAGCCCTATTAGTGACAGCTAGACTAAGGCCTAACATGGCACTGAGCAGGAGGAAATAGCAGAAGATGGAACTCCTCTAAACAAGGGACTCCATCAAGGATCCATTGTGGATCTGTGTGTGAGATTGGTGCAGTGGCGGTGGTGCACAAGACCTGAATAAATAGGAGCTGGCTCCCCATTCCCTCTGCATGGTAGGCAGTCCCCTATAGGAAATGGAGAGACAGCTAGTTCTGCTGCACTTGGGTATTTTGCCTACAACCCCTTCCTGGTACCAGTAAGGTTCTTTTGTTTTAACCGTAACCCCACTCAACCCCCATCACCCCCAAATACAATAGCGTTTTGCATACACATGCATTGGGTGTCCCTTAGAGAAGTGAATTGTTCTAAAGGTGGCACCAGCATGATAAGAAATCAGAGAATTAAGAGAAACATAAATCTTCCTCATCTCTCTAGCCATGAAACCTGGGAAAGCACAAATACAACAAGGGAATGCGCAGGCTTCAGGCAGCATGGTATACAGGAAACGATCTTGCGAGACCTCCAAGTCAACAACACACTGGTTCACACCATCTGATAACAGCTTCCAGTTCAACTTTGCACTTTCTGAGATGGATCCACAAGCAACCAATGGAAATTTGGAAGAGGCCAAGGGGGTAGGTGGCTCAGAACAGAGGCCCATCAGTGTAAATTCCTCAGAACTAGAAGATTTGAGCGGAGCCCTGAACTTTTCCACCTCTGGACAAGGGTCCAAGTTTGCTTTCAATTTTGTCATCCCAGAGAAAGATGGTCCCATGCCGACATCTCTTATTACAGGCCAAAGAGTGGAGCGTGTAGCAGAAGATATGACATCAGATGGGTTATCATCAGCTGGACCGAAGGAGCATTCGACCCTGCTGGAGGCTAGTATGCCTGAGGTCGTGGGTGAGGGGTTGGGGAGAGAGTGTCCCATTTTAGAGACCCCAAAACCAGAGAATGCCCCTGTAGACAAGGTTACGGAAGAGAAAACAGCAGCAGCTGGAACATCCAGGAAGAAGAAAAAAAAGAAACCATCAAATATTAAGAAGGAGGTGGCAGAAACTAAGGTTAGCAAGAAAGTAAAGGTGGGAATTACTGGGTGTGAAGACACAGATCCATCCCTCCAGGACAAGACCATGCAGGTATGTGAATGAATTTCTGGCTAATAAACAAGCATATTAGGGCTCCAGAGTTTCCTTCGACAGGAAATTTAATGTATGTGTGCGCTTCCCAAATCTGTGCAGTAGCGCAGGCTGGAAACGGATAGGCATGGATTGCTGCTTCTCCCATCAGGATTTCACTGTTCTTTTCATCTATTCTGACCGGAAACCCAACAAGTGGGGATGGACTAGGTGGCTCAAGTGGATATTACTTTGTCCTTCTCTAGAACCAGGGTCTGAGAGTCTGCAGACATTTAATTATTTGGACTGTGCACCATTCCTGGGAGGTAGGATGCAGAGAAGTTAACTGGCTTGGCCCAGAAGACCTCTTGTGTTCCAGTCTCTGTTTCTAGGTTTACAATGGCCCGGAAATAGGTGGAGGCATATATTAAGAGATCATTAAAGTACACCTTACTATTTCCTGATGCTGCGCCAAAGTCCATAGTCTCTATTGCAGTTTTCTTTAAATATCAGTAAATTTGGGTCTCTTGAATGGGACCAGATCGGTGCCTCTGGAATGCAAAGGCTGCAACCCAGGAAACAGTCATGCGAGCTTCCTCCACCGCCCAACTGCTGTCCTCAGTCCTGACCGTGACAGTCTCTCTTCAAGGAGAGCTGGTGGGGGGGAGGTTCAGTCTCTGGCAGTTCTGTTCGTGGCCTCTCTTTTGAGATAGACAGCAAGGAGGCTCCTAACTGCAGTGGTTTGTGTGATGTGGGCAGCTGTCCCAGGAACGGGACTGAGACCCACAAACTCACCTCAGAAGATCAATCTCAGCAACTACTGCCTTAGACCAGACCAGCCTGAGGTGAAAGGCCCTTTACCTGTCTCCTGAGGCGCCCATCCCTCAGATGGGCACTTATATAAGGCACCCATGGGTAGCTTTCCTAGGTAACAGAAATGAGAAGCTCTAAAGGAGATTTAAAGCCCACTGGGAAGAAGTTGTGGCTAAGTAGCTGGAACAGAGGGGTGTGAGCTCAGACACGTGTAACATTAAAGTATTGCTGGGTCTAGAGGACGATGCTACTTCACCTCTAGGAAGTTGGCAGTGCTGCCTAACAGTTAGCACTTAGATAGCTCCTTTCATCTTCCCAGACATTAACCAACTAACCTAAGCACGTCCCTGGGAGGGCAGGAGAATGGGAGCCAGGACACCAGACTCTTCTCTGGATTTTGTCACTCACTCACTGTGCGACCTTGAGGAGACCCTTCACCTCTCTCTCTATCTCTCTCTCACTCACTCACATGTTTGTATAACTTCTGTCAAACTAAAGGCTTCCAAGGGTTCCACACCGACGGGCCTTCAAGTACTGTTTGTGTGAAGCTTTGAGGTCATTAGGTGGAAGGTGCTGGAGATAAAGTGTCATCAAGAATATGAAGTGAAGCCAGCTCTAAGGGAGTGAAAACACAAACATACAACTCCTAAATTTGTAGATTGTTGATTTTTCTTGCTGGCTAGCAGGTGCTGCTTTAAATTTTGTCCAGTATTTTCCTGCCATCTCTATGTCCTGTTTTATGTAGCACTCAGATGAACAGCTGTGGAGAGAAGTGGACTGGTGTGTAGAACAGCTGGAACTTGGCCTGAAGACACAGAAATCTACTCCAAAACAGGGTGAGCAAGCGAGTAAACCAGAGATAGTCTTGTTATTGGAATGGAAAGGAGGCAGGAGCTGTGGTGCAGGGAAAGAACAAAGGAAGAAACTTATACTCTGTGTGTACATGTCTCTCCTTTTCAATGATTCAGCTGAAGAGGCTCTCCGTGCCATCAAGACACTACGCAGTAACACGGCCGTGCTGGCAAAGAAGCGTCAGCTCATGCGAGCCATGTTTGGAGATTACAGGAAAAAGATGGAGGAGGAGAGACAGAAACAGCTGAAACTCATGCAGGCAGGTATGAGGGGCAGACTTACATGAGGGACCAGGCTGGGAAACCATGCCTGAAAAGAGGAGCAGGAATATTGATCCCTCCTTGTAGCCTGATAGAATGGAATTCGGGTGCATAAGAAGCCTTAATGGTTTCCTTCTCTCTCTCTTCCCCTTTGTAAGCTGCAAAGTCAGCTCAGGTCATGGCGGTGAGGGAGAACGCCCGCAGAAAGAGCAGCCAGGTCTTCAAGATGTGTTCAGGGGCTTCGAGGAAAAGCCCGAGTCCTGCAGGATCCCCTTCTCATCCTCCCAGCCATCCAGAGCCAGCCCATGCCTCGGGCACAGACTCATTCATATTCTCGACTTCCCAAGAGGAGTTCCGCTTCAACTTTTTCTAGGAAAGTCCCTTGGGCATTTTTTTGGTTTTTGTTTAATGGCTGAAAATGTTGCCAAAGCCTAAGTGCCTTAGATCAAGTGTCTGCAACAGTTCTGTCTCTAATGCATACAACTTCCAGACTGTCTGTCAGCTGGACACGTTTCCTCACTTACTCCTAAAGGAGGGGCTTTTGCAAATGATCAGTATGGAAGGAGGTGGGTTTGGGATTTCTTTTATCTTAATGGCAATTACGTGGGATAATCTTTTTGGAAAGGGGAAGTTTTCCCCCTTTTTAAATAGCACAAACCAGTTATGATGGGAAGAAGGAGACATCCAGTAAGTAACACTGTTAACAAGAGGATTGAGGTTTCCATGCCATGAAGAAGCAGCAGGAGGACACACATACATTGGACAATTGAACGTTTGCTTTCAATGTTAGATGTGAATGGATCATATGGCTTCCTAATTCACAGCCAGTGGTCCGTATTGGTGTCACCATCCCCTGCAATGTGCAAAGATTCAGCATTGCTCAGACAGAGTGGGTGAACCATAGGCTACTGGCCATTCAGAGTATAGTCTGAGAGGAGAACTCTTTGATGAAGGACTACTGATCGATTTAAGACAACCAAGTGATGTAAGGGTGCCACCAGCTACCACCAGACAGGAAGGGATTTATTTTGAGCCGGAGTTCCTTGCTCTTTGGGCCAGTTTATGTGGGGGGTGGGGAGTTCTGGGGAGGAAGCACCGTCAACCCTGGAAAAAGAAGCTTTGCTCTTGTGCAATCAACTGATGAGCCATAATGACTGATCGATCATATCTGGCTTTCTTTCACTAGAAGAGTGAGTTGGCAGTATGTGGACCTTGAATGGAGGTAAAATAAAATGGGAGAGCCCAACAGAGGACCTATTGAATTAAAAATGTATATATGATCAATAGCCAATCAATGAATATTTTTATTTTTGGACAATTGAATGAGTGTGTTTCCAAAGTCGTCTTGATACTTCAGTTAACGTGCCTCTCTTTGTCGTGTGCACGCAGATAAGATTGCCGCCGCTTTTCATTATAAGCCATGATTTCAGTTGCTCAGAACATTGCCAAACTTGCAGCTATATGGGCTGGAATTTCCCGGGCAGCTGCTAGCCTCAGGCTGCAATTTCTTATTTTATTTCATTTTAATTTTTTTTGGAAGTTTGTTAAAAGCCTGTAGCCATTTCCAAGAATGAAGTTAGGAGAAAATATGCTGTTGGCTTGCATTGGGGAGGGGAAAATCTTCCAACCATTTCACTGAGAAGCTCTAGTGCTCCCATGCTTTGGAAGGGGGACTTGAAGTTTCATCAACGGTGGGGAAGGAAGGTGGCCCCTTGTATCAGGAATGTATGTTTTGCCATCCCTGTGAAAATCTGACCACATCTGGTCAAGTTATAAACCTCTGCTAAATCTCAGTTTGCTCATGCTTAGTAGACACTTGTTGATGTTTGATGGCTAAATCAGAGGTTTCTGCCTGCACTGAGCATGCTCCAACCCCTCGCAGCTTCTGCTCACTGCCCCACAGAGCAACTGAGCATGTTACATCCTAGGGCTGCAGGGGGTGAGCAGCATCTTCCTTGTCCTTGCTCCTCCTGGTTGCCAAAAGGCTACTGAGATACTGGGCGCCAGACGTGAGCAGGGAGATTCTCTCCTGGGCTCTGTGTCCCTCTTTGCAGGCACCCTGGCAGCGAAGAGGAGAATGCTTTATTGGAAGATGGGTGAGGAGTGGGAGCTGGGGACAAAGGTTGCAGGTAAAGGGGGGAAGGAGCTGGGCGGGAGCAGAGGGGGATGGAGACAGGTTAGGGACACAAGCAGAAAGGTCTCTGACCATTAGAGTACACTATCCTCCAGAGCCTGGAGCTGAATCTAGGAGTCCTCAGTCTCTACATGCTTCTGCTGTCAGCAAATAGCTGTGAAACCCTCTGGCAACGTGTCTAGTGACTGACCTACATAGAGGATAACCCTGCTACTGTTACCATTCACTCCATGAATTCAAGTGTCCCTTGTTCATCTGTGCTGAAGATGTAAAGGATCAACCCAGATTGGGGGTTCAATATGGTTCCATGTGTTGGAATTTGTTTTTTCAGGGTTTTTTACTTTAGTAAATGACATCCAAAACAAACATGTTAAAAGAACATTAAGGTTGGAGTTACAAGGTTGGAAATGGCACAATTAAAGTTCCTGGTGCCCTGGGGTGAGCCTCAGCCATCGTGTAGAGTCAGTAACGCATGGGAGAAGGCCAAACTGCTCTCCCAGCTCAGGGTTATTTCACAGAGAAGCAGGGCATGGGTCCCAGCTTTGGAAACAAAGACATTGGAGGAGTTTTTGCTGGTCATTGAGCTAAGGAGTCTTATATGGCGGAGGCAGCAGACACCCTTTTAGGCTTGGCACCCTCGTGTGTAATCAGATCCCATGGCAAAGGCTCTGAAACGCAATTCCATTCCAGGCAGGCCCTGCCACCGGCCAAGCTTTCCCCACTGACTGACTGGCCCAGTGCTGACAGCTCCTTTTCTCAGTTTCCATTTTGGCCGTGATACTCAATGCTGAGAGCCGATTGGCCAGCTGCTGCCTTCTCCTCCCTCCTGGGATTGGTTGAAGGAATGAACAGATTTGGTCCCTGGGCTGCTCATAGAGTGCATTAATTAATCAGAACAGCAGAGCCTCCGAGTGCTTTGACATTGAAGAACAGCCAGTGAGGGATCTTGGGCTCCCTGCAAATGTGTAGCTGGAGTTATCTGCGGAGTCCCAGCAACCGCTTCCATCATCTGCTTTGACTGCCTCTCTCCTGGGCCAGCAGAGAGAGAAGCCACCTTTGTGTCATTCCCACTGAATCTGTATCTAAAGTAACAATTTGTTTTTCATTCACCTTGGTCATTTCATCTTTTTTTTTTTTTTAACAGTGTTGCGGGGGGAAACAAATGATTTAACAATCTTTGGGGGATAAAATATTTTATATCTTCAATTATATTAATACTGAATTAATTTTTTTTTAAATTCAAACAAAAGACAACCTTGAAATTTAATTAAAACAACAGCCAAGAAAATAATCGGTACTCGATTTAAACCTCATCAAAGAAAAGACACTAAGGAAGACTCGGAGCTACCTGATTTCACACGGAAATTCTGGCTGTGAAGTTAGGATACTTTGGGAGACTCGGCACCTGAAGATATTCCCATCCCAAATAGACTACATCTAAAAGTTTTAAACCAGTACAAAAAGAAATATTGGTGTTCGGGGACTATAAAGAGCTGGCAGGCACAAGCTTGTATCTTTCCACTGAAGCTGTTTTGTTCAGAAGGTAGAAGAAATCATTTTATTTTCCTGTCTTGAAGAAAATACCTTTATCTGCTGTTCACTGCTTATGCTATTTTCTGATATTTTCATCTGAAGAAAGTTTTTAAGCTAAGTTGCTTTAATTTTTTGTTTTGTGTTTCAACATTTTTCTAGGTAAATTACCAGCGTGGTTTAATTACTGGTCCTCTTCATAGTAATAGACCTTTCCCCCAGACAGTGAATGCAGAGAGATTTGTGAATTGAACCTTCGTGCTGGGCAACAGATCTCTCTCTCTCTCAGGGCCGTCTAAGGCATCTATCTTCTTAGTATCTAAGTGTCGAGATGGAAGAAGTGTGGGTTGTTTATTTGTGCCTGTTCTTGCTCGTCTTGGTGCTTATTTTAATAAAGCGTGACCCAGATTTGGAGGCTGCAAAGAAAGTTAAGGAAATAACAAGCACCCCACTGCCAAGCACATATTATTCCAGCAGTGCTGGCAAACACCTGGAATACACTGAAGAAGAGATGGAGAAATCCCTGGAGAGGCTTACCAGCATCTTGTTTGACGTAGGTGCTAGGAAAAGGGAAACTCACCATGAGCAGAAAACGACAAAGACAGAAGCCAATCACCATCACAAAACACCTGACAGAGTGTCTGAAACTAAAGAGCTGATGGGAAAGGGCCCAGGACATTCCCAGCACTTATCTAGCCAGCACTGGATTCAGGTATGAAGCAAGGCCAACCAAGAATTTCCGAGTCAGCACGACATTGAGCTGTTGGTTGACACATTGAGTTCTGTTGAAATATATATGGTGGGTCAGTGGGCAGGGACGTGTGTGTGTGTGGGTTACACATACACAGAGGCTTACGCTGTATTTGAACATGATCCAACAGTTCAACCCTAAATTCCATGTACTGTGTCTCGGATATAGATAGTTCCCACTCAGGTGTATGTGAACCTGGTCAATCCATCTTAGTTTTGGCTGTACTGAGCATAGGAGCAACTAGGATTTTTTTTATTTTAAGAAATAATGGGTCAGATCCTCAGCTGGTATAAATCTGCAAAACTCCTTAGACGTTAATACAACTGTGTCAATTTAAACCAGCCGAGGCTATGGTCCAATATGTATAGATGCTCTGTTGACACCCCATCCTGGCCTGCTGCAGGTATAATATTGAATAGTAGATAGTGTTTTTATATGTATATTTATTTGCCCTTATGTGGGGGTGATAATGCATATTATTTTGGAGTTATTTCTAACTCCTAAAGTATGAAGGATGCTGTTGTAGACTTGTAAAATTCAACTTGCCTCAGGCAAGTAATTTTTTTTAAGGGGTTGGAGACAAGTCAAATAATTTATATCTTTTTAATCATTGTCCTCATCACAATGTCAGATTTTTGGGCTTGGACTGACAAAGTTTCATGGCTGTTTTGCAAGGCTCTGTTACTCTATGCTAGCAACTGTTTGAAGCACATTCGTCTTCCATTGCCAATACCCCTTTTGTCAGATAACAACAAATTCTTTGCTCAAAGGGGGATATTTCTAAAGGCTGAATCTCTGGTGCCCCAGAGAGGCAGAGAGGTACTTGATGTCAGTATCCCATTTCTTGATGCTTTGACAAGAGATGCTCCCCGCGTCCTCTGGTATGAGTCACCACTGCCTTTTCAGTTAGCTAGACTCTGAGCAGCTGACTAAGAGATCCCATTTTAAATCCCCAGTCTTCAGCAGCTGACAGAGCAGCTATTTATGGATTAAAATCATCTAACTAAAGGAGGTAGAGGTGGAGGATACTCAAAATCTGCGATTATTTCATGCAGCATGTCTTGACAGACCCAACAATTCAGTTAACAACAAAGCCCCTGGCATGTTTTATCTTTTTGAAGTAGGGGCTCTTAGTTTTATTATCTCTTCTGTAGACTGAAAATGGCAAAGATCTGTAGTCGAAGTGCAGTGCATACTGGGGCTCATCCCAAGGAATAATGGCATTAGTGTTTGTGTATAGACATGTCAGTAGTAATTGAGATGGTAAAGAAATACAGTCATCCTATTTTCGTAGTTTGAAACAGTGCTTTCAGGGCATCTGGTTTCCATTCATTTGTCCCAAAATTAGGAATATTTTTTTACCATCTTGATGCTATAAATCAGCATGTATGGAGCTCTCTTGGGACACGTGACAGAATTACCTTGTGTGCCTGTGAGCATCACCTTTTGCTTTGTGAAATGAATGGAGATCGTGGAGGACTAAAGCAGCAGATGCCGTTATTTCTTTGCAGAGGTTGGAGAAGTCACAGCCTGAGCCAGTGTTTGTCAGTAACTCAGAATACAGGGCCTGCTCCTGCTCCTGCTGTCGGCGTCACAAGGAACGTGCACAGGGCCAAAACCAGCAGGCTTCTTCTCTGTTGGTTAGCCGGAAGCCTTCTGTATAATTAGAAGTGTTAGTGTATGGCATAGCATCGTCCACTGTCTTTGAAGCTGGTTGATGGTATGTGGTGCATGAAGATGGTTTACCTGTAGAGCTTTGATTCATGGGCCATTTGGATGCACCACAAAGTGCAGCTGCAGATGAAGGCTTTTGGGGCTTGACTCAGGAGGCAGTGAGATGCTTTGCTCCTTTGTACTAGCAATCTAATGCTGTTCTCACCTTTTAATGTCTTACAGTAATTCCAAGTGAATTTAGTGTTGGTGGATGGAGCCGATTTGGGGCTCTCGAGATTGAAGACTTCCATTTGTTCACTGAACAAACTTCCACACATTGGAAGGCAGCAGTGCAAGTGTTCCCTGCTATGTGCCTCTGCCTTCTGCTGTGCCGGCCACCTCCTCAGCTCAGTCTCCATGGTCCACTCAGCCCTGAAACGCCAGCAGCAGCACCAGGTGTGCTGGTGATTTTTGAGGTGTGGATTATTACTCATTCGGAACTGGACCGCGACCAGTTCATTTCACATGAGTTGACCAACAGCCATTAGATGATAATGTTATGGCACCACTGATTTGAGCCAGCACTCTTTAGTGAAAGGCACTGTATATTGCATGGCCAGCTACCTGTGACATCTAGTGAGAGGGGAAGTCCACTGGGGCTTTGCTATTGCAATTGATTTTCTATTGCAGACGCTATGGTGATGGCAGCGGTATAAAACCAATAGAGAACGATTCACCTGCAGTGAAACTTTTCCTCCGGGTTAATTCAGTTTGAAAGTTACTTAGCTCTAGTTCTGAGCTAGAAACAGCTGAGAGCCCAGAGCTGCCACTTCATCAGAGACAAGGTGCCTCAGTCTGAATTGGGATGCATCTCTCCCCTGCTAGATTTCCATGCTTCCAGTGTGGCTGATCATAGAAGTGCCAATGGGAAATCTTGGGCCTTCCAGTGGAGGTATTCAGCTAATGTATCTACAGCTGCCCCTTCTCCCATATCGTGCTATGCAGGGTGCCAAGAAATCTAGTAGTTTTCCAGAACAGCTGCTGTTGACTTCTGGTATCTGATAACAGATGATTATTAAATATGGTCAATTGCCACAATCATAAAATTGAAGTCTTGAAAAAGTGTAGGATTGTGTTATTGCAACATCCAGTTAAGCTACTTTAGTTAAGGGGACATTTCCTTACGAAAGCCCGGGTTTTGGAAGAACTTTGAAGGGACTGATCACCCCATTTGTAAAATAGTTACTGTGCATGCCCTGGAGCCACTTTTAGTGAGCTGGATGCAAAAATCTCATTTCTGACTGTGGATTATCTTTTCTTGGCATTTATGAAACTTGATTGTTCGGGTTTCTTATTTCTTCTGTTGAATTATGCGTGAACTGACACTCAGTGACCCAAGTCTGTATGTATTTTCCAAATACACTAGTTTTGCTCTATAAAGCCAGATTGATACACAGATTTTCAAAGCCAGATGGAAGCATTAGATCATCCAGTTTGACCTAGCGTATAACACAGGCCATAAAATTTCATCCAGTTACCCCTGTATTGAGCCCAATAACTTATGTTTGACTAAAGTATATCTTCCAGAAAGGCATCTAGTCTTGATTTTAACTAAGACTTCTAAGATGGAGAATCCACCACTTCCACTGGTAGTTTGTTCCAGTGGTTAAAGCACGGTAAAGCGTTATTCTAGTACAGACCTTTCACTTAATTTGGTGCTTATAAAAGTAAGGGAATGAAGGTACCAAGTAAAGCTGGACATAATGGGCATGACCAAACTTCACTGATGTCAGTGAAAAGACTCTCATTAACTTTTGTGGGCTTTGGATCAAGTCTAATATGGGGAAATGTTCTGTGGACTTAATGGGAATTGGACCAGGTATATAGTTTGGCCAGTGCCCCTCAGTTGTGACCGAAAGCACCTTCTGTTTTTCCATCTTCCAGGATTAGTCATTTTGTTATACAGACAAACTCACAAGAAGCTAGATTTGTTTTTGTAATTCATGGCAGTTACCCAGACCGTTGGACAGGTGCTCCTTAAAAGAAAATCTGTATTTTCTTGCGATCTCCCATTGTCTTTACACTGAACTTTACACTTTTGTTTAGATAATTTAATAATTTATTTTACAAACCATCTCTCTCCTCCCCACAATCGTGGAAGCTGAGCAGTCTAATAACATGAACCACTTGTTACAATTCAAACAAATAAAACTAGGTGAAGGGATTCAGTACTCAAATAAAAAGAGTGGGAGACTTACACGGCTATAGGTCATAAATGTGGAACCAACAGTAATTGTATTATAAAAAAGCAAATGAGGGGAATCCCACTCCACTGAAATCTCTGGGAGAAGAATCAAATTCTCAAGTTCTTTAAAGGTGGAGAGAAATGGAAAGAGAGAGATGGCAAAGTGACATTCTCCCCTCTGTCCAGGAATGGGATGTCAGAGTACACCTACCCATTAGGACAAAGCAGAAATAGGAAGTCTTCAGTATAGCTAGGGGCTTTAAAAATCTGGCGTGCCAACTTAGTCTTTCAAGGATGACAGGCTATTGTAGTAACCCAGCCAATGATAACATGGGGTTTGTGTCCATATTTGCTTGGGGGGAGATTTGGGGTAAGGCTTCATGATGGGAAAGTTCAAATTTGGCATAAGCATGTCTTAGTGTATCTCCTTAGAGTACTTACAGCTACAGCCTGTGCTGTCCATCTCCAACTGTAAAATTAAACTAAGATACCAGTGGTGTAAATCCATAGTAACATCCTCGTGTAACTGAGACCTGTGTCCTATAGTTTTGCTCTTACTCAGACTGCATTCCCCTTTGGTCAGACGGTCAGGTGAAGTCACTTCTTTCAATGGCTGTGCTGCTGACAGCCAACCCTTCTGAACCAAGTCGCTTTTCTCCAGTATCAGGGCAAGGCCTGTCCTAAACTTGTGTCTCCTTTAGCAGGCCTCAGAAAGATGTGCCCAGGAAACAGCTTTTGGTGACAGTGCTAGTCCAACTCTTAAGTCGTATGCGTTTGGCATTTATTACTGCAAATGGACGGAACGGCAAGGAAGTATTTATTAGACGTACTCGACGGTGTTGCCTCTTATGATACAAGCATGGGCCCACCCCAAATCTAAAGAGACTAGTAGGCTTTCCTAGTAACTGACTTCCCACGACTTCCAAATGCTTTTAATTTTGCAGCAAGAGACTCTAGTGCTTCTATTATAATTGAAGAATCCATCCTGACCCCACGTCCTCTCTCCCTTTGCTTGCTGTATGGTAAGGCCTAGGACTGGATGATCCAGTAGGATGATAGCATCTTTTGTAGGTGCAGAGCTCATCATAAGTAGAAAGCATTTATTCTAAGTCCAAAATTTCTCTCTGCTATTGGGGACATTGACAATACAGCAGTATTTGTAATATTGTAGATGAGGATTTTTATATTTGCAGGATTTAACTTCTGTTTTGCTGTGAAATCAGCATGTAATCTATGGGACCCTGTAAGAATCCAGTACATCCCAGCAGTTTATAATGTCAGCCAACAATCAGCAATGCTGATGTGAACATATCCGCTCTGCAAGCAAGGAGAGGATGGCAACATCAACCACTGGCAATGGTTGGAAGAGGAAGAAGAAAAAACCTCAGGCTTTTAGTTAGGTCTTTCAGTAGTTTGTGCTCTGGGTAAGGCAGCAGGCATGAGTTCTAATGGGTTTGCCCACTATAGTTCACTATTCAGGAGATGGAGGAGGAATAAAAACCAGTTCTTAGATTGTAAGCTCTCTGGGGCAGGGACCATCTTTTTGTTCTGTGTTTGTGCAGCACCTAGCACACTGAGGTCCTGTGCCATGACTAGGGCTGCTAGGCACTAGGTCAGTACAAATAAATACGGTCCATTGAGCTCTCCCACTGCTGTCCCTGTTTTTAGTCATGTTAAACCAACTTCCGATGTTAGCAATGGATCTGGAATTTTGCAGTGGAAGTACGGGGATTGGGATTGGATGTGGCTTGGCATGCAAATTAGTGAGAATATTTGAATGATAAAAGAAGGGTGTTTTTGTCTCAAACAAGTTAGTTGTGGTTTTGGGGGTTCTTTTTAGCTAGACATGGGCGTGAATCAGAACCACAGATGTGATCATTCCTAAAACATAGGGGGTGGTTGAGTTCAGACCATGGTCTGAAGTTTGCAGATGGCCCCACTTTTGTACTGAATGATGGTGCAACTGTTTTATGTGAACATATTTCAACTGTGGTCATTTGCTGCATGTGTTGTCACCTCTGGGCGATGTGGTGAGGCACCTTGGCCGTACAGTATTTGCTCCTAGCTGGATGAGTGTAGCCGTGGTAAGTGGAGGCGAGTGTGGAGGACACAAGGCCATTTGATTCTCTCAGAAAGAGAATAGGAGTAGTTGAGGGGTTAGGAGTTAATCATAATTAGGGACATTTTAGGATAGTTTCTACTGTTTCCTTTCCTGGCTACTTAAACCAGGCTTTGTCTGAGACATCGCTGCTAGCAAAAGCAGGCTATGGTGGTAATATAGGTGTGTGCTGTGTGCATCCATGGTCCCAGGTATGAAGGTGATGACCAGATGCTTGTCTGATTTATTTAATTTTCTTTGAGCCAGGGATTTTGCATAGTACAGGGAGCGAAGCGTGCAGTCCCATGCCCTCAGCCATTGAGTTTGTAACAGAGTTCTGGCCAGGGGGTTAGAAAAACAGTCCTAACAAGAGTTCCCGTGTTGTTAAGCACCCTGCCCCATCCCATATACGCAATGTGTCCTACAAGTACTAAGTGCATTTATTGAATTTCTATTTTTTTGCCACCCAAGCAGTATGAAAGGAAGGCAGAAAATTGGGTGGATTTTTCCCCCACTGAGACTGAATTGTCGTAGGGCTGATTCAAAGCCCCCTGAAGTTAAGTTTCTAAATTTTTTTGCCACCCTTTGCTATTAACTGGTAACAGGGTTTTTGCTATTTAGCTGTGTACACACACCCCTCTCTATCAATGCTGGTTGGACACTACTCTAAGTGAGAGGATGGGAGACTGGCTTTGCTTATCAAAAGAATCCTCATGAATGCTCTGCATGAAGTATATTTTAATGCCACCACAGCAGATCTCCCTCACCTTTGTCTCAGCTTGCCCAGGACTGCTGTAATGTTGCCACAAAAATTCTTCATCTCATGTACTGGTCTATCAAGATGAATTGCATACAATTTGGCTTTATTAATAGAGGTTTGTACAAGACCTTCACTGGTTTTCTATCTAGGATCATGGCACTTTCCTGGTAAAAATAAAATGACTGAGAAGGTCCCTGTTCTCTAAGGACTCTCTTGAGATTAGTGATAAAATAGTCTGATGGCGGATGTGGAGGGATGAAGATGGAAAAGAAGGCAAGAAAGTTGGGGGAATTAGAGGCTGTAATATATTTACCACAGTGCATGGTAAAGAGAAAACAGTTGTATTTTGGAATTTAGATTGGTTCTTTCTTGTAATAAAACATGTAGCACAAGAGGTTTAGATTTGAGAGGACTGGGGAAGGGATCCTAGCATGTTTTGACAGCAGCAGCGGGGGTAATTTTAGATAGAGCTCAGAAATTATTCCTTGGCTCAGACAGCCTGCTTCCTACATCAGTCTTGCTGAAGTCTTATTTAAACTGCCAGTGACCTTGCCACCCCTGCTACAGATTTGGCAGGAAGAGCAGAGGGAGCTATGTTTTCCTAGCACAGCTAACGTAAGAAACGTTCATGTAGGAATATCGGTAACGATAGAACCAGGACTTTCAGTACAAAGCCCAGGATGTCTCCATCCTTGTTTCTTCTAAAGGATTGTTCTTTGCTTGTTAAAAGATTGGGTGACGTTCTCTTTTCGTTCTGCTGTGCAATGTCATTGGAGCTCACAGGATGGGAAGCATTTCTTGGGCAGAATCTGTTACATTCAAATTGGCATCTCTGGGTCTTTTGCTATGAGCAGTTGTCATAATGTGCAGGCTACTTCACCAGGGGAATCTCCTGGCATTCTTCTGCCCATCCTACAGATTCCATAGGTTTCCCCAAGGGAGGGGGCAATCTAATTCAAAGCCTGAAATATCAGCACTATTGGCCCAATCCACAGCCCTATGGGAGTCTTTCCAGTAAATTCAGCAGACTTTGGATCAGACCCTACAGCAGTCGAGTGTTGAAGGAAATAAGCACTCCCACCTCAATTTTCTGCCGCCTTTTTCATCCTGCTTTAACATTAGAGGAAGAATTTTAACAAAACGTATGCCTTGGGACTAGTAAAGTTCTTATGATTGTTACATTAGCATTAAAGCAGGGTAGAAATTGGTCTTTAATGTCTCATAGTGGATCCATATCCCAAAGTGCTGGTGCTACAAATACAAACAGAGGCGTCCTTCAGGCACTGTAATAGTTTTCAAGAGTGAATGTTCCTTGCCATCGGTGTTGGAGGGGAACTCTAGATTTTGTCTCTCTTTCCTTCAGATTTTAGGGTTGAGAGACTCTCTCCCAATGAAATAAAGAACAATAACAAAAGTGTAGTAAAGTAGGTGGGCTGGTTATCACGGAGGTTTGAGTAAAGGTGGTAGGGAACCTTTTACCTCTAGGTTGCTGCTTCAGATGCCACTAGGTTGATAGTGACTGAATTTTCTTGCTGTCCAACTAGTCAGTGCTTTTGTGACTTTGACCTCAAGCCAGTTCTTGGCAAACATATATCAACAAAGGTACTAGCTGAGGCTAAGTGTATACTGACGGCGGCAAATTTGCCTCTGTCAGATTGATTTCTCTGGATCGACTGAGCGGTCAGTAAAGACCCGCTCAGTCGATCCAGAAATCGACCTAGGAAAACCATCTGTGAAAATGGCACAGCACCGCATCGAGGGGAATGCTGTTCCCGTCAGCGCAGCGCAGTGTGGACAGCGCATGGAACGGAAGCAGCGAAGTCGACTTTGCACCAAATTTACTTTATTTTTAAAAGGCATAATTTTTAATTTTGAACTTAATTATTGAATGCAGGTCACAATTTTTCCAGCAGTGAGAAATGCTTCTCATTTTGTTTCTCTTCCAGTTACTGTACTCTGCTAAATGTATTCTGTTTGTTATAAAATTGGCCTATTGCAGCTTCTTTAGATGCATGGACAGAAAGTCAAAACAATACATATATATGCTCACTGAGTGACATGTCAGACAGCATAGACTTCATCTACAGAATAAAATTCAACATGCTTCCCACAACCTCCCCATTAGGCAAAAGTGTGAGTGAACTGGGTAGTTTTGCCTGTTAGGTGAGTACATTAAAACTACGATGGTCCAATAAGTGGAAGCAAATTCCAAAGATGAGATCTTAGAAGGATCAGTCACCAGTTCCAGCACCCGAGAGCCTGCTTGCAAATCTTGATAGTTATCGCAGTTGTGTACAAGGAAATACACTGTGGCTCAAGCTTTCTTTTCAGCTTTTGCTCCCAAGCTCCTTATTTTTCCTGCTCTTGATGAAAAGAGACATGCCTTGTTTATTGTACTCTTTTGTCTCGTAATTGGAATCAGACTGGAACGCAGATCAACCCCCAAAGGACTGTAGCAGCCAAAATTAGACTGTTCTATAGGCTGAGCTGATGAGGGACTAGGCAGGTGTGCTGGACATTTAGCCTTGGTGTTTCTGCCAGATGGGCAGAGAATCTCCAGTCTCAAAGAACATAAGGTGAATTCTAGGTCAAACCAAGATAGCAGGTTGTTTCAGCTAGCCAATGAAAATCAACCCAGTTTGGACAAACCAGGCTTTAAGTTCTCTTCTAACCGTGGCCCGGGAATAGAATCCAGCGCAGCAGCCAGCTAGCCAAAACATAATAACGAAGTGTTTATGTCAGGGCTTATGGTGACAGATTTACAGCTAACCATATATCTTTCTTGCAGGTTCTAGACAGCTGAAGTGTCAGTGAAAATTGATGATGGAGTAGAGAGGACCCTGAAACAGCACACGGTCATAGAGTGAGATGGGGAAACAATCTGTTGGGACAGAGCCATAGGAGAGCAATTACAGAACTAGAGTAAGATTCATTAGGCAGCAGACATGTGAGAAGGCTCTTCTCAAGCAGGCCTGTGATGCTGTTTTATCAGGACTACGGGGATTTCCTTTTGGAATGAGAGATCTGAGGGTTGATGCTGAAGTTGACAGCTATCAAACTCTTCTCTTCAGAGTCAAAGGGATGGTCGTCCGGGGAAGGCACTGCATTGGGAGTCAGCAGATCTGGGATCTGCAGGCACAAGAGTGTAAGAGAGTTGGTGAATCAGACAACCCGGTAACGGGAGCAAAACGGAAGCAATAAGCTCATAAACCAGGCAGCACATGGGGTGAAGGCAGAGCACGACTGGGCAGCCAGAAGCGAACTATAAGAGCAGGACGGCTGGTGAGGAGGAAATCGGGTGCATGGAGTGTTCGGAGGGTGGTGAAGGACAGCAGGCAGAGGAGACTGTGGTGGAGATGGTGACGTTTGTAGATGCCAGTTACCTGGTAGACAGAAGTCTGGAGGTGCATTGTTAGACCTGCACAGGGCCACCCGCGCCGCTGGAGTTAGCGGGCACAGCTCCGTGGAAGTCAGTGGAGTTGCTGTTGTGTGCATCCACCACCCATTAATCTGGCAAGCACCATGTGCCCGGCAGCTGGCATCCCTCTCGTGCCTCAGTAAGCGTTTGCACCCGTCTGGAGCTGGTGGTGTGGGTTTAATGCTGTCAGTCCAGTACTTCAGCCACTTGAATGCTCCTGTTAATGCTCTTTGAAAGGCAGCTGACTTCCCACCCCCAATCTGCTCCTTCTGCAATGCCTAAATCAGCTCTAAACTCCTGACAGATCAGCGAAGTCATTGGTGAAAACTCTGGTGATCTGGAAACCAACTCGCTTTGCACTTGTTCCAGTCCACATGCCATCCCCGCATGCTGTAATAACACCCCCTCCGAGGCCCACTGGCTGAGCTGTAGCACACATTCTCTGAGCATTCCTGCCGGGAAAGCTGATGTCACATGTGGACTATAGCACTGCTTACCCCAGGCAATATTTAGTTACAGGCAGGCCCCTGCAAGAATGTAGGGCTACGCCGATACGATCTAGGGTGATATTCAACACGACAGCTTCATAAATGCAGGAGCCTTTGGAAGCCTTGAACCCAAAAGGTCAAGTTAATGTCATGCCATGTCTTTGCCAACAGCAGTTTCTGGAAGTGCGACTAGAGAGAGGTGATCATCTATAATTTTACCACCTGTGCTGTTTTTTTCCCCTCTTTGTTCAATATCTCCCACCACAGCTTGATGATAACTTATTTATAAAACTTCCATCTCCGTATGCTAAAGGGCAGTGCCCTGGGGCCAGGATGAGCCAACTTTCTGCATCAGATTTTCAGTTTATCATCTGATCTATGTAGGTTCTTACCTAGCTGCTGCTACCACAGTTGGAGTAACGGGGAGATCAAGAGACCCATCTAGCAGGAGGAGATGGTCAGTGGTATGAGAGACGGAGGCCAACAACAACATCTGCTTTAGGAGCCCCTTCGAGGCTTTGGAAGGGACGGGAAATTGAACTGTTTTCCCCACCCACCCGTCAGTCAGTTCCAAATCAGTGGGGCCTGCTTTCTGAGCTAGCGAGCCAGGGCATGTTCAAGGAAACCCAGTTAGTCACAGCAGCATTTGGAAACGAACCCAGTGCATTTCACATGAGACTCCTGTTACAGCCAGAGAGTGACATTAAAGAGTGCCTGCTGTCGAGGAGACCTCCCTCCCCAAGAGCTGTTACCAAAGGAGCAACAAGCTGTTAAAGGCTTGAGAAACTAGGTGGCAGGATTGGAGGCAAATCTATAGATATTAGGATGGAGTTGGTCCATAAGGGCAAAAATATAGCTAATGTCAATTTGTTACTATCGCTATGCTATGCTATGCTAGCAAGGGGCTCCGCATCAAACTGAATAGACAGTAAAGATGGTTCTTGCCCCACATAATATTCAGCGCTTTCTATCAGGAGATCTGAAAGCACTTTACAAAGGAGCTCAGTATCATTATCTACAGATGTGGACATAAGAGAGGTGAAATGGCTTAACCAGGACACCCAGCAGGCCAGTGGTAGATCTGGAAATAGAATTCAGGATTCCTGAGTCCCAGTCCAGTTCTCAGTCCACTAGGTCACACTGCCTATATTATACTCTAAGCAAGAATGATACAGAGGCAGCAGAACACGGTGGAAAACCCATCAAGGATTTATGTTTAAAAAACAACGTATCAGATTGTATCATGGACTCTTTATGGACAATATAGATTTCAGTGCACAAGTTAACCTGTGGCACTCATTGCCAGAGGATGTTATGAAGGTCAAAACTATAATAGGATTCAAAAAAGAACTAGATAAGTTCATGGAGGACAGACCCATCAATGGCTATTAGCCAGGATGCAGCCCCATGCTCTGAATGTCCCTAGCCTCTGATTGCCAGAAGCTGGAAGTGGTCGATGGGGCATGGATCACTTGATGATTACCGCTGTCGGAAGATAGGATACTGGGCTAGATGCACCATTGATCTGACCCAGTATGGCCATTCTTACGTTCTTTATAATTATTTGTTGTTCTTTGAATGCTGGTCTCTGTGTGGATTCCATTCATTGGTGCCCAGGCGCTGGAGCCGGAACTGTTTATAGTAATGTCCGTCGACCCATGTGTGCATCGTGCATTGGCCATGTGGTGCGTCTGAAGTTTTATGAGGCTGTGTGGATCAATGCCTCTCCATTTCCTTCTTACCGCCTCATGGCCAGAATCGGAACTCCTCTTCCTCCTCACTCTTAGGTTGCTAGGAAGCCCCTTTCATTGGAATGAGACAGTTCTTACTAGTTGTAGTGTCTATAGTTCCTTAAACTTGTTTGGTTAGTTAGTTAATTCAGTTTCCATTCGTTTCCTCTTCTGGGGCATCCCACCAGTTCCGGGGGACTAGGCCCCAGCAAGCCAGCTTTAAAAGCTGTGTGTCATGCGCACACTCCTCCTCCATGAGCAACGTGTACCAATGTCACCTGTACTGCCTCAGAGCTGCTCACATCGTCGCCTGCTGCTCCATTTGCCTCTCCTTCCCTCCGTGAACTCATGAGGCCGAAGAGCTTCACCTCAGAAAATGTCTCATGGAGGAGGCAACGTGCCCGCATGTGTGCTTCGATCCATGGCCACCACGCCACAGCACAGCACTTCTCCGGCTCCGTTCTGTGCGGCACAGACAGTTCTGGCAAAGGCCCACTGTGCTCATAAGATGCAGTCACGGACAAAAAGCTCCCTGACAGGGACTGCCCCAAACCACAGCATTGACTCCCCAAGCTGTGCCAGAAGGGAGAGCAAGTCCAAGCACCACAGAGACCAGCCAGTACCATCTTGGCACCAGTGACTGGGCCTCCACCACTGTCCACAACACTGGGACTGTCTGGACTTTCGCACCTGGCTTCACGCACACCTGGCCCCGAACTTCTGCTGCCATACCCTGGCTCTCCTCTGTGTGCCAGATCGCTGGCGGCCTTGGCGCTCCTGTCCCCTGCAGACAAACGGCTGTTGCTTGGCCAGTGCCTGCTCCACTCCCATTGGCATTCCCGGCCCCACTGCAGGTCGATGCTGCTCCTCATGCACCACTGGTTCCTCCCATTTCCCAGCCCAGCCATCTGACTCCACGTGTTGGGATGAGAACAAAACTGCTGAGGCCCTCCATTTCCTTAAGGGTTCAGTGCCTCTCTAGTCCCATCCCAACTCACCCGCAGCACAAGGCTCCATTCTGCCCTCGCAACCCTGCCCACCCTACTGATCATCCCTACCCTCTGCACCAGCAGGAACTATCCCACTGCCTCCAGGAGTCCCAATGACCCCACTATCCCACTGCTACTGCTTCCACCACCTGTTTTTCCACAGTGCCCTTCCGAGAACCCCTTTTGGCTCCTCCCTCGAGACCTACGAATAATCCTCCCCCCTCCTGTAGTCCCTCTGGTGCCCTTCTTTGCTTGCAATTGGGGCAAGATTACCACTGATCGCTGGATACTAGACATCATACACTAGGGGCACCAACCAGAGTTCCTTTCCTACCCTCCTCATCACCCTCTCCTGGGTAGCCTGGGGATGCATCCCAACACAATCTCCTCTGAGAGGAAGCACACACCCTCTTCCAGTAGGGTTCCATAGAATGTGACCATGCTGCTACCATGGCTGTGGGTTCTACTCCCCTTATTTCCTTATAGCAAAGAAAAGAGGTGGCTTTCACCTCATCTTAGACCTGTGGGCTCTAAACTGCTTTATCTGCAATTTTCACTTCCAGATGGTCACCCTTCCCCGATCAGCCTCTCCCTCCCCCCGGGGTCTGGTTTGTGGCTCTCGATATAAGAACAGCCATCTGGGGTCAGATCAATGGTCCATCTAGCCCAGTGTCCTATCTTCTGACAGTGGCCAATGCCAGGTGCTTCAGAGGGAATGAATAAAACAGGTAATCCCCAAGTGATCCACCCCTGTCGCTCATTCCCAGCCTCTGGCACACAGCAATCCCTGCCTATCCTGGCCAATAGCCATTGATGGACCTATCCTCCATGAACTTACCTAGTTCTTTTTTGAACCACATTACAGTCTTGGCCTTCACAACATCCTCTGACAAGGAGTTCCACAGGTTGACTGTGCATTGTGTGAAGAAATACTTACTTTTGTTCATTTGAAACCTGCTGCCTATTAATTTCATTTGGTGACCCCTAGTTTTTGTGTTATGAAAGGAATAAGTAACACTTCCTTTTACTTTCACCACACCAGTCATGATTTTACAGACCTCTATCGTATCCTCCTTTAGTCGTCTCTTTTCCAAGCTGAAAAGTCCCAGCCTTGTTAAACTCTCCTCACACGGAAGCTTTTCCATACCCCTAATCATTCTTGTTGCCCTTTTCTGTACCTTTTCCAATTCCAATATATCTTTTTTGAGATGGGGCGACCAAGTCTGCACGCAGTATTCCAGATGTGGGATTTATTCAGAGGCAATATGAAGGGTGCATTCTTCCATGTGGACATCCATCCTGCCCATTATAAATTCCTTCACTTCGTGGTGGGACACTCCCATTACCAGTTCCGGGTCCTCCCTTTCGGGATCACCACCACTCCCTGCATAGTCACAAAGGTCTTCACTGTTGTTGCAGCATATATGCGGTGCCTCAGCCACTCCTTATTCTCGTATCTGCATGACTGGCTCCTGGTTGCGTTGTCTTGCCACTGTTTCTGGGCTATTTGGCTTGACCTTGTGAAGTTAAACACCATCATGTTTTCACCACCTTCTTCTCACTGAGTTCCGAGACTCGATCAGGGCCATTGCGTTTCAGGGCTTTTGTTGCCTTGATATTGCCGGAAGAGTGCCTCACTCTTTCTGTCTAGCAAGGAGTGAATGCTTTTCTGAGGGCTCCTTGCAATGCTCATTTTGGCAGCCGACATTAGTAGGTCTACCAAGCAAGGGTAATGAGCCAGATATGGTGGGATCTGGTTTGTTAAGCTCTCTACAATCACCCTGTACTAGGACCAGTCAGCAGGCTGTAAATTCCAGTGAAGGGAATCAAATGCGTCAAATTTGTAGACCTACAGAAAACATGACTGGGAGGTATTGGCTGTTGGGAAAGTCATCGAGAACTGACCTTGTAGCTGATACTGAGGGCCGCTGAAGTCACACGACACAAAAAAAAGATTAGGCGTGTAGCACTTCTACCAGTGGGCCAGCCTGAACATGCCATGGTCTTTGGCGTCGTAGAGGAGGTGCTGATCTTTGGTGAAAACCCAGCATGTCAACTGTTATCCAGCATGGTCATTCTTGTTATAGCCCCATAAGTTATGAGACTATTTAAATAGCCAATGTGAATGGTAGGATGGCTTGGTGTAGGTAACGCTGGACATGGCCTTTCCATTGACAGTCTCTTGGACATGTTTACAACGGTCAGTTCACCAGTCTTGATGGCAGTTGAGTAAGGGTTTATGATAGGTCTGACCTAGACAGAATCCTCAGGTCATGTTTTACATACATTGCGAGTCCGTACTTGGGGTGATGGCTTGCAGATATGAGGACATATCAAATGATCATCAATCAGTGGCTTTCACTTTCCAGATGTCTATCTTGTAGTGCAAGAACATCAATATTTTGAGTCTGCAGAATCATTGTGATGAACCACACTTTGCATGGGGTAGTTCCTTGATGATGTTGAACTGCACAATCCGCAGTAATGGATCTATTGGAAGGGAGGTTTGGCTCTGATATGGGCCTTTATTGCCATTGCTTTTCTGATCTGGATGTTTTTTAAGGCCATTTTGTCACTGCTTTGACATTCATTATGTTTTGCATGTAACAGGGGAGATCGCATGAAGGTTGTCATCTCCTCCTCCTGTGTGGGAAACTTTGTGAACTGATGCAGAATTTCATAATCCATTTTGGCCCCATTTCCTCTTTTTAATGCACTTTTTTCTGTGTAGAACTGGCATGCTGAACTGTTGGTAGGCTGCCCAGGAGGTGAATTGTTGTTCTTGATGGAATGGAAGATCTTATAATGAGCTGGTTTGTGTCTGTCTGCAGCATTGCCCTCTGTTGGCTGGAATTAGAAATGCTCAACTGCCCTTCATAGGCTTTATATTGCTAACCATGTATGGGATTCTCCTTTAACTCCTTTAACAGCTGTCTGTTCTTGTAGAACAGGAGGTTCTAAGTTCAGTCGGCTTGAAGTTCTTGAGTAGCCACATAATGACAACTGTGGTGGACCATCATTTACATTGTAGACTATCATCTACAATCATAGAACCATAGGGTAAGAAGGGACCGCAAGGGTCATCTAGTCTACCCCCCTGCCAAGATGCAGGATTTGTTGCATTTAAACTGTTGCAATGACGCCTTTACAAGGGTAGAATGGAGGTGTTTTGTTTGACTTGCCCTTTTTGCTGGGAAGCAAGTTATGGAGGGCACTCCTAGCTGGCCTCTGCAGCCAATAGTCCCAGTTTGCTGTGCAGAGAATCAGAGTTTAAGGTCAGAAGAGGCGGCCCCTAGATCATCTACTCTGACCTCCTGACCACCATAGGCCACCCACACCCCCAGCAACTGAAATGAGACCAAAATGTTACGGCCCACAGGGGGCTATGCTATTGCATGCCATGGGCGGAGAACAGAAGGGACTGCGGCCCCTGCAGTGGCAGGGAAATGATTGTGAGATGCACCCAGATAATCCTGGCAAATGACCCGCACTCACATGCTGCAGAGGAAGGGGGAAAACCCCCAATCTCACACTCAATCTGACCTTGGGGGAAATTCCTTCCTTAGACCCTGAGCATGTGAGCAAGAACCAGCCAGCCACACACTTGTGAGAGAGAACGCTCAGTGCTGTCTCAGAGCACTGGCCACCCTCCCAATGTCCCATCTCCAGCTGTGGCCATGCCTGATGTTTCAAAGGAAGGAGATTAAAAAAACCCTCACCAAATACATTGGGGGAGAATCCCTTCCTGACCCCTGAAGGTGGCCAGCTGAAACCCTAAAGCATGAGCTTCAGGAACTGAAGCCATAAAGTGGAATTGAGCCCCAGGGCAGCTGAACTCTGCCCCTGCCCTGCACCATCATATAAGCCTGTCATACAACTGCCCTCATCAATTTGTCCCACTCTCTTTCAAAACTAATTAAGTTGCTTCCCCTCACAACTCCTATTGTGAGGCTTTTCCAGAACGATGCCCCGCTGATGGTTAGAAACCTTCTTCTAACGTTTAGCCTGAATTTAATCATAAACCCTCTCAGCCTTCTTTTTGCTAGACTAACCAAGCCAAGCTCTTCCATTCTGCTCTCATAAGACAGGCCCTCCATTCCCTTGTCATCCTAGTAGCTCTTCTCTGCACCTGTTCCACTTTAAAGTAATCTTCCTTGAACATGGGTGACCAGAACTCTTCACACAATTCCAGACAAGGTCTCACAAGTGCCTGTGTACAAAGCCATTACTGCTTCTCTGTCTCTACTGGAAGTGCCTCGTCTGACACATCCTAGGGTTGTTTTTGCCTTTTTGCCTCCTTGTCATCCTATGATGGCCCCCACACACCCAAGACTCTTCCTGTGTCAATTCCAGTGGTTGAGCCACCAGTTTATAGCAGAAATTCTTCTTATTAGACCCCCAGTCCACTTGTGCTTTGTATTATTGAATTTCATCCCATTTCTGTACCACGTGTTCAAGGTCATGCAGATTTTTTGGCATAATGTGCCAACCCTCCTCTGCACTGACAGTGTCTCCCAGCTTTGTGTCCTCAGCAAACTGAATTAGCGCACTCCTACTCTTTGTGCCAAGATCATTAATAAAGATATTGAATAAGATTGGTCCTGTGACCAATCTCGGATGAATCATAGAATATTAGAGTTGGAAGGGACCTCAGGTGGTCATCTAATCCAAGCCCTGCTCAAAGCAGGACTAACCTCAGCTAAATCTCTACTCCACTACTATCTCTGCCACTACTAAGCTCCCTCCAGTCCCTCTGTTTCATTGCGGTGTTGATTTTCAGGCTCACATTGGCAGAGACCACACCTGAATTAAGGCGTCAGTCTTGCAGCAGATGCCTGAAATAGTGTCACTGTTTTGTACTGAGTTGGCTGTGTGGCATAGCCTGAATACTGCTAAAGATAAAGGAGACTTTCCTTTAGCTGAAGTGGCAGTGGGCTGCGCTTATGGAGCAAGAGGATATGAATTATAGCCGTAGGGTATGTCTACACTGCAGTCAAAAACCCGGCTGGCCTGGGCGAGCTGACTGAGGCTCGCAGGGCTCAGGCTGCGGGGCTCCAATGTTGTGTAGACATTCAAGCTTGGGATGCAGCCTAGGATCTGAGACTCTGAGGGGGAGCAGAGCCTGAATGTCTACACTGCTCTTCTTAACCCCACGGCCCAAGCCCTGGGAACATGAGTCAGTTGAGCAGGGCTGTGAGACTTGGTGCTGGGGTTTTTGTCACAGTGGACCAGCACCATTGTGTGTATTGTGAGCATGGCCATGAAATCCTGTGCGTCTATTACTGCCTCTCTCACAATAGAGAATCGGGGCCACAGGGCACCTATCTGAGGTTAGCTCTTTCAGGGATAGGAAGTTAATTCTCTCCCAGACAAAAAGCTGCAGTATTGATGTTTCTTTTCTTTTGTGGTGTGTGTGTGTGTTTGTTTTAAAACAGGAGAAAGCAACTCATCCTGGAGACACTGAGAATATCATTGATGAGATTGGTGAGTTGGGCCGATCGGGGATCACAGCTGTCCCAAAAGCTCCTTTTCCAGCTCACTGCAGTAATGTCATGTCATTTGAGACTGAAGCAACAGACTTAGCTTTGCTTTCTGCAGGACAGTGTCATGAATGGATTCTGATTTCTTTGTTAACTCCTGGAGTCCTGGGTTCCAGTCTAGAGTATAATCTGCTAGACAAAGGGAGACTTCCCTGGAGAGTCACCTGAGGGCAAGTCAATCCGGAGAGCGGAAATGCAGGAACTGGAGTGCAGGGTTGCCCTGGCTGTTTTAGCCTAGTTGGGGGTGTGCCAAGGGTGGGAGCAGTCATCTTCTGGGAGGGGTGACTCCAGCAAGCAGTAGATTGAGGTGGGAACCCTAAAACTCTAAGTCTGGGGTTCCTCGTCCCCCATTTAATGCCATCCATCACGCTGCACCAGCAGCAGCTGCAGTCGTCCTAGCCATGTAGCTGGTCTTAGCCTGCCATGCTGCTCTGCACTCAGCCACCAGTCAGCACTGTGCACTGCTTCCAGTCTTCTCCTAATACCTCTCGGGGAGTCCATAAGGTCCACCCGTAGAGCCCTGGAAACCCCTTTCATTTAAACTCTTCCAGTGCCATTGCTAGCCTGTTGGGTCGCAATCTTTGACAGTAAAGCTACATGTATAGTTAAACCACACGTTACCTGCTTCAGACGAATGAATCCATCTGTCATGGCACCACTATGTCAGGGTACTTCTGAGACCTCTTCCACTCGGGTCCCAAGAACTTTATTTGACATCGGTCTCATCACTCAGGTTCCTTTATTTGGCATACCTCAAAGTCATGCTGAGTTGGTCGGACTCAGATGTCGGGCCTGGGTACAGGGTATACCACACAACCAGTTACACAGAAATCCCCTTCCATCGTATATGTTACATTATAGTCACTATATGTTGCATTGTTTGTTTGGGGATTGGCTTGGTTACTTTGCAGGAACCAATCCCTGTATAGCATGCCCTGCCCACATGCTATCCATATTCAACTTTATTCTTTATGTCATCTTTACACTCCTGACTTCTGGTGTCCATTGTGATCTGGTTCCCTGGGTGTTCTCCCTCTTATCTTAGCTAGCTCAGACATTCTGTTTCCAGCCTGCTGATCCATTTACCGCCCTAATCTTGTCTCCCAAGATATGAGGGCTGCCCTATGTTTAATTACTCATGTCAAGCCAGGCCTACACAGGTGCATGGGACTTTGTAAAGCCTCTGACTCATGCTTCTGCCAAGCTGGGGTGTGAGAGTGCCTTCCGCATATGGTTCGTGTGTGCTTTACCAGATTCATGTAATTCATTTTAAATCCAAATTACCTTCTCCCCTTGCAAATCAGCTCCTATTTCAGATGCAGAACTCCACTGCACCACAGTCCTTTAGCCTTCACAAAGCTTTGAAACTGGTTTGCCATGATCTGGCTGAATTTTGGAGCGGATCAAAGAATGCCAGTAATTTTTCACTGGAGGGGTTTTTGTTTTCATCAAAATGCCCCCTGAGAATTTTTCAACCCAAATGAGACACCAAAAACCATTTTGGGATTAAATGTGCAGTTTCCAAAATCTGAAAATCATTTGGTAAAAATTTAAAAGTTTGGGTTTTCTGTGAAAATACAGAACATTTTCTTGAAAATAATTTTTTACACACACACAAATTGTTTTTCACAAAAAGCCTGGTTTGTCAGAATCACGTCTTGGCAGAAAATGTAGCCCATCTCTGTCACATACACCTATCTGACACTGGATGGGTGTGGTCAACTGCATGTGCACACTTTTGACTGCGAATAGGTGCACCGTGCCATGGGTGACCCAGCTGGCCAGTTTCAAAGCTTAGATAGTCAGTACAAATACTAGGTACATCATGAATGCTCCATAAAGGGCCAGTCATTTGTCTGTGACATTGGTCAACTATCTTTGAATGCCAATGAATGATGCACTAGGGCTTCACAGAAAAAGCCCAGATCTGCTGAATTGTGTGTCCAGTGAATGTTATTCAATCAGCTCTATACAGATGTTTGTGTTGTGCATGTTAAAGAGAAGGAAACCCACGTTGTTTCCTCCTCTGCTTATTATTTTAAGTTTTGGCCATATTCCTTATCATAGAATCCTAGAAGATGAGGGTTGGAAGGGACCTCAGGAGGTCATCTAGTCCAACCCCTTCTCAAGCAGGATCAGCCCCGACTAAGTCATCCCAGCCAGGGCTTTGTTAAGCCAAGCCTTAAAAAGCTGTAAGGATGGGGATTCCACCACCTCCCTAGGTAACCCATTCCAGTGCTTCACCACCCTCCTAGTGAAAAACGTTTTCCTAATATCCAACCTAGACCTCCCCCACTGCAACTTGAGCCTGTTGCTCCTAGTTCTGTCATCAGCCACCACAGAGAACAGCCTAGCTCCATCCTCCCTGGAACCCCCTTCAGGTAGTTAAAGGCTGCTATCAAATCCCCCTCATTCTTCTCTTCTGCAGACTAAACACATCCAGTTCCCTCAGCCTCTCCTCATAAATCATGTGCCCTAGCTCCCTAATCCAGTGATTCCCAACCTTTTTGAGTGTGTGGACCCCTTTTCAACCTCCAAACATTTTGCAAACCACCACATGCTATTAGTTTTATTTGAAATTGTATATTTCCTTGATGAGGATGTTGTTTTTCCTTTTCCGTGGACCCCTTGTAATAGCCTCATGGACCACCAGGGGTCTGTGGACCACCGGCTGGGAACTGCTGCCCTGATCATTTCTGTTGCCCTATGCTTAACTCTCTCCAATTTGTCCCCATCCTTCCTGTAGTGGGGGGTCCAAAACTGACACAATATTCCAGATGTGGCCTCATCAGTGCCAAATGGAGGGGAATAATCACTTCCCTCGATCTGCTGGCAATGCTCCTATTAATGCTTCTACTTATCTTGGTCTGTGTAGTGCCATAGAGCGCAAGGACTATGATTGTGCCTGGAAACCTCTAGTGCTGCGTTGACTGGCTCTATGGGTCCCAGCCCTGATCTTAGAGACCCCATATTAATGTTGGAGGGATGAGAGAGGTACAGTCTCCTGTGTTGCTGGAGTATAAAGCTCTCCAAGAGGCCACTGTGCTCACTCACTAAATACAGCACCAAAAATTAATATTGAATTAAAATAAAAAAGTTTTGACATACTAAAGGCATTTCCCACTGAAGGAAACCACAGGGCTATTTGGTAGGCTTGCAGGAGCATTCTGTCAGATGCAGGCTTCATAAGCAGCAGGAAAGACAGAAGTTCCTGTCCTAGCTTCCATCAGTGGTTAACCTGAACAAGAGCTGGCACTCCAAGGCAGTTTCTCACAGATGGAGATAGGAAAGATATTGTTAGAAATAACCAAACAGGTTGTCCCAGGGGTGGACTGGGGAGACAGAACCTTTTATTGTCTGCTCGTTCCACCTCCACGCCAGGAGTGAGCAACGAGGGGGTACTTTACAATTCTTTTATTCATAACAGTATGTAAACGTATCCATTTCCAGCAACATTGACACCTATAAAATGAATATTAACAACTACATAATGATACAATTATACCTGCCCCTGTTTGTTGTTTACAGGATTACCATAGAGAGTCAGTCACCTTAAAACCTATACATTTTACACTAACATTCTTTGAAGTAAAGGCATGCCGGGGGGGAAGGAAGATAATGCCTTCTTCCCACCAAAAGGCCTTGCACAAGTATGGTGATAGACTCATCCCCTGTGCAGATGGCCAGGAAGGGAGAAAAAGAAAAAAAATAAGACTAACTAAAATTCACAGCAATTAACAGAAACAAGGTTTGCCTGTGCCATGACCCTGTTCCCTGTAGCTTTGGCCTGACCATTTGTCCAACTTTTAACTCTTTACTTTCCTACAGATATTTGAGCTGTCAATGCTGGGCCTACCGGAAATTTACTCCTCAGGGAATTCTGCATCAAAGAAATAAATTTTTGGGTGCAGAACTTTTATTTTTTTGGCGCAGAATATTTTAAAATTCTGAAAGAATTTGCGTATTTTATTTGTCAATAAATAGATGTGGAGGCTCCAGCATAGCAGTGGGGGCACAGGGCACTTGCTGCATGGAGGTGGGTGATCACCCTACAGCCCACCCCTCCCTCCCCACACCCAGGATACGGACTCAGTGGTTAGGCTGCATCCAGCCCTGAAACAGCACAACACCCTGGGGGCCTTCCTGGCCCAGAAACACCCCAGGGCCCTTCCCCTCCATGCCAGGTGCACCAAGATAGTAAACGAGAGAGAGAGTCTCATGCTTGCCCAGCCCTGACCCCCAGTCCAGGTGTGGGGCGGGCAGGCTCAGCCCAGCAGGATCCAAGTGCAGAGGGGCTTAGCGTGGGGGGATTCAGCTTGGTGAGAAGGTTCTGGGGGTGGGGGTGAGGTCCTGTGGGAGGATCCTGGTATGGGGGGGCACAGTGACCCCTCCCCCCACAGGTGAGGAGCAATGGGGCTAGGAAGCGGGGGTTGAGGTGCTTCCTGCAGACAGAAGAGGTTTTTGGGGGGTGGGTCTGACCCAGCCCCAGCTGCTCCTTGAAGGGGAAGGAGTCTCCCCTGCTTCCAGCCCAGCTAGGACTAGCAGCTGAGCCAGGCTGATTTACCTCTCCACCAGCTGCAGCAGGCGCCTGAAACCACATGCACAGGCTGCTGGCAAGGGGCATGTGACTGTTCTTGCAGCTTCCTTTTGCTTCCCCATCATATTCTGCAGGGAAGCATAGAAATCTGTGGGGGACGCGAATTCTGTGCATGTGCAATGATGCAAAATTCCCTCAGGAGTAGAAACGGCAAAGAGCTTATCAAACAGATATATCTTTTTCTATGTCCTGCTTCCAGAGCAAGCAGTCCAGGAGACAGTCAACACGGAGCTGCATGTGAGAAGAAGACAGCACCAGACCATCCCCAGGAGCCACCGTGAGGGTCAATGGTAAAGACAGTTCTTCCTGGGTCTCCTTTTGGAGTAGTGATCTTTGGCTCTTCGGATGAGCTTCCTTTCTTTGCTCTTCTGGACTTTTCTTTTCTGCTAAGCTCAGCCAGTTCTTTTCTCTGTGAATAGTGGAAAGGAGACAAAGCTTCTAAAAGAATAACTGCAAGGGAGCTCACAGCAGTACAGATGCTGCTGCAGCCCCCAACAGGCATTTCACTAGGCAGCTGTGCAAGCTCCAGGCGTGGGTAGCAGAAGAAATGGAGAGTAACCGGCAAGTAACAGCCTGACGGTAGTGTGCTGGGCGGAGGTAGAGTGTCATAAATAAAGCATCCATCCCACATGTGCTGCATATAATGGGGTGGCCAGACTATGCTCGTGAGCTGCATGCAGTTCGTTTACAGTTAAATCGCAGCTTGTGAACCCGTATGGTCCCCCCCATTCTCTGCCTACAGGCTGGGGTGGGGAGCTCAGAGCTTCTGCCTTGTGGCAGGGTGGTGGGGCTAGAGGATTCTGCCCAGTGGGGAGTAGGGGGATCGCAGGGGATCTGTAAGTTTGGCCACCCTAGCATATAATGTATTCTCTTCATGGTTAAGGAGGACACCTATGGACATATGGGATGGCCTACTCCAAGTGGGATGGACTTCTGGCATAGTTCTTGCCAGTCCCTGCTAGGCTGGGATAGAAAACTTGAGAAAGACAGGACCATATTCTCCCTATAACAGGACAGTGAAGCCAGCCAGTCATCAGTGACCCCAGCTAGTTAATACACCCAGAAAAGTGTCACTAGACTCTGATCATTCATTCCTCTGACTGGCTTTGCTTTAAAAAAACCAAGTTCTCGTTTCTCAGTTGAGATATAAAGGGCCGGAATCTGGTCTCTGAAAGGCCAGTGTAAAGCTAGAGCCACCCCAACAAAGTGACTGGATTTACAGTAGTATAGCTGAGATCTCTCTGGCCCAGAATCTGTATTACAGAGTAGCACACCATGGTGTATGTGTTGTGTTAAATTCTGTAGTAGTCTCTGTTCTGTATGAGATACACTACTATAGGGTAGAGCTTCTTTTCTATCGTGATATAAAGAGAGACTATACTTTTAAGGCAAACTGAGAGAGAAAAAGAAATGTGGCTTTGTGCTTTTATAGACTCATAGACTCATAGGTCAGAAGGGACCAATATGATCATCTAGTCTGACCTCCCGCACAAGGCAGGCCACAAAACCCTACCCATACACATTTATAACAACCCCGAACCCATGACTGAGTTATTGAAATCCTCAAAAATGAGATTTGAAGACCTCAAGCTGCAGGGAATCCACCAGCAAACGACCCATGCCCCATGCTGCAGAGGAAGGCGAAAAACCTCCGTGGCCCCTGCCAATCCGCCCCGGAGGAAAATTCCTTCCCGACCCCAAATATGGCGATCAGCTAAACCCTGAGCATGTGGGCAAGACTCACCAGCCAGCACCCAAAGCTATATTGGGAGTTCAACTGAAATCAAGTAATAAAGATGAAGAAGTGGACATGGATAATGACATCTCAAGAGGGTCAAACCACATCTGCAGTTTTCCTAACGTTTAAAATATTGACCTGAGATTCAACATCCCAGTCCCACTAATGAGGGTAGTGAAAGCGTCAACTCAGGTTTTAGCCTATTGTGACTGTCTAACTAGATTGCTAGGAAACCAGGGAAGTAAAGATCAAATATCTCTAATGATTTTTTTTAAAGGCGATTAGGGGAAAATTAAAACAAAAAACTTTGAGGCCTTTTTAGTATATTACGAAACCATAGAAAGTGGATGGTTTTTTATACTTCACCTTTAATGCATACACATTCTAGGAGCATTCAGTCTAACTTTTAGCATTTCATGACTTTTGAGAGCATGATTTCTCAAACTGAATGATGAATTAGTGCTCTTCTTTTGCATGAAAGAGTGTGTGTGTGTGTTGTATATAGAACTCTGGGCCCAATTCCATCTGCTTTAATACAGGTGCATCATTCTTTGATCTCAGTGAAGGTTACACCCACGTGAAGTTGGAATATGAGTAGATATAAATAAGTGTATATTCACGTGTATGTATATAATGTAAACTGTGTATTATGGAACATACAGAATACATTCTGTGCACAAATAATATATATATATGCATGATTCCATCTCGTCAAATTCTGCAGTTCAAAGCCATTTTAGACCCCTATGTGCCAGCTCACAGTATCCGAAATGGTTTATAATAGGATTTGGCCTCATCCAATAATATTTTATACTTCTCTAACCCCTTCATCCGGTGGTATCTCAATTCTTTACAAACATTAATGAATTAAGCCTCACATTCCCCTATGAAGTGGTGGAAGTATTATTATCATAGAATCATAGAAAATGAGGGTGGGAAGAGACCTCAGGAGGCCATCCAATCCAAGGACCAATGCCAACTAAATCATCCCAGCCAGGGTTTGTCATGCTGGGCCTTAAAAAACTCTAAGGATGGAGATTCCATCATCTCCCTAGATAACCCATTCCAGTGCTTCACCATCCTTCTAGCGTAAAGTTTTTTCCTAATATCCAACCTAGACCTCCTCCACTGTAACTTGAGACCTTTGCTCCTTGTTCTGTCATCAGCCACCACTGACAACCACTCCATCCTCCCTAGAAAACTCTTCAGGTAGTTGAAGGTCACTATCAAGTCCCCCCTCACTCTTCTCTTTTGCTGACTAAACAAGCCCAGTTCCCTCAGTGTCTCTTCAGAAGTCATGTGCCCCAGCCCCATAATCATTTTCAGTCTCCTCTGCTGTACTCTCTCAAATTAGTCCACATCCTTCCTGTAGTGGGGGTCCCAAAACTGGACACAATACTCCAGATGTGGTCACTCCAGTGCCAAATAGAGGGGAATAATCACTTTCCTTGATCTGCCTGCAATGCTCCTACTAATGCAGCCCAATATGCTATTAGCCTTTTTGACAACCAGGGCACACTGCTGACTCATATCTAGCTTCTTGTCTACTGTAACCCCCAGGTCCTTTTCTGCAGAACTGCTGCCTAGCCCATCGGTCCCCAGTCTGTAGCAGTGCATGGGATTCTTCTGTCTTCAGTGTAGGACTCTGCATTTGTCTTTGTTGAACCTCATCAGATATCTTTTGGCCCAATCCTCTAATTTCTCTAGGTCACTCTGTATCCTATCCCTATCCTCCAGTGTATCTACCACTCCCTCCAGCTTAGTGTCATATGCAAACTTGCTGAGGGTGCAATGCACCCCCTCATCCTGATCATTAATGAAGATGTGGACCAAATCTCAGCACCGGCCCCTGGGGTACTCCGCTTATTACTGGCTGCCAACTAGACATCAAGCTGTTGATCAGTACCCATTGAGCCTGATGATCTAGCCAGCTTTCTATCCACCTTACAGTCCATTCATCGAATACTTCTGTAACTTGCTGGCAAGAATACTGTGGAAGACCATATCAAAGGCTTTGCTAAAGTCAAGGTATATCATTTCCACCACTTTCTCCTCATCCACAGTCAGTCATCTCATCAGAGAAGGCAATCAGGTTCGTCAGGCATGACTTGCCCTTGCTGAATCCATGCTGACTGTTCCTGATCACCTTCCTCTCTTTAAAGTGCTTCAGAATGGATTCCTTGAGGACCTGCTCCATGATTTTTCCAGGGACTGTGGAGAGACTGTAGTTCCCTGAATTCGCCTCCTACCCTTTTCTGAAGATGAGCAATATATTTGCCTTTTTCCAATCATCCAGGACCTCCCCCGATCACCACGAGTTTTCAAAGATAATAGCCAATGGCTTTGTAATCACATCAGCCAACTCCCTCAGCACCCTCGGGTGCATTGCATCTAGCCCCATGGACTTGTGCATGTCCAGCCTTTCTAGTGAGTCCTGAACCTGTTTTTTCAGCACTGAGGGATGCTCACCTCATTCTGTGCTGCCCAGTGCAGTGATCTGGGAGCTGACCTTGTCTGTGAAGACAGAGGCAAAAAAAACATTGAGTACTTCAGGTTTCTTCACATCCTCTGTCACTAGGTTGCCTCCCCCATTCTGTAAGGGGCCCACACTTTGCCCGATCACCTTCTTGTTGCTAACATACCTGTAGAAACACTTCTTGTTCCCCTTCAAGTCCCTTGCTAGCTGCAACTCCAATTGCGCTTTGGCCTTCCTGATTTCACTCCTGCATGCTCGAACCATCTCATGGTGCTGCCTAGGTTGCCATCCACTTCTACTTCCCCTACCAATTCTTCCCTGTTTGTGAGCAGCAGGTCAAGAGGAGCACAGCCCTAGTTAGTTGCTCCAGCATTTGCACCAGGAGGTTGTCCCCAACACTCTCCAAAAACTTTCTGGACAGTCTGTGCACTGCTGTGTCGCTCTCCCAGCAAATGTCAGGGTGATTGAAGTCCCCCAAGAGAACCAGGGCCTGTGATCTGGAAACTTTGTTCTCTGAAGGGGGCCTCGTCTACCTCATCCTCCTGGTCCGGTGGTCTATAGCAGATGCCCACATGACATCACCCTTGCTGCTCTCACCTCTAAACGTAACTCAGAGACTTTCAACAGGCTTTTCTTCAGTTTCATACTGGAGCTCTGAGCAATCATCGTGCTCTCTTACACACAGTGCAACTCCTCCACCTTTTCTCCCCTGCCTGTCCTTCCTGAACAGTTTATACCCAGCCATGACAGTGCTGCAGTCATGTGAGTTACCCACCAAGTCTCGGTTATTCCAATCACATCATAGTTTCTTGACTGCACCAGGACTTCCAGTTCTTCCTCCTTGTTTCCCAGGCTTCTTGCATTCATGTATGGGCATCTAAGATAATCAGCCGATTGCCCGACATTCTCAGTACGAATCAGAGGCCTCCCCTATGGTATCCTCCTCCTTGTGCTATCCCACTACCTCTCTTACCTCTGGGCATAGCTCTCCATCCCCTGATGAACTTAGTTTAAAGCCCTCCTCACTAGGTTAGCAAGCCTGTCTACTGTTGAGGGAAAAGAAGATGGATTCTCTTTGAACCATACGCTGGGCAACGGACATGTAAGTAAGGGCCCCTGAGTTTGGGTTCCTCGACACTGGTCAGGTGCTCTTCCCTCTCTTTGTTAGGTGGATCCCGTCTCTTCCAAGCAATACTTCTTGGAACAATATCCCATGGTCAAAGACTCCAAAGCCCTCTTTCCAACACCACTTATATAACCATGCATTTACTTCCACAATTCGATGGTCCCTACCTGGGCTTTTTCCTTCATCAGGGAAGATGGATGAGAGCATCACTTATGCCTCAGACCCCTTTATCCTTCCCAGAGCCACATAGTCTGCAGCGATCCGCTCAAGGTCGTCCTTGGCAATGCCATTGGTGCCTCATTAATCCCCATTTTACAATTGAGGAAACTGACCCCAGAGATATTAAATGACTTGCACCAGGTCACACAGTAGGTGAGTGGCAGGGTGGGACTAGACGCCAGCATTCCTGACTCCCTGGCCTGTGTTTTAGCCACAAGGGCATGCTTCCTCCTCATTTGAGGCCTAGTATAGACAGGGCCTAAGAGTTGAGTGACACACGTACAGCTGGTGACACACATGCACAGTTCACCTTCTGTTTCACTCGGCAGAATTGTGACGTTCTCCCTAGATCGTCCCCTGCTCACACATACACTATAAATACTGTCCCCCAAGACCCTGTGCCGCAGACACCATCCTTGCAACAGAAGAGGGCTGAATGGGCTACTACTGCTAAGACCCCCAGGGGGTGCTGTTGAGTAACAAGAGTCCCCTTCTCTGTCCTGACCATACAAGCTCCTGAACAAGGAGGCAGGTTGACTCAAGCCGAGATCTCCTGTTTTGAAGCATGCAATGCTGCCGTCCTCCACCGAGGCAGTGAGTGGGAGGGTCAGATCTGTCCACCAGCCCTTCAGTGGAAGGTATTTTCAGTTGCTGAAGTAACCCTTTTGAGATATGTGAACCACCTGCTGGTTTATTAATAGCGCCTCTCTCCTGAGTGTTATACACTCCACTAGCTAGAACGGGGGGGAAGGATATAGGGCCGCTGGTCCCACCACACAGGTGCTGTGGCCTGGTTAATAATACCAACCCACATAAGTCATCTCCTGGGAAGGCACTCAGAGTGGATCCGCCTCCCAAAGGTACTGTAAGCTTTGGAAATGATGCCCTGGCCGCAGGCTGAACATGCTTCAGTTAATCTTGTGAGATTCCCCTGGAGGATTGACTGGGTAGGGGTAGGGAGTGCTGGGAACTCGGGCTGCAGGACACAGTAAGCAGGAGTTACAAGAAAGTAAATGCAAATATTCCATCCCGCAAGGGCTGAGAGCAGCGAGCTAGAAGTCCCTTCCACCCAGGTCTGGTGGCATTTAAAGAAGAGATCTTGTGGTGCTTCTGAAACAGAGCAGGGGATAGCCCTGATGTTCTGACCACCACTGAAAGAGGTGCTAACATCCCGGCAGTGTGTAAGCTATTGTTGGACATACGTGTTCAGATTTACAAAGCCCCCAAGGAGATTTGGACACCCAGTTAGCACTGAAAGTAATTGGAACTGGGCATCCACAGGCAATGACTGACTTTGAAAACCTGAGCCATAATGGCTGGTTGCTTGCATGTATGTGCATAGCAGGGCTAACTTCTGATCTGTTGCGCCAGTGTAAGTCCAAAGCCAGCACACTTTGGTCAGTTACACTGACGTAAACCCAGAGTTACTCCACTAGGGTTGGAATTAGGCCCTGGTGTTGAAGTCATGACTTTGTAAAGGGCTCTGAGACAGTCAGTAAGACAGACAATAAAATCCCCCCATTAGGGTCTGGAAACAAGGCTCTCAGCTAATCCAAGTGTGCTTCATTGACGTTCTCCTCTGGGGCTGACCAGCAACATCTTCCCCAGGGTATTTTTCTGCTTTTCCTGCTAATGAAAATTGCTTTCCTGCCGCCTATTGTCTGTTTTGTTCTTGCAGGTCTGAAATGACTGTTCAGTCTGAGGCTGATAAAATCTAGAGGGGCTCCTGGTAAGTATTTCCCATTAGCCAGTTGGCCGGCCAAGAGCTCCATCCTCTTGGCTGAGCTATAGTAAAGAAGGTAAAGTCCTTGTACCTCACCCTCGTGCTGCAGTGATAATGGTCTCAGATACCCCATGCATCAGACACGTGCCTCCGTGGAGCCGGGGCTAGAGCCCTGGTTCTTCTACTCCAAACCATTATCACTTGAGTGGACGCAGGCCTGCTGATGGAGAGGGGCAGATATGGGGGACAATTGCCCAGGGGCCCGGTGAGTTCAGAGGATAGATACAGTCCCCTTCCCCCAAAGGCTCGCGCTCTCCGCCACTCCCCAGAGCCAAGCTTATGATGTGCCATGCAGGTTCCCGGGTGGCTGATGTGATGATATCTGCTACTCAGCTTCCCGGGTTCATCAGTCATCTCCCTGGGGAGTCCAAGGGACCCAGGAAGCTGAGTAGCAGACGCTGCCTCCTCCGCCACCCAGGAACCTGCATGGCGCATAATAAATAAATAAATACCTTCCGGCAGAAGCCCACTCGGACCTCAGCCCTCCCTGTCTAGGGGGGCGATGGACTGGTCTGCCCTCAGGCCTGGCATTGCTATCAGTGAGCTTGAATTAGATCCCATTCTGTGGGCCAGCAGCCTAGGAGCCCTTCTCTCGTAGCCTGGGGGAAGCAGTAGCCTCCTCTGAGCCACCTGCAAGAGACAGAGAGAGAGGCCCACGGATCAGTGAGAGCCCACAAGAATGGCCCTTTGGATCCTCCACCGAAGCTTTACATGGGGCATAGAGGGGGTGTCAGCATTCAATCTGGTGAACGCAGGGCAGGCTGTTCATTCGCAAGTCCTATGGTGATGAGTGAAAGTTGACATTATTCACTATTTCACAGCTGGTCGTTTTAGAAACCTCCCGCTGCTCCGGCACTGGGGGAGGAGTTTAGGGTGTGTATGGAACTTGAGTAAAGTAATTCCCTGCTTCTCCTGGCTGACCCTGGGCAGTTGCACACAGACAGAAGCAATGCAGCACCAGTGGAGTTATACCAGAGCCATGAACAGGGGCCCGCTCTCTCTCCCTCTGCTAATATAAGATTCATGAACCATATTGCAGTCAGCAGCTCTTAGTGTAACTAGGGCACGAGGTTCTGTCCGCAGACAGGAGTGGAATTGTCATGTTATTTAGGCTCACAAACCTTTCAGAGACTGCTTGGATGTGCTGGGCGACTTGGTGAGTTGTGCGGCCTCTTATTGACCAAGTCGGGAGACAGGGAGGTCTGTAGAATTCCTTTCTACTAGTGGGCAGGGCACAATTCAAGATCACTTCTCCAGGAGCCTTGTCAGAATTGCCCCACTGGGTGCATTCCGGAGCATGGGGTGAATCTGTGGAAGTAGAGCTAACAGTTTCATGTTATATTGCCCTGGAATTAGGACCGTGGGGAAGAGAGATGGAGCCGTGACAGATTTTCCTCGTGTTCCTGCTCTTGCCCCGCCATGTCACTACTTCACCCTCACCTGCCCATACCGGAAAAGCCCCAAACTTGCAGGGAGAGTTTCTAGGGAGGGATGGCGGGTGATGCAACCTCTTCCTTGCCATGTGTATTGCCCTTTTATGGGGGGAGAGTTTGCATTTCTCTCCCCTGCTGGGTGATTTCTGAGAGGGCATAATCTGGTACCATCAGCCCTGAAGGGGGAACCTACTGCAAAGCAGGGGTTGGTGGAGGTGTTGGCAGATGGGCAAGATACCCCCAGGGCAGCTGTGTAAAGATTAAAGGGAGCTATTCCAGACAGCTGCTTGGTCACTTCCAATGCTGCACATGAACTAAACCAATCTCCTCTTTGATCCCTGATGATGATGCACTGAGTAAGAGCCCGTGCTGAGCCATCCGCCTCCCCGGAAAACAGATCCCCGAGAACCAAGCACAAGAATTGGCAAGAACCAGTGTGTTCATTAAAGTGAACAGAAACAGAGGAATTTCCCTGGCCTCACTGGCCATTACTGTTTCACCTGCCTTGAAATTGACAGGTCAGGCCCTTGGGGAGATGGGCTGGAACTGGCAGGATGCTGGCTCGTGGCAGTCTCTGGATAGCCTTGGTTTTTCTAACTACTCACTCCACAGTGCCAGCCACTAACCGAGTCTGTCTTGCTGTTGCATTCAGTGCCCCAGAAACCTTCCACTGAAAACCAGGCATTGAAGGCTGTTCTGGGGGTAGGCCTGCTGTGGCAGGGCGAGGGCTAGATGAACCAATGGATTTCTACCCTCTTTCATGTCTGGGGTCTCTGTAAGCCAGCACCATGCCCACGTGGGGAGTGATGGGCATGGGACTCCCCCACCCCAAGCCATTGCTCCTGCATAAGGCGGCAGCAGCAGATATGATGTGGCAGAAGGGCCGGGGGCATTGCTCAGAGGGCAGTCGAGCTGTTGCCAGCCATGCCCATTCACTCTGATCGACCCTTCCAGCGATGGGACTAGATGGGCACAGGGGAATTCCCTCCTTCTGAGCGATTCTCATGTAGTTAGAGCTGCTTGGCCCAGCCTCCACCCTGATGCTGGCTGGGAATTGCCAGTGCATGTGCATAGGGAGGCGTGCAGCTGACAGGCCCACCTGCTCAGCAGCAAAGGACAGCCCTTGGCAGAGTCGGCGTGGGGAGCCGTTTGCTGGGGCATCTCTAACTGCAGTCAAGGGAGGCAGTGCCTGGAGACCAGACCACGCCTCCCGGGAGGAAAAGAAGCAGTTTTGGCTTGGTCCAGTGAGGGTGGAGCTGAAATCAGCACAGGGCGCTCAGTCACCCGCAGGGTGCCCTGTCATCAGGCCCAGAGCTGTGGTTCTTTTCCAGCTCCCTCCTTGGGGGCATTACTTTGTAGGAGAGAGCCTCTCATGGACCCACCTCCCTGCTCCACGGCAAAATCGCTCATTCCATGGGACGCCAGGAACCACAGCCCCCAAGCTGCCTGCATGCAGGTACCTGTCGCGGTTGGGCACGGACAGAGCTGCACAAGACAGAAGGGCCAGTCCCTCCTTCAAGGAGCCATGGACCGTGATTGGTGGAAGTGCTACATGCCTGTATCTGTAGCTACTGCCAGGGGGGCGTCAGGCCCCAGTAGAAACTGTAATTGTGCCCCGTTGTGGAGGGAGTTTTGAAAAATTGCAGGGGTTGGGGTGGGGGAGAAAAGCCCTCCAGTCCCAAGATCTCATTTACTTTCTTTCAATCTGTGGGAAAGGGCCATTTTGAAAATTCAAGATACTTTAACCTGTTTTGTGAAAACGGATGGAAAAAGCAGTTTTGTTCTGAACCCCATGCAATGGAAATGACTTTGAGGTGTCTCATGAACTGGTCAGTGTTTCTGCCCACTATCAAACGGGCTAGTTTCCCTCTCCCATCAGAGCGCTGATGAAAGTGGCTTTTCCTCCCCAGTTGCAGCACGGCCAGTTCCAACCTCTGCATGCACAGGACTGACTCGCTTTCCCGTGTTTCTCCAACAGCTCCATTCCCAAGGTGTGCCGTGGCCGCTTGCAGAAGTAGTGACATCACAGCCATCCTGAAAGAGCCCTGGAGTAAAATGAAGGGGAAGCGACTTTCCCTGGCCATAGCAGAGTGGGGGTACTGCACATCTGACATTGTAGTTACTTTTTTTTGTTTTGTTTTGGAGAAGGCAACCCCACCGTCCCCCCCGGGAGACCAGGTCAGATACATTTGCTGTTTCTTGAGAATAAACTTCCCAACATGTTTGCACAGCTGCATACTTAACCCATGCGGAAAGTCAGTCGCTACAGGCAAACTGATTGCCTCAGTGGAAGCCCTCTTTCCTGCTCTTCGAAGAAGTGTGCAAACTGGCAGGAGAGAGCGACATTCACAATGGGAAAAGCTACTGTCTCAAGAAACCCTCATTTATTTGACCTGGTCAGTTTCCTTGTGATGGTTGGAGTGAAAAACCCCATTGTACAAATCTTGTTCCACGGTCGGTCCCTTTGCTCTCTGCAGTCCAGTGACCGAAAGTCCTGATCATGCTGTTCCCTGCCTGTATGTCAATCTCTTATAGCAACTGGGGGTTCCCTAGCTAGCAAACAGCAGCATGTTTTCTTTCCGGGGGGCTGCTTTGGGCCTGGCTGCTTAGCACGTAGATCCAAAGCCATTGGTTGCTGTGGTGCCCCAAAAGCTGGGCCTCAAAATGTAACGGGTCATTGTGTTCTCTGTCACACCACCCTAAATCCAAAACAACACCACTGCAGCGAAAGGAGTTGCTCTCATTTTATCCCAACATGACGAAGATCCGAATCTGGCTCTGGTGCATTGCTGCAATCCCATGTTCAGACTGCCACTGCTCGCCACCTTTCGCTGCTGGATTTGCAGCAGCCTCGGGGCAGCAGTTGACCGTTGTGCAGCCACTGTTCCTGTGGAGTCTTGGCACTTCAGTAAGAGTGGGCCTGGGATGCAAGGGTGCACCATTGATGTGTGTTGCATCGGGAACTTGGTCCATTTCAGTGATGCTTAATGTCCCAGCAGCAGCGTGACCCGCTCCTGGACCCTTACTCGCCTGAGTTAGCCTGTTGAAGTCAATGTGGCTCCTCCCATGGGTGAAATCTGAAGGATCTGCCACTTTCTCGCCCTTTCTAATCTCAGGTGATGCTGAAAGCCAAGTTACTGGAACCACCCAACAAATACAGTGGTCCCTTTCAGCTGCATGGCCTGGGTTCTCCTTTAGCTATACCAAATTGGATTGGTACATACACAGAAGGAGCCAGTTAGACATAGGCGTGTCACACAGGATCTCATCACGTGCAGAGAGCCAGAGCCGTTTCCTGTTGCCTAACGGGAGCGTTAGTAAACTGGAATAGAAATCAGCCGGGAGCATGGCTTTATTTAGAGTCTGACTCCACTTCCAACAGAAGCCCTGCCTCGCTGGAGGGCTATGCTTGGAAGTCAGGGGCTTTGTGCAAAACATCAATTGAAGCGTGTGGTGTGGAGGAGTCTGACTAAGCTGGGAGTCAGAGGACAGACGCCCTGGAGGGAGGAAGCATAGCAGTTCTCTGTGGGTGGAAGTTACCACTAACTGCCCCATGGCCTGACACCCGCTGCTGCTGCCCAGTAGAAACAGTTCAACAGCAGTTTCAGTCCCTAGCTGCCATGCAAAGGCCAAGCACCGGCCACCCTGCCCCCTCATTCCAACCTCCTTTTAGTCCTGGACCCTTTCTCTGTCCCCCAGCCTCCGTCACGTGCGCAGCCTTCCCGAAGCGCAGCGTGGCCGGTGCTGCATGGCCCTGGCCAGCAGAAGGCGCTCTTGACATAGCAGTTCCCTCCTCCCGCTCTGCCCATAGCACATCTGGGCCAGCTGAGTGCAAGCCCCTAAGTTGGTCCCGAACCCAGCACTGCTGTGGGGCAGAGCCTGGCTCCACCTTCTCCCTGAGCATCTACTTCACCGAGTTCCCTGCTGCTGCTGGGCCTTCGCCCTCACTGGGTCGTTAGATTCGGAGCAGAGCTGCCTCTGCAAGCCAGAGCTCCCATTTTGCTGTGTAAGGAGGCATTGGACTGGAATCCGGTGCAGGGAAATGGTTCCTGTATGAGTGTTTCCTGAATGCCAGAAGACACGGCAGCACCCCCTGTACAAGCCATGCCCAGAGCTCCCAGCAGGGACGGATTTAGCTCATAGCATATTTTGTGCTCAGACTGCCTTAGCCTTACCCCGAGAGCCAGGAACTAAAAAATAATTCAGCAGGTCCCTGTCCATGCGCCTCAGCCAGAGCGTGAGGCCAGGCTTTGTGGAAGGAGGAAAGCCCAAGTAAGTAAGCAGAGAAACATCCCACAGGACTCCAGCTATAATCGATGCAGCTGGGGTCCTGGAGAGCGATGAAGGACACTGGGACATCAGCAATTCATTTTCATGAGCCAATAGACTCCAGCAACCCCTAGAGCAGTCCTGGCCTGGGCCACTCTAACACAGTCCTGCCTCAGGTATCATGAGCTGTGGCCCCATCACCGTGGTGCCAAGGAAGACCAACAGGGGGGACCCCTGACAGAACGGTCCAGGGCTAGGCACAGTGATGAGAAGCCTGAGAGCCTCAGTCAACAGGCACAAGCCGAAAGCTGGCCACCCTTTTCCTTGTTACTTGCATTATGGTCTTGGCTACGGGTCCTTAGGCTGGGATTCACAAAGGGCTCGAAGTGCCTCACTCCCGTTGCGTTCATGCCTGCACTGCTATGTGACTCCCCGCAGTGAGCACAGAGCCATGTCCCACGGCAAGCCCATGCTGTTTCATGTCAGCTGGCAGCCGTTTGGTGTAAAAGGGAGCACGCGGAGCAGGACTGGAGTCACTCTGTACAGGACGTGGGGGGAATTTTGCCAGGTCAGGGCTGCGGTCTGGGTTAGAAATGCTTGGATGACAGCTGCCTGGTCCTAGCGAGGGCACTCCAGCCTGCCAGGCAGAATAACTAGCAAGTGATGGTGGCTATTAACTGCGGGGAGGGAGACCAGAGGAATAAGCTGGAATAGCAGGTAGAGCAGAGTTAGATACACACAGGCTTAGGCTGCACAGGGCATGTCTGCACTCAGGAGCTGTACGTGCGTTAGCTCCAATTGAGCTCGTATGCTAAAAATAGCTGTGTGGCCGTGGCCCCGTGGGTTGTGGCTCAAGCTAGCCACCCGCGTACTTACCCAGGACAGGTTTGTGCTCAGCTGGCTAGCCCAAGCCATCACTGCTATTTCTTGTGTGCTAGCTCAGTCAGAGACAGCACAGGTGCATCGACCGAGCTGGGAGTTGCACAGCTTGGCTGGGGTGTAAACATGCCCGTGGAATAGTAGCGAGATGCATTACAGCTATGTGAATATAGAAGACTCTGAGAAGCTGATCACAGACTCAAGGCTAGCTGGAGAGATTGTACCAAGTCACGCTGTATGGTAGCATATGTCTATATGTACATACAGAAAACCCCATGCAGTCTGTGTGTGATCTGTACTTGATTGGAATAAAACCAATAAACACTGAGCTTTTACTGCCTCTTGCTTATGTATTACACAGGCCAGAGAACTTGCCCAAAATCATTCCTAGAGCAGATCCTTTAGCCAAACATCCCATCTTGATTTAAACATTACAGAATCGTAGAGCCATGGGGGTTAGAAGCAGTGATGATATCCAACCGGTTCGCAACGGTTCGCACGAACTGGTTCTTAAAATAGAAAAAATTCAGCGAACGGGTTCTTAGCGCTCCCCACCGCCGAAATTGACGAGGGAGGGTCAATTTCACTGCAGGGAGTGATTCTCCCTGCCGCCGAAATTGACCAGGGAGGGTCAATTTCACGGTGGAGGGCACTGTGAAGTTTGGGTGCTGGGTTGTTGGGGTGCTGTGTGCATGATGTTTAAGAACATATTCAGAATAGGTTCTTAAATATCACCTGCCTTTATAGAACTGGTTATTGGAAATTTGGGATATCATCACTGGTTAGAAGCATCATCTGGTTTAACCGTCCCAAGCTGCAGGGTTTGTTATCGGTGACGGAGACTCCCCCACGACCCGGGTAAGTCACTGTTAGTTTCACAGTAAACACTGAAAGAGAAAAAGTAAGGGTGATTTCATCTTTCCAGCAGGCGCATGGCACAGCGTTGCTGTTTTGTGGTGGAGGCAAGTCTATTCATGGGTGAGCTGTTATGGGCCCAGGACCTAGGCCAGTCATTACAAGTGCTTGTAAAGCGCCCCAAAACTGGAATGGAGCAGGTCCCAACCACATCACATCCAATGTGCACTTGCTTTCTGCTGATGGAAATGATTCGATGAGATGGGAGGCAAAAGTGAACTGGGCCCTGTCCTGTGCTAGGTAATGTTAAGCTCTAGCTACAGTTGGAAGTTATTTTGGCTTGAGGTAGGGTGTGAATTTAAAGTGCAATAGTTATTCCAGACTAGCTTTGCTGGTTAATGTCCCCCGGAGACAAGCCCTTTCTTCAGTACCTTTAAGAAATATCTATTAAGGGTGAGATCTTAGAGTGCTGTTGGGAAGCTCTTATTCAAGTGGATAGTCTGGGGGGGAAGGGAGGAGGGGACGAGACGACACACGAACACTGAGCCCAGCAGGGCTGGAAGAGATTTTGTTCCTTGGAGCTAGGACTCTGCCGCCCCCAAAGAAACGAGACTCCCATCATGACCTGGCCGGAGGGCAAGTCACTGCACAGCCCACTGAAGTCTGGAGGAAGAGGATGAGGCATGGGGCTGCAATGCTGGGGCTTGCCAGAAGGAGGCACTCCAGGAGGTGAGTCTGAGACAACTCCCGTAAATTCCCGATGGGTGGAGCTTGGGTTGGTCCCAGTATGCGAGTTGTTATAAATAATCCTTGTTCGGTGCTTGCCCCACCCTCGTCCAGTGTGCAGCGCACCCATCAGTGAGTGCCGGGGGCCCAGCCACCCCTGCAGCATGAAAGACAAGTTTCCTGAGAGAGCCCCTCTGCTTTAGGCAACGAGTCCAGTCACAAGCACGTCGCCAGTCTCAGAGTATGCCGCCCGAAGTCTAGCCCCAACACAGTCAGAAGCACACGCCCACGTTATAGTCTCAATTCCCTGTACACACATGGGGGCCCGTCCCTGTTATTGTGAGGTCCCCTGTGCAGGATGCAGCAATGCAGAGCTGGTTACTGGCCCCTTACGGGTTACAAACGTCGGTGGTAGGGCATGCACCTGGTTCAGCTCCAGGGCTAAGGAGCTTTTCCTTGGCAATTTCACACACTCCCTTTCCCTGTGGCTTTCTCGGAGTCCCAGCCCCATCTCATCCCAGTGACCCTTATCTAGACAAATAAGGGGCTTAAGAGAGACTTAGGTGAGCAATCTGATTGGAGTGGGAGGTGGTATCCTGGGATGCCATGGAGGCAAGAGAGAAGATCCGGCAAAAAGCTGCCACCTGCTCTAGACCCACAGCTGGTGGAACCAATCATGATAAATGTGCTGTGGCACGACTCTGCTCTTGACGTGTGGATGAAGCCTTTGGCCCTCGGAGGAGCATGTGTTGCTGCAGGGGAAGCATGTGGGAGGTAACAGCCTACAACAGGCCAAATGTTGGGCTTCTCTAGGGCCAGGGAATTCAGAGATTTCTCTGAGTTAAAGGGCAACCAGAATTCAACCCTTTAACAACACACTCTTGTTCTCATTGCTGTCAATGGGAGCTTTGCCATTGCCCACTTTGTACCAACCAGCCCCTCATCCCCTACAAGGGCACAAAGCCAGCAGCCTCCCCAGCCCACACTCCAATCCCAGTGATAGCATAGCCTTGGCAGCCGTTCCCAAGACCCAATCGCCACCTTCGCAGAAGAGCTGGATCCAATTTTGGGTGCTAGTGCTTAAAGGACATAGAATCACAGAAGATTAGGGTTTGAAGGGATCTCTGCACACCATCTAGTTCAACCCCTGCCCGCCACTGGACTCTTTCCAATTTGTCCACATCCTTTTTGTAGTGGGGGGGCCCAAAATTGGACACAATACTCCAAATGTGGCCTCACCGGTGCCGAAGAGAGGGGAATAATCACTTCCATCCATCCGCTGGCAATGCTCCCACTATGGCGGCCCATATGCCATTAGCCTTCTTGGCAACAAGAACACACCGTTGACTCATATCCAGCATCTTGTCCATTGTAACCTCCAGCTCCTTTTCAGCAGAACTGCTGCCTAGCCAGTTGATCCCCAGTCTGTAGCAGTGCCTGGGATTCTTCTGTCCTAAGTGCAGGACTCTGCACTTGTCCTTGTTAAACAACATCAGATTTCTTTTGGCCCAATCCTCTAATTTGTCTGTGTCGCTCTGTGTCCTATCCCTGCCCTCCAGTGTATCTACCACTCCCTCTGTCTTAGTGTCATTTGCAAACTTGCTGAGGGTGCATCCACCCCATCCTCCAGATCGTTAATGAAGATGTTAACAGTCCCAGGACTGACCACTGTGGCATACTGCTTGTTACCGGCTATCAACTAGACATGGAGCCATTGATCACTAGCTTCTGAGCCCAATGATCTAGCCAGATTTCTATCCATCTGATAGTCCATTCATCCAACCCATAAGTCTTTAACTTTCTGTTAAAAATATTGTGGGAGACAGTATCAAAAGCTTTGCTAAAATCAAGATATATCATATCCACCACTTTCCCCACATCCACAGAGCCAGTCGTCTCATCAAGGAAGGCCATCAGGTTGGTCAGGCATGATTTGGCTTGCTCAATCCACGCTGACTGTTCCTGATCACCTTCCTCTCTTTAAAGAGCTTCAAAATGGATCTTTGAGGACTTGCTCCATGAATTTTCTGGGCTTTGAGGTGAGACTTACTGTTCTGTAGTTCTCCTTCCCATTTTTGAAGATGGGCAATATATTTGCCTTTTTCCAATCATTCAGGCCCTCCCCCGCTCACCCCGAGTTTTGAAAGAGAATGGCCAGTAGCTCTGCAATCACATCAGCCAACTTCTTCAGCACCCTCGGGTGCATTGCATCCAGCCCCATGGACTTGTGCACGTCCAGCCTTTCTAGTGAATCCTGAACCTGTTTTTTCAGCACTGAGGGATGCTCACCTCATTCTGTGCTGCCCAGTGCAGTGATCTGGGAGCTGACCTTGTCTGTGAAGACAGAGGCAAAAAAAGCATTGAGTACTTCAGGTTTCTTCACATCCTCTGTCACTAGGTTGCCTCCCCCATTCTGTAAGGGGCCCACACTTTCCCTGATCATCTTCTTGTTGCTAACATACCTGTAGAAACCCTTCTTGTTCCCCTTCACGTCCCTTGCTAGCTGCAACTCCAATTGCACTTTGGCCTTCCTGATTTCACTCCTGCCTGCTCGAACCATCTCATGGTCACTGCTGCCTAGGTTGCCATCCACTTCTACTTCCCCTACCAATTCTTCCCTGTTTGTGAGCAGCAGGTCAAGAGGAGCACAGCCCCTAGTTAGTTGCACCAGCATTTGCACCAGGAGGTTGTCCCCAACACTCTCCAAAAACTTTCTGGATTGTCTGTGCACTGCTGTGTCGCTCTCCCAGCAAATGTCAGGGTGATTGAAGTCCCCCAAGAGAACCAGGGCCTGTGATCTGGAAACTTTGTTCTCTGAAGGGGGCCTTGTCTATCTCATCCTCCTGGTCTGGTGGTCTATAGCAGATGCCCACCAGGACATCACCCTGTTACAGGGGATTTCTTTTACCCTGAATCTGGATCTATCACCGGGGGATGGACCACAAACCACACCACTGGTGTTCAAATCGAAGTGACAATTTATTGTGGTGACAACAAACAACTGAGGAAAAACCACAGAAAGTTAAGAACTCAGAATGGGGGTGCAGCTCAGAACCCAAAACCAGCAACATAACCCCTGGATTTTCGAAAGTCTCTGGCGGTTGGTTCCTCACTGCTTCCCAGGGGTGTCGACTACGATCTGGTCAACCGTCTGCTTCTCCTCCTGGTCCATACTCGGCTGCCTCTCGTCCTCGATCTCAAGGCTCACGCAGACACACGGGACACCCTGTCCACACTGCCACTAAGATGGGCGGCCCCGACCTGTGGTAATCAGTGTTTTAAGTAATCTCCCCTGTTCTGCCCCTCTGCCAATCCGGGCCTTACCTATTTCCCGCTCTTTTGGGGTTTGCACTTGGCACTTTATTGTGCACACGGCACTTACCTTCAGGCTTCCCACCTTTTGGCCCTGTCTCTGGGCAGACTTGGGCAGCCAATCTGGGCTTTACCTATTTC
>ML675626.1:1516880-1592746 GCA_007922155.1 Mesoclemmys tuberculata
CTGTCTCTGGGCAGACTTGGGCAGCCAATCTGGGCTTTACCTATTTCCTGCTCTTTTGGAGTTTGCACCCGGCACTTTATTGTGCACACGGCACACCGGTTCTTATGCACACGGCACTTAACTTCAGGCTTCCCGTCTTTTGGCCCCGTCTCTGGGCAGACTTGTCCGTGCTGGCACCTTGCCAACCATTACTGTCGGACAAATCTACTCGACTCCATTTTGGATCTAACATCCAATAATGAGTCTGGCCTAGTCGCCATTTTCTTTATTCACGGAGGGGGGAGGGGGTCATTGAAACCTATTTACAATACATAAAATCATACCCCAAGAACCCTTGTTGCTCTCACCTCTAAACTTAACTCAGAGACTCTCAACAGGCTTTTGTTCAGTTTCATACTGGAGCTCTGAGCAGTCATGGCGCTCTCTTACATACAGTGCAACTCCTCCACCTTTTCTCCCCACCTGTCCTTCCTGAACAGTTTATACCCAGCCATGACAGTGCTGCAGTCATGTGAGTTACCCACCAAGGCTCGGTTATTCCAATCACATCACAATTCCTGGACTGTGCCAGCACGTCCAATTCCTCCTGCTTGCTTCCCAGGCTTCTTGAGTTCATGTACAGGCACCTACGATAAACAGCCAATTGCCCAACTTTCTCAGTATGAATCAGAGGCCTTGCGGTTCCTCCTGGTGTCCCACTTCCTCACGTATGTCCCGGCTTAGGTCCCTGTCCCCCAGCAAACATGGAGGAGCAAAGCAAAAGAGCCACGATGAAGGGAGCATGATGTTGATGCTAGCACAGTAACCATGAGTGGATCCGATGGGGTGGTGCTATGATAGTGTCCTGAAGGGCGTCTCCTTGTGGACAGACAGCAGCCTGATTGGGGATGAGTAGGGTGTGGAGATGGTCCGTGTGGTCTGACCTCTCCAAACCAAGCTGTTTAAAGTGGTATCGGGGGAGGCTTCCCAGCGACCTCCAGCAGAAGGAAGACAAATCCGCTCTGGCAAGGCCTGGCCCTATAAAAAACGCTTATATGCGAAGAAATGAGTTGCAAACCAGAGGCCCAATTCTGCACTTGTTTTCACTGGTGTAAAGCTGGACTAACACCACAGACATTAATGAAAGGGACCTAGTGGAAAATTCAGCGTCTGCTTCAAGTGCTGGCTCATGTCCATTCCAAGTCGGTGTGTGCGTGCCACATGCACAGTTGTTGGACAGTTTTTCCCCTAGCCGTGCCCGTTGGGTCAAGCCAGGCGCCCTGGAGTCAGGCTGCCATGGCACCGTATATAGGAACCTCTTCAGTTCCTTCCTACAGCCCGTGACGGTCGCAGGAGCTTCTCTTTCTCTTGCTTCGGCAAGTGATGCTCTGCAGAGCAGGGACACGTTCCCCTCGCACTGCGCCAGCGCCCAACAGGCTGGGGAGGGTGCAGCATTTGGCAGACCCGTGCCCCAATCAGCAGTTCCAGGTCAGCAGTGCTAACGTAAGCCAGTATCTTGCTGCTGGGCCGGATTCCTGAGGTCTGGGTTCTCCTGTGCTGAGTCCCTTCTCACGGGACTGGAGCAATCAAATGTAGGCTGGATTAGAATGTCCTCAGAGATGGGTGGTCCCTAATGGGAGGTTTGCTCTCCACCATCCACCTCATCACAGTTCCCTGGTGCTCTGCCTGTGAGCAACACAGGCCTCTAGAGTACACACGACTGCTGAACTGCGGACGTGAGACGTGTGGGCTTCCCAAAGCCCGTCAGGCTTGCCCACCCAGCAGACGGTGCTGTGGCAAAGGGAGGAAGCCTATAAATCCTAGTTTTCAACCTGTAGCGCACAGACCTCTTTGTGTTCACAGACTACAGCTAAGCTTGCCAAAGAGGTCTGGGCAGCCACCTGACATTTTTTAGGGGTCCACAAATGAAAAAAAGATTGAAAACCATGGCTATAAATAATCCCATGGACGCTGATTGGGGTTGTATTTGGGGTGGGAGGAAGAAAACTGACAGAAATTAGGATGTTGCATACAGCTGGGTGAATGTAAATGAAACAATGTTTGCAGCAAAAAAACACTGTATGAGGTGGACTGAAACATTTTGGCCCATTGTTTGGTTTAAAAATATCCTTTTTTAACAAACTGAAAAAACAACCCCTCAAATGTTTTAACATTTTGAAACTGAAATGTTTCATTCTGAAATTTCCTTTCCTTTCATTTCAAAAAGCTCAAATGAAAAGAAAGCCTTTGACTGACCTGAAATGATTTCTCCCCCTACTGAAATTATTAAACCTTTCCTTTTTGGCTGACCCAAAACTGATTTGTTTCTTTCTTTCACAACTGCCAAAACTCTGAAAAATCCATGATTGGCCCAGCTGTCATACTGAGCTTTAGACCGGGTGTGTGGGTTGGTGAATTTGGAATGATTGGGGATTTTTCTGCAAGAGCTGACAGGATGTCACATGATTCTGATTACTACAATCAGGGCTCGGAAACAGCCTGTTGTAATATTGACACAAGACCCCTGACCGCAATGGGAGTTTCCTCCTATGACATATTTCCCAGATTTCATGCCATTTGAAGACCTCAGGGTAGCTTGAAAAGATGCCAAAAGTACAAAGCTTCCAAATCTTTGCAATTCAATTAAATAAACTCCATTAGGAGATAGATTAGATTTCCTCCCTTATCTCTGGTTTACTATTCAGACAGCAGCATTTTCTAGAGGCCAGTGCAGATTAGGGATACCTGAATTCTATTCCTGATTTTGCTACTGACTTCCTCATCTTGGGCAATTTGCTTCACTTCTCCATGCCTTCATTTCCCCATCTGTTAAACGACGATGTTGCAATGTAGTCATCTCTGTCACAAGCTTTGAGATCTTAGATGGAAGTCGGGTAGAATGAGAAAGTATAAAACGCAGTGCACGTTTAGTTTGTAGGGCGTTTACCATCTGATTTCTAGCACCTGAAAATTAGCCAGGCTTGAAAACTCCCACTATCTACTTTTACAGTTACATAATTCCTGTCAACCAGGAGGGGCCCAATCCTGCTATCTGCCGAGCTCCACAATGCCTCTGAAAGTCAGGGGTTGTTCTGGGTACTCAGCACTTGCTTGAACTGGGCCCTACAGACTTACAAGGAAGGTGCTGAACTGGGCCGTGTTCCTGGCCTTGCTCTGACCTGCTGGATGACCACAGACAAGTCACTTCCCCATCCTACCTCAGTTTCCCCAGCTGTAAACTAGAGATAATAGCAACCTCCTTTGTAACGTGCTTTCAAGATCTATGGATGAAGAGAGCTAGTACTGTTATTACAAAATGTTGCTGTCGTCTTTGAAACTCTGGGCAGAAATGCACAGGAGTTGCTTTCCCTGTAACTGAAATGCAGCCACTGCTAGAGGAGTTCACAGCATTTGTCTGGGCTGGAAGTGCGTATACCATATCCAGTTGGACCAAATGGGGGTGTGGGGGACCACAAGCATGCAAGACCCTGGGCTGAATTTATCATTGCCCTGGGCCTTGGACTGTCATCCACACCAGGCAAAGTGAGTACTTTGCACTGATGTATTTATGCACAGGGGCAGGGAACTCGTTTCAGGGAGATGTCCAGAGCAGACCGCCATCCAGCAGGCTATAGGACAAGATCCACTAGATCGTGTGTATGCCACATTCAGCAGGTGAGCCCATCAGCAGAAAGGAGGCAGGAAGGCAGTAACGTAGCCTGGCAAATATGTATGTTCCTTGCTGGCTTTGCTCCTTCTCAGCGTATTTTCATTAGTGTCTATGGAAAGCAGTAGGCTGAGCCTCTGCATGTGTTACTGTGACATGCTGTACCCCTGTGTACCTTCTGGTGTGATCTGTGTATGATTTAAGTTCACCCCCTACAGTGTAACTGTATTGTATGATGCAAAGTAGGTCATGTAAGGTGTTTCTGGAATGCTCATGACGTACTGAACATTATTGTTATGGTAGCATGTTCCCTGCAATGTCCTACATCTGTACAGATATGAAACTCTTCTATGTCATATCCCCACATATGTGTCTCACATGGCTTGAATAGATGCAGACGAACACAAAGCTGTGTTTCCACACCCTGCAGAGGCATGCACACAGGAACAATGGACTGGCCTACACACCTGTGAGCACTTTGGCTCAAGAGGGAAAAATCACGCCCATTACCGGACATGGTCGATCACCTGACCCCAGGGGGTGTCAAGGAAACTTGTTAAAAAGAAAGAGGCATCTTTGTCTCGGGGCTTTCCCCTGGATCTACCTTCCAAGCAACATCACAGACTGGCACCTACCCACAGGGAGAGGGTGCCTGGTTGCAAGATGCAGCACAACCAGCTGGCGTGGTACACTAAAGTCATAGATTGAAGGAGACTGGAATATTAATCCTAGTTTAGGATGTGAGTTATCTTTTAGTTAATTGTGATTAACTCCTTGATTTATTAGTAATCTGATTTAGATTCACTTAAAAATCTTACTGTAATCTATAATCTTATTTGTTTGTTTTAGCTAAAACAGTGTATGTGGATTGAGTGTATGCAGAGACCTTGCTTAGAGGGACAGAGTTGGTGCATATCAATTTCTTTGATAAATTGATGGACAAATTGGTTACCTAGGGAGGTGGTGGCATCTCCATCTTTAGAGGGTTTTAAGCTGTGGCTTGACAAAACCCTCGCCGGGATGACTTAGTTGAGGATAGCCCTGCTTTGAGCAGGGGGTTGGACTAGATACCTCCTGAGGTCCCTTCCAACTCTAATATTCTATGGTTCAAATGTAAATGAGTTTGCAGGGTGCAGAGTGCAGCACTGAACCCTGCAAGACGGCAGTTCCTGGGGTTGCATCTGGGACTGGGAGTATATGCTGGGGATCTATCCCATGAGCGGCAGGGCAGAAGTGCTCCTTCACTAGGCCAGGGACCAATTACTCTCAGGAGGCTGGGTGTGGGTGACCGAGGAGTGGGAGGTTCACATGGCAAAGTGGGGTAAGTCAGGGCCCAGGAGTGAGGAATTGGGGTGACACAGCTACACACCAGTCCAGATTGCACAGGGGGGAATGTCACAGCTACTTAACACACCGCTGCATAATACCAGCTAACCAGTGCACCTCTGACGGGGTGCTCGCTCCACACAGGAGGAGAAGGGGTGAGGGGATATAGGAGAGTAAAGAGTTAAAAGCTGGATATGTGCTCAGGCCTAGGTTACAGGGAATGGCACGACCAAACCTTGTTTCTGCTAATAGTGCAAATTTTAGTTAGAGTTTGTTATCTCTCTTCTTCTCCTCCCTTCCTGGCCATCTGCGCAGAGGATGACTCTATCGCCACTCCTGCGCAAGGCCTTGATGGGAAGAAAACATTATCTTCCTTCCCCCTGGCATGCCTTTACTTCAAAGAATGTTAATGTAAAATGTCTAGGTTTTAAGGTGATGTGCCTGACTCTGTATGGTAATCCTGTTAACAACAAACGGGCGGGTATAATTGTATCATTATGTAGTTGTTAATATTCATTTTACAGGTGTCAATGTAACCAAATAAAGGTCTCTGGGGAGCTGCTGGAAATGTAGCTATTTCCATACTGTTCTGGATAAAAGGATTGTAAAGTAACCCCTCGTTGCTCACTTGCAGCATCGAGGTGAAACAAGCAGGCAATAAAGGGTTCCGTCTCCCCAATCCACCTGGGGACAACCTGTTTGGTTATTTCTAACAGGGACCAAGTAACTGCCCAGACTGCAGCTGGAGGAGTAGCCAGAGAGCAGGGAGTTGATTAAAGGAGGCTCAGCTGGGCAGGAATAGACAAGGCCTATAAAGCCCAGGAGCTCAGCACAGTCAGGGTTGTGGGGGGAAAGGGCAGTCAGTCCCTCCCTGGGCAGAGGGAGTGGGTACTTCCAGGGAAGGGGGGAGCCAGGAAGAGTAGGGCGTAGTCCAGGGACGGAGCAGTGAGCATAGAGCCTAGAACTGCAGAGCTGGAGTAGTGGTGGGCCCGGGTTCCCCTACTGGCCATCGTGGGGAGTGGCACCACCAGGGCGGCCGCAGAGAAGACTGCCTGGGGCTGTGTGCATAGGACTGTGGATAGCCGTGGCAGGGGAAGCACGGGTGGTGACCCAGCCGGAAGGCCGAGTCATGAAGAGGGGGTTGTGGCTTCTGGAGAGACGCAAGTCTGCAAAGTGAGAGGATGATGGGGGAGGCATCCCTCAAGAGGGCGCAGCAACTGGCCAAGCTAATCCCCAGGATGGCCAGCAGGAGGCGCCGCTGTGGTGAGCACACCCTGGGCCAGCACCCATCCCACCCCATCGCTTTGAGCGAACTCAGGGTAGCGAGACACGGCAATCGCTCTGGCATTTTTATAACATAAGAATGCTGACAGGGCGCTGCTGTGAGGAAGTTCACACTGTCACAGTCCCAGCTGGCATTGACGAGGCAGTGGTACTACCATGGGGAAGCCTTCACCGCTGAAATCCTAGCTGGCGTTCCTGGCGCCCCAGTTGGCACTGCCAGGGAGGGGACGCTGGCACTTCTGTCTTTGTTTATCTGTGGGATCCTGCCTGGTGAAAAGGCCAAAGAATATACATTTTGTTCTATGCCCTGAAGTAGCATAAATAGGGAGGTGGATAGAAGCTAAAAAACCTGAAATCTTTCTGCTGCTCATGGGTAAAGCCTAATGTCTCCCTTCCTAGAACACAGCAAGAAGTCTGTGAGCATCTTGGCAGTCCCTTGGGGCACTGACACACCCAGCCTGTAAAGTCAGCAGGAGACTAACATGCTTGGAACGTGCTTAATGCTTTTGGCAGCAAATTTATTTTTTACTGTTGGTAACACAAGACATGACACCAGAACATTGAATCCCTGAGTCACTGTCCTTGGGAACAGCCCCACTGATAGCTGGACTCAGGGCTGGATTTAGGGGTTTGCGACCCAGGCAACCGCTTAGGCTGCAGGCTTGGGGGTGTGCCAGCTCAGGGGGCTGTTCTGATTGTTAGTGACAAAGGGAAAATGGAAGGTTTGAAGTCAAATGTTTCAGGTGTTCCATATGTGGATTCAGTTTGTCACCAACCTCCTTGAATGTTCTGCGCTATTCTAAGGCTGGCTCCTACTTCTAACACTATTTAATGTTGGCCCACCCACTGCTGGGGGCCGGGTCTATTTCTTGATATTAGCACATTTCAGTTATTCTTCATTTTAAAAGTTTCTATTAGCTTAGAGGAAATGAATTTTTTATTTGCTTATCTATGGCCTGAATAAATACAGATTTACAGTTCCTAGCACGCAAACGTATCGTCTTATCTTACAGGGATAAATCATGCATGCAAATCTCGCATCCAGATTGTGAACTGGGGACAGATGCAATAAAAAATGAGGTATTCAAAAGTTTAAGAAAAGGGGGTGGGTGCCAAAGATGCTCGTCACCTGGGACACCATTTGGTGTAGAGCCAGACATGGCTGGATTGTCTCTCTAACTGTTTGTTTGGGAGTTCACCCCAGAAGAGGAATCTCTTTCTTACCCTAGGTTATCTAGCAGATCTAGTCTAAGGGATCTACTGCAGCTGTCCCTGCGATGGCCCTGGATGGGTGAAGCCTAGGTCTGAATCCACCCTATATGAAAACCGTGTTGTCGCCTCATCAGAGGTGGAGACGCTCCCATGTAACAGGACACTAGGACCCAGCTCTTCAAAGGTACCTAGGCACCTAACTATGGATTTCAGTGGGTGTTAGGTGCCTAAATACCCTTAAGGATCTGTACCTATGGTCCATCAATGGAAGGGAAGACAACCCCCACCCCTACACATGGGGAGATCCCCCATAGAGTCACAGAGCAAATTGTAAGTGAATCCAGGGCTCTCCAGATAATCTCCCCTTGGGCGTTCTGGCTCTGGCCCCTGTCATTTCACCTTAGGTTGAAAACCCTGGTAGGTCCCAGGCCCACAACTGATAACGGCATAGAACAGCCCTTAAGGCTCAGGAGGGGACCCTTCCGAGTCATCACTAAGTCCATGCAACTGGCCCCAAGCTTAGGACATGAGGCAGATTGGTTTGGGCCTCCCCATCCTTGAGAGATCAGACTGGTTCCAGCCAGCCTCCCTGGAATCCAGAGCCCAGGGTAGACTGGGAAATGTAGTTTGCCAGCACCGTCATGTTGGTAGCCCTAGTCTAGGAAAACGCCTGCTGGGCAAGGGGGGGAGGTATAAATACCCTACCTTTTCTACAGACAGAGAGTGGGAAGGGGTGAACCTGGGCCTGCTGCATGCAATAGGACAGTAAAAAACCCGTGATCCGTAGGTTTTAAAACACTTTGGTAAGGATTTTAGGGCATCAGCCTCTGCACTCTCTGAATTAGCTGGACTGCAGAGACATCACGGGGGGGAGGGGGCGGAAGCGGGGGGGGGGAGGAGGAATGTTAAATTGACGTCAACCCTCTTAGTCTTCCCATTGCAGAGCTCTCCCAGTGGTTTACAGCCTTGGAGCACGTGCCTTTTGTTTGCTTCTTTGTTTGGCCTTTTTCTGTTTATGGGAAGCCGTTTCCCTTACCACAATTAGTTCTGATATTGGGCCTGTGTCTGAAGACCTGCTCCTGGATGGTGCGAGTTCCCTTCAATCCTCTTGAAATTCATTTTTTTTAAAAACCTTGCTTTGCATGGCTCAAAGTTTGCTATTTCGTTTGAAAGATAGAGTAACAAATTCATGGCCACTTGAAACGTCTGTCATCTCCACTTCTTGGCCCCTCAGACCTGGGGACAGAACACGGATCCTCCAGCTCCAAAAATACTGCCATTTGGACTAAAGGAGGATCTCCCTTGACTATGAGCAGCGAAGGGCCTATGACACACAGCTGGGCAGCTCTGATTCCATTTGGCAGATGGCAGGGCACACAGACTAACTAGCTAGTTCAGTACACTGTTAATGTAGTTTTTAATGTTGGGAGAAGGACAGCAGTGCTAGCAATTGTACAGCGAAGATAATTTTAGTAGCACTTTGGTGTCTGTTCATAGAATCCTAGAAGCTTAGGGTTGGAAGGGACCTCAGGAGGTCATCTAGTCCAACCCCCTGCTCAAAGCAGGACCAACCCCATCCCAGCCAGGGCTCTGTCAAGCTGGGCCTTAAAAAACTTCTAAAGATGGAGATTCCACCACCTCCCTCAGTAACCCATTCCAGTGCTTCACCACCCTCCTCGTGATTCCTAAGCAGACCTTTTAAAAATCTCCTTGGTGACCTCAGCAGCCCATGGCAGCTATGGGGTTGGTGTCTGGGAAAGGTGGAGGGAAGGGGTATAGAGGCCATTGCAGAATTAAAGTGCAGCTCTAGTCTGAAAAATGTCAGTCAAGGTGGCTTCATAGGGCTCTGTGATTATTTCTCAACAGTTTCCAGCTTGGATGAGCTCAGTGGGCATGCACTGAAAGATGGCTTTCTGCTTGCAGGCCCGGAGTGCTGAAAGTCAAGCTGGGGCTGGGTGTCAGCACCTTGTCCCAGCTGAAGGGTAGAGCCAGGCGAAGGGGTACCTGCCTTAGGGGACAGATTCTGCCCTTGAGATTTAGGTAAGAATGGAGTCTATTGCACAGGACCCAGCACCGATTTCAGCTCCTTCCGCCAGCGCTGGGCCCTGTGGGGCTAACAGGACTAAAACCAGGGACAAAGGGACCTGGACTTAGCCCCTGACATGCCAACACAGAGTGGAAGCGGGTCTGTGGACTAAGGCGGCTCTGTTCTTACACAGCCACTCTTCTGTCCAGAACTGGCCTTCCGATCTCAAGAGCTCCGCACATCCTGTCCCGTCCAGTGGCCGGGCTGAAATGGGCCTGCCCTGGGCCGCTCCAGCCCTGCAAGGCTGGCATAAAGGTGCGTTTCCTCCCTGGATCAAAGCCGCGGGGGGGAGGGTGGGTGGAGAAGGGTCTGTGGACGTGGGTGCCCTGTAGGGAACCAGAGCGGGCCAGGCAGGGCCACCTTCCCTGCCGAGCGCCAGCAAACAGGCGCGTCCTTCCTGCCCCGGGTTTCTTCTACAAGTCGATCTTGTTTGTTGGCCCTGCCCTGCCTCCCGCCGGCCCGCCCACGGGGGAGAGCGAGCCCGGCGTCCCCACCCGCCCCGCCCCGCCCCGCCGGCTCTGCGGGCCGGTCCCGCGGGAGGAGAGGAGGAACCGCCGGGCGCAGGGCGGCGCAGGGACGGGTAGGCGTTTGCTGCGCGGGCGGGACGGCGGCGCGGAGGGAACCGCCCGGAGACGGGCCCGAGGGGGATGGAGCGAAGGCCCCGGGGGGAACCACTTCCTTCCCTGCTCGGGGAGACGCTGGCTGCACTCGCCGCGCTTCCTGCCCCTTACACGCGGGAGGCGCCGCTGGAGCCGGGTCCCGCGCCGCCCGTGTGAACGGGACGCGGCGCGGCGCCGCTGGAGCCGGGTCCCGCGCCGCCCGTGTGAACGGGACGCGGCGCAGATAGGTGGGCGCCCGGCTGCGGTCTCGGTTCCCCTCCCGGGTGTCCGGCCGCGGGGCTGGGCTCGTCTCCGGGAAGAGCCCGGGCCGTGCCTCCGCGGGGCTGTCCCGCTTGGCCGAGCCGAGCCGCGCCGCGCCGGGCCCTGCCCCGCTCACCACGGGCTGCAGCGGCGGGATCGGGCCCGGGACCGCGGGGCGTGGGACCCCTCGTCGCTCCCCTGCGTCCCAGCCCGCCGCCTCCCCTCAGCAGGGCCCGCGGGACGCCCAGCTTCCCCCGGCAAGGGCCGCCGGCCCGTGACATCCAGCCCCGTGTGAAGCGAATTCGGAGCAGATCCGGCGCCGGGGGCTGGAGCAATGTGCAGGGGGCTGAGCGCCGCTGAACCAAACGGAAGGCGGGTGCGATGGAACCACGTCCGGCCAGGGGGCCGCTGCCCTCCGAACTTCGCCGGTCCGGTCCCCGGGTCCCTGCGGGTCTTGTGAGCCCGGTCGGCGCGTGGAAACGCGCGCTGAAAACCCGACACTGGCCAGACACGGCCGGGCTGTCCCGGACCAGCCAGGAGCAGGGCCCGAGAAGTGGTGCCATCCAGACCAGACGTTAGCAGAGCGGGAGAGGGAGGCGGCTCTTTTCTCTCCAAGCTCAGGGTTACTTTTAGAGAAGTGCTTACCTCTGAAGACATGCTCTCGTGTAAGGTGACAGGGCCTGTGCAATCCCTTTGGGGAGGGCCCTGTTTGTGTTCGTCATACACGGTTTCCAAGGGCATGGGAAGTGGGGTCTCAAGCGACAGGCTCCCACCCCCATCCAGGCAAAAGCGTCTGCTTTTTGCTTTTCTGGGATAAGGTCCTATCCTATCGAGCCCCCTCCTGTGGTTTTATTTCTGCTGCATTACCCAGAAGGGAGGCAAAGAGCCTGCTATGGTCTGCCTGTTCTCTGCTCTGCAAACTGTGCAAGGAACTCAGTGCACCTGGCAAGCACTGGTATGGGGCTTGAGTTTTCTTGTTTTCCGAAGCCTCAGCAGATGTCCCTGACTCTGGAACTGGCACCCGAAGCTGTGTAAAAGGAAAAGAACACTACGGGTGTGAGAAAACCCTCTGTGTCCCCCCATCTAGAATCACAGAATATTAGAGTTGGAAGGGACCTCAGGAGGTATCTAGTCCAACCCCCTGCTCTCGCCCCTATCAGATTCCCCATTAATGACTGAGCACAGCTCCCCCGTATCTGGATAAGTGCAGGGGCAGACAGCAGTTGAAACAAGCAAATTCCAGTTTCCCAAATTTCCCAGCTCGTATGATCCTGGGGGATAACATATCACTTTGTCCCTTCCTCTCTGGTTTGCAAACTTTGCTTTCTCTCCTGAGATCAGGCCTGTAATGTGATTAAAACGCTGTTTGCTCCAGTCTATGCAAACAAAACCAGCCCTTATTAAAAAGCCAGGGCAGAGCGGTGTGAAAATGGGTTCTGGGGCGGCACTCTGTGTTTGCCGTGTAGCTGGGCCCGTACTTTAAGAGACCGTTACCTTTCCTCCTGTTTGTTCTGATCTCTTGTAGCTTTACCGATTTCTTTGCAGGGCCCCTGAGTCTCTGAGAAGGTGGGGAGGCATCTCCCACCATGATCCTCTCCCTTCTCAACCCACCTCCTTCAGCCGAGCGGGTCGCTGGTGACTCTCCTTCCATGATCTTTCCTTCTCTGGTGGAAACCAGCCACTAGCAGCTTCATGCCCTGCAAGCTCTCAGCACACTGCTGGCTGAGCTGGGCTCTGTGCCGTGATTAGCCACTGGGGTTACGTCTATTCAGCCCATGGCTCCAAGCCACCCAGCCCAGGCTCACGCTATGTGCTGCAGACACATTCAGGCTGGAGCTTGGGCTGTGAATACTGGGGGAGGCAAGGGGAGGTGGACTTCAGAGACCAAGCTGTGACTTCAACGCATTATCTGTACAGGTATTTTCAGAGCACGTGCACGGGTCCCACTAGCCCCAGTTGTGGAGCTGGGCTGGGAGGCTCAGGGGCTTAGGCTGCCCAGACGTACCCACCGAGAACATGAATGGTATTTAGGTTTTCAGCATCACAGAGAGCCGCAGCGCTTGTTGTGCAATACCCCGATGTTGCAATGCTTGCTGTGATCTCCTGGCACGGATCAATGCCGTGTCAGGCTGTGGTTTGCGCAGTAGATGTGGAGCTGGAGATCTTGATTTGCTGCACCCTCCTCTAGCAAACCACACTGAACTTTAAGCAATGAAGCCTCCTGGGATACTGTGCGGCAGACCGCTGTGGTTATCCTTCGAGGACGAATAGGGAGAGAGGGAAAGTGACTTGCTCAAGGACCCATGGTGTGTGGGAGCGGTGAATAGAATGTCTGACTCCCAGGCCTGTGTGTGATGTGATCTGGTATAGAAGTTATCACACGTGCCACCTGCCCACACATCTGGACTGTGTTCAGCTCCTCTGGAAGTGGCAGATGATGGCCTGACTTTTAACAGAAATGCTTATGAAGCGGGGAAAATGTCTAACCTAGTTAAGTGTCTTAGTTTGTCAGTTCCACCCCACCTCCTGTTTCTAGGGCTGGTTTCAGAAACGGCCACACTGTTCTTTCCCTGGGAGAATCGGTCACCTGCCCCATGAGCATCGTCAGCAAACGACCAGCTGTGGCAGGCTGTTCCTTTTGGGGCTGGAAAAATACACCTCCAGCTGTGCCGTGTTTTGCAGAGCTGAAATGGCAAACACGGTGCAAGCGTGAGGCAAGCAGCTTAGGAGCTGATCTGGCACACACAGCTTCTGAGGAAGGAGATGAAATGGTAGTTAGCAAAGAAATTCATTTGCCTCTCTCCCTCCCACAGGGTTTATAATAACACAAAGAACTTGGTTTACCAGCTCTAGAAACACGGGGCCAGTGCAATGAGGGGTGAAGAGGTGGCTAGGGTCACCCTGAGTTTTGTGGAGCTCGTAACTTGAAGGGCCCCCATCAGAACAGTGCAGCCAGCTGCTGGCTGTACTGAAATGTACACCCCCCTTCCCCTCCAGTGAAACCCTCTGGGCCTACCCCTGACCTCACCTGCCCTTTTCCTGAACTCAGGTGCCTGGGCATGAAGTGGAGGGAGGAGGACAGTTCAGGAGTTCAGCCTTCCCTGTGTGACCAGCTGAGCCGGGGGGGGTGGATGGTGTTGTGGTGGTGCAGGGCCCTGGAGAAGTGGGCTCAGATGTGCTGATGGACGGTGGCTACAGGTGGTAACCTGTAGAGGCCAGGGGAAGAAAGGAGGCACTCCTCACATTACAGCTCACTGATCTCTAATGAGAGCAGCGTGGAGACTTAGCTGGACACCACGCTGGGAACGGGCAGCTGCTGGCTATGCCAGTCACCGAGAGAGGCTCTGGTCTTGCTGGTGAAGAACTCACCTCCTCCATAGCAGTGGATCAGGCTGCCCAGCTGCCTTCGGCCCTAGGAGCTTTGAGAAAGACACTAATATTGGGGCTTATGAGCCACTTAATTCATCAGGCTGTTGGGTAACTAAGGAGCTGGAGTGGGGCTGGTGGCAGTCAAGACACACAGCTGGGAGAGGGGTTTCCCTGCTCTGTCCCTTGCTAGCGTCTCATTCTTGCATTATCTGAGAGCTCCAGGGAAGACTACGTTGCTGTGGTGTTTAGCGGAGCAGCTCTGTGGCAGATGCCGTTGGGTACAAAGAGCTCTTTAATGCCTTCAAATTCCCCTGGGATTTTTTTCACGCTCCTTCCCTAATGTGTGTTTTTCTTTTCTCCAAGAGCAGCGTTGGGAAGTCCCTCCTCCTGCCAAACCCCTCTCCATCCGATTTTTGTGGCATTTCCCCTTTGCTCTGCCCTGGGGGTCCCAGATGAGCTGTGGGTTTCTGTCGGTGCCTGGATCTAAAGCCTTCTGTCACCATCTAAGCCTGGACCAGAGGCTGAGTTCCGAACAGAATTCCATTCGTCGCTGGCTCCGTGTGAGCCCTGTCAGTTTGAACGGGACTAGCAATCCCAGCATTTTAGGACTCGGAGAACTAATGGCCGGGCAGCGGTTGGCTACTGTGGTGCTCATGTGCATGTTGCTTCGTGAGGCATCTGCTCAGAACCTCATCAAGAAGCCCAGGGACCAGAAGACAGAGCACTCACTCCTGATCAATGAGATCAATGCAGACAACCCGGGGGAAGACAACTCTGAGTTTGTGGAGCTGTATCACACCAGCGGCCGAGAGGCCCTCTTGGATGATTACTACCTGGTGTTTTACAATGGCAACGGCAACCAGGCCTACAAAGTCCTGAACCTTCATGGCAAAGTCACTGACAATCAAGGGTTCTTTCTTGTGGGGTCTTCCACAGTGAAACCCCGGCCCTCCGTGATCTTGCCTAAGAACACTATCCAGAACGGGCCCGATGCCATTGCCCTGTATTATGGGAAGGGGAACTACCAGGAGGGCATGAGGGTCACCAAGGATGGGCTGGTGGACGCCTTGGTCCATAAGACTCGGAGGGCTGACAAAGCAGACGTGTTGCTCAGTGTGCTAACTCCTGGCAGGGATGCTTTCCTGGAGGATCCAGCCTTCAGGACCATGGATGAGTCGATAGAAAGGTGCCCCGGGGAGGATTCTCAGTGGATCTTTCAAGTGGCCATGCCCACCCCAGGCATGGATAACCACTGCATCCCCTCTTCCCAGCTGAATGCGTCTGCAGTGCTAATCAGCGAGGTCCGTGCTGTGATCTCTGCCAGGGAGTCTGAATTCATAGAGCTTCAAGGACCTCCTTCCACTGCCCTGCGGAACTTGGTTCTGGTGCTGATCAACGGATGGACCAAAGAGGTTTATTTCTTCATGGATGTTTATGGCAAAACCTCTCCAGAGGGGTTATTTCTCATTGGTCCTTCCCAAGCCAAAACCCCAGGTAGGACCCCACTCTTCAGGCTACTGTGAACGTCTGAGAGCAGGGATCATGGGTGTGAGGAGAGCAGAGTCTGACTGTCCTCTTGTCATTGCTAGCTGCCTCTTTCCCTATGCCCTCCCCCTTGGCAGAGGCCCCCAAAGGTGAAAGACCCCGAGGGAGCTCACAATAGCTATTTGTTCCCCTGTTTTGGGGACTGTGGAAGAACATGTCATTTGCTTTCTCTAGAGAAGCAGTGCTGTTGGGTAAACTAGGCTCTGCTCCCAGATCTGCAGCTGACCTGCTGGATGATCTTGGGCAAGTCACAGCCCCACTCTGTGCCTCAGTTTCCCCATATATAACATGGGGCTGACACTTGCCCTCTCCTTGAGAGATCCTCCAAGGGCAAATTGTGTCGGGCAAAGTAGGACTTTCTGCACCCCCATTTAAAAAAAATCCAGCCCCATAATGCGAGTGTAGTTTTTTCTGTTATGAACCAGCTGCAAAGTTATCAGACTAGGCTCACGCTGACTGCCTGGGCTGGGATCTGAACTTCTGGCTTCCAACATTTCCTATAGAGTAAGTGATGGGGAGCAAATATCTTATTAAACGTAGCCATCCAAAAGGAGGAATCTGGCTGATGGAGGCACTGACTTGGCAGCAGTCTTGTGTAACTCCATGAGCCAGGATTCATTAGTCAGCTTCTACAAACACAGGACTCGTATTTATGGTTTTTAAAACTACACTGCAGTTACATTAGATACCCAGAACTCGGGCTACTTGTTAAAAAACAGACTGATCGCTTAGCGACTCGAATGTGAAATCTAACCAGTCTAAAACAAACATGCTAAAAGTAGTTTCAGGTCCTTCGCCTGGCTTGTCCTTCTAAATATCGTGGTTTTGCAGTTACGCTTTTGTGCACATGGGTGTGTGTTGAGAAGAAAGATGGTTTAGTGGTTAGGTAGCTGGCCTGAAACTCAATTCCCTGCTCTGCCACAGACTTCCTGTGTAACCCTGGGCTTACCCTTTCTGTGTCTCACTGTCTCAGCTATACTAGTGCTGATCTATCTCATAGAAAGGATGTGGTGTGGGGATAAGCACCGTAAAGGCCATGAGCCTAGATACCGCAGTACTGAAAGTTATGTAAGAACTTAGATTTTGTTTCTCTCCTTTAAGACGAAGAGAGAGACTCAGATGAATGTGGAAATGACTAAAGAGGAAACTAAATGTGCTGCTAAATGCACAAAGTCAGCTGAAAAAGGTCAAGGGAAATTTCTCTTTTTCCATAGTAACTTTAAGTCCTGCTTGTAGCGACAGCAAGTAAAACATCTTCTGACCAGTTTTTTAAGTCAACCATGTCCCTTTAAAACACTAGTTGCTTTAAATAATCTCTGCTTCTCTTGCCAAAATTCAAATGGCCACAGTCCACTCATAATGTTCCTGTTTTCCTTCAGCAAGATAGTGCTTTACATTTACACCTGAACCATCCGTACGTTAATCTGTACTTTGAGAGCTATGAAAAAGCTAAGGGGATTCAAGCTAACTGGTAAGCTATGCTACCTCTGGCTGGGATCTTCTCTTGTTTCAAGCTAAGCAGGGGTAGCCTGATGGGCTGGGAGATTCCCGTGGAATGTGTTTAATGCTGCTAATTCACTAAAGGGCTCAAAAGTCCATATGAAACCAGTTCCCCAGGACAGAAGTAGGCAACGTTGAACAGTTTCTGTCCATACTTCTTAAGGGTTTGGGTTTTTTACTTTGTATTTTTTGAGAGGGAGCTAAGATTTTCAGAAGAGTAGTGATTTGGGGTACCTGCATTCTTGGGAGCCCCCAAAATGAGGCACCGTAAAAGAACCTAATTTTAGAGAATGGGCACTTAGCACTTTTTGAAAATCAGGACTCTCAAGATGGGAGGCCCCCCCAAAATTAAGGCACCCAAAATCACTAGACTCTTTTGAAAATTTTGCCTAGGGCAATGGTGGAGATCCAAGATCCTAAGCGAATACCCTGTGAGGTGCTGTACTAAAAATTCAGATAGAATAATGCTCAGGCCAAATTCCTTAAAAGGATGCACAAGTTAGTAGCCAAAGCAAAGGACTAGGAATTAATTCAGGCTGTGACGCTAGTCAGTAGCTTCTATCCCTGTGCTTCTTCCTCATCTGTAAACCAGGGATAGGATGTCCCTGACTCTTAGGAGCATTGAGGTTTCATTCCTTAAAGTTTAACATTCTTGGGTTGAAAATGCTATAAAAGTATTATTAAAGTTCCACTTCCTGCAATGTCAATCAGCTAACAAATGAAATAAAATAGTGTCCATGTCACAATAAAAACGAGGGGGAAAATAAGGAAATGCAGCAAAATCAAGGTTGAACTTTCAACCTTAGCTCTGTCCCCTTGTATGTATGCCTTTAACATAATGTTAGCTCAAGCAGAACTCGTACAGCAGGACCAGTTCTGCTAAAACTCCACCACAAAATCCACCTCTGGGCTGAACGATAGATGGGATGTGGCAGCCGAAAAGAAACCTCTGTATAAAAGTTGAAAGCATAAATGGTAGGGGAGAGGTGGCGTGAGAGGGAGCTAGACACTGACATTAACCCTCCCTGTGCTATGTGATGTGATCTGCTGACCCTGGGCTCTGTTAATTCCCTGCAGAGCTGTTGCCACTTTGTATGTTTCATGCTCTAATTTTTTCTTCACTGCATCTACTCTGATCTTCCTCGTTCCCTCCCGTGGTGCAGCTGACCTGCCATTCCCACCAAATGCCAGCAGCCCTCTCCTTGACGCTGGACCCCAGGCTGTCGCCCTGTACTTTGGAAACAGCAGCAGTTTCACACTAGGGAAAGCAGCATCTGCGACCAACCTGTTGGATGCCTTCGTGTACACGAGCAATGGGAGTGCAGACCCAAAGCTCCTGGAAATCCTGACCCCTGGGAGACAGGCCTTTGAGACTAAAAGGTGAGAAGCCGGCCCGGTAGGGAGGGATTGGTGGGGTCTGAGAGTATTTTTGCTCAATGGACTGGATTTTGCTTGTCCAAAGCCATGAACAGACCCTGAAGCGGGTCTTGGTCTCCTGTGAGAGGTATGTAGGGGAGTCCCTGGTAGCAATTGAGTGGGTTACTGTCTGGCCTGAGCGTTCTCTGTCAAGCCGGGACTTTTCCGTTCAGCCTGACAGTGGCATCACCCCACACCAGTCTTTCTCCCCTGCTTGACTGGCTGATCTCCCCGCCCTGATCTCAAGTCTGGCCTGGAACACATTGGCCCATTTCAGCCCCACCTCAGCCCTCCACCAAAGAAAGGATTGGCTCCTTCTGCCGATCTTATGACGGGCATGATTGGATCCACCCCATTTCCCACCATCCCCTGCTGTCAATCCGAACAAGACTCTCTAGTGGGTGTCTTGGTCAGTAGGTATAAATGTGAGTGATGAATGCCTGGGGGAAAGTGAGGGCAGCTGGTGGGGGTAGCAAATGGAATGGATGAGGCTGGGGCGTAAGCAGGCTGAGGGAATGGACTGGATGGTGCTGGGGGTGGGGTTGGACAGGGAGGTAGAAGAGAATAGAAAAAGCCTCTTGTCTGTGGTGTTGAGAGAGGAACTGGGACTGGACGTGCGCCTCTTATTGGTTAAAATGAAAGCCAGTGCCCTAGTGTCAAAGCTGGAGAAGATCTGTCTCTGTGGAGGAGGAGAAGGAGGGTTCAGAGGAAACCAGCTGGGACCCTTGTTGAGTCATTTGCATCAGAGTCAGTTGTGATTTCATCCCATTCACTCCAGACGCTTCCTTCCCTTCCACGTCCCTCTGCCCATCCCACGGAGCAGAGTCTGCCTCTGGCCACGAAGTTGCTGTGTCCTGCTATAATCTGGGCAGCCATTTACACACTGTGCGCCAGCCTTAGTCCCTGGGATCTGAGCTGGGGGCTCTTGTCCATGTCTTAATTTTGTTCCATTGCCTCCCACCTTGCCCAGCTGCTGCATCGAAACCGGGGTAAGCATCTCCCTTAGTTAGCTAGGTCACACTGGCCTGGGGTGGCTGCCTTTGTTGGATGAAAATAAGGGAAACCACATGAAAAACAAAGGACAATGCTTTCTTTAAGGGACATTTTAGGGGAACCCCATTTCCCTTTACATAACATGGATTTTTCTCCCAAGTGCATGTACATTTCTGCTGCCCTCAGGTATATGGTGCAATTATCAGCTTCAATGTAATGTTTCAAATGATCCTTATGGCCAGTTTTAATACATTGCCATACTTCTTAAAGGCTGGGTGGTTGCCCACAGGGACAATCAATAAAATAAGGGAAGGTCCCTTAAAAGAAGGGTTGGCTGGTCACCCTACTCTGGCCTGTCCGTATATCCATTGAATCCCTCCCCACCAGTGGACTCTGTGTAGAGCTGCATCCACTTTGGGGATGGGTGAATGGAAGGGGGAAGTGGGTAGACAGTGGAACACTGGAAGAGAAGGGGTGGGCTGAAAACACTACAGTCTTTAATGAGCTCTTCAGCGTCTTTCCAGCCCCTTTGTTTTGGGTGGGAAAGTCAGAGGTATATGGCATCAGCTCATGGTGCAAGCACCGTTAGTGAGTCAGGAGCACCCAGCAGCGTGGGCTGCAGATCACATTTCCCTCTCTGCCTCTTTCAGACACCAGCCAGGCAACATGTCCATGAGCCGGTGCAGCTGCTGCTCTGTGACCCGGGATTCCTCCATCTACGCCCTCAGCAGCCCCACGCCCAGACAGTTTAATGACTGCCCTAGAAGCCGCTTCAGCCAGCCTATCTCCCTCTGCCTCCATGTAGCAGGTGGGTCCTAGACACCTTCTCTGCTCCCGGGAGTTGAGACCCGCACAGAGAACCTAACAAACTGTCCCAAAAGGGACAAAGAGGTGGGTAAACTCCAAGGAGCCTACCTCAGACTTCACCTTCTATTGCTCAGCTTCTACCAGGAGGGGCTCAGATGTTACCAGAGCTGCTGTAAAAACGTCAGCGGCAGTGGGCGTAGCACAAGGCATTTGTCCAAAATGAAAAGTGGCCCTCAGTCTTGTACAGCGCTGCGTCATTAGCCCCGAGCTCTCGGTTTAGCTGTGCTTCCCCGTTGTTCCAGCTTCAGATACAGACAGGAGCAGGGAGGAGAAACACTCCCCTCCGCACCTCAAAAAAATGGGAGGCCTTAAAAGGAACATTGCGGGGTCCCATGTTTGTTCCCAAAGGTGATTCCCACCCCTGCGTGGAGAGCTGACACTGAGCCATCTGTGAGTCACTGAAATCCTCTGGGCTTCACTGGTGCATAAACCCTCTCCACCCAAGGGTGGATTTCATGCCCAGTGACTTCCAGATCCAAACTGCTCTGCTGGCACGTCAAAAAAAATCAGCTGTGCTCTTCCCAGTAATGCAGATTCCACCTTGCAAACTGAAGCCGATACCGCCGTTAAGGAGGCCTCAGGCAGAGCAATCTTCAGCTCCTGTAGTTGAATTGAATCTGCAGGGCTAATAACATTTAAGCACTTAGAGCACTTTACAGAGCTAAACAGTTATGGTGGGCAGCGTTATCCCCACTTCACAGGTGGAGAAACTGAGGCCCAGAGAGTCACAAATTTTTAAGGCTGGAAGGGACCACTGTGATCCTCTAAGATAGCCCCATGACTGTCACCCAAGTCCAGAGTGTTTGGAACCAGGGAAGTCATCCTGACCCCCTGGCTCTAGGCCTCGGTAGTTCCTGTAGTAGGTGTTTAATCCTGGAGGAGGGCAGCTGGGGCCGGGTGTCTGGTTCTGCATGCCTCCATCCCTCAAGGCGGGTTCTCACTCCCCTTCTCCCCAGAAAGCAAATTCCAGGCTAAACCTCCAGAGTCCCTAGGTCCCTGGACTCTCTGCAGGGCGGAGCCCTGTCTGGTCCTCTTGGGCTATAACCAACAGCAGAGATGCAGCGGGTGGTGATAACCTTGAACATGGGGCTCTGGTTGATGGATTCTTCACCTCTTCAGGTCACTCCTGATCTCTCTGTTTCGCAGATTGCCAGCAGTGGCTCCCGGGGACATATGAGATACAGACGGCTCTAGCCCAGGCCCTGGACAAGCTGTGCAGCTGTGGAATGTCTGCTGCGTACTTTAAAGGTGAGAGAGGGTGAAGTCTCTGCAACCCACGTTGGCTAGGGCTTCCTCTGCCAGTGGGCTGCGCCTGGCTTCATTGCTGCATTTCCACCTCCTCTGATAAAGCCCAACTATTTTATTTTTAAGCAGGGGAGAATTTGCTGCTCGAGGCAGCGGTTGGTGCTGGCTAGGGCCAGGTGTGGTGCAGACAGGCGTGAGCTATAGCCCCAAACATAGCTCTACCAATGCATGCTAGTCCTGGCCTGCAGCTGCCCCTGCTATTCCATCCTTGAGCCTTTGCTGTCATTCAGCCTTGTGAGGTTTGGTGCAGATTTCGGGTGGGTGTTTCTACTGTAACCTGGCTGACCCATTAGATTTGCACCCAGTTAGCTAGGGGGAGAGAGCCCTGAACCAGCCAGTACATCGATGCTACAGTGGGGAGATTAACTCCGTTCTGCAATACGGGACAGTAACGGACAGAGACTAGGCTTTTGTTTCTAAGGCTTCCTCTTTGATGTGCACGGGACTGTTAGGGCTCTGCCCAAGTTAAATGGTGCGGCAGCGGAGCAGCCACTGAGCTCACTCTGCAGTGCACGTCCGGCCCAATGTGTTGCTGTGGTAGAACATGGCCACGGAGAGTTGCGCAAAGGGATGTGATGCTGTCCACAGCTCTGCCAGTAACGCAGAGGAGGAGAAGTTGTGTTCAGACCCTGCTGACGGGCCCGTCTGGCTGCTGTTGGGCAGCTGTCGGAGTGAAATACAAAGAAGGGGTGGTGATGAAAGGGTCTGTGGCTAAATTCTGCCACTGGGAGCCAGGTGATGGTAGACGTCCTGATAAGGTGGCCACTGGATGGAGCTGACGCAACTCTCTGCTTTCCTCTGCAGACCCTGCTGCAACGTGCCGGGGCACAGAGCTGGTATTCACCGTGCTCCTGACTGCCAAGTCAGCTGAACAGCTGAGCAGCCTGGCACAGGCCTTCAGCAGCTTCCTGGAGAGCCCAAAGGCAGCAAGCTTCAGCAGCTGGAATGCCAGCGTGGAAAAGGCCTGCTCCAAAGATGCTGAGGTCACGGAATCTCCTCCAGGTACCAGTTGCCATCCTGACTGGGGAAACCGGGCCTCTGAAGTCAGACCTGCATCCTTAACTCCTTCAGAGGGATTCCGTTCCATGCTAGCTGAGTGGGAAGTGTCCGACATTGCCTGAATTCTTCCCATCCATTACTAGATCCATTCTATCTCAATGCGTTGGCTTACCTGGCAAGCCCTGGTCCTGTTGGTTGATGCGGGATGGTGGTGAGCAGGGAATTCTGATGTCTTTTTGTCATGTGCTGGAGCATTTCATGGAGGAGAATACTTGTCACTTTGTTCTTTATTGGCCAAACCCAGAGGCCGGGGGTGCCTTAGATCTATTCCCACCCACGTGCTGACAAGTGAGGGAGCCACAGATGCTTTCACTTGTACCATAAGGAGCCAGAGGAAGGATTTAGCTGCACTCCTCCAGTGCCTTGGCGCTTGAGTCACCTTAACTTGGGCTAACGTCTCACACAGGGGCCGGTTCACCTCTCAAGTCAGTACGTGGGGGAATCTAGGCTGCTACTTGTTGGTACAATGCTGAATGCAATGGGGCCCTGATCCCTGATTGTGGCTCCAGAGGGCTACCTCAGCAGAAATCAGTAAGAGTCGGAAAGAAGGGGGGGAGAAATGGCACCTAACTCTTACCTAACATTTTCATCAGTAGATTACACGCCAGCCTCGATTTCCGCTGGCCATGGACTCCCCTCTGAATTTGGCCCTATGTCTTCAAAGCAAATCAGAGACTGTAACAATCATTGTCTAGCCCAAGATGCGGCATGTGCAGGTTGCTGGTGGTGTCTAATGGGATTTTCCATCCCGTCTAGCTGCAGGAAGCGAGATCCAAGCGAAGTCTAAGGTGATGGTATTTTTTGTTCCTAAAGGTGCCTCATCGGAAGGGACCCGGGAGCCGCCTTCCCGCGCAGCTGAGCTGCTCATCAACGAGGTGAATCCGGACAATCCAGGAGGCCAGGAGGATATGGAGTACATCGAGCTGTTCTACACTGGGCGGACGCTTTTTGACCTCCATGGCTATTGGCTGGTCCTTTATAACGGCAAAAACAACCAGGCCTACTGGGTGGTGAACCTGATGGGGTACCATACTAACGAGCTGGGCTACTTCCTGGTGGGGAGCGCGAGAGTGACCCCGCGGCCTGTGATCATCCTGCCTCCAAACACCATCCAGAACGGAGCGGATGCTGTGGTTCTGTACCACAGCACCACGCTCACCTACAGAATGGGCATGGAGGTGACTGTGGCGGGGCTGGTGGACGCAGTGGTCTACAAGTCCCGGCTGTCTGACAGGGCGGATAAGCTGCTCAAAGTACTGACCCCAGGGCAGGATATCCTGTATGAAGATGACTCCCACAGCAGCCAGGATGAGTCTCTGAGCCGGTGTAACAGCCAGAGCCCCAGACTTCACAGCAGCTTCCAGGTAGGGGGCAGGTGCTGTTTGATCTCCATTGGGTTGGTCTCAGACTGATATGAACCCAGCGATCAGGCTGGCATATGACTGGCTTTTCATAGCTACTCGTGCCTCTAGGTTTGTCTCTCTCATTCACACTCCTATTCCCTCTGCTAACCATGCAATGGCTCCACACTACACCTCATCCAAACAAAGGGTTTCTGACTCAACAGCTAAATTACCGTCACAGCCAAAATCTGAGTCTGCCACAAATAAGGACAGACACAGCCTCCATGGTGCTGAGGATCTTAATGAGTAAAAGTGATTCCTCAGCTGACCATACATGAGAAGGAAACTTGGGCAGTAAGGTTCTGACCCTGAGAAATCCTGGACCTCCCCTCTGAGCAGGTCCCAAACGTACAAGGCATCTTCTGCACCTAAGAAATCGGACCCCGAGTCACCTTTCACTCTCCAGCTTCTCTGGTGCGTAACGTCCAATGTGCGGTACAAAATTTACCAGCCCTGGAACCCAACTTCCTTTCACTTGAAGGACACATTTAAAGAGACGGGCTCAGTTGGAATCGGTTGGTTTTGGTGTCTTTCTCTTTAATCCCTCTTAACTTTAAAATGTCTAGTTTGACCAGCACACACACCAAGTTTTTATCCGATTCCTCTGCTGAAGCTTTTCAAGGGTTTTCTCTTCCCCTGCTGATCCTTATACAGGTTTTTCCAGCAGAGGACTCGACAGGCACAAAAGTCACACAACAAACGTGTTCTTGAAGCAGATAGTATGTTCACAGCAGCTGCAAGGAAACTCGCTAGCCAACAGCGCAAGGTCCTGGGATGCTGCCACCTGTATTATTGAGGGATTTGTGGAGTGACACCAGAGCCTCCTATCCAAGCAGCCTTGGTGCAGAGGGAGGGGATTGTGTGGCATGGAGAAGAGCTAGGATGAAAGAGTGCCCACCGAGGGTTGGGAATGGAAAGATACTGTGGAAGGAGACTTGTCCAGACCCAGCAGTGCTAGTGGAGGAGGGATGATGAGGCTTTTGCTGGAAGTCTGATGGGGGTTGTGAGAGATCTCCAATGGGGGTACCCTAAAGAAGATAGCAGGGAGGAGCGGCTGTCTTCTGTCCAGCTTGAAAGTAAAGCCATCCCCCTCCTGAGCACAGACCATGCCCGTGCTGCACAGTCCCATTTCACATATGGAGTCAGATTGCAGTTGTGTGGGGCTGGGGAAGGCCAGCGCTGTGAAGCGAGGTGCCTCCAGCTAAAGAGAAGAGGCTAGAACTGATCCCTCCCACCCTCACAGCCTGGTGTCTCCATCTCTGGCAGGTGACTGTGATAACACCGTTTGGAGAGAATGTCTGCACCAACTCCTCGGCACCCTCTCCCAGCACACCCTCTGTCCTAATCAACGAGCTGAGCCTGGGCAACAGCACCACCCCCTACCACTTCATTGAGCTGAAGGGGAAACCTGGCACCACGCTGGGAGGGTATAGCCTGGTGCTCTTCTCTGGGCCGGATGGCAAAGCGTATGCCAGCATCCCCCTGCAGGGCACGGTCGGGACTACGGGCCTGTTTGTGATTGCGCCAGCAGGAGCCCGCAGATCTGGTAGGGTTGATGATAGAGTATTGCATGCAGGTGCTTCCGTTACTCCCACGCTCACTCTATGGTGGGGCTTTCTTTTCAACAAGGACAAGCTGCACTGGCACAGGAGCCAGCAAGCAGCTGAAAACGGGAGCTTGAGAGGGCGTTGGGGCGATGAGTTTTGTGGAGTTGTGTGTTTTTGGCTTGGCTTGGTTTGGTTTTTTTGTTAGCTTTTTTTACCCCCTTCATTTTGCAGGAGCTGGTACTACCTGGTGTACTCAGATCAGGTGACCCTAAGTGGGTGGGGCTTCCCTAAGTGGGTAGGGGGGGGGTCTGGTATTGATGGGGTGCTCATTGGGGGTTTTTTGGAGGGTTTGTTTTGTTTTTGTGTCTCTCACTGACAGGAAGCAGGGGAAAGGCTATGTCAGATACAGAGGCGGTAGTGGTAGTCACCCAAGCAGTGGAAGAGACAATGAAGGTGACTGGATGTAGAAGCTGTGGGGTGTACATGATCCTGGAGGGGGTTCCCCAAAAGAGCTTTGTTCGTATGACGTGCTGCCTCATAGAGCTGATGGAAGAGATGGTTGGAGATGCAGTGGGAACTCTGGTTGAGTTTAGAAGGGGGTTGGAGCAGATGGTGCAATCGGAATGAGGAAGCTGGAGGGAAAACCCTAGCCCTGCAGATGGAAGCAGGAGCAACAAACTCTGAGGGTAGAATGCTGGGTGAGGAAAGTGGCCGGTGGAAGCATGTGGCTGTAAAAACCTGGCAGAGGAAAAGATGGGCTAGTGAAGGAAAAATAGCTCTCAAACAGGTGTGTGGAGTTGGAAAATGAGGAAGGGGGACAGCAGGTGGTGACTGAATGTGGGAGGGCAAGGAAGAAGAGAAGAGCACCTAGTCCTGTACAAAGAGTGGATGAGCCACCAAAGAAGAGCCCCAGGAGGATACAGGACAGTTGCAGAGGATTGCAAAGGAGAATAGTAGATGAGATGACTTGCAGCCAGAAAGAACAGGGGATAGGCTGGAGAATTGCACCATTACCAGGAAAAGGCAGGTCTGTGTGACTGGGGACTCCCTGCAGTGAAGAACAGACAGGCCTATAACCAGAGCTGATCAGGAGAACAGAAGGGGGTGCTGTCTGCCGGGTGCTAGGATACAGGATGTGGACCTGGTCTGAAGAAATCCTAACAGGATGGGAGAGAATCCACTGATTGTCCTTCATATAGGTACAAATGATATAGCTAGATTCTCACTGAAACGTATCGAAGGAGACTATGCCAGGCTGGGGAAGACTCGTAAGGAAATTGAGGCCCAGGTGATCTTCAGTGGGATTCTGCCTGTCCCTAGAGGAAGACAACAAAGGCATAACAAGAGTCTGATAATCAACAGAGGGCTCAGGCAGTGGTGCTATAAGAAGGACTTTGGGATGTCTGGGCACTAGGAGGCATTCATGGACAGAGGACTGTTCTCTTGGGATGGACTTCACCTGAGGAGGGAGGGAAATGCACTTCTAGGATGGAGGCTGGCACAAGTGATTAAGAGAGCTTTAAACTAGGGAGCTGGGGGAGATGGTTGGGAGATGTCCAGGTAATCTCCACATCTGATTTTAGCATTGAGGGAGAAGAAAGGAAAGTAAGAAGGGACACAGCAGTGGGGAGCAGAATGGACATTAAGAGGAATGGTGGTGTAGACTAGTGGTGCCACCAGTCTAGTAGGCAATATTGGCAGTAGAATGGCTGTGCCAAATCAGGTAAGGAACGTGAACAAAGCCAAACAGCAACAATTAAGATGTTTGTATAGCAATGCGAGGAGCCTGGGAAACAAAATGGAGGCACTAGAGCTATTGGCAGAGGAAGTGAAACCAGATATTCTAGGGGTAACAAAACATGGTGGAATAGTAGTCACGACTGGTGTACAAGTACTGAAGGGTATGTGCTGTTTAGGAAAGAAAGCTATCAAGGTGAAGGTGGTGTAGTAGCATTGTATATCAGCGATGAGGTAGACTGTAAAGAAATTAAAGTGATGGAATTGATAAGATTGTCTGTCTGGGTAAAAATCACATTGAGGAAGAAAACTACTAGTGTTCCCTGGGATAGCACTTGGGGTGTGCTACAGACCACCAGGATCTGCTTTGGACATGGACAGAGACCTCTTAAGGCTTTTAATGAAGTTGTCATGCGGAAGTAAATACCGTTGAGAACTATGTGATTATGGGAGACTTTAATTTTTTGGATATAGATTGGAGGACAAGTGGTAGTAGTAGTAGGGCCCAGATTTTCCTGGATGTGATAGCTGACGGATTCCTTCACCAAACAGTTACTGAACCAACAAGAGGGGATGCCATTTCAGATTTGATATTGGTGAGTAGTGAGGACCTCATAGAAGGACTGGTTGTAGGGGACAACTTTGGTTCGAGCGACCATGAGCTAATTCAGTTCAAACTAAATGGAAGGATAAACAAAAATAGACCTGTGACTAGGGTCTTTGACTTCAAAAGGGCTAACTTTAAAAAATTAAGGGAATTAGTTGGGGAAGTAGATTGGATTGAAGAACTCATGGATCCAAAGGTGGAGGAGGCTTGGAATTACTTCAAGTCAAAGTTGCAGGAACTATCTGAAACCTGCATCCCAAGGAAAGGGAAAAAATTCAGAGGCAAGAGTTGTAGACAAAGCTGGATGAATAAGCATCTCAGACAGGTGATTAAGAGAAATCAGAAAGCCTACAAGGAGTGGAAGATGGGAGGGATCAGCAAGGAAAGCTACCTCTTGGAGATCAGAACATGTAGAGATAAAGTGAGAAAGGTCAAAAGCCAAGTAGAGTTGGACCTTGCAAAGGGAATTAAAACCAATAGTAAAAGGTTCCATAGCCACAATGGAAAAAGAAGTGGGACTACTAAGCACTGAGGAGGGGGTGGAAGTTAAGGGTAATCTAGGCATGGCTGAATATCTAATGAGGCTAATGAAGAACTTGGAGATAGTGGTAGGGTGGCTAATGGGTTTAAGGACATGGCAGTAGAAATTACCACATCCGAGGTAGAAGCCAAACTCGAATAGTTTAATGCAGGGGTGTCAAACTCATTTTCACTGGGGGCCACATCAGCCTCACGGTGTACCTTAAAGGGCTGACGTAATTTTAGAACTGTATAAATGTCACTTCTCCTTAACAGTTAAGTGAGCTATTAAGGAGTAGTTACATTTGTACAGTATTACTGTTACAATCAGCCCTTTGAGGGCAACCAGGAAGAACATACTGTTAAATAACACAGGCACACCCGTCCCCTGTCTCACCTATTACTCTCCCAACAGTGCTACACTGCTAACATAGGTGTTTTCCTGCTCCGCCGTCCTTCTGCTCCTTCAGTAGCGTCACACGTGCTGCACACGTGACTAGATACCTAAGTCACGGGTGCCCGGCACTTGTTTCTGAGCTCAGCTCAGAAACAAGTGCCGGGTCGGATAACACACGGTGGCGGGCCGGATTCGGCCCGCGGGCCTTGTGTTTGACACCTGTGGTTTAATGGGACTAAATTGGGGAAGCTGGATAACCTCTATCCAAGAATATTAAAGGAACTAGCACATGAAATTGCAAGCCCATTAGCAAGGATTTTTAATGAATCTATAAACTCTGGGGCTGGAGAACTGCTAACATAGTTCCTATTTTTAAGAAAGGGAAAAAAGTGATCTGGGTAACTACAGGCCTCTTAGTTTGACCTCAGTAGTATGCAAGGTCTTGGAAAAAAATTTGAAAGAGGAAGTAGCTAAGGATAAGGAGGTTAATGGTAATGGAGATAAAATACAGCATGGCTTTACAAAAGGTAGATTGTGCCAGACCAACCTGATCTCCCTTTTGAGAAAATAACAGATTTTTTAGACAAAGGGAATGCAGTGGCTCTAATTTACCTAGATTTCAGTAAGGCATTTGATAGGGTTCCACATGGGGAATTATTAGTTACATTGGAAAAGATGGGGATTAGTATGAAAATTGAAAGGTGGATAAGGAACTGGTTAAAGGGGAGACTACAGTGGATCATACTGAAAGGTGAACTGTCAGGCTGGAGGGAGGTTATTAGTGGAGTTCTTCAGGGATCGGTCTTGGGACCAATCCTATTTAACCTTTTTATTACTGACCTTGGCACAAAAAGTAGGAATGTGCTAATAAAGTTTGCGGATGACACAAAGTTGGGTCACAAAGTTGCCCATACAGAGAAGAATCGGGATATCATACAGGAAGTTCTGGATGACCTTGTAAACTGGAATAATAGAAATAGGATGAAATTGAATAGTGGAAAGTGCAAGGTCCTGCATTTAGGGACTAATAACAAGAATTTCTGCTATAAGCTGGAGATGCATCAGTTGGAAATGACAGAGGAGGAGAAGGACCTGGGTGTATTGGTTGATCACAGGATGACTATGAGCCACCAATGTGATGTGGCTGTAAAACAGCTAATGCAATCCTTGGTTGCATCAGATGAGGTATTTCCAGTAGTGATAGGGAGGTGTTAGTACCGTTATACAAGGCACTGGTGAGACCCCATCAGGAATACTGTGTGCAGTTCTGGTCCCCCATGTTTAAGAAAGATGAATTCAAACTGGAACAGGTACAGAGAAGGGCTACTAGGATGATTCGTGGAATGGAAAACCTGCCTTATGAGAGGAGACTCAAAGAACTTGGCTTGTTTAGTCTAACCAAAAGAAGGCTGAGGGGAGATACAATTGCTCTCTATAAATACATCAGAGGGATAAATACCAGGGAGGGAGAGGAATTATTTAAGTTCAGCACCGATGTGGACACAAGAACAAATGGATATAAACTGGCCATCAGGAAGTTTAGACTTGAAATTAGATGCATGTTTTAACCATTAGAGGATTGAAGTTTTGGAATAGCCTTCCAAGGGGAGCAGTGGGGGCAAAAAACCTAGCTGGCTTCAAAACTGAGCTTGATAAATTTATGGAGAGGATGGTATGATGGGACAGCCTAATTTGGCAATTGACTGATCTTTGATGACTGGTGGTAGATAAGCCAATGGCCTGTGATGGGACATTTGATGGGTGGGTTCTGAGTTTTACAGAGAATTCTTTCTTGGGTGTTTGACTGGTGAGTCTTGCCCATGTGCTCAGGGTTAAACTGATCACCATATTTGGGGTCGGGAAGGAATTTACCCCCAGGGCAGATTGGCAAAGGCTCTGCGGGTTCTTCACCTTCCTCTATAGCATGGGGCATGGCTCACTTGCTGGTGGATTCTCTGTACCTTAAAGTCTTTAAACCATTATTTGAGGACTTTAATAACTCGGTCATAGGTTAGAGGTTTGTTACAGGAGTGGGTGGGTGAGGTTCCGTGGCCTGCGTTCTGCAGGAGGTCAGACTAGATGATCATATTGGTCCCTTCTGACCTTAGAGTCTGAGTTTATAAGTGCAGAATCCTGCACTTAGGATGGAAGAATCCAATGCACTGCTACAGGGTCGGGACCAACTGGCTAAGCAGCAGTCCTACAGAAAGGACCAGGGGCTTATAGTGGGCAATAAATTGGATAGGAGTCAACAGTCTGCCCTTCTTCCCAAGAAGACTAATTGCATATTGGGCTGCATTAATAGGAGCATTGCCAGCAGATCAAGGGAAGTGATTATTCCCCTCTTTTCGGCACTGGTGAGGCCATATCTGGAGTATTGTGTCCAGTTTTGGGGCCCCTGCTACAGAAAGGATGTGGACAAATTGGAGAGAGTCCAGCAGAGGACAACCAAAATGATGAGGGGACTGGAGCACATGACTTACGAGGAGAGGCTGAGGGAACTGGGTTTCTTTACTGTGCAGAAGACAAGAATGAGGGGGAATTTGATAGCAGCCTTCAGCTACCTGAAGGTGGGTTCCAAAGAGGATGGAGCTAGGCTGTTCTCAGTGGTGGTAGATGACAGAACAAGGAGCACTGGTCTCAAGTTGCAGTGGGGAAGGTCTAGGTTGGATATTAGGAAAAACGTTTTCTCTAGGAGGGTGGTGAAGCACTGGAATGGGTTACCTAGGGAGGTGGTGGAATTTCCATCCTTAGAGGTTTTTAAGGTCCTTCTTGTCAAAGCCCTGGCTGGGATGGTTTAGTTGGGGGTGGCCCTGCTTTGAGCAGGAGGTTGGACTATATGACCTCCTGGGGTCCCTTCCAACTCTAATCTTCTATGATTTGGTGGGTGAAGTCCAGAAGGCAGGTTTTGGTAGGCAAATGGGTGGAGACTGAGTGGTTTCAGGGCTGGGGGGATGAGTAAAGGGCTATGAAGACTTTGATCTGCAGACTACTGATTCTAATATTGCACATGTCAATAGTGACCAGTGTTTGGTAGCCTATACAAAATGGACTGAGGTTGTCAGTCAGGTTCCTAGTGTACAAGTGTCAATCACCCCATTGAGCAGTCTACCTCACTGCTGAATGGACCCCGGAGACAGAGACCGCTAGAGGTGGTCTTTCCACCTTGGCACCAATGAACACCAGCAAGGGGTGTTGGGAGACAGCCTGTCTTGATACTACACCTGTTCTGTGGAGAAACAGAGGCCTTCATTCCCCAGGACTGCCAATAATCCTGTCACCAGCACGACATTTAAATCTACATGTGTATTAAGCTGTGGGAGCCAATCCGCTGCAGTGCTGCTGCCCCGTCCTGGCATGTGGAATAGGTGGTGGTTGATGTTTGCGTGTCATGTGCATTGATCTTGTCATTCACTTGCCTTCAATTCCTGCTGTGCTGTGTAAAGAGCCTCCTACTTCTCAGCGACGCTCTGAGCTGCTGGGCAGTCTGTGCTACCAGCCATCAGTGGCTTCATTACAGCTTGAACCCATCTTTAATCATCCCAGTTTCAATTTCTGTTGAGGTTGTGGTGTATTGAAAACAGTGTTAAAATTATAAGTTGCTTTTCTGGATCCTGCTTGCAGGCTAGGAGGCTCTGCAGAGAAGCGTGCGACCTGGATTTAGTAGCAGGCAATTTGCAGACAGCCTATAGTAAGATGGCAGCAGCCTGCTTTGTCGCTCTCTGTTTTGGGGTTTTGGTTTGTTCTGAATTCTAAGAGAATAAGTTATGTTGCAACCTTCCAGCAAGAGTATTTATGGTTTTATCTGGCTTCTTTGTGTGTATGTCATGCGACATCACCAATGAAATCTGTTCCTCTTTGCTCTTGGCTTGTCACTTTGCCCTGCCTAAAGCTGTCCACTTGGTCACCAACTTTTCCCACTGTTTTCAGATCAGCAGTTGCCGTTTATCAAGGACGCCCCATCTGTTAGACATGGCGCCAGCGCTGTGGCAGTGTACAACAGCCGTCAAGCAAGAATTCCTGTTGGCATGATGGTGACTCCAGAGAACCTGGTGGATGCTTTGGTGTACACATGGGAGTCTAGCACTGCCAGAGGACAGCTGAACCTTCTCGGCCCATCGCATTTTGTGCCCTGTGCGGAGGAGAGGTGAGGTAGCTTCTGGTTCCAAACATGTTATGAGCCTTCCATTGGAAAAAGTCCCCAGGTTTTCTGTCTCTGGAGGCTCCTGCTGGCAGAAGATAGATCTGAAAGAGCCTTGAGCATTTTATCTTTATATCCTCCAAATCGGGCCAAGGCGAGGATTGCAGAGCTGAACTGGATGATGCAATGGAAAATGTAGTAACGGGAACAATCAGACAATACCAGATGTGACTTGATGTGTCTTTCTTCCCTTAGATAAAAAAAACATGATGCAAATGAAGTCTTGCACACACCGATTCAAAGCAGAGCCAAGCCATAAGTCTGGGCCATGCACAAACTGCATTTCCAACATACCAATTTAATAATGGAAAGCAAACTGTTAAAGAAATTAAAGTGAAATGATTCTCAAACGTCAATTCCCCAATGAACAAGTTTTCTAAAAACGTAATAGTAAAGAAACCAATAGGATTCTTTAGAAATTATGTAAGATTTTCATTATTTAAGTGTAATTTCTAAAGAATCTCATCTCTGCTATAGGATTCTATGGGCTGGGCTTAGAATTTTATACACAAGTTGCCTATTCTTGATTTTTAAATGTCGTAGTTTTTTCCATAAGGGATATTTGTTGCATCATATGAAAGAACACAAACTATTGCGAAACACAGAAAATCATGATCAGCTTTGACTCTAGCCAAACCCATTTGAGTAGATCTTAAATTTCAGCCAGAAAGTGGGTAAACTCCCACTTCTCATTCATTGAAATGCTTTGCTGCTTATATATGTGTCAAGGAAAAAGGAGATGCATTAGAAAAGTGGCAGTAAAGCCCTCTGCCTCCTGAAGTGTGTTGGAGCCCTGGCTATCAGCATGCTTCTCCTGTCTGAGGCAATTGTTTGTAACTTAGTTATCTGATCCTCACCCTTCAGAATGAAATCTGACTTGTGTTGCTGCTCCTTGTGGTAGAAAAACTTTCTTTTTCATCCTGGGGAAGAATAGAAGTTGCGATGTTGCCAAGGGTTGCAGTTTTTTAGGGGGGTTGGCTGCGTGCATGCGTGTGTGCCACCCAAAGGTAAAAACAAACATGTCACAAGGCAAATAAGCACTCCAAAATGAAGGTGTGTGTTTGTTCAAAAAAAAAAAAAAAAAAACCTCATGATTTTTGGGAGCCTGATTCATGAGATTTTAACACTGGGTGTTGGCAATAGTGGGGTTTACCTCACTTCCTAGGTGCTTCTCTGGAAACCAGAATCAAGCTGTCCAAATCCAAGTAGCCCTTCCTATGGCCAAAGACTCTCAACTATTCTGCTCCTTATCAGGGTCGAGGCGATCTCCATTCTTAAAGATTTTTAAGGCAAAGCCCTGGCTGGGATAGTTTAGCTGGGGTTGGTCCTGCTTTGAGCAGGGGGCTGGACTAGATACCTCCTGAGGTCCCTTCCAACCTATTCTATGATTGGTTAATCCTGTCTCTAAGACACCTGCAGAAGCTGCTCAAAACACCTTCCACAAACGTGGCTGTCCCAGCGAGCTCCCACCATCTTGGGTGAGCCTCCCATTGGCTGAAGCTGGGCTTCTGAAAGGGAGGCCATGGCTTGAGCATCTTGAAGAAGCCCTTGAAATGCTGTATTAGTGAGACGTGCCTCATTTCTCTTGGGGACAGGCCCGTGGCTCTGAGCCGCTGCTCCTGCTGCGATGTGAATGACATGCTGGTGTTTGCCATCTCGGACCCTACACCTGGCTTGGAGAACAGCTGCCCCCTCAAGTCATTTGCTGTGGAGCTTGACATGTGCCTGCTGACACCCAGTAAGGGGAACTCTTAGGGCATGTGGCGTGGGTTTGGGGAGGAGCCTGGATGGATTTGAGGGGAAATACTTCTGCTCAGTGTCCACCCTCATGTAGCCCAGATGTGGAGGAAGTAGGGAATTAATGCACTAATGCAACCTGTCAGCATGAAATGTGCTGCACTCAGAGGTTGTGTGTGTGTGTGTGTGTGTGCCCGCCCACCCACCCCTTGGCACTGGGAATAGCCCGTCTGTCACTGGTGAGGTGATGTTGCTAGGCAGGGCAAGGTATTTCATTCCAGGCACCTCCTCTCTGATCAAGCTGTGACTGAATGCTCATCTCGAGATGTCTTTTGCAGTGCTGTGGGAAATCCATGTGCTTTTCAGCAATGACAGGAAATCCTCTCTCACGTCTCTGGTGACAACTGGGGCACGGTTGTGGGAACTGAAAGCACAACACCCTGTCCCAGCCCAGCAGGGCTGATGCAACAAGAGCAAAGGGTTTGATATAGCCCTAACCCCTCAGGGCCGCGACAGAGCACAGGACAGTGTCCTAAGGCCCTGCTGTAAAAGACCTTTGATTTTGTCATGAGCTGGGCTATGGTCAGTGTGGATCCCGTGTCTGTGGCTCACTGCGGTGCCTTGCATCCTCCCAAAATCTCCATTATTTCATAGACTTTAAGGTCAGAAGGGACCATTATGATCATCTGGTCTGACCTCGTGCACAACGCAGGCCACAGACCCTCACCTGTAATAGATCTCTGACCTATGACTGAATTACAGAAGTCCTCAAATCATGGTTTAAAGACTCCAAGGTACAGAGACTCCACCAGCAAGTGATCCGTGCCCTACTCTGCAGCGGAAGGCGAAAACCCCAATAGCCTGCTTGGGGAATGGGTAGGACAGTAGCCCTCTGCCTGTGTTTGGACAGCTTCCTCAGCCCGTCAGCCAGATAGTAGCATGGCTTTCCCCTTTCCCTATCTTGTGCAGTATTCCCAGGCCAGGCAGCTCGGGACCCAGCTCTGATCCTCTTGCCTGGTCTTGTTTCATTGCCACTAGCACCTTGGTTCCCGTGGGGGTTGGGAGCATTAGGTAAAGCTGACGCACAAGTCTATGGAAAGTGAGGCCCACAGGCAGGCAGAAATCTTAGATGTCCCAATAAATTAAAAACCTCCCAGGGGAAGGGAGTGAAGTGCCTCATGACCGTTGGCATGAGCCTGGCCCGTGGAGGTGACAATCTGAATGTAAATCAAGGTCCGTCTCTGCCATGTCTGACCTGTAGAAAATCCAACTCTCGGCTCAGTCCCTGAAGTCAGGGGATCCATAAAGGCCATGGGACAAGCTCACGCCAGTATGAGGGCGGAATTCCCTGCAAACTGCTCTGCCATTCTGTTCTCTGCGCCCTTTACCTGTGGCTATTTCTAGGACCTTGCATCCAAGCAGTAACCCGCCCCAACCCTGCTTTGTCCCTGCTGAGATAGGACCAGGCTGGGAGCTTTTAGGGCTGTATGGCTGTAGACTTCTTGCCAGGGCCAGCTGCACTTTAACAACATCTCCCTCTCCTCCCCTAGATTGCTCTGTGTGGACCCCAAATCCTGAGTGGGCGCTTGACAGCATTGAGAAGGCATTATCGAAATCCATTGAGGAGAACTGTGCTTGTGGCGTCTCCCAGTTCTACCTACAAGGTCACTCCCACCCCCCCGCCTCAATACCCACTTTATCTCACCTGCTTCCTGAGCCCCACCCCTGTGGCGGCCAGCCAACGTACCCTGACTGAAACAGGGAGGGGAAGCACCTTTTTCTGTTCTTGGTGCATCATGAGAGCAACGACAGGGCAGCCATTTGTGATAAAGGCAATGTTCCCTTCCCAAACCACCTGCTTCACTTAGAGGCTGGATGCCTCTTGACCTGGCCACCCTAGAATGAAATCAGAGCTGGGCTGAGGGAGCCAGTGCATTGATGGGGACAGGGTTTGCATTGACCCACACTGGGATTTGATGGCGCTGCTACCTCACTTAAAAAATTAATGAGCAGTTTTGGGGGTAGGGAATAGGCCATCCAAACTAAACCAGAATCTCTCTTCCTTGCCTCCTGGCAGAGCTTAACTACACCTGCACAGCCTCCGTGTTGCAGCTCTCAGGCCAGGTGTGGGCCACGTCACCAAAGCAGCAGTCTCTAATCCTGAACTGGCGCAGGGACTTCCTCACTAGCCGCCATCCCTTTCCTGTGGATGGGAGAGTGCTTAAAACGAACACAGAGTGCGTCACGCCGGACAATGCAGGGGCAACGTCACACAGTGGCCGTGAGTAACAGGGAAACACAAAATGAGTCGCCAACAGGCTTGAGTGCAGTGGGTCCAGAACGCCAGCTCTAGAATAGCCATGTTGGAAACTGAACACGGATGGGGGGGGGGGCGCGATCTAGAGCAGTGACTTCTAGACCCTCATGTGCACAGACTACTCTGCTGGAAGCCAGCGGGGCCTTGCAAGAAACAAGTAAGATGATGTGCCAGTCATGTCCCATAATGCCTCACTGGAAGGCACTCTGGTATCACGAGGATGGTCACAGTGTAAGGCCCGAGATAGCAAATCCCTGGAGGGTTGGGCCTTTGTATTCTAGGACACAGAATGTCACAAGCCACAGGGTCTAACCTGCAGTGCATGCAGCAGACACCTAGCCCCAGGCGGAGGAAGCAGAGCGATGGCCCTGTGGCTGCTGACACATGCACCGAAAAGCACAATCAATGCAGCTCTCTCAGCACAGAGCGTTGGCCTGGTGTGTTGTTTGGTGACTAACAGCAGGGCTTTGTTGTAGCCCTTGGGATACGCCTGATTTTACAGGAGTCAAAATTGCAGGGGCGGGGGGGGCAGCCTCCAGCTGGGACTGTTCCACTTCTTACCCACCCCATGCCTCCCCAAAACAACACTGCCTGGGCCAACAGCAGTTCCATGGGGTGAAAGTGAAAACACCAGTGCTGTGTAGTGAGCGTTTGCCAGGGCCGTGATGGGAGGTGGAGAGAGGGGGCTGTGGACACTGTAAGGAACCTTGCTCTTCTGAGGTGCAGTATCTGCTAGATGAGAAATACCTTGCCTAATCCTCCACCTCACTTGCCTTCTCTTTGCCCACAGCCTCCTTCCAGGTCTGGGAAATCGCCCTCTTTGTCCTGGGATCCGTCCTGCTCACACTCGTACTAGTCGGTGGAGCCTTCTATTACTTTAAAAGGTAAGAAACCATCCTATCTCCCCCTTGCCTTAGGTGTTGGGGGGAGCCACGAGTGATTTTTCCCCCCTACCACATCATGCTGCAGTGGTCCTGCCCTTCACAGGGGCCTCAAGGCTGTAGCCAGAGCCCTGTGTACTCCACAATAGACTGGACCCAAACTAGCTGGTGCAGCAGACTGCAGCTTCTGCATCAGTTTCAGGTAATCTCGGAAGGGAAGTTTTCAGTGAGCTCTGTGTATGATCAGTGGGTGCCCTATTAACCTTGGCTGTTGCTCTGAATGCTTGTGCTGACAATCTCCACCGTAGTCCAGGGGGAAGCTGGAGGGTCTGGTGGCAGGATAAGGAAGAGTGGGGGCTCCTGGCAGCATGGGGGGAGGATTCTTTTAGCATGGATTCCTATAAAATCAGTCAGCTTGAATTTCCTGAGTCTAATGTTATGTGCATTGGCAGCAGTAGGCCTGACTTAACACTCATAGGGGACAGCAGATACCTCTGGGCTTTGTCTATGCACTAAGTACATTAGTTTCCATTTGGAAAGCTTTTTTTTTTTTTTAATGAAGGCTTAGCTTGTGTGGTATTGTAATGCCATGGCCACCAAATTGCTGACCAGACGACCCTGCCTGTATTAAGCTGCATACTTAGGGGCTCTCTCTCCATGCAGCTGCTATGAGGGAGCAAAGCAACTGACATGCCTGCGTTTTCACCCTCTTCTTAGACACCCCCTGAATTACACCACCATTGAAATGAACGACCGGTGACAGATGGCAACAGACTTCTGACTCTTCCAGGAAAATCTTCGCTGGCAAGATCCATCATTGGCAGGGTGGCTTGCATCTCAAGGTGAGCAAGCTGTCTATCTGGTACCCTCCCCCACATCAGGACTGTTGCACTGACCCATGCTACAGTGAGACTGTAATGTTCGATTGAAGTGTCTGGATTATTTTTTAAACTCGGATTGGGCTAGGACTGACTAAAAAATTTAAAAACAGGCTCTATGAGGATTTCTTCTTGACAAAGCTTGGGACGGCTGGAGAACTTGAAAAGCCCTGAGCTGCAGCAGGACAGCTGGCCTCACTCTGGATGGGCTGCAGAGGAGGAAGCAGGGTTCCCTATTCTTCTCCTAAATGGATTTGGTGGCAGGGGGCAGTTGCTTGGGAACTGGTCCAAGCTCTCATTGGGCTGGGGAAAAGGAGAGACTGATTTAGCCTGGCTGAAGATTGCAATCCTGTTCTTACTCAGCCTGACTGCTGCTGTACATGTGAGTAAAACATGCTGCTCCAGGGGGCAAACAATCTTCCTCAAGCTTGTCTGATCCAATCCCACGGTAGGTGCTCCAGGCCTTTCACAGGCCCTGCCATTCTGATGACAGCATAGTGGGGCATGCAGCATCACACCCCTAAATGCATGTGTGAAGACGGGATGGTTTTGCATATGATTAACACAGTTTGCCCCTCAGGTGAGCTGTGCAGAAGCTTCTCTGGAGGAACGTGTGTTGTTTCTGCCTCATGAGGGGCCAGGCTTGGCTATGACCGACCTCAATGCTAGGGGACTGTTTTGTGCCCCAAGCAGCCTTTAGTGCAAGACATTCTCATTCCTAGACCTGCTGCTGCCAGGACCTAGAGCGCCTGAGCAGGCAGGCAGTGGAGCAGCAGCGTAGTAGGGAGAGAGGACTTGGGGCTGATTTCTACTAATCCCACTCCTCAGAAGCAATAGAGGAAACAACTCCCTAGTAAACATGAGCTCAGTCCTGATTACAGATATGGCCTGCTACTTCCGCCCTCTACTGGTTGAACATTAAAATACAAGGTTCAAAATCCTGGAGCTCAGCAACTTGCATAGCCCTTTGCTGCCCACACACTCCTACCGGGGTCCCCTGCTTCACCCTGCAGAACATGTGCCCCAGACATGTCAGAGAGCCCTGCTCCAGTCCACGTTAGGTGCCCACCTGTGTGTCCAACAGTACCGCTATGCCCACCTGCTGTGTCAGACTGCCCAGCTCCAGGCAGGGTTACGTGCCCACATAGCTAGATGTGCCCTATGTTACATTCAGGGTCTTTTTAAATAGTAGAGCAGCCCCAGTACAGCTAAAGAAGAATGGGGCTGTTTGGGTGGTGATGAACTAGCCCAGCCATCCTTGCTTTCCCTAGGATCTAGGGGAGGATCACCAGCATTTAGCCTGACGTGCAATTAACTAAGCAGTTCCTACCTCTGCTCTCCCTCCCCCTCCCCCCCCCCCGGCTCTCCTCCACCTTGATCCCAGCCAGAGAGTCCCATACACACATCAGTCCTGGGGTGTGAGTGCAGCTGGTGTAGATGCACAGGGCTGCCACAAACACGAGTAATGATCCGTGCCGCTAGCCTGCACTGCCATAGCTTCACTATGCCACCCCAGGAGCCAACCAGGTATGTCTACACCAGCTGCAATCAATCACATCAGCTGCATGGAGTCATACCTGGGGGAAGGTGGTGTATGAAATACAAACTAGCATGCCAAAGTAGAGCCGAGTCTGTTTCTAGAGCATTTGGGTGTATAGACTTTACTGAGCCTATTTCACTCTGCACGTATCGCTCTCTGAAAGGAAGGAAACCCACGCTCCTGGTCCTCCCGCTGCTCACGCACATAAACAGTCAGTGCTTGCTCTGAGCAAGGAGAGCGTGATGCCTGCACCCATGTTTACTTTCCAGTGTACCAACGTGCTTGGCTGTAGCCAGCCTCTCAGCTGCTGGTGTCCCATATCCCTTGATCTGGGGCTAGTGGGCTACACCAGTGTCATTTGCTGTACATGGTGGCCAGGATTAAGGCTTTCATTTAGCATGTGCTATTTCAGCTTCCCCTCAGTACTTCTCTTCCTGTGGGCGGCAGGTTTGGGTTAACTAGGCCAAAGCAGACAGTCTCAGCGTTACTGAAGGCCTTCCTCTGCCCCGTCTTCTGTTTTTAGCTAGGTTCCTAGAGCTGCAGTTCATAAAACACTAATGCCTGCTTCTCTTCATTCAGCCACAACTGCTTGCTTGGGAACCCTTTATTCTTCTGCTGGGGTGGCCCATGCAAGCTGCTTTGTCCGGAGCTAGCTCCATGCCACTCTCGTACCCAGGCCCACGTAAGCATGCTGGCATCAGCCTTTCAATCAGATAAGCTCCATCTTGAATTGACTGAAGTTTGGCACCGTGGGCGAGGGATCTGCCATGCTGCTGAAGGGGACACAGGGCTGGTTTCCTGGCACTGTGCCATGGCTCATGGTGGAGCTGAGCTGCTGAAGTGTCATCAGCACGTCTTGCTGGAAACGCTGCTGCTGCTCCTGCTGGCGCTCCATGCAGCACTGCCTCTCTAGCACCGCGTGCATTGCATGCACCAGTTTCTGCACTTCTGTGTGCACAGCCTCCAGCTTGTCGGCAAGGGCCTGGGGGCTGGGTGAGGGGGCCAACATCTGCCCACCCCACCCAGGGCTCTGAGCTCCTGGAGGACAGGCTGTGTTAAGCAGAGTGGTTTGAGTGCTGGCATCTTTGACCTGGAAGAAAGATCAGAAATGCAGTGAAGGGCCGTTTCCTATAGAACCAGCTGGGCACAGACCTCTATATTGTGCATTCAGTAGTGGGCATGAGCATGAGTGGAGGACTGCTAGCAGTTAGTCAGTTACATCCCATTATCTGATCTGACCTGCACCTCCCTCCTCCAATCCTATCTACTATTGTACATTGTCACTGCTATTCTAGCCCTGCCTACCACCCAGCCAGAACCTAGCACCTTCAGCCTGGCCCTTTGGTAACAACTGGAAAAGACCCTCCTTTTCAGAAAGCCACGTGAAGGACTTTATGCTCCGGCCTGCTAGGAATGCCTCATTAGGGAGGAAGAGAAGGGGCCATGGGACTCTCTTGATCTGCTAACCTGGAGCCTACATTCAGTGACCTTTCTGGAGGTCAACCAGCAACTTCTAGAGCAGATCTGGGTCTTCAGCCAGGTTCTCAGTGGGGCTGAGGCAGTCAGCGGGCAGGGACCAGATACCCAATGGGGGCACGAACAGTGCCTAACAGGACACTCGGGAGTGAAGCTTCTCAGGAGCATAGCCACATGCTCCTCTTTCCCCACCCCTGCCCTCCAAGAGGGGACAGCAGAGCTTACTTCTGCAACCATGACTCCTGGGGCAAGGCACAGGTGGGTTGCCCGTCCCAGCAACAATAAATGGAGGCTGGGCCTAGTGGCATCCCCAGATCCAGAACACCGGGCCTCCCTGAGATCCGGCTTTGCAGTGTTTCGTTACCCTGCTACTTACCCAGAAATGTTGCCATTACGACAGTAAATGTTAAATCTATCTCCCCTCAGCCTCGGACGTTCCCCCAGTATCTCTGCATCCCGCCAGAGATCAGTGTCCACTCCCAGAGCCATTAAGAGCAGGTGGCCAAGCTGCTTGAAGCTTTGTCTCAAGGAAGTCCGGCAAGCCCACCAGAATGTGTGGTGCTGATCCACCCCAGTGTCCAGGGCCAGCTGATGGCTCATTCGCGTGATGGGCTAATGCCTACGGATGGACGACGGCACTGTGGGGTGTGCGTCTGAGGTTACTTACGTGGGCACTGCGGCTCCTAGAGGCTGCCATGACAGAGGGGCTCACCCTGGGAGGCTGGCTGGCGGACTGCACCCCCACCAAGAAAGGCAGGACAGTTGCAGAACCAGATGGACTCTGCCCGTTGTGAATGGTTGCCTGGTCAGGGTTGGAGAATTACAAGTATCACTAGCGCTTGTCAGAGCCTCAGTCTGGCAGACTCGCGCCTAAGTGTGACTCAGCCCTGACCTGCAGCTTCGTCCCCGGGCTCTCCCCTCCCCTGAGCTCTGCCAGCACATCTCCCTGTGCCCTGCAGCACCTCCCACAATCCTTGGTGGCTCCTCCTCACCCAGCACTGCAGCTGCCTCTCAGCCCTGCCCTGCAAGGCCCCTTACCTCTCCAGCATGGACCTTAACAAACAGGAACTACCCCTTGGGCCAGAGTCTGTAACGATTGTGTGGACCACACTTGCTCTGCAGAAGCCTGCTCAGCGCAGGTCTCTGGTCTGGCTGGCAGCACGCCGCCCAAAACTCCTGTCTCTCCTACCCTCCTGTTCAAGACTGCGGCACAGGTGCTCTCAGTTGCTGTGCAGCATGGGTCTGCAGCCAGCAGTAACAAAGTACCAGCCTTTCTCCCTGCTAATCAAGGATACCCAAGGCAGAGGGAAGGGAAGTGATTTATCCAAGGCCATGCAGAGCCGCAAAGAGACCTCAAGGATCCTGAGTACGCAAAAATTCAACCTGCTGAGATAAAGGGGGAGGTGAGCTTTGGGCCCCAGTCACCAACTCCCTTGGCCTCCCATTGCATTTGCCAGACTGCATAGAGACAGCTGCATGCCTCTGGCTCCCATGTGCCCCCCACCCAACTCCAGGGAGCAGGCTACGTGAAAGGAGACCTTAGAGAAGCGCACAGTCTGCATGTCCCTGCTAAGCCCTGGACCCTGGCTTCCCACAGAGCCATCCCAGGTTGGGGATGGGGGAGCATTGCCAGCCCTTTAAGGCCAGCCTAACTGTAAGCTGATAGGTCCCTGCCTAAGTGCATTCCCAGTCATGCCGGGCTGGAAAAGGGGTTTCTAGCCCCAGGTTGGCCCCTCTGCCTCTCCCAGCCCCGTACCTTTTTCTGAAGATGGATGGCCCTATCCACAATCTTCTTCTTCACAATTAGGGCTGGATTCCTGGCAGGTGCCAAGAACATCCTGCCCCTGCTGGCCAGCTGATGCTGGGCTGTGGCTGGCGGGAGCAGAGCCGGGCGGCTACCCAAAGCTGAGGACCGAGTCCCAGAGCAGTTGTCACCTGGATGGATTGGCAGCATAACCAGAGATAGAAGCACCAGGAAATGAGATCCTTGAACTGAGGGCCTTTCCCCAGCTCCAAAGGGAGTAAAACCCCTTAATCCAGGGATGACATCCTTCCATCTCCATCATGCACCTTCCCGCCCCACCTCAGCGATGCATGACAGCCTGAGTCCTGTCCAGCCATCCTGGGTTTGGAAAACAGGGATGTGAGCAGAAACCCTTGGTACCCCAGGCAACCCATCAGGTTGCTTACAGAAGTGGAGTGGCCTAGCTGAGACTAATGGACACTATATAAGAAAGGCAGGGCTTACCGTTGTTAGGGGATACCTGCGTCCCTGGAGATGGGCCCATGGTCAGAGGCACCTTCTCAAATTGCCCACCATCCTTGCACAGCGATGTCACACTGACTATTTTGATGCTGCCCTTGCTGTCTTGGTCATCGAGGTGTGACTCCTCACAGCTCATGGGAGCTCTTCCAGGGAGTGCTGGGGGCCTGGGAGATGGCTGCCTGCTTCCCCTGGGCTCCCCCTGTTTGCTCTGGTCGCTCTCATTTTCCTGAAGCAAGTTCCAGAGCTGCTCGTCCTCCCAGCCAGCCCGGCTGATAGCCGTTCTCCTGCTTCCCCGGCCTCCGGCTGGCTGGGGGTGGGAGGCTCCCAGAGGCTGGGCCGGCTCCACATTCTTACGCTTGAGGAACAGGTAGACAGCTTGCGGGGTCACCCGGATATTGTCCAGCTCTAGGACCTTCTTGATTTTGCGGAAGCTCAGCCCGGCTTTGCGCAGCTCCACTATCCTCTTCTTGGCATGGTCGTCCAAGCGGCCCATCGCTCACTCGGCAGGACAAGAGACATGGATCAAAGCCCTTCCCAACCCACTTCTTTGGGCTAGTTCCCTGTAGCTACATCCTTAGTCAGGACTCTTGCTAGTGCAGCCAGCTTGGCTGTGCTCCTCCCATGCACACTGTAGCAACATTACTCCCGTCCCAGCAGCCAGCTAGGGAGACAGGGCACTTGGGGTGTAGTAACAGAGGTAGTATCAGTGGCAGAAGAGGACTATGATCCAACAGCTACACCATGCCTTGCAAGCGAAGAGGTTAAACCTCTGCTAGTTTTGTGTCCCAGGGCTGCCTACAGTACCCATGGCCCTTCCTGGAGTCACAACAGCTACAGATGGATAGCAGCTACAGGATGCTTCCCTGGTCATCAGGGACATGGAAGGATCCACTAGTTTCAGACTTGCAGCTCCCTGTGGATGAGGAGAAGGAAGGAAGTGGCACAGCAGCTGAGCGTATCCCTGGTCAGAGTGGAAAGAGATGCATTCTCAGCCCGTTGGAATGAGAGTGACAGCTCAGCCGTCCAGGGCCAGGTCATCAGCTGTAGGGTTGGCTTGTGTCTCACGTACCAAGCTGTGGATCAACTCCTTAGGCTCAGCTAGCTGCCCTTCGCCTATAGGTGGATGAAAAAAGGAGATGGAATGCAGTCAGAACCCTTGCAGTCTCTTTTCTGAAAGTTTCTGTTTAACAAAAAAATCCTCTACCCTCCTTTAAAGAATAGCCGGGAACATTGCCTGTCACTATTAAAAATTGTTAGTGCGATCCCAGGACCTTAAAAAGCACAATTGGCCTGGGCAGCCAGGGCCTGTCATTTCAGATGGGACTCGGTCATTCTGTTTGGCATTGAGTATGTGAATGCCCTTTTCTGAGGCTGGAGGAAGAGAAGACAGTGAGGAGGAGGTGCTAACTGTTGGGATGCCAGCTAGGAGCCCTAGTGACCGAGTTCAGATTTTGGTTCTTGAGTGCATGTGGCATCCTACTTGCTGGAAGTGGCCAGTTCAGAACTTAGTCAAATTCCACCCTGAAAGCTCTGGGCCAGATTCAGACCAGCAAGCTACAGGCAAACAGTTGTAGATCCCCTGCGGTTCTGGCTAGGTTTGGTTGCTCTATACAAATGGCACAGCAAGATTGGCTATTTTACTGCTCCTGCTCAGGAGGGAAAAAAACAGGTTTTCCCAAGAGAGTAACAGATTCTCAGTCCAGGCTAGACATTAATTTGGCTATTTCCCCCATGCCTGTAAAACAGTGTGTACTTTAACAGCTCTGGTCTGCCTTGTTTCCTGTTTAGCCTTTGTTTATACAGATCCCGCTGCATGCTTCAAGCTTTCCTTTACCAAACAAGCAGCACACTTCCGAGGGCTGAGTTCTCCACATTGTTTTTGCTCATAAGAGCTGCAGCTGCTTATGGCTCAAAGACTGTGTAACACAGCTGACCGAGTTTTTTGAGAGAGACTTTTGCACTCTTCTAGCATGACCCTTCCAGAGGGTCATTAGCTTCTTATCATCTTTTCCCCTTTTTGGAACAGAGCCAATCAACTTTTTAAAAGGCAAGTAGCTTCCCTGACCTGCAGTTTTGAATTTGCTGGAGTTTCCATTAGAAACCTCCCCTTAGCTAACGATTTTGGCTTTGTGGTCATATAGTTCCCACTATTAGAGATACTGTTAGTTATTTATGGAGACTGAGTAAATGCAACTCTATTCTGTGGTGTTTCGTGTTAAAGGTAGGACACCTCTTATGCCTGTGATAACAGAAGCCACGTTTGTGTTCCAATGGTCCCACCTCCCTCTAGACAGCTGAAACTCCAAACTCATCCAATACACACTGTAAGCCAGAAATCAAATAACTTGCTGGAAAAGAGATTTCATATCATCTAGAAATACAGAGTCCCTGAAAACAGTGTTTAGCCCATTCCCTGACCACCATCACCATGCTAAGAGCAGGGCTGACACAGATTTGTGTTTCCAGAGTAGAAGAGCTCCCTGCAATTTACACTGCATGAGTCTTTCAAAGCCGGTTTTGTCTACTTTGCCTAGATATCAAAGATCCCATGGCCTTTTTAATGGCAGAGTTTTGGCACAGTGTATTTGATCAAAATACCCTTTTTCTTCACCTACTACCATAGAGCTGCTTTTCAGTTGTAAATAGATACGGCCTGATCATGCAATCAGGACTGTGCAGGCAAAACCCTGTACCCATGCAGAGCCACAGTAACAAGCTTCTGCGGGGAAGTAAGGATCCTCACCACACATATCCATCTGCAGGGCTTGGGGCCATATTCTGTAAAGTACTTTGGATCCTTTGGAATGAAAGGTGTTATAACAGATTGTCTTTATGCAACATCTAAGTTTCATCCTTCTAGTGGTTTATTGCAAGACCTTTTACAGCTGACTGGACATACACATTTGATGTCAGCAGCTATATTTTTGTTAAAGTCATCTAGCAGACCTGGTCACCCAAAGAGTTAAATTCCAAATTCCCTATGAGTTACTTATCCAGCTGCAAAGTTTACGTCTGAGTAAGTTTAGTGCTCCCTTTTGTGTTTATAGCTTCTGACAAATGTATAAGACTTTACTCCCCTAGAATACACAAGGCTGTCTGATTCTGAACTCACTACAGCAGTTTGATGCTGGAGTAAATACTTTTAGTTTAGTGGAGTCACTCCCAGTTTCCACTAGTGTGAGCAAAGGAAGAATCAGATCCTACACATTTCCCCTGCAAACAGAGTAGCACTGCACCATGATGGTCTATCTCCCATGTACTACATGTTTTCAGGATGGGCAAGAGGAGGATGGCCCCAGCATCAGCTCCCCCAAATTAGTGGGGCAGATAGGGAACCCTGGCTTGGTTGTTGGGGTGTGGAATTCTTCACAGCACACAAGCAACCACTCTGACCACAATGCAAGGAACAGTCCTGATGAGCTGCGTGGGTCTCTAGAGAGATTTAACAAGGGCAGGAAAACTCAATTACTCCTTCATAGAGGTGTCTCGTAAAATCATAGACCTCCCCAGTCACTCCACTGCTGCTCAGGCGATATATGAAAGGCCACTCTGCCTACTGGAAAAGGAGGGGAGAATGAATGCCAGACCCAGTGGTGAGCCAGTCTGCAGTGACGTGGGGCTGGAGGAAGACAGAGTGAAAAATTCCAGTTAAAAAAAAGAGAAGGTATAATTAATTTTTTTGGCAGCTGATCAGAGCTGTCTTATGCTAATCACTAAATCTGAACACACACTCAAGAACTTCCTGTGCAACAAATGGGACAACAGGTCCTCCAAAGTTCCCAGTCATTAAGGCATGCAGCTGTCAGATAGGAATGCAGTTTAAAAGGTTAAATGGGTGCATTTCCTCCCACTACACTTTATAGCTCACTTAGGCTTGGTCTACACTTACCTTGGCGATGAGGCAGAAGTCGACAGGAGTTACGCAAAGAAATTGTGTCGATTTCTGTGCTTTTCTTCTGTGCGCCATCTTCACTGCACTCCGCTGACAGGAACCGCGTTCCCATCGACACAGCGCTACGCCACTTGCGGGGATGGTTTAACTGCATCGATTTCTGGATCAACTGAGCGGGTCTTAACTGACCGCTCAGTTGATCCAGATAAGTCGTTTTGACAGCAGCAACTTTGTCACCGTCAGCGTAGACATAGCCTTAGTAGAGGATGTAGCCCAAATCAGTGAAACATGGCAACCAGGAACAAAGCAGCAAATGCGAATACTGCAGTGCTGTCATAGTGCCTAGATGGATCAGTGCACTTGGGTCTGTAAGGGATGGAGAGTCACATACTAAAAGTATGCAGATTAAAATCAATAAAAGCTGAATTGCTTGATACCTTTGCACAACTGTCCTCTACTGTATCAGAAAGATATGCAGCATGAGGAGAATATGCAGGGTTTCCAGAGTTAGTCAAGGGACAAATAGGGAGAAAAAGAAGGGGTGAGCACACAGTGATGAATCTGTAGAGAAACTGCTGGAAAGAATGGCTGGATCCTCATGTCACCTGAGGTCCTGAAGGTGGCAGCTATGACTAATGTTTAAATCTAATTTCAGAGAGTCACCCTAACGTTTTGGTTAGTAGTTTCAGAGCCTGTTCATAACAACAATAGCCAGAACCACACACTGTGATTATGACACAGGACTATGGCGGGGAGAGAGAGGTTCCTGTACTTAGCCATTTCTCCAGTGACCTTACAGCTGCCAGAAAAGGTTCTGTAGTGTTTTCTTCAGCTACCAGGATCCACATTAATTTCATTTGAAGTATCTTTTAATTAATTATTAAAAGGTCTCAAAAACATGACCCATAAAGAAAGAGAGAGAGAGAGAGAGAGAAAGAAAGAAAGAAATTGGTTTTTAGTCTGGAGAAGAGACAACTGAATAACATGAGATAATAGTTTTTAAATACGTAAAAGGTTGTTATAAAGAGGAGGATAAAATTGTTCTCGTGAAGCACTTAGGACAAGATGTAATGGGCTTAAATTGCAGCAAGGGAGTTTTAGCTTAGACATTAGGAAGTTTTTTCTTCCCCCCTTTCTCTCCCCCCCCCCCGTCAGGATAGTTAAGCACTGGAACAAATTGCCTAGGGAGCTTGTGGAGTCTTGGTCATCGGAAGTTTTTAACAAAAGGGTAGATAAACTCGTGTCAGGGATGGTCTAAACAATACACAGCCCTGCCTCAGTGCAGGGGGCTGGACTAGATAAGTTATCATCAAGGTCCCTTCCAGTCCTACATTTCCTGGTCACACACTTTTATGTATAAATCCAAGGAAACCCAACCCTTCCAGTTGCTGGAAGAGAAGTGTAGTCTCTTTATGCATCCCTCCACTTGATCTCCTGGCTGCTAGCAGGATGATTAGAGGGCATGCCGCTACTGTATCCTTCTCTGTCTCATTTATAGTGAGTGGCCTCAGTTTTCCCTGAGAGCAGCAGAGTGACCCTGACCCGTTCTTATCAGTTTTGCTGCTTTCCCACAGGGTTCTAAATAGCTGCAGCAAAAACTGGCAAGTGTCTCGTCAGTTTTCATTCTGCAGCAACTTGGAAAAGCTCTGAGTAGCAGTAAAGGCATTGGAGCCAGTTGACAGCAGATCTAAGATGACAGCACTGCATTGGTTTCCAGTTGATTCATATTTGGAAGGTTTTCTTGCAACCAGAAGGGCAAAGAACACTGTTTAAAAATGAAACATTACCATCAATTTCTATGGCGTTACTGACCTGGGAAAGCCTCTTACTAATGCAGGGGAGTGGACTGGTCATGGTTGTATAGAAATGCACTCCTAATGGCAATGCCTCCATCTTTGGTAGCATTGGGCAGGAGCACAAGTCCTAGCATAATAGCTCCATTTACAATTATGCCTTTTGGGTTACTTGGGGCTCCGTCTCTATTTCAGAGGCTGCTGGACAGTCTTCAAGGGGCATGAAGATTTCCTAGCATCTTACCTGGAGAGTGTTTTCATTTACAGTACTGACTGTAGATGAAGAGTACTGACTGATTGGAGAAAAATCAAAAGGATTCAACAAGCTGGGTTGATGATGTTTCAAGGAAAGGTGCACTGGCTCAGGAAGAGATTAAAGATCTAGGATGGGTCTGTCACACTGGCTGAAGTGACTCACAACTGTGAGTGCCAATCTCAGGTCAGAATGTCAGAAAACAGGGCAGACCCCACCCCTGACTGGTGGTATAGTCCATAATTAAATTTCACCAGGCCAGTAACAATTGTACACTCCTGGATCACTCTATCCATCTTACCATGGAGTCACAGACAGTCCCCTTAGGCACTCCAGCCTATCTTGCCACCCAGACAAACGGAACTTATTGATAACGGTCACACACACACATCATCAGGTTACTCCCACTCCCAAAGGATCCGTCACTTACCCCAGATTAATTACTTTGGATCTCACACCAAAGACAACACTGGAAGTCAATTCTCTAGTAAACTAACTAAAGATTTATTAAGTAAGAAAAAGAAATGAGTTACTGAGTGATTAAAGCAGGTAAGATACATTAACAGGTGAGCCAAAGTTTGTAAACCCAAATGATAGCAGTTGATGTAATAAACTGTTAGTTTCCCAAAAGTCTTTTCAGAGAACCCAGATGTTTCTGGGGATCTCCACTTTGCATTTGGTATCTTCCTTGTAAGAGTCCAAACAGTCAGAGATGAAGGATCATGCCTTTGAATCACTATTTATATCTTCTTTCCTCAGATAATCTGCAAAGTGTTTTTACTCACTCCCTGGCTCCTTGCTTTGAAATTAGCATTTTCTGTTGCAGCACTAAGTCCTTTCATTAACATTTCACAAGGTTTCTTTGAGGAGTAATTTTAGTTACAGGGTTATACATAAATGCAAATATTTTGAATAGCAAACAACAAACCTTCATTAGTTATCATGACATTTACACATCAAATACCTTCTCATGTTAACTAACATATACTGATCTATGGTTATTTAATTACAGAGTATACATAATGTATATGTAATGCGATAGTGAACAACAGGATCTAGATAGGCAAAAACAATACAATTAACATCTCCTTTTATCTCTATTAACATACAAATGAATTAGTCTATGCATATTATTACTTTTTACTATTTGCATTTCTTGATATTCACACGCAAGTGAATTGGTCTATGGTTTTGGCTTGAGCTGGTCTGTCAGCATTACAATGTCCTAAACCAAATCTTGATGAAACTGTAGAAGAAAAACAGTCCCAGCTAGTCAAGAATATTTGCTAGTACAGACTTTATAGAACAGAGATTAAGTCCTTTCTGGGTTTGGTAGTCTGGCCCAGGCAATTCTTAGCACAGTTCTCCACTTTGCAGTGCTTTTAGTCAAGCCATGCTGTGAGCTACAAATCATACAAAGAGCTAACAAAATAGAACCATTGCTAACTGTGAAGACTCCATCCAAGCCCAAAGACAAGTCTGTGCAAACATTCTATGTTACGCAATCCAGATTCTCTGTGCAATATTAGTTATTCAGGTAGCTGCTTTAAGAAAAGGCCAAGGAGCAGGATTGTTACAAGAGAGAAATTGGTTATTAGAAGAGCAATTGGCTGGTTGAATGAAGATGGTGCTGTTATCTGAGTCCTGCTGACTCATTCTCTTCTAAGGAAGAGTATCATAACATCACTTTCCTGTCAGCCTTCAGTATGTCAGAAGAAGGATGGACTTCTGGTTAAGGCAAAATACTTGGAAGATTGATAAGTTCCATTCCCGACTCTCCTACAGTCTCTCTCTCTCGCCTTTGAGAAGTTGTTGGGATTCCCTCCCAGATCTTCTCCACTCAGCTTATCCAGAACACCTCGCTCAGTTCTGGGAGAATCTTCATCCAGTTCTCTGGGATCCAAACACTGAGCTTGACTCCAGCTCACCACTCCAGCTACCTTATTAGGCATGTAACAGCTCTATGCCATGCTGACCAAGCCCAGCCACAGAGGGTTTAGGTACAGGGTGATACCACAATTACAAATCACATCCCGCTGTGACAGGACCCCAGAGTACAAACTGGAACTGTGGGACCGCTGTGTCCTCTTAACTCTCCAGCCTGGGCTGTCTCTCACAATGCTTTACTAATGACAAGCAGCCACCCCTCCAGGTGCTGTTATCACTCAGCTACTAGCATACAGAAAAACACCAGCTAAATTGCATGGATGCACTCCAAGCACCAACAAATTCTCCCACACCCAGCAATATTTTCTTGAACAACGCATGCTCATTAATTAGTTTGCCACTTCATCAAAGGATAGTGGACATGCACCAGCCTGATAATCTGAGCAAATTCCCCAAGCATGTTAGACAAACTCACAGGTAAACATTCAAATAAGTTTATTAGCTACAGAAAGACAGATTTTAAGTGATTATAAATGATAGTTACCTATCTGTGACCTTTATGCCTAAGAAAACAAAAAGTGAGCAGGCATTCTAAATCCTGAACTATTAGACTAAGCAAGATTTGAAGCAAACAGCTTTTCTCACCCCACTGGATAGGTTACAGTTCTTAATACACGGGCTGAATTTCCTTTTCAGCCTGGGACCAGTCTCCTCAAAGTCTTTGTCTTCCAGCATTCTTGTTACTTTCAGCATAGGTGGGGTAGGAGAGAGGTGGTCTCATGAGGCCACTGTCCCTTATTTTATACTCTCAATTCATGTCCTAGAAAAGACAGGGGCCCAGGCAAGTCCTGGTGGGCTTTCCTGAGTCAGAGTTGAGCAATCCCTTCTGTGTGGTGCCTGTGCACCTGTCTCTTACAGGATTGTAAATCTCTTATTTACAATTCCCCTACTGGTCAAGGGCTTGTAATGGTCACTTAATGTCTATTTGGGTATGGGTCAGCACCTCTGTCAGCACTGACAACCTAGCTTGAGTGGGCATCTCCTGGACACACTACATATTTCAGTATCAACCACATAGCAGAATATCATAATTCCATATACGATACACATATTTTGACAGGACAGTGCGTTTCAACAGGTCATGATGTTTCATATGGTACCTTACCTTTATATGAAATATCACAACCATAAACAAATAATGAATTTGAGGGTTACAGGGTGCTCCTTTGAGGCACACACCTACACTACACCGTTTATATAAATGTTTCTTAGCTACTAACATCTATACTTCTTGAATCTAATTGGTTTGGGCATCGTATGGATCATGTAAGGACCAATCACTTTTGTTTTCACTGTATCTACATTTCAAACTTATCAATTCAGGGTGTTCCCATATCTCTCAAGTGGCCCAAAAACACAGCCTCCAGCACATGGCTTTATTTACAATCTTGTGCTCAAATTAAGCAATATGCAAGTTTACTCATGCTCAGCAAGATCTATGTCTACACAAGTCCATCTCTCTGTGCTTCACTATCACAGTCTGTACAATGGCGTATAGTACTTCCCTACTTCACAGAAGTTTAGCTAAATTAGTTTATTTTTAAAGCTCTAAAATCCTTCAACAGAAGGTATAAACATCTTGAGACTAAAGGCGTGTTATATAATTTTAAGCGTTATGATCTTAACATTTTTCACACTTGTGTAAAAGCATACAAGGTAGTTTGCTGAGGAAGAACCACATTTGATCTTAAAGTTAGACCATCTAACATCACAGGTCAAGAAGGGCGCAACATTCCTACCCCAAAAAAAAAAAAAAAAAGTGGATTTTCTGAGACGCAAGAGGTAGTGGGCCAAGAAGCCCAGTGATCCAGCAAATCCACCATATCTGTCTGAACAGGGCGCATCCAAAAATTGTATGAGGAACAATTACCACCTGCTACTGACCTAGCTTAAAAAAGTTACGGCAGCTTTAAGCCTTCTAATTTCCTTCACATACGTGTGATTCTGAAGTAGCCCTTGGGGAATTTAAAAATAAAAGCACACACCCATCCCACACACACCTCTGACTTCTTGTGTCTCCTGCACATGTCTAACAAATACGTAATGCTTGTTCCAGGTGTTGAGATCAGGAAGTTTAATATTCAGCAAGCATATTCGTACACAGGCAGGACATGCTTTATAAAGGTCACTGAAAAACCATTTGTCACAGCACATTTTTAGGCCCAGATCCTACACAAACAAACTGGTTTTCAAATGCACTCTCACCCATGTACAGTTCTAGAAGTTACAGGTTGGTTTGTTTTTGGACTAGCAGCAAGACTGTTGCAAGGAAGTGTTAAACCATGATGGTGGAGGTGGACAAAAAAAATCCAGACTCAGAGACTACAGTTAAAAATATGCTACAACTGCTAGGTAAATTCTGGTTTTGCACCAAGTTGACAGTGTCGGTGATGCCCTGGGAAGGGTACAAGGTTCTCAAGAGAGGGGAGGGGAACCAAGGAAAAGCCTCAAGTGCACTGTCAAAGCTGTGCGCCCAGTGCCCACCCAGGTGTGCAGCCATGAGAAATGCCGGCCCATCTCAGTCCCGCAGTGACACTGTGGCCCCAGTATTACAGGCACTAGTAAGATCAAAGGTTGCCAGCTACCAGAGCAGATGGGTAACACCCCCCTTCGGTGCGGTGCGCACGTGACAGGCGATCCCACCCTCTCTCGCCAAACAGGCCCCGCACCCACGGGGCACGTGAGTCACGCACCCCGCCCGCAACAGAACCGCGGGGTCTAAGCGGGCTGCAGGGAATGGGAACCATCAGCCGCCACCCGCCGCCGATGCAACCCCCGCGCACCAGGCGGGCGCGATGCTGGGCAAGTGCGTCCCCCCACCCCGCTTCATCACGCGGAGCGCTCGGCGCTGCACAGCCGGGGCAGGGAACCAGGCGGGTTCGGGGGGGACTTTAGCGGCCGGCCCAGGCTGCTACACGGGGGGGTGTTACAAGCTCGTCCTGGCCCGAAAAGCGCTGCCCGGACCGGACCGGACCGGACCGACCCGCCCCAGCCAGGCCGGCAGCTCCGAGCCCGCCCCAGCGCCCCCGCCCGGCCCCGCCCCTACGTACAGCGCCTGGGAGCTGCCGGCCCGGTCCGGCCCGGTCCCTCCGGGGCACGTGGAGCCGCTGCCGGCCCGGCGCCGCGGGCGAGGGGCAGGTCGGTCCGTCCGTCCGTCCGTCGGTCGGTCTCGCGTCCCGCCCCCGCCGGGCGCTGTTTGAAAAGCGGCTGCGGGGCTGCGCGCTCGGGGGGGGGGGTCAGAGCCGCAAGGGATGCCGGGAAGGAAGGCGGGCTCAGTGGCGGGGGGCGGGGTGTGCGCGCGCAGGGGCGGGGCCCCGGCCGGCGACGGTTCGTGCCGCCCTCAGCGTCGCGCTCTGCGGGCGTCTCGCGGGCCAGGGCCCGCCCGCTCTCCTCCGGCCGCGCGCGGGAGCGGAGCGGTGCAGCTGTCCCTCAGCCCGTGTCACGGGCGGGACGCTCCGCCTGCATCCCCCGCCCGGAGCGCGCAGCGCGGGCCCTCGCGCTTCATTGCGCGCGCTGACCAGCCCCGCCTGCCTCAGCAGCACTGGGCGAGGGGCGAGGGGCGAGGGGCGGGGGCGGGGGCCGGGAGAGTCAGGCACCGCCTCCATTTAGGGTAGGTCCGGCAGAACTTTCACCTTAACAAGCCCCGAAGGCTGTAGCTACGGAGGAGCCCAGGCAGCAGCTCTGTGCTGATCTCTGGCACCTCGCTTGCTCTCAAGTTGCAGAGGGCTCATCAAAGGTTACGTATAGATCCCGTAGGCCATTTGCTACATATTGGGCACTTACAACATAATGGGATTCCCCCAGTGCCAGTAAGTCCCGGCGATTCTCCTGGTGCCAGAAAGTCCTGAGACACATACAGTCTTTGGCTATCACAGGAATTCCTGACGGGGTGGCTGGGCGTGGCTACAAAAGCAGTTATGTCTTATAACCTAGCTCAACAAGTTTACATGTCTAGTGTGGTTCCAGTCTAAGGCCTGCCTGCCTGCCTGCCTGCATTTTTTATTCCACAGAGGGAAGGACAAAGGAAAGGATAAGGTGAATATGCAGTCAGATGGGAAGCTAAATGTGTTTGTAACAGATGAAGTGGGTTTTGACAAGGGGCTTAAAAGAAGAGAATTAATAAAAGATCTGATCAGGAACACAGAACATGCTGTCAAGTCAGGTGCCATGAGAAATATTGCCCCTGGAAAGTAGGCTGTATAATATGGCTACACCCATGCTACAAAATGCACACTTGTTCAGGACCTCTCCACTGTCTTGTACAGTCATTTACTTGTATGCAAACTGAGTGTACAACATTGCCAGTTCATACTCACTTGGCATGTCTAAATGGCAGCACAAAGTGCAAAGCAGTGGAGAATCACACCTGCTATGTCCTTGGATGGGTGGGGAATGCTGCAGCGGAGAAAAGGTGCCAAGCTCACAGGAGAGGCTGATCTTCTCATACTCTTGTGGCCTAGCAAAAGATAACTTTGATGGGCCTCTCCCTAGAAAAGGGGAGGGAATGTTTCATCTGGTGACACTGACATTTTACTTACAGAGTTGATCTGTCTAACTGATACATGATGCTTTAATAACACTGGGTAGTCTTGCTCATTTGAAATTGCTGCAGCATATAACTTACTCTAGGCGAAGTTGTCTCAAGTACAGGGGTTGGCAACCTACTGCGGCTGAAGAGCCGCAGGTTGCCGACCCCTGCTCTAGTACAATCAGATCAGTGCAGAAAAAGAACCACAATTGGGGCTGTGAAAAACTGAGGGTAGTTTTCTACAACGTAATTTGCTACATTTTCAAAGAAATGGCAATTTGGCAGCAAAAGTAGATAGAATTGCACCAGTTTGCTTTTTTGCACAATTTTCCTTGTATCCATTTTGGAGTGAATGCTTCACAAAAATGGACCAATTCTTAAGTTAAAACAAAATACTCAGATGTTAACCATTGCAAATATTTTCTCTGTCTCTACTCACTTTACCACTAAGACTGCTTAAACGAGTTATGTTTTCTAACATGCACACAAGGCAATCCAATATGTTCCTTCAGAATGACCCTGTTGGATTAAGAGAACATCTAATCAAGAAAGAGCACAAGTAAAGTCTCCCTAACACAGCAACATGTGTGTGTTTCCACTATAACTGTTGGCTCTGAAATGAATACAAAACAACTGCTATGCATGTTTCTGCAAACAGCAAAATCCTTAGACATTTAAAAGTGCAACACGCCGAAAACAAAAGCTTACTGGATACCTGGTTAGACACACAGCAAGATGTGCTGCATTAGCAGCTGCTGTAGCAAACAGCATGAAATCTCTGCTGCAATGGGAGCAATATTAACCTCCCTTTGTAAAGCACTTTGAGATGTAGCAATGAGAAGTGCAAGGTAAGAGATGGGTATTAATATAATCTAGAAGAGTTTGGCTGGAGTACCTTCGTTACATATCATGGGACAAATCCTACTCTCATGAACACCTCGATTCTGCTTATGGGGGCTTCACAGATGTAAATGAGTGCAGAGTTTGGCCCAATGCATTCAAGGGGCTGAGGTGCTTTCCTTTTACAGGTGTGCCCCTTAACAAGATTTTGTGAGTTCTTACCAAAATGGCCACGACTATGCTTCAGTTTAGGAGAGCAACTGCTGCGCCTGAGTGGTTTCACCTATTTCACAGCACTAGAACTGAAGATGTGGGATTAATCTACCCGGTCAAGCATGTTTCCTTGGAGCTGAAAGCCAGGCAGTCAGCCCAGTTTGTAGTTTACATGATGTATGCTGGACTGCACTAAATACAAATGCATAGAGTGAGGAATTAACTTTCCGACCCCCTTCCAGGGAGGCAAACCTGTATGAAGGTGATGGCCGCATGTGTGTTTGGACAGAGAAGATTCCTGTAATAGAAGAAAAGAGAACTGCTCACGGGCTCTCCATGGATCTATGAAAATGTTGCTGGAAGTTAATCCAGCACGGGTCTTTCACTTTTCCTCACAACCACTTATAGACTCATAGACTCATAGGTCAGAAGGGACCAATATGATCATCTAGTCTGACCTCCTGCACAAGGCAGGCCACAAAACCCTACCCATACACATTTATAACAACCCCGAACCCATGACTGAGTTATTGAAATCCTCAAAAGTTAGATTTGAAGACCTCAGCTAAACCCCGAGCATGTGGGCAAGACTCACCAGCCAACACCCAAAAAAGAATTCTCTGCAGTAACTCAGTTCCCATCCCATCCAACATTCCCACAGACCATTGAGCAGACTTATCTGCCGATAATCCAAATCAATTGCTCAAATTAAACTATCCCATCATAACATCCCCTCCATATACTTATCAAGCTTAGTCTTAAAGCCAGATAAGTCATTTGCCCCCACTACTTCCCTCGGAAGGCTGTTCCAGAACTTCACGCCCCTAATGGTTAGAAACCTTCGTCTAATTTCAAGTCTAAATTTCCTAATATCCAGTTTGTACCCATTCGTCCTCATGCCTATATTAGTACTAAACTTAAACAATTCCTCTCCCTCCCTAACGTTAATCCCCCTGATATATTTATATAGAGCAAGCATATCCCCCCGGAGCCTTCTTTTGGCCAGGCTAAACAAGCCAAGTTCTTTGAGTCTCCTTTCATAAGGCAGATTTTCCATTCCTCGAATCATCCTAGTAGCCCGTCTCTGAACCTGTTCCAGTTTGAATTCATCCTTCTTAAACATGGGACACCAGAACTGCACACAATATTCCAGGTGGGGTCTCACCAGCGCCGTATATAACGGCACTAACACCTCCTTCTCCCTACTGGAAATACCTCGCCTGATGCAACCTAAAACCGCATTTGCTTTTTTAACAGCCATATCACATTGGTGGCTCATAGTCATCCTGCTATCAACCAATACCCCAAGGTCCTTCTCCTCCTCTGACGTTTCCAACTGATGCGTCCCCAACGTATATTTAAAATTCTTATTATTAATCCCTAAGTGCATGACCTTGCACTTTTCACTATTATATTTCATCCTATTACTATTACTCCAGTGTACAAGGTGGTCCAGATCTTCCTGAATAGTATCTCCCTCTTACTGGTTCAGTGCGTGTTACAAGTTCCCCTCTGTCTGTGCCGTATCCAGACAGGGGTCTGCACAGCCCCAAGTTAAAAACTCACATCCTCTGTGGATTGGGCACAGCGGCAAATGAATAACACATGCTGACCACTGAGTCACAGATGCAAACTGGGGTTGTTGTTTATAGAACAAGGGCCAAAAAGCTAATTTCTTTTAAAGCATTGTCAATTTCATGGTGATAACTTCTTGGCAGGGGTTTGGACTAGATGACCTCCTGCGGTCCCTTCCATCCCTAATTGTTTATGATTCTGTGTCTCCCTCCTGTCTTTTTAGTGTCGCATCAAAATTTCTTCTTTATAACTCAGGTTCAGCACCACAATACCTACCATACCTTGCTTTCAGGTTTCCCAAAAGGCAACATCATCAGACCATCGACTCCCTTAAACACTCCACCTTGTTCTACCGTTATCTCTACTGTCATCTCACTAAACTCTCATTCCCTGGTGCATGGTCAGATCACATGCTCTTATCACAAGTTTGTTAAATAAAGTTGCAAGGAAGACAGGGAAAGATGCATTTTATGTCAGGTATGCAGTCAGATCTCTATCTGAAAACTCCACAGCTGCATCTGTGACTAATTCCGCACAGTATTCAACTTGACCTCAGTTGTTAGCGCACATAGCTCAGTGCTTTATCTGTGAAAGTCTTGGGGGCGGGGCAGGGGAAAGGGAAGGAAAGCCTCCCCAAGTTTTGAAGTTGCAGGTCAAGGTAAATAACGTCATAATATATTTAGTAAATGACTATGCAAACCATAGAAAAATGTAGGAGAAACATATTCCTTCGCTTGGGTATTTGCAAGAAATTAGAATCAGAGGGGAAACCTCAAGTGGTTGAGAAGTTTCCTGGCTTTCCCCATGCAAATGGAGCTCAGTTGTTAAACTTTTGCTTGCAAGATCTTTATCTAGGCACAGACTACTTGTTGGCAATAGCATGACCATGTTGCAATGAGCAAAGCCATAGTGCTTTGAAAGAGAAGCATCTTGTACCAACTACAGCACCTGAAAGGGGCAGTGTATGAAATGAATTTGAGTACTGACCTCCATCAGCTCATAGGCTGTACAATCAGTAGCAAAAAGCCATCTTGATCGTGCATTGTGCCAGGTCCAGGAGCAATCCCCATTCCCAAATCCTGCTTCCAAAGGGAAACTTTCAGGCACAGGGCATTGGTATCTTGCATGGTCTTGGGATGAAGTGTCAACAAACAACTCTGTAAATCCCCTGCTATCTGAATGCGAGGGCAGCACAGACAAGGCCTTGTGTACTCCAAGATTAGCTTAAACCATTCAACAAGGTCCTAGGCAACGTCATAGCAAGGTGGGGATGTTCAGGGTCACATGGGGGAGTCACAACATGGGGTCAGGGGGTGGGGATCAATGGTGTCAAGTGGAGGTGTTAGATGGAGCTGTTGCAATGTAAGGACATGGCAAGGGCAATGTGTGTGTTTTGGGGGCATGCTGTGGGTGCAGGAAGTGCAAGAGTTAAAGGCACTGAGTGGAGGTGTTGAGCCATGGGGAGGATGCAGTGGTGCTAGGATGCATCAGGTTGCGTTGTGCTATGCTGTGCACTGGGAGGAGGTGTTGCACTATGGGATGCCATGCTGTGGGTGCATGGGAGGAGGGTTAAAAGCATTGAGTGAGGGTGCTCTACCATGAGGGGACTGATAGAGTCAGGAAGGGCAAACTTGTACTATAAGGGTGCTGTGTTATGGGAATATCAGATCTGGGTTAAAGGCATTGTGTATGGAGGTGTGCCACAGAGGGGAGGAGAACGGATGGTGTCAGGAGGATGTTGTACTTTGGGGGTGTTTTGCTGGAGATCTGAGTGGGCAGACACTGACTGAGTGAGCATGCTCAATCTTTTGGCTGAGATCAAGTGTAGAACCAAGAACAGGATTGTCACCCTAAAGCCAGGAGCATGCTGGAGAGGACCCTAAAGGATGCCGTCCACATGCAGTATGTGGAAAACCTCAAGCAGGACCAGGGCAAGGCCTTTTAGGTGATGAGCAAGTGGGACGCCAGCAACCACTCCCTCCCCCGGGGCAGCTTCACCGGATTTGTCGACTGGAGGTTTGTCCACCGGGCCCGGCTCAACTGCATCCCACTGAACGGAGCCGTCTGCCATGGGAATTGGGACAAGCGATGCAGGAGGTGCAGCTACTCCAATGAGACCCTGTCCCATGTCTTGTGTAGCTGCAAGCCCCACTCCAAAGCCTGGCAACTGCGCCACAATGCCATCCAGGATTGCCTGGTCAGAGCCATCCCACCACCCATGGGGAAAGTGGCGGTGAACTCCACCGTCCCCGGAATGGACAATCAGCTGCAACCGAACATCAATTACCGACAAGGAATGGAAGAAGATCATCATAGTGGACTTCATGGTCCCCTTTGAGAACAAAACCATGGCCTTCCACAATGCCCAAGCTCAAAAGGAAGAGAAATATGCCCCCCAGCTGATGCCTTGAGAACAAAGGGCTATGAGGTACAAATGCACATGTTGATCATTGGAGCCCTGGGTGTGAGCAAGTGCTGCAGGCGTGTGGAATCAGTCAGCGTTACGCTAGGCTGATGCGATGTCTCATGACATCGGACATCATCAGGCAATCGGGACATCTACACAAAGTACGTCACTGGGCATAGACAATACCACGAGGAATGAGCCAGAGCACAATGGAAAAACGATGCAGAAAGACTTCTGTTTTGTGGATCATATTTGCTGAAGGACTAACTATCCTGAATTTATTATTCACTGAGGGACAATCAACACTCATCATTATACTTGCTTTCCACTAACCGACCTCAGTATTTCTTTTGTATGAGTGATGTACCCGAATGTTTAAATGCTTATATTTCAACCGTATCACTAAAGTGATAACCCTTAATCTGGGATATTGCAGATTATGTACTCTTTGTATTGTATGATTTCAAACCAAACCTTGTACTTTTTGGATAAACTAAGGATTATTCCCAGCTGTACAGAAAATTTTTCCTTCAGAAACTCTGTATTTTGATCATTTTATATCATTAGCTTTAATACATTTTTTCAGATATGGACATCAGGCTTTGGACATGTTTTTTATTCTTTTGCTTGGAGGGGCAGGAACTCGACTGTGTCTAGTAACCATTTATTTTGGGATATGTCTTATCAAACCTGATGAATGCAGACAGGACCATGGTAGACACAGTGTGGAGTCTGTTGGGATGGCAAAGGGGGGTGGGAAGTGTGGGTCCCTAGTGGACCCCGGGTGGGACACATGGGACGTGGCTGATGCTGATGGGGAGTGTCGGACTGTGACAGATGACATGTGGGTGCTGTCATGCAGGGCCTACACGTGGGGTCATGGCAGACACTGGTGGGGTGCAGGGGGTCAGGGCAGATGGGGTGGGATGAGCATGCGGACACATGGGCCAGGGGGGCACACATGGGGTGATCTGTGGGAGCCATGAGTGGAGCTCCTGGGGCCCGGGGGTTGTTCTCCACGCAGGACAGCGCAGTGGGTGGCGGCCCTGACTCCAGCCCCATCAACCCTGCGGGCAACCAAGCGAGCTACACGGAAACAAACCAATTATCTGTCCTGTCCCTTTAAATCCCTTCCACCCTCGGCCCCCGCCCCCCTAGGTGGTGACGTAATCAGTGTGCGCCGCCCGCTGCGTTTCCCGCTCGGCGCGGCCCCGCCGCGTCGGTCGAACGCGACGGGGTCGAAAGGCCTGGGAGCGGTGGCTGTGAGGCGCCGAGGATGTAAGTAGGGGCGGCCGGGATCCGGCTCCATCCGGTCTGGGGGAGGTGTCGGGGTCCCCCGCCGTCGCCTCAGGGCCCCGAGGGGAGGGGCTGGAGGGAGCCGCGGGGGAGGCGATGGCGGATAGGGAGGGCGGGAAGGCCGGGGCCTAACCTAAGCCGCCCCGGGGGGGACGGGACGGGGCGGGGCCTGCCTGGGAGGTTGGGGTGGGCCGCAGGGGCAGCTCCCGGCCTCTCCCACCCCCTGCTTTCGGGGGGGCCTCTGGCCCAGGCCGCCCCGCTGGGGTCTTGCAGCGGGGACCGCGGCGGGTAGTGCAGGCCGGAGCTGGGGCCGGGGCAAGGCCCCTCCGGAGCGGGGCAGGCTCCAGTCCCGCTCTCTTCCTCCGCGCCTGCTCTGCTGCTAACCCCAGGGCGTGCGAGGAGGACTCGGGTCTGCATCGCTTCTGGTCGGGGCTGTGCTTCTCTATCCTTGTTTCTCAGCCTTCATCTTCAGCTCATAGGCAGGCACTGCACAGGTGCTGCTGCGTCAATAACAAGCCCTTGGGCAGCTGGCATTGTACATTACAGCACATTTTACCCCCAGACGTCGTGCAAACTGAGATCGACAGAGCACCAGCATTTATTTATCTGGGAACTTATGTGGTCCCAATGGCTGTAGTAGCTGAGTGCTTCTTGCACGCTAATGAATTGAACCTTGCAACACTTTTCTAAGGAAACGTTATCAACCATCCTCCAAATGGGGAGCTGGAGCAGAGAGAGACTAAATGACTTGCCTGAGATCATATAGGAAGCCTTTGACACAGCTGAGTTTGCCTCACCCATCACTGAAATGTAGCTGTTTAAGAGGGTAGCACTACAGTGCACAAGTCTTAGAGCAGGAAAGTGAGACAAAGTAATGTAGCAAATCAACACATTCAGTGTGACTTGTGCGCCAGTGTTGCAGAAACACTCATTTGTTAGTGGAGAGATTTTCTGTAAGGAAGAAAGCAGATGGCTTGCAAATGCTATCCATGCATATGTACATTTATCTGTAGACATATACATAACTTGTTCCTGATGGAATCATTCTCCAGTAAATGCTAGGCTGAACATAGGTGACAACTGGGTGACAGTGCAGGTAGTCTTGTCTCATACACTGAAAATTCAGTCTTGTCTCATTGAAGACATTTTCAGTCAATTTGCTGATTGTAAATAAACAAGACAAAGTGTGTTCTATGAAGTGAGGGTACATCTATTTCCATGGGGGGAAATGGGTTTGAAGACTGCAAACACATTTTGCACATTAAAGCATTTGAAAACTGCCTTGGTTTGAAAGTTTCCTTGGCTTAATACTGAAAGTATAAATTCAGTGTACTAATTTGTATGTTAACATATAATTCCTGTGAAAATGCATCTGAAGGAGGTGCAGCTCAGTGTTAATTGTAGTGTCCTGCGCTGCTAGAACAAGTAAACAGAATGATGGCACAGATGAATGCCTCGTGCCTAGTTAATGTTCCCAACTCCTCTTCTCATTTGTGCTCCCCCCCAAGTTTGACAAACAGAGGTGAAAAGCTGAAGGCCAGGAGTGCAGATCTCTGTGTTACAAAATAGTCTCTTTCCAAAAACACATTCAGCTACAATTTTAATAATAAATTAAACTGCCCCAGAAAATCAGCATAAGGGAATTGCACATGCAAAGAGCTATATGAAATCCAGAAAACCACATGGAATTTATTCTTATTACCAAATATTTTAAACTCTAGTTTATGTATGTGTCTAAGTATCAAACTTAATTTATTGTTAGTAGCATTGTGTATCCTGTCTTATGGGCCTAGCAATGCATGGTCACTTTAAAATGCAAATAATGTCTAGTCCTGTTGCTTTCCAAATGTGTAATGAATTAACTAAGATAAGAGATCCTGTATAAAGTTAACTGTCACCATTATGGTGGTCATAAAGTTGGCTCTCTAGAAAGCTTCATGTAAATAGGCAAAAGTAAGCATAAACCAAACAGGAGCAACCTACCTACCCACTGCTCTTAATGGCTGGTAGGTTACATAAAACTAGTGTCTTTATTAAATGGTAAGCAGTCCATCAATTTAGTTAAAATGCAAAGATCTATTGGGACATGTTACATATGGGATAGAAGGACCTCTTATAGATTGCACCTGAGATTCAGCTCATCACTAGTAGTTCAATATGAATTAATGGGATGTTCATTTGTGTCCTTTATTTGCATCAAGAGGACAAAGAGTTCTGTAGGGATGGATGAGATCTGAGCCCAATGTAAGCCTTCCACCAAGAAAGATACGAACAAGGTCTGTTGCAGTTACGACAATGTGTCGGACTTGATTCCTCTTAGAATCATAGAAGATAGGGTTGGAAGGGACTTCAGGAGGTCATCTAGTCCAACCCCCTGCTCGTCTCAGTCCCTTCCTTCTGAGGCTGGCAGAACAATGGAGGAAGTTTGCATCTGCTGAAAATAGAGGGACAGAGTGCCCTGCAGTGCTTTTGGGAAACACCCCTTTGCTGACCAACATATGTTGTGGCAGCAATTGGCTCTAGAGGAAGCAGTGCTTAGTCCTCTGAGGGGAGGATGATTGTCACAAGTCAGGTTAGGCAACACAGGTACACCTGGCAGAGGAAAATTGGTGGAGAATCCATGTTTTCCCTGTCTGCCGTACATCTCAGTTTGCTAATTTGTACCCTTCGTACTCTTATGAAAATGTCAGCTGACACCTCGAAGCATCCATACCAAGTCTTCAGCAGATGGAGAGTGTGTATCTCTGTGTGAGCACAGATGTTTGGTTCTAATTGGCATGTAACAATGTGAGTAACTACAGTACTCTGTGTGTACAATATGATATTGTCAATATCTCATTAGCTGACCCCCTTGTGCTGCCTTTATTGATAAGTAGATTTGTTGGTTTTGCCAATACGTTAATTTCTTGTTTCTAAACCCTTTTATCTTGTCACTAGGCCGTTCTTTGGAGTTTATTGCACTCGATTAGGGATCGTTTCTCAGAATCAAGGAGTTAGAAGTGAGATTTGAGATAAGTGAGGCCCATCCAGTGCTGCTTGGGACGCCTCAGAAGGGAAAATGGAGTTTTCAGGAATGAAAAAGAAGAGTTTGCTAGGATTCAAAGAAAATAATAAAAAATCCAGCACTAGGTAATAATTCTGTCTGAATGTTCTAGGCGTAACCCCATTGGGGATATATATGTAGGATACTAGGGTCTTTCCAGTGAGAATGTGAAATTGGGAATATAGCTTTCTTCTCACAATGAGAATTTTCTTAAACTGCAACTTTGATTTTCTTCTTTAAAGTCTCTCTGTAGCATAAACTTTTGTGATCTGTGTTTAGGATTTTTTAATATTTTTAGTGCTTTGGCCCTGCAATAATGGTTATCCTAAGTTGGTTTTAAAGTTCAGTGTATTGTTTTTGTTTTGTTTCAAGTGAAATAATTTCTTTTGATGTTTTGTTCTTAAAGGGCTCCCTCGCCAACCAAACGCAAAGATCGGACTGAAGACAAATCCAAGGACAGGTCTAAGGACAAAGCATCCACTAAGGAATCTAGTGAAAAGGATCGTGGTCGGGACAAAACGCGCAAAAGGCGCAGCGCTTCTACTGGTAGCAGCAGTACCAGGTAACCAGAGTTTTTCTAGTGCGTCCCAGTGATGGCCCAAGTAGTAGTGAGTTGTATTGGTGAACAGAAGCTACAAATCTGATTTGTGGTTTCCCATATTGCAAACTGGAGGGGGGCGTTGCCAGAAAGTGATCCTCTTGCTTAATCCATGACTATCTTTTGAGTAGAGTGGAATCTCTCCCTTGGCTGAAATAATGTTAGCTGTGAGGTTGAACTCTCATCACTTTATTTCACCAGTTCCTGTCCTGTAGTTACCTGGAGATGATATTCAGCTATCCTCTCCTCTGTGTACTCTACACTGATTTTTTTCTCAACAGGTCCCGCTCCAGTTCCACTTCCAGTTCAGGGTCCAGCTCCAGCACTGGTTCCAGCAGTGGCTCTAGTTCCTCCTCTGCATCGAGCCGCTCTGGGAGTTCCAGCACCTCTCGTAGCTCCAGTTCCAGCAGTTCCTCTGGATCCCCAAGCCCATCTCGACGTAGACATGACAACAGAAGACGTTCCCGCTCCAAGTGAGCTTGATTCATCCACTTAAAATTATCAGGTGGTTGGGAAGTTGCTGAAGAGTGAGGAGGCTTGTGAATAGAGGAATCTATTTGCTTAAAAATAAGTTGTCTGTTTCACCCAATATCGCAGAGATGGATTCTAGCTGTTGCTTGAGTCCCATGGATGCCACCTGCACTTGCAGTCTTAACCACACATTCTTTAGGAAGGAGCCTAAAGTAGAGATGTAAAAATTGGGTTAATGAGCAATCTGCTTAAGTTAGAATATTTAAATGCTCTGAGCTCCTTCCACTGTGAAGTTCAGTTGGGGAGCAGGGAAGCTAAGCAGAACCATGTGGGCTTGGTGCTGGAGGGGAGACCAAAAATCGTGTAGGTCAGCCTGGTAGGTGTTTGCGGATTTACTGCTATGACCTGCTACCTTTGCAAGCTTAAATAATGACACACACTGCATTCCAGCTTTAGACATAGTGTTAATGGCTTAAAAGTGAAAACTAAATGGGGAATTAATGTGTTGGTGACTGGGGGAGTTACTGACTGGTGATGTGTGTTAATGACTGAGTTGCTCAGTTAATGACAGCCCAGCAGCTCTTCCCCACGGCACAGGATCTCCAGCAGCTGTAGCTGGGCTGCTTGAGCTTTCCAGGATGAGCTAGGCCGGGGGTCCTCTGCCTGGCTGACTGAGCAGCCCCCTCAGCTGGGCAGGAGTCAGCCCAGCCTCCCCCAGCCCTGCTTGAGCAGCCGCTGAAGTTGAAGCTCTCGGGGGATGAGCCAGCCCAACAGTCCTCCTCCCCCTGCAGGTCCTGGCTGAGCACCCCCTAAGATGGGCGACTCTCACTCGCTGGGAGGAGCCTTCCCCCCTCCCGCTGAATGGTGAGACTGCTGCTCACAGTTTAAATGTTTATTCTGTTACGTCCCTAATTTAAAGATCTCGTTTAATTCATAACTGGCTCTCACATATACCACACACAGGAAAAAAAACACCTGTCTAAAAGGTCACCTGTCAATTTAAAAACATTCCACAGATCTGCAGCAATTTAAGTAATTGCAGAATCCCATGGCACCAGAGTCCCTGGCTAGAGAGCAGGAATCAGAGCGCACTAACTTGCAAGATCTGTAAATTGCCCATTGACTGTGCCTTGGCACCTCCTGCATCCCTCACTATTTGATTTTGAAGGGGAAAAGGTGGCAGTAGCCTGTGGTCTCTTAGGCCCTGTATACACAGAAATTTAGGAGAATTTCCCCTCATCAAGTAAACTGGTGTTAGCTATGCTAGGAACTGTCGTATCATTGGGATTTCAGTTGCAGATACAGTTTTCAGTACTATCCTCTAACCCTGCTGACCATTATGGTATTGACAGCCATAACCTCATCTACACTAGGGTTCTCATTAGCAATGCTGTGAAACTTTTCTAAAATGTCCTTAGTATAGATGGGCCCTAATTCTTATCCCATAGCTTCTCCCAGTCCCCTTTATGCAACCCTTGTAGTGTGATTCTTTCCCTTAGCAGCCATTAACTTGAACAGTTAGAGTTAATAATACTTAGTATTTGCATACAACTTTACTACTTCAAAGCACTATAAACATTCTTCACCAGTGTGCCCTTGTGAGGCAGTAACCGCATTTCTCAGATGGAAAAACAGATAAGATCTATTGGTTGATACATCTGAAAGCTTGAAAACTCTGTTTTCAAATGGTATAATGTCTGTATTATCCTAAACTTGTCTGTGATAGCTGCTAAAATTATGTGGAAATGGTTGTAGTGAAGGGGTTTTATTGACCGACCAATACAAATGCCCCCTTCCCACCCTCAAGAAAAATATAATTGGCTTTGTGACCCTTCCCTTACTTGTGATGTACGAATAGGGTCTGAAATACTGTTTCCAAAAGTTCATCCGCTTTTTCTTTTTGTAACGTTAGAAATGTAGATCATCTTTACCCTGGCAGACTTTGACTGGAGAACTAGTGCATTTGACATCATAAGTCAAGAAACGGAAAGCTGAGCAATAGTAAATTAATTTTTTTAGGCAGTGTTTAAACCCATCTAGTTTTGTGAACACATATGTAACTGAATATCGGTAGTAAACACTTGAGAGAAAGGTGATCTGTTAAACATTGAACACCCCATCCTCATCCTGGCAAATTCCAAAGGGATATAGCCTTTTTGCAGATTGTGTGCCACTTGAATCAGTTTCTAGCTAGGTCTTTAAGGCGGTCTGGCTGGCTGTTTGGTTTATGTCCATCACTGTTAATTTTATCGCACCACCGAAGCTTTTGGCAACCACAATCGCTGGCTGGGTAGTGACGTTCCTTGGTAAACTTGCTTCATAATTTACTGGTCTTCTGTCCTAATAACGTGTGCTTAGCCAGAAAGCCACCAAAACCAAATCCCTGCTGATGGAAGTGGTTGGTGGGTTTGGCTATTAACCCCATTAATGTCTGAGAACTCTCAGTATACGTGCTCTAGACCCCAACGACAGGTCCGTCAGCAAAACCAGAGAGAAACAGACTTGACATCTGGCATTTTTCTAAATTAAAAAAACAAGCAAAAATGCTTAACTCTCCACTCCTGCAGATTTTCAGACCTTTATTCATGATAAAGAAGCAAAACAAGATATAAGCCCAATTCAATCCTTTGTATGCCATTTATGTGTTATGGGGATTGGCCTCTGTTGTTGGCTTGTATGTTAGTAGGAGATTTGATAGTTCTGTAATACTCAACTCAGGTCTAAGCCACCCAAGAGAGATGAAAAAGAGCGGAAGAGACGGAGTCCATCACCCAAACCTACCAAAGTGCATATTGGGAGACTCACCAGAAATGTGACCAAGGTAATGGCGTGCCCCTCTTTAGCCTTGAGCTATCATGTCTTGGGGAGAGTGACTGAGGTTTTTAAATAGAAAGTTTGTCACTAGGCTGCAGTCAAGTGTCACTATATTGAAAGTTCTTACATTATCAGTATGCAAGGTTGAGGTGCATTGGCAGACGTGTGTGGGGAAATTTGCATGGCAACTGATCATATACTTGGCTCACGCCAAGAGCAATCAATCCATGTCAGATATGGTTCTTATGCCATGGTTCTGTATGCCATTTCCCAGATCTAGTGCCCTGTGCTGTCAAGCATGGGACTTGGATTTAAATCCTGTACTTGGTTTCCTGTTTCTCTAGTGGGGTGTTGTGTAGCTTACATTTGTCTTGGTTTGAAGATGAAGAGCAGCTGATCACTTTGCTGAAAAATGACAACTGGAGGCCAGCTGAGAATGTCATCAATGGATCTGCAGGGAGTGGTGCTCAGTTCAGTCCTCCTTGCCAGACGATGGTTCTGGTGAGGTGTGAAGCCTTTGTAGAGGGAACATGTAACTACATGATGCTATATAAATGATCCTTTATGTAAAAGAGAAAAAATACATCTGTGTGGCAATGAGTGTTTGACCCCAGACAGACAGCCCCTCTCCTTGTCATCTCCCACACAAACTTCTGATTTCATTACCTTTCACCCCTGACCAGTTCATCACAGCCTAGATTCTCTGGCCTTTTTTGAGGAAGGTAGTTAGTAGACACCTATCTAGGGCTTGGGAATCCTGAGGAAGAAACTGTGAATAGGCAGCAATAGGGGGCTGGTGGGAATTCAAACTGTATCTAGATCCAGCTAATAAGAGTGGTCTTCATTGATGTTGGTATTGGTTTTTGACTTTGTATTGGGTATGCCTCCAATTCAGTTTTCCTGATCAATACCACCTGGTAATGTGGGAATTCGCATTGTCCTTAAGCATCACTATGTCTCTCCAGGATCACATCATGGAAATATTTTCCACTTATGGGAAGATTAAAATGATTGACATGCCAGTCGACAGGCTAAATCCACATCTCTCCAAGGGCTATGCCTATGTGGAGTTTGAGAATCCAGATGAAGCTGAGAAGGCGCTGAAGCACATGGATGGAGGTAGGTACATTGTACAAGGAAACCAGCAGGGCCAATAGAAATCCATGGTGGATGTGAGTTAAAAGGAGCAGTGTCCCTGAGCTGCCTTGCCAACTTTTGTGATTTCCACAATCCCACTTGCTTAATTTTTTTCCAAAAGTCTTTCCTTCCTCTGTTGCTAGGTGACAGACTCACACAAACATGGGAAACTGACCATACAGGGGAAACTGGCCTTACATAAAGCACTGTCCCAAAAAGTAAATGCTGCCCCCTGCAAAAAAACCCTCATCTTTTTTAAATCAATGTTGATGTCAGAATAGTAGGTTCTAAACCTTTCATGGTTTTAGGCAGAAGTGATTTTTAAGTTGACTGTCTGAATTGCTCAAGGTGACACGGTGAGTCAGTGGCAAAGTGGGGGAGAGAATCTAGAACTCTTGATTCTTGCTTTAAGCACTATGCCATGAATGCTCCAAATGTACTAAAACAGCAGCCTTGTGAGGATGGAAATATGTAGCTGGGGTGCAGTAGTGCTGTATGTAGCGCACTGGTGCTGGACATTTTTAGCACATTCTTTCTAACTCCAAACAGGACAGATTGATGGTCAGGAAATCACTGCCACAGCTGTATTGACACCTCGGCCTAGATTGCCTCCCAGGCGCTTTAGCCCACCAAGGAGGATGCTGCCGCCACCACCAATGTGGCGTAGGTCGCCACCTCGCATGAGGAGAAGGTGAGCCCTATTTTATGAAGTGCTGTAGAAGTGTGTAAGCAAAACAGGGCTGTGATCATGTTTAATTCCTGGCACCAAGCATCTTGTCTGCCACAGATTTCATCATTTGTCACTTTGCCTCCCTGGGCTTGATTTCAGCCAACCTTATCAGTGACCTGTTAAACCTGGAGACTGAGTATATCCACTCCTGGTTTAGTAAACACAGGCTCTTAAAGATCTATTAGAAGCTGCTGTCACCACTGTGGGACATGATGTGGGATCTTTACTGGATCCTGCCCAGAACAGCTTCTGAAGTTTTTGAGCCACCTTTTTTCTTTATACACTAAGGACTGAAGCTTAGATTGACCTAGCTACATTGCTGAGGGCTATGAAAAAATGTCATGCCCTGTGTGACATAGCTAGGTTGACTTAACCCCCAGTGGAGATGCAGCTAGGTTGACAGAATTCTTCTGTTGACTTTGCTACCGCTTCAGAAAAACTCTTTTATTGACCTAGGAAGTATCTGTGCTGAAGTGTGTGGTGGTGTGCTGTTGTAGTGTAGACATACCCTAAGACCTCAGTCAACATGATGTAAGATCCATAGTATATCCGTCATGCACCAAACACTGCTTATTAATATTCTTCAAAGTTTTGCTCTTAGATTTTCCCTCCTTCATTTAGTATCTGTCCTTCCCTAGCCTTTGTTCCAGATTAGTTCATTTGATTTTTTTATAACCCGCTTGGGCCTTGTTAAGACAATATGCTTGAAACCATGCAGTCAACATTCTATTAAACATGGTGATGGCTACTACCCTTTTGACTATAGTGTTGACCAAACTTTTAAGCTTGACTCTCTGCTTCTTTATAGTTGGGATTCTTCTGAGTGATGTTCTATAAAGATTTTATCTGCATCTCAAAGTCAGCTTTCTGTGTTGTCTTGGCAATGGGAGATAAGGCATACATAGCAGACTAAGGAGAATCTGATGTATGATTAATTTGAGTTAACTTTATAGCTATCTCCATTTCTTTCCAACATGTTGGAAGCCCCTTATGCATTATGGTATAAAATTTAATGCTAACTAAATGGTCCCTCACTGTTTTTAACTGTATAGCTTATGTCTGCTGTATAGAAATAAGAAAGACTGAAACTCTCTAGGAAGTGCTCTTTGATATTTAAGAGATGCCGGCTGTTAGTGGCTGTCATTTTGTGCTCCTAGTACAGCTGCATTTTGGAATGTCTGATTATTTACTTACCAACAATTAGGTTTAGTGAACCCTCAGAATAAATACCCTTTCTTCTTGACTTTAAGTTCATGGTATCTTCTTGTTTTGTGCTTCCCATTAATGCAAATACAGGTCCTATGGAGTCAGTTAAGATTATTGGCTTCTGCTAGTAGTCTAGGCTCTGTCCTTCTTTCTGTTTATGGGAGAATTCTCTGAAGTTGCAGTGTGACAAACTTGGCTTGTTTTTGTTTAATGCACTGGGCCAGAAGGGCTGTACGGCTGGTGGTGGTATTGGCACTGGAGTACCTGTCTCCCTGGATTTCCAGGTTCAATGCCAGTAGGGTCAACTTAACTCTATGTTCTTCTGTGGAGTATACGTTGAGTATAGTGGTCTTTACTTGGTTGGTGGATGGTCTTTCAGGTGAGAATTTAAAAGCCCAATGTCCAGTTTGTTCTCTGGGTAACAGGTGGCTTGCCATGGTATCCTTGGTCAAAATATTTCCTTTTGCTGAGTTGTGTGCTTTTCATCTGCCTCCTTCCACTCCAGAGATGGATGCATTTCACTGGAGCTCTTTGTATAAAATGTTTTGGGATGTTCTGGATAAAACGTGCAAGGTAAGTGTAAAATCATTTAAACCTGTTGTCCTTGTCTCCTAATGAAGCTTTTCTCTTCCTTCCTTTGGCAGGTCCAGGTCTCCAAGACGCAGATCCCCTGTTCGCCGACGGTCAAGATCCAGATCTCCAGGCCGAAGACGCCATCGCAGCCGCTCCAGCTCAAACTCTTCACGATAAAGCGAAAGACTGGAAAGCTTTTTATTTTTTTAACTTAAATCCCATCAGACTAAATATTGTACCTTTTTATAATGGGCTTGGGTAAGGGGAAGTGAGAAATTGAAACCTGGCAGTGATGGCAAACTAAAAGTGTGTATGTGTGTGGGGGGGTGCGTTTCCTGGCCAGTCGGCAATCTGTGCCCTGCAGCTTCTAGATTCCAGACATCGAATGTAAATGCTTTAAAAGTGGCTTTGGTCTGAAGGCTGAAAATGTGGCATATTGTTTGCCAGACAAGGTACCAATAGCCTCTGCCCCTCCACTCAGCAGGCTGTTGCTTCGTGATTGTCAAAGGCTTACCCTGTCATGGAGAAAAAGCCAAGGACTGACTTATTTTGGGACCTGTATGTAATAAGAGAAGGGGGTGGAAGGGTTATATCCACCTCAAGGTGTACCAGTGCAGATCTTCAGAACTGGTGATGCCCAAACTTAAATGTTGAGTTGTCATTCTGCCTCCATGTCCTGAATAGTGAATCATAAATTTATGTCTGCACAAAGAAGCAGGGTGCTGCAGACTAAACTCTTATGTGACATTAATTATGATGGCTTTTGGCCAGTCCCACTGTGAGTCATCTACTGCATGTTAGAAACAGGCCAGAAATCAAAGATCTATTTTGTAACTGGCCTCTCTAGGGATCCCCTTGCCCTTCCTGAAGGATTTTGGTACAGATTTCACACACAACCCCGGTCAAGTGGTGTAATTGCTTCGGCCTTTAGAAAACACTGCAAACTGGCCACAAAGTATCAAAAACCCACGTTGCGGCAATGCAAAGGGGGTGGTTTGGGTCTGACGCTCTGGATTAATTTGGGTAATCTCAAAAAAGGCAAGTAATTTACGACCTATTGTACAGTCAATCTATAAAGTTTGTGGGTTGTTGGGGTTTGTTTTTTTTTGTATAACTTTGTAGCACCTAGGTGATGTTGTGTATTCACTTGAGTAGAGAGACCATATTGAATAAACCAGATAGGTTTGGATTAAAGAACGTGCATTGGTTCCTTTCCTATAGCCTATTGGCCTCACCTGTAGATGGTGTCTAGAGGCAGTGAATAGAACAGTTCCTTTTATGCTAAATTTTAAGATAATCTTTTCCCCTTGAAGCTCACCCCTTCCAGCATTGTGACTGGCGATGGCAGCTGGCTACTCAAGAGAAACAGTACTGGAGTTCGAGCCCGGCCCAGGGAGGGAGACAGGAAGGAGGCCAGGGTGCAGGCACACAATAAAAATGAAGTGCAGGTTGAATTGCATTTTCTTCCCTTCTCGTCCCCTGCCCTTCGTTCCAGCTTCCCTCGGCAAGACCCCGCCGTGGGCCAGCGGGCGGGGCACCTCGCTCCCGGTTCCTGCAGCAGGCGGATGCCATCCTCAATTCCCACTGCGAGGGGTCGGAATCGGGGCCCGCTGTTCGCAGCTGCCCGCGGCGTCAGTCCGTGCAGTTCTCGCCCGCCCCGGCCCCGGGACTCCCTTCCTGCCCCTGGCGGCCTGCCCCGCCGCGGCGAGAGCCAGCGGGGCCTAGAGGAGGGCGGGCGGCGCCGTGCAGGCAGCGACCGCGCCCCTCAGTGCCCTGCGCACGGAAACCGCCGCCGTGCGGAAGGGCTGACAGCCCGTCCCGCCGCCTCACGCCCGGGCGGCAGAGGCGCGCCACGCGCTGCTGCTCGGGCCGGCAGGCGCTAGGACCCGGCACCGCCTGGGCCCGGGCCCGGCACGGGGCGCGCGCTGTCCCTGCTGGCACCAGCTGGCGCTGCAGCCCCGCCCCGGCCCAGCCGTGACTCGGCTCGGGCGCCCCGCGCGGGGAGGGGACGCTCCGCTCCGCTCCTGTCACCGCCTCTTTGAGGCGGGGTCCCGCCATGCATTGCGAGCGTTGCCTTCGGCGCTGGCTCAGGGGCCGCAGATTCGACACGCGTGGGCCGGGCCAGCTCGGGAGCGGCGAATCTGCGGCGAGGCTGGTGGCGCCCGGCCGGGGCGGCCCGGAGGGTGAGTCCGTCCCACAGCGCCTCGCGCTGGCCTGGGGCCATGGAGCCCCGCCCCGTGCCCGAGGCGGAGCGGGGCTGCGGCCGGGAGCGTGTCTGTGATGCCCGGCCGCCCCGCCCCCTCCCCCTCCCCGTAACGCGCGTCCGTCCGTGTGTCCTGCCGCGCGGGCAGCAGCAGCTCCCAGCACCGTGAGGCAGCCGCTGTGCGCACGCGCGTAGCGCCTGGGGGGGGGACGGGGCGGTGGTGTATGAGTGGGGCGGGGGGTTGAGGGGGGGCGGGGCGGGGCAGGGGTTGGCGGGGTGTGTGTGTGGGGCGGGGGGTTCAGGGGGTGTGTGTGTGGGGCGGGGGTGGAGGGTTGAGGGGGGCGGGGCGGGGCAGGGGTTGGCGGGGTGTTGT
>ML675626.1:1592756-1619476 GCA_007922155.1 Mesoclemmys tuberculata
GCGGGGCAGGGGTTGGCGGGGTGTTGTGTGGGGCGGAGGGTTGAGGGCGGCGGGGGCAGGGGTGTGCATACAGCACCTAGCGCCACGGGGCCCTGGTCTGGGTCACCCGTGTGTGGGTGCTCGTGTGCACGTGCGCCCAGGGCACCTAGTGCCTGGAGGGCCTGTGCGTGTGCAGCACCTACTGCCATGGGGCCCCGATCTTAGTCAGCCACTCCTGGTGCACGCCGGGGTGTTACGTGCTATTGCAGTGTGTGTAAATTCCAATGACCAGTAACTAATAATCCTCCAGCGCTGGGTGGAGGCCTGCAGACCTGCCAGCTTATGTGGGAGCTTTGTGATGTGGGGAAACCCCCGCTTGTGGCTGGGCTGAGACTGCCAGACTCATCTCATCTGCAGGTTAAGCAGCGGGATCGCAGTAGCCAGGTGTCTGAGTGCCATCAGTCTCTGCTTCATTTTTCCCTTTGTTTGATCAGTTCCAGAAGTGACTTTACCAAATGGATCCCGAGCCCTTAGAAGTCCGGCGTGCAGTACAAGAAGCTATCGCCACCCTTTCCTCTTCCAGGGATGGAGTCCAGATCTCAGAGATGCTTGGCACAATTAAGTGCTACCTAAGTGGAACTGAAAACCAAGTCTCCCTGAAGGAGAGGGAAGAATTTACCCGTGTGCATTTTTCTGCCTTTCTGCAAGGTCTTGTCAGTAATCTGAGTCCCGAATGGATGGAACTACTTACCTCTGATCAGCAGAAAGAATTATGGGATAGCTTTTTCTTGGAAGGGCCAGCTGACCAAGCCTTTTTGGTTCTGCTGGACACCATCATTTCTACAGGGTAAGCCTGGCTTAAGCCCACATTTGTTAGCACTAAAGATATGTAAACATGTTATGGCCCCTTTATGCTTTAATTCTAGCCTAGTCAGATGATCTAGCAAACACAGGTTCAGTTTGTAGTGCAGAAAAGACCTAATTTTTTTCAGCCTTGTCCCTGAATCATGCTAACTCCATGGACATGTCCAATGCTTCAATCTGGGTATTGAATGTGGGTACTGCTGCTTATACTGTAAATTGCGATTGTTGTAATGACGTGAAGGAACCTGTGTGTTGTAAATAAATCCCCATGCTCAGTTGTAGTTGCAGCGCAGACAGGCATAAAAGTGTTCAGGATGGGCCTGATGATTCCTGGCTGTGGCATCATTGCCATGTTTCAGGGCTCAAGGGTAGAAGGCATAGAACTACATTGAAAGGAGAATTGTACTGTGGTTAAAACACAGATGGGAGTCAGGAGACCTGGCATCTCTTCCCAGCTCTGCTGTTTTTCCTTGAGAGGGTCTCTTCAGTTGTCAGTGCTTCATTTTTCCCTTTTTTGCAGATGGGAAAATGATACTTCCTCAGCTCCTGAGGGGATTGTGAGGCTGAATTAGCTAAAGTGTGTAAAGTGCTCTGAGAGTCACAGGCAGAATGTGCTGTAGGGTACAGTGTTATCTCACTGCTAATTTTAAATTATATTCTGGTGTATTGTGGCAGCTATGTGAGCTGATGGGATCACAGTAGAAAGTGACGTGACTTCTTTTGCATGTCCTATTCCTCATTAATTAAAAGGGGGTCCCACTTTTCTTTCTTTCCAGTCCTGGCTTTCGCTTGAAGAAGGCGATCAGTATCCTGGAGCAGTTCCTGCAAACGGGGGGCATGTCAGCTCTGATGTGGGCGGTCTGTCATCAGCAGGCACAGGCTGGTTTACCCATGTTACAAGAGACCCTCCTCAACAAGGTGGTGTGTCTGCCTGACCACTTGTGCAACAAGCTGCAGGGGAATAACCAGCCTATATTCTTCCCACAAAACTACTTCCCTCTGCTGGCTACTGAAATCATCCAGGTGTTGCAGAGGACCTCTGACTCGCTGAGAGGTGAGATTGCAGACCAGCTGCACTGGGAGAGGGAAACACTGTAAAGGGTGGTCTCCTGATAATCAGCCTCCAAAAGAATGCTGGTGGCTGGCAATCTAAGTGTGTCATTACGCATGTCTCTCATTTTACCACAGGTGGCTTGGACTGTTCCATCTCCTTTGTGTCCCAGGTGCTGGGGAAGGCATGCGTGCATGGGAGACAAAGTGAGTGTCTTATAACATGGTTTTGGGCTAAAGGATCTAGTCTATATAGAATTGTGTCAGCAAGACACATAGGGTGGTCAGTAAAAGAGGGCGTCTGGGGGGCGGATTCATTCGTGACTTGGGATGTTGCCTGTAGTTTATAGAGATGGTCTGCTCTCCTTTCTGAGACATCCCAGCTGTGTGTCTGCTACCTGTCTGCTCTTGTCATGGCTGACTTGAGTGCATTCTCCCGAGAGCCAGTGAGAACGCTAGTTTTCCAGGAGCCCTACTGTGCTGGGCATTAATGCTAATACTTCCCCAGTGCCTTCCCTTTGAGATTCTGAAAATGCAGTGAGTCAAAATCAAGCCCCTAGATAACAGGCTGTGTGGGTGATGAGCCTTCAGTTTGGTTTCACTTTGCATTTTGGAGCAGCATGTAATAGGTGGGGAAGTTAAGGATGAGGTTCCAGTCTGCTACTTCAAAATGGGATTCCTGGAAGTTACTGTCAAGCCTGGCCTGCAGCGGCTCAGGAGTGTGGGTACCAACCTCAGGGCAGACAGTTAAGCAGGGCACAAACCCCAGATTAGTTGTGAGTTCTAAACTTAGATTTCACCAACCAATAATCAAGTGTAAACTGCTCAAGCACTATCCCAGCCTTAACATGGAGCCATAGACATTCCTCTTGGGTACTCCGACCTATCTTGCTACCCAAGGTAAGCCTGCCTTTGTGATAGATGGTTCCTTACAACAATATTCAGGTTACTCCCAGTCCCAGTTCCTTATCCCAGGTCATTTGCAACTTAGGTCCTCATATCCGAGACAATGCTTATAGCCAACCCTATAATAAACTCTCTAAAGAAAAGGAAAAGAAATAAGAGTTACTTGCAAGGTTAAAAGAAGTAAATGTGTATACACACAAATGAGTTCCGATCTCAAGTTTCAAAAAGTAATAGAAGCTTCTGTAATAAGCAAGCTCTGTATGTCCTTTAGGGCTAACCCAGACCAAACCCTCGGATCTTCTGCTTAGTAATCTTTGCCCCTCAGAGCCTAAGAAGCATAAAAGATACAGTTCCTCCTTGTTAGGACTTTTTATGCCTTCCCCCCCCCCTTCTGCTTCAAGTTGCACATTCAGCTGTTGAGAACAATTCACTTGCAAGTCTCTATGGGGGGAGCTGTCAACAGAGTCTTTTGTCCTTTGATGTTGCACAATGGTTTGTCTGGTGTTGGGCAGAAGATAACATTTCCTGTGGGAAACTAGTATTTTACACTTATTAATGCTTCTCTTCTGTCTGGTGATTTACAGTTAAATTCTAAATTCAGTCTTACAATTCTAACGATACTAACACGCAGGTGAACCAGACTGGTTCCAGCTATGAATTGCCAGTGTTCAGCAAAACCTATGGGCATTGGCATGAGCTAGCGCTTTGTCTGCCAGTGTCACAGCTATGAGGGCTACACGTGAAAGCCTAGGTGAACCTGCAGGCAGGGCATACCTGTGAGAAGAATTGTGTTGTAGGTGCTGAATAACTGGGGGGAACGTGTTGGAAAGGACTTTACCTTCATGTTTATTGCTCTGTAGACAGCTTGATTTTGCAAACTGTCCAGATGGACTATGCAGTGGTCTATTGCTCCAGCCCCCTCCAAGCAGCAAGCTTCCTTTTGTTCTCTCTCAATACAGAAGAAATTCTGAATGTGTTGGTGCCCCGCCTAATGGATCTCACCAAGGTGGACTGCATCTGGCAGAGGATGTGCTGGCGACTGGTCAAATGTGTGCCAGATCGTTGGATGGAAGCAGTGGTCTGTGGCTTTGTGCAGACAGCACCAGGGTAAGAAATCAACTACCTCCTCTCCCCCCAAATCTCGTTCTAGCTACCGTCGTAGATTATTTCTTGAGGTCTGTCAGGCGGTGCTCTGTCACTACACACTGCGCCACTTCCTGAGAGGGATTGGGGCTGGGCTAGCTGGGGAGTCCTTTACTGTCATTGCTCCAACACCATTTTGTACCGCTCTGGATCTTTTTGCTGCGTTAGTCACTTCTGTAGATGTGTGTAACACTGCATGGAAGCTGTTTGCTTGATCCACAACTTTTGGTTATGTTGCAAATGGGCAGCCACTCAAAATCATGATATGATTGAAATCAGAATGAAGCTGTTCAGATAACTGGATCCCTAATGCTTTGCTGCTGTCCTGTCTTGCTAGGGCGGACGTCTTGTCTCGATTGCTGGGGAACCTGGTTGTGAAAAACAAGAAAGCTCAGTTTGTGATGACCCAGAAGCTGCTACTCCTGCAGTATGGCTACGCGGTAAGGGCTCTGCTGTGTCAATGTGGGGAAAGCAAGTCCTCCTGTCTGTTAGTAAGGCCTATGTTTTTCAAAGTGCTAAATTCTTGCCCAGGTGACCTCCAGGTGTCTGATCGTAGGCAAGAGCTGCTTCTTTATTCTGAAGCTTTCCCCAGGCTCCCTACTCCTCAACATATACTTGGACCTCAGCTGAAGATTACTGTATCTTCTCTCTGACCAGCAAGGTGGTCCCTTTCAAGCACTGGGCTTCTATTCTCCCTTGTAAGTCAGTCTGTGGTGATCAGCCATGTTCTCACCTTTCCTTCTGGGAACCAAAGGAGGATTTGCCTGTGATGTCAGCAATCTGGGGAGCTAGAGGCCCTGAGCCCATCTAGAATCCAGGGGGAGAGGCTGGGAGCAGTGTGATCCTCCGCCCCGAGAGGACAGGCAGGAGGAGTGCACTGAGGAGCTCTGAGTTTGATTTGGAATCATCTGTGTCGACATTTGGAGAGAAATGATGTGGACATGAAACAGGGCAGTGGGTGAGCATTAGAGCCCATGACGGTGCAGAATGCAGCATCTAGAGCATTAAATAGATTGTGGGTGGGGGAGAAGCACGAGTCTTCAGCTAAGGGAAGCACAAGGTTCCCTGACTTCACGTGTTTCTCTTGTTTCAAATCATAGGAGCAATATTTTCAATAAGACTTGCTGTGCATGGGTTGGTCGATGGGGGGTTCTATTAGCAGGAGCCCTCTCAGGTGCCATGGACATCCCTGAAATGGTGAGATTTGAACTAACCTGGGCACTGAAATACACTGGCACAACAACATCGGAAGCCTGGAATTTCAGCCATAACTACAGTCTTTGGTCTCTGAATGTTGTGTTCAAATCATTGAGAGAGAGAGAGTCTTTGTGATCGGTAACTTTCTGCTCAGTACAAGAAACCCTATTGTTTTCATTGCAGACTGTAGTGCTGCAGAGTCTCATTGGATATCTGGCCCTAGACAACCTGCGACGTCCCTTGTTGATCCAGGTAAGTTAGGTCCCCTCAGTGATGTATATTTGGGTTAGAATTTTCACTCCTGAACATCTCACTGTCTGTTATACTTCAGCGCTGTTTAGTGAAGCTGGTAACTAGAGTCCCCTGTGTGACTGGAGTGATAGCGAATGCCCCATATTGGTCTGGGCAGAGCTGCATGGCCTCATGCAACGCGTAGCAGAGAAGTCCTCTTTATAGGAACCACTGCCTGCCCTTCTGTCTCATCTCTAGGAAGGTAGTAAGATGGCCACCAGAGAACACAGGGGAGAAGGGGGAATAGAAAAGAAAGGAAATGTGGTTCAAATGGAGCGAAGAGTCGCCATCCCATTTAAACAGGCTGCAGTCCTTCCAGAGACTCTAACGGTACATCGTACCTTCTGTAGCATCTTCCATCTGTGGATCATAAGAATGGCCACACTGTGTCAGACCAATGGTCCACCTAGCCAGTGTCCCATCTTCCAATAGTGGCCAATGCCAGGTGCTTCAGAGGGAATCAGTAGAACAGGTCGTCATCCAGTGATCCATCCCTTCTGCCATTCCCAGCATCTGGCACACAGCAATCCCTGTCTATCCTGGCTAATAGCCATTGATGGACCTATCCCCCATGAATGTAACTAGTTCTTTTTTGAACCCCGTTACAGTATTGGCCTTCACAACGTCCTCTAGCAAGGAGTTTCGCAGGTTGACTGTGCATTGTGTGAAGAAATATTTTCTTTTGTGTGTGTTAAACCTGCTGCCTATTAATTACATTTAGAGACCTCCTAGTTCTTGTGTCATGAGGAATAAATAACATCTCCTTATTTGCTTTCTCCATACCAGTCATGATTTTATAGACCACTCATATCCCCCCTTAGTCATCTTTTCCAAGCTTAAAGTCCCAGTCTTATTATTTTTTCCTCATATGGAAACTGTTCCATACCTCTAATGACTTTTGTTGTCCCTTTCTGTACCTTTTCCAATTCCAGTATATCTTTTTTTTTTTTTTTGACATGGGGTGACCAGATCTGCATGCAGTGTTTAAGATGTGGGCGTACTATGGATTTATAAAGAGGCAGTATGATATTTTCTGTTATTATCTATGCCTTTCCTAATGATTCCCAACATTATTAGCTTTTCTGATTGCACATTGAGTGGATGTTTTCAGAGAACTATCCACAATGACTCCAAGATCTTTCTTGAGTGGTAACAGCTAATTTAGACCCCCTCATTTTATATGTATAGTTGGGATTATGTTTTCCAATGTGCATTACTTTGCATTTATCAACATTGAATTTCAGCTGCCATTTTTGTTGCTCCGTCACCCAGTTTTGTTGTTTTATGCTGAATGAAGGGTACAGCAGGCATTAGGCAACCTTGCTGGGTAGGGATGTTGTGTGTGTTTGTGAGTGTGTGATTTTCGGATGTAGCACAGACCTGCTCCATATAGCTAATTTTGTAAACTTCTGGACCAGGTGCTGAAAGAACTTCTGGAGACCTGGGGCAGCAGCAGTGCTGTGAAACACTCTCCAGTTGAGCAGCAGCTGTATATTAGCAAGGCCATCCTGATCTGCCTCGCCCATCTGAAGGAGCCTGAAATAGAGAGCAACAGACAAGGTGAGGGAGGAGGAAAGGAGCAGAGAGACTAGAGGTCTCCTTCCCTCCTTTGGATTCTAACTTTTTCCCTTCTTTAACACTATCCTTGAAGCCCCGAATCATAACCATTGTCTTCACGTTCTCCAGGCCTCCTCCTGCAGACACAGCCCAAGTGAGTAGCTTTGATTGTTCAAGTAATCCCACTGAATTCAGTGAGCCTACATATGAGTGCAGCTACATGTGTCTAAAGGAGTGTGGCCTGAGCAAATAGCAGTGTCTCCTCAGTGGTGAGATAGTGTGTAGAATTTGAGAAGGAGCATTTGAGCACATCACTAGCTCCCTGTATCTCAATGTCCCGGAGAGAGGATCTGCGGCAGAGTGAGAAATGGAACGTAGGTCTTCGGGCTCCCACTCTTGTGTCTCAGCCGGGACTGTCATCCTCCTAAAGCATAATCTAGTCTGGTTTAATTCAGAGATAGGTCATGGGGAAGTGGAATTAGAGAATATTATCATAAGATGTTAGCAGAATAGTAAGGCAAAAGGGAGATGTTCTGTTTCAGAGCGGGAACCCTTGATTTTGGATTCTGCTAGTATCACAACTCTTGTTCTGTTGTACCCACTGACTGATGGAGATTAACTCATTTTAGCCTGTTGGATGTCTCTATGGCAGAGACCGAGCTCTTTGTTGCGCTTTTGTTCAGTGTGCCATGTTCTGTCTGGCTTAGGTTATGAAGGGTTAGAGCAGGACCTGCAAGTCCAGAACAAGATGCTGAAAGAACTCCTGGAGCCCTGGTGCAGCAGCAGTGCTGTGAAGCACTCTCTGGCTGAACCCAGAGTCGTGGGTTCTGTTCCCAACTCTTACACTTACTGTGTGACTTTGGATGAGTCATCTCTGATCTCTGTCTGTAAATTGCATTAATATTTGTTAAGTAACAAAAGTACATAGACAGTTACTGACAACGGTCAGGCTGCTGGTGTGCTGAGATCACTGCCTATCATGTTGGTTGGTTTTTGTTTCATTATTTGCTTGTGTTCCCCAGCTCTGTCTGTCTGTATCAGCCTGTTGTTTCTTGTCTGATCATATGATTGAAAGCTCTTTGGGGCAGGGACCTTTTTTCATTCATTGCCCAGCACAATGGGATCTGGTTTCAGGACTAGAGCTGCCAGGTACTACCATAATACAAATAGTAGTTCACCTACCACCCCAGGGTCTCGAGGTGGTTAATTAACTTTCATATAGTGTGTTGAAAATGAAAGTTCTATTTATTGTTTATTAGAAAACAAGTTGATTTCATTCCAGCCAACCCAAGAGTCTTCTGTTAAAGCCTGGACTCTATAGATACAGATTGTGGTATCTGTAATCTGTACCTGTGTTCCCCAGGGATCTGTACTGGGACCAGTATTATTCAACATATTCATAAATGATCTAGAAAAAGGGGTAAACAATGACGGGGCAAAATTTGCAGATGATACAAAACTACTCAAGATACTTAAGTCCAAAGCAGACTGCAAAGAGTTACAAAGGGATCTCACAAAACTGAGTGACTGGACAACAAAATGGCAGCTGAAATTCAATGTTGATAAATGCAAAATAATACACATTGGAAAAAGTGAATCCCAACTATACATATAAAACGATGGGGTCTAAATTAGCTGTTACCACTCAAAAAAAAGATCTTTGAGTCATTGTGGATAGTTCTCTGGAAACATCCACTCAATGTGCAGTGGCAGTCAAAAAAGCTAACAGAATATTGGGAATCATAGGAAAGGGATAATAAGAGAGAAAATATTGTATTGGCCCTTTATAAATCCACATCTTGAATACTGCATGAGGATCTGGTCGCCCCATCTCAAAAAAGTTATATTGGAATTGGAAAAGGTACAGAAAAGGGTAACAAAAATTATTAGGAATATGGAACAGCTTCCATATGAGGAAAGATGAATAAGGCTAGGACTTTTCAGCTTGGAAAAGAGTCGACTAAGGGAGGATGTGATAGAGGTCTATAAAATGATTACTGGTGTGGAAAATGTTATTTACTCCTCATAACACAAGAACTGGGGGTCAGTAAATGAAATTAATATGCAGCAGGTTTAAAACAAACAAAAGAAAGTATTTCTTCATACAGTGCACAGTCAACCTGTGGAACTCCTTGCCAGAGGATGTTGTGAAGGCCAAGTATGTAATGGGGTTCAAAAAAGAACTAGTTACTTTCATGGGGGATAGGTCCGTCAATGGCTATTAGCCAGGATTGGGGGGGGGCGTAGAACTATGCTCTGATGTGTCCCTAGTTTCTGTTTTCCCAAAGCTGGGAATGGGAGACATGGAATGGATCACTTGATGATTATGTGTTCTGTTCATTCCCTCTGAAGCACCTGGCATTGACCACTGTCAGAAGACAGGGTGGGCTTGATGGACCATTGGTCTGACCCAGTATGGCCATTCTTTTGTTCTCATGGTGTTTTAATGAATAATCAGATTTTTCACTGGCTCACGTTAGAGAGATGTACCACCGCCAGTGGTTTCAGAAATGCTCATGTTAATGACCTGTCACAGCTCTGGCATGTGATGAGAAATATTCCTCCGTCAGTGAATTCCAGGTTATTGCACCGATCAAAATGGATGCACTTTCCATAATAACACAGTAAATCCATTAATCTCTCATAACAATTTTGAAGCCATTAGATTTATACCTGGGATTAATTTGGCCCAATACTCTTTATGGTGTTTTGGTAAACTCTTTTATTAAATCAAATGTTCTAGAATTTGTGCTGTTTGTACCATTCTGTTTGGCTTCAAAACCTAACCCTGCTGCATGCCTCCCTGACATAATGGGAAAAGAAAACAGCTCTGCAGAAAGAGAAGTGCTTTCTGCAGTTTGTGTCAGCCCCCACCCCGGGCCTTTGTCTGTCTTGCTGTCTGTGGTTGAAGCTGTGTAGTGAAAGATGTAGGCTCTCAGCTGGGCATGCTCTCTGGGAACTGCCATAGATAGGGCTGCTGTGCTCACTGCTTCTTGTCCTTTCAGAGCTTCTCACTAGCCTGATGGGAGGGATGAAATGCCACCTGGACAGCAACTTGCCGCGGGTTCGGCACCTGGGAATGATCGTGGCAGAGAGCGTCAGTTCCAGGGTAACCTCCGATGGGCCCAGTCTGAAGTTCCAGGTGAGACTGCTGTGATGTTGGTCTTTGCTATGTAGGGGTGGGCAGAAACGTCCCTTTCAAGGAGATGGAGAGGTTGCTGCTGTCATTCCTGACCCCTGGATGTCAGTTTGCCAAATAGAATTGCACTGGAAAGGTGTAAAGGCAGCATGGGAATGTGGCAGGGCAAGGTGAGGGCTGGGTGGGGATGTGGCGCGAGAGCATGCACACATGCACGAGGAGGACGTCTTCTCAGCCAGGCAGGCAAGGAGAATGCTGCCATGACAACGGGGCTTGGGAGGGCCAGCTCCAACATTAAAACACTGCTGGATTTCCATATTGTGGAGCATCTGATCGCCTCCCATTGAAATCCAGGGAGAACCTTTCTGTTGCCTTCAGGGGGAGTTCGTTAGAGTCCTAAAGTTGGGGTGAGCATTCAGAAGGAAGGGTGTATGGAAAGTCATTGGTGCTTGTGATTTTCAAAGCTGAATAGGGGAGTTAGCCACACAATCCCCATTCATTTAATAGGAGTTGGGTGGTTTAATTCCCTCCTTGCCTTTGAGCATCTCACGTGCTGTTTGCACAGCATCAGCTGCAGTACAGCACTGTGACTTCACTTCAGTGAAATGCTTTACAGATTATAAATAACACTGAGACCAGTCTGGCCAAGCAGGCGTTTTAATCGCGTGAGTCCAGTGTGAAGGGTACATGTGGCTGAGGTTGCAAGTCTCCACATGCATTTATCCTTTCATCCTTCACTGTTTAAAAACTAAGACCTAATTCTGGGAGGGGCTGAGCTCCCATAACCTTCAGGTGCTGCAGATTTGTTGTATTTATCCACGGGGAAGCCTTCTCAGCATACAGTAACGTCTCTTTGCATATCTAGTATGAAGATGATGATGAGACCAGAGAGCTGAAGTCTCTTCTGATACATGCATCACCACCACAGCCCCCTGTCATTGACCTGCCAAATGCCTGGTGAGCTATTACCTGGCTGTATTGCCTCTCTCAGCCGTATAGCTGCCTCGTGTCAACATGTACTGAGCACAGATACCAGGCCAATCATTCTTAGGCTGGGTCTACACTCACAGTGGCAAATTCGCCGCCGCCGGATCGATTGCTCTGGATCGACTTAGCGGTCTGTGTAGACCCGCTCAGTCGATCCAGCAATGGATGCAGGAAAACCACCCTGGTAAGTGGTGTAGGCTGCATCGAAGGGAATGCTGTTCCCGTCAGCCCAGCGCAGTGTGGACACTGTGCAGAGCAGACGCAGCAAAGTCGACGGGAGATACTCAAGTGATTTATGTCACTTGCGTATCTCCCGTCGACTGCCGCTGAATACGGAAGGTAAGTGTAGACCAGGCCTTAGTAAAGGTTATAAAATCAAGGCCTACATCTGACATTGTAATCCTTCCACTTCATTGGATGGTAAACTCCAGACAGACAATTCTTGCTCTGAAGGTGGGAAGTCTATATTTGTTGTTAACATCCACTAAGGTGAAAATTGCTACAGTCTTCACTCTGCTGTGCTTTGCATTACAGCTGGCTATCTTTCTGCACCTAGCATGTTTCTAGTTCAAAGGTCAAACGGAAGTGTGTTTAAGAATTGCATTTCTGATTGCCGCATTTCCTTGGGCTTCTCATAATTCTGCGTGCCCCTCAAGTGACCTAAATGGTCTGGAGAATCTTTGGGTTCCTTAGGGCAGACTGCGGGCCTTGTGTCCCCAGCCTGTGCATTGCTAACTGAAATCTAGCAGTATCTTCTGTCCAAAAAGCATAGCTCTAGCAATACTCTGACCTTCCATGGCACCTGCTGCTGAAGATCTCAAAGCACTTTACCGATATTAGCAAATGAAGCTTCCCGATGCTCCTGTGAGGTAGAAATAGTGGCTGAAAAGTGGAGAGGTGAAGTGACGTGCCCAAGGCTACACACCTCATTGCTGTCAGAGCTGGACAGGAAGCCCACGTCCCTTGACTGTCTTGTACATCAACCACTACAGAATGGGACCTCCTGGTTTGTTCATGGTTCATAGCTTTTAAAGAATGCACAGGCCAACACACTTCCTCTGTCCAGAGATGGATGACTGCCCTTATCCAGGGCGTTTGGGGTTCTGTCCATTACCACAGTCTTAATCTTTGTTAAGAACTAAACCAGCTCAAGTGGTAGTCCAGGAAACTAGCTCATCCTGTCCGCCATCTCCACTCTTCCCCCATCGGGAGGTCTCTTCCCTCCTGTACATCTGCTGTCTAGCTTTTTCTCTTCTTAGTTGGACCCTCCTAGGTGAGTCCATGCTGAAATGAGATTCCAGTGCCTGCTGTAGGTAGGAGGTGTGGGTGCGTGGATTGAGGGTTTCACCTCGGAAAATCTAGTTTTCTGCTTGTGATTAAGGCTTTTGAGACCCTTGTTTCTGTATGCCTTTGACCCTTTCTCACTGCCCACAGTGGGAATAACAACCCATCTGCTATGCCAAAAGCTGTGCGAAAACCAAGTGGGAAGCTGCCCTCAGCAGCCCCTGCAGTGCCAGAAGAGGGGCCTGACTCCGAGCTCGACAGGTACGTGCAAGAGCTAACCCGCTAATCAAAATGCTGATCTGGGGTAGAAAATAAACGACAGGTCCTTGAGGCTGTACTCAGTGATCCGAACAGGGGAGCAACCTAGGCTGTGCATGACGTGTCATTGCAGATATGGGTGTGCTCATGCTTAATTCATGTGCACGAACTGGACCCACGCCCAAGGAGACCAAGCTGTTTTCCAGCCCAGCTCAGCCCTTCTCCCGAGCCTGTGTGCTCAGCCCAGCGGGGAGCTGTGTGCAGCAGCTCTATGTGCTGCTATAGTGGGTCCCAAGGTCACCACTGCATCCGCCCCATGGGGCAGGCGAAGGAGAGCTGACCTGAACCGGGGAGGACCTGCTTGTTTTCCGACCTGGACCTGACACTTGTAGATGGGCCCCCTTAGGTTCAGGTCAGTGTGCAGGGCTCCAATTGCCTTCTAGGATAGAGGTTTCGTTAGGAGTTTTGCTGTCTGTGGTGTTGGTTGTGCTATTTGTGCTTTTCACTTGACTTGTTTAGATACCTGTTGCCCTGCAGATTGTCCTGATTCCACTGCATGCTTCAGACTTTATAGGTTTGTTTCTCGAGCTGCCCGTTTTATTACTAGACATGCTCTGTTCCATCATGTGTGCTGGTAATATATCTGCTACGTTTGCCTACTGAGTCTTGTAGATTATTGGGTCAGGGGAATTGCTCTCCAGCTGAAGCACTTGCCTGTTCTAGCTAGTTGGGGTCTAGCCATTTGCCCTTCTGGCCATGTCTCTCTCTGATGGTGCTAGTCTATCTCACAAGGGTGCTGAGAGTCAGGGAATGTCTTTGAAATGTGCTGGAGAACCTTCCATGGAAGCTGCTGTGTTGGTGCAGTATATTTATTATGTTGGCCAGTTCATCATAAGCAGCTGTGGAGATGAACTGGAGCCTAGAAGCTTAGTGGATAAAATTGTTCTCACATTCCCCTGAAATAGGGTGCATATGCTTCCTTAGCTGTCGTCAGACTCTGCAAGTCTCCCCTAAAGGATACACCTTCATTTCCTGTTACTAAGAAAATAGGAGAGAAAACCAGTGAGCTGCTGTACTTGGCATGGAACCGATGCTGTCCTAAGTGAGGAGAGTCCGTGAACTGCTCTAAGTGGATGGGGCTGTTAAATTGTGGGCACCAAAGAGAGACTAAATTTCACAGTGACCTCATGCTCCTGAGCCTCGTTCTGGAACTCTCTCTGCTGCCTGAAGCAGAAGGCTTCGCAGGGGGTGTTTAAAAATGTTCTTTCAATGGGAAAACATTCCACTGAACCTGATGAGTCTATTGCTGGTCTCTGTTACTCAGGGCAGCTGGTTTGAGAGCCAGGGGAAAGGGGGATCTGAGAGCACACTATAAATATTAAACAAATTACACCTCCCAAACACTTGTCACGGGTGCATATTACTATCCCTGTTTTATGAATGGGGGAAACTGAGGCACTTATCGAACGCTCAGTGGTCATGCTGCATATAGAACCTTCCCCTATTTAACCACTAGATCAGGCTTCAGAGTCGGCCTGTCAGACTAGTCACTTTACCCTGCTACAGAAAAACTACCCCCCATAACACCCGTGTCCAAGCAATAAATTCTAAAAATCTTTTTTAGCTTGTTTTTCTTAATGGGAATCACTTCACATGGAAAGACAAGTTAGATTGCCTCCTAACAATTCCTATATCCTGCCCACTCATCACATGAGTTCATACAGTCCAAAGCCCTGTGTATCTCATTGCCTTGCACTCATTAAAACATGCAGTTCAGTCACGGAAGCATGAGAAAACTCCTTAAGATGAAGAACACTGCGGTCTTGATCACTACAGAGTGAGAAAAGAGCTTCCATCAGCAGTGTGGGTAGTGGGAGGATAAGGTGTGAACATCTGTCAGTGAGGCGTGTGTGTCAGTCTCTGATCTGAAACTGGATCAGCAAAGGGAGCGTCCTGATTCTCAAAAACATGGAAAGACCAGGTGAAAAGGAGTCTGTGTCCAGGATTGTGGTTTGGAAAGACTTGGGAATTGGACAACTGGGCTTACACAATTGTTACAGAATTACACACTAGTATCTGTAACTTGAAAATGTGCCTTTAAATATGGGACAATGTGGTGCTGCATGGATTGGAGGTTACTTTAGTCTTAAACAGTCATTGAAATTAGTTATTGCCTACATTAGAGGAGGGAATGTTTTATCAAAGGCAAATGATGTGTTTTGATCTTGGTAGCCCAGCTGGCCGCTTAAGTTAGCTCCTGCTGGCCTTCACTATGCCAACACCCACCCAGAATTGTCATACTTGGTTGCCTGGATTGTCCCTTGCTATGGACTGCCAGCTAGTGCCTGAAACAATTAACTTCTAGCTCCTTGAATGTAATAGAATCTGTCTCTCTCCAGCAGATTGTGCAGAGGAGTCTGATATACGTGGGTACTGGTGTGAAATATCTTTGGTGGTTCAAAACTGAATTAAGGCTTTTAAAATCAACTTTCTTTGCCCAATAGGCTATATTTTGTGGCTGTGAATGCAGTCTCATCTTGTTAGCCTGGATGTGAGCATGCTAACATCAGGGGACAAAAGATTGCGTCTGAAATAATAAGTGACCCTCTGCACAGAATTTCTTTATCCATTAAATTTGCTCTATATTTAATCCTCCCTCAAGAACTTGCCTGAAACACCCAAAGACACCAAGCCCACAGTATGGATTAAGAGCCTCCAAATGTCCAGTTCAATAGAAGAATGTTTTTATGATAACAACCAATGGCATAGTATGTGGTTTGCGCATGCTCTCTCCTGAATTCTGTGATTAAACACTCCCTCATCTCACCACCCTCACCCTTGGTAACCAACCCTTCCTTTGCTGGGTGGGTCCTTATAGGTTGGGGTTCTGAGGAACCTCTGTTTGGTGTGAGGAGGGAGGAGAGCGTGCCCTGTCTGTCCATCTAGCTTGTATGCATGGAGGGAGGCGAAGGTGACATGGCTGGATCCCCATGGACTAATTCATGCCTACGCTTCTTTCACAGTGATGATGACCTCATTCCTTATGACATGTCGGAGGATAAAGAGCTGAAGAAGACGAAAGCTCCTGTCTATATCCGAGACTGTATTGAAGGTAGGAGATTCTGGGTAGATTTTCTTGAATCTTCACTTAGAAATGCTCTTTTTTTACTCTGCGCTGGGGAGGTTCCTTGCTCAGGTAGTTTTCATGTGTTGTCTCGAAGTTGTGGTACTTCAGAAATCGGTGCTGCAGTTTTGAATTGTTAATTCCTAAGGCGTGTTTACACTGTAAACTTTTGCCAACACAGAAAGCTGCCACACTTAGACCTGTGCATGGGTATACTTGGCTTCTGGCATCCCCGCTGGGCGTACTCACCAGGAGTGCTTGTTTTGATGTGCAGTGCACCATGGGAATGTATCCTAGAGCAGTGTTTCTCAACCTTTTAAGTAGCAAGTATCCCCTAATGTCTGAAAATTGTAATAAGCTCCCCAACACTCAATTTTCCACCCTGAGAAATACAAAGTTTCCCCTTTCCCGCTGAATGACTATTTCTCATAAAGCAGGAGAGTTCGGCAGTGCTGTGTGGCTGTGGCAATCACAAAACCCCTGCTGTTTCTTCCCTCCTTCCTCCTCCCCTTCCTCCATATAGGAGCAAAAGTCAGCACCAGCTAATCACTGTGGCCTGTTGGCAGGATCACATGGTGTCCTCTTCACACAGGTGGGAACTTCTGGGGCGTGAGCAGGCAGTAGCGGCCCACCAGAGCGGACAGCAGTGCTCCCCAGGGCCATCCCTGAGGGGTGCGGGCCTGGGGCGAATCACACTGTGTGGGCCCCTCTTAAGACTTTTATACTGGTAAAATCTGGGGCTGTCCTAGTTGTCAATGTCACTAGCTAGAGCTAAGCAGTGAAATTGGCAAGTAAGTCTGCAGGTAGAGTCTGGCTCCAGGACTGGGCAAGCTTCTGGACTCTCCGCCTGTCAGGCCAGGGAGGAGAGCTGTCATCTGGACAAGTTGTAGGTGGCTGCCGCCTGGCTGCCAACCTGGGAGGTGGGTGACTGCCACCTGGGGCTGGGGCAGAGGAGGCTTTGGCGCAGGCTGGGACCCGGGGATGTGGGCAGGCGGCAGGCAGCTGCTGTCCATCTTCAAGCCAGGGTGCGGGAGGCTGTCTCTCGGCTCAGAGTTGGGGCACAGATGGCAGCCACGCAGCTGTGAGCCCAGCTCGCAGGGCACAGGAGGCTGCTGCCGGGCTCCACTTGGGAGCTGGGACTGGGTGGGATGTAGGCGGCCAGAACTGGGATGGCTGCTATCCACCTCCCCCAGAAGCCAGTGGCTGCTGCCTGCCTCCCAGCTGGGAGTTGGGACCAGGCGGGAAGCAGACAACAGCCGCCTGGCTTCCCCAGAAGTTGGCAGCTGCCGTCTGCCTCCCTTCATTGGGTTTTCACTGCGTACCCCCTGCTAGGGGCATGCATACCACAGGCTGAGAAACTGTCCTAGAAGACGATGGTTGGAAGGGACCTCCAGGGGTATCTAGTCCCACCCCTGGCTCAAAGCAGGACCATGTATGCCAGTTGCAGCTCACCACTGTCCAGTCTTTTGGGAAGTTTTGGCAATGCACAGTGGAGCAGAAACAAACTGTGCAAGGGTGAGTGGGGCTGCAAGATCAGCTTCCCATCATGCAACTTTCTCCACCCCGTAATGCCATATCTACCCCATAATGTCATGCCTGTTTTGAAAACCCCATGAACCTGCATGGGACTGATCGCTGTCCACCACCTCTGACAGAAGCATGGAGCGTGCACAGCTCTGCACTATTGCCATGAGCATTGCAAGCACAGGATGCGTGGTACCCCGGTATTTGCAGAGTCGCAGGAAGCATTCTGGGGAATGTGATGACCTGATGGAGGGCAGATGACTGTGGGACACAGTGAGAACCAGTTCAAGGTTGTTGGCATTCATAGTGCAGCTGCAAATGGTAGAATGCTGCCTCTGCGCCCAAGAAACGGCACGGACTGACAGGACTGCATCGGAATGCAGACTTGGGGTGACAAGTGGTGGCTGCAGAACTTTCAGATGTGCAAGGTCACGTTCCTGGATCAGTGCGCCAAGCTTACTCCAGCCCTCCAGCTCAGGCACGCCAGACTGAGAGCTGCACTGACGTGGAGAAGTGAGTGGTGATTGCACTGTGGAAACTTGCAGTGCTGGATTGCTACCGGTCACTGGGAAATCACTTTGCAGTTGGAAAAGCTACGGTGGTGGCTGTTGTCATACGAGTGCAGAGCCAATAATTGTCGCCTGCTCTGCAGATCTGAGACTGGGCAGTGTGCAGGACATAAGGGTTGGATTTCCTGTAGTGGGGTTCCTGAACTGTGATGGAGCAATAGATGGCACGCACACATCTCTATTTTGGCACCAGACTTCCTTAACACAGAATACATCAACAGAAAGGGCTTCACCAGCATTACTGTTGGCTGGTCAGGGAAGGTGCAAGACGCATGCATCTTTAAGAACACAGGACTGTTTGGAAAGCTACAAGCAGGGACTTCCTTTCCTAACCAGCAGGTTCCCATTGGCGATGTTGAAATGCCAGTAGTGATCCTGGGAGACCCAGCTTGCCACTTATTCCCCTGGCTCATGAAGCCATACACTGGCCACCTCGACAGCAACAAGGAAAGAGTCCATTCATGGCCCAGCAGGTGCAGCGTGAGAGTTGGATATGCTTTCGGAAGATTGAAGAGGTGCTCATAAGACTGGATTCAGCAAGAAAAATATCCCACTGGTACTAGCTGCCTGCTGGATCCTGTGTAATATCTGTGAAGCAAAGGGGAAACTGTTGCCACTGGGTGGCAGTGGAGTGGCTGTCTGTTGAATCTGAACAGCCAGACACAAAGGCTATTGAAAGAGGTCAATGTGGTGCTTACATGGCTCAGGGAAGCTTTGCAAGAGCACTTTAACGGTAAGGTGCAGGAAGAGGTTGTGGTGTGGTGTGCTCTACCTGGCCCTGCGGGGGAGGGGGGGCTGTGCTTGGTGCACAATGCACCTATGTATTTTCTGGTGCTTGCTGTACATTTATGGTTATTACCCTGTGCCACTTATCCTAGACATCGTCCCAGTGCCCGAGAACATGGGCGCTTTTACTGTTGCCAGGCATTATGCAGCAGAGCGTGGGAACTAATACAGATGGATTCTTTTCCAAACAATGAAATTTTATTGAGGAATGAAAACACTTAAAAAAATTCTGTGCAAGTTAAAAGCAAATACATTAAAACCTTCATTTATTAAACCAAACGTAAAGGAGAGGAAGGAACATTCCTGTCTATTTTAGCTACATGTCCATCAACTATTGCTCTCTCAGGTCAGCATACGTGAAACTGTGGTTGTCCTTTGTGTCCCCCAGTGTGGAGCAGCCCCTGAAGCCAGGTGCAGTGTTGAGGGGGCAAGTAGGGGGATGTTATGATGGAGTTCTCCATGGACTGCAAAGGAAGGTGAGCCTGTGGCTGTTGCATTTGTGTTTTGCAGCCAGAGAAAGTCCATTATGTCCTAGTGCATCTAGCTCTTCTTTTCCTGCTGGGACTCCTGGACCTTGCTCCTGTCCGCTCTTTCCTTGGAATCAGAGAAGATGAGGGTTGCAAGGACCTCAGGAGATCATCTAGTCCAGCCCCCTGCTCAAAGCAGAGCCAACCATGACTGAATCATCCCAGCCAGGGCTTTGTCAAGCCAGGACTTAGAAATCTCTAAGAATGGAGATTCCACCATCTCCCTAGGTAACCCATTCCAGTGCTTCACCACCCTCTGCTTGATACTGTCAACTAGACATCGAGCCATTGATCGCTTCCTGTTGAGCCCAACAATCCAGCCAGCTTTCTGTCCATCTTATAGTCCATTCATCCAACCCATCCTACTTTAACTTACTGGCAAGAATACTGTGGGGGACCGTATCTCAAGCTTTGCTAAAATTAAGGTGTATCACCCCCACACAGTCCGAATATTCACCCTCCAGGTCCTGTGCTCCCTGTCTGGCGCAGCGCTGGGTTATAGGGGCTGAATGGACATGTGATACTGAGCCCTCTGCTTTCTCCTCCTCCTCTGGCTCAGGCATTCCATGGGTGTGAAGGGGGAACCCCTCAAGGCAGCAATGGCAGCAGCTGCAGGTTAAACACGCACCGGTACCGTCGTCCATATAGTCACAGCGGAAGATGAAAGTTAAGGCTCAAAACTCCTTCCCTGGCTGCCCTACAGTGTTATACAAGACCTGCTGATTCCCACCTCTGCGTGGGAGTGCTTGTGCACTGCACCGCTCTCAGCACCAGCCCTGGGGAGCGTGGCCCGCCAGGGGAGAGGGTAATGAGGAGGGAATGAGTAGAGGTAAGGTTAAGATGCTGTCACGGGTATTTTTAGTAAGAGTCAGGGACAGGTCACAGGCAATAAACAAAAATTCACGGAAGCCGCAACCTATCCCTGACTTTTACTAAAAATGTCCTGGGGGAGGGAGGAAGAGAGAGCTGCCAGGGCTTGCAGCTGCAGCGGCTGGCCATGGATCAGCTGTTGAGCACCTGGGGATGGTCCCCAGTCAGCTGCTCTGCAGCTTGGGGACTGGCTACTAGTTAGTTGCTTGGCAGCCCTGGGGCTGCTCCAGCCCTGCCCCAGACATCCTGGGGGTCCTAGAAAGTCACAGAATTCATGACCTCTGTGACCAAATTGTATCCTTAAGTATAGGGCAACGGCACTGACTACGGGCCCCATTTTTCACAGGCAGTGGTGATTTTAGCTGGTATCTCACTCCTGAAGGTAACACAGGCACAGAGAGCACAGCTGCTCCTGGTGTCCTCAAGCCACCCGAGCTCATATGCTGCTAGCCTGTTATTGCAGTGGTGCCTGCTGAAGTTATTGCTGCCTGGCATGGGAAAGTCCAACTGTGGAAGAAGTAGTAAGGCAGCCCTTGCTAAAACTTTCGGCAGAGGATTGCAGAGTACCTCCATGGAAGTTTCATTGAGCTGTATCGAGAGGATTCTAGGGGCATCCCTGTGCATGTAAATAAACTGCTGTGCATGATCTCCTGCCCCTGCCTAACTCTACAGGGGAAAGGAAAGCAGATAAGAATTCTACCTCTTTGTTGTACTGCTACCTCTTCTAGTGTAGGCCAATTTAATGAAAAGCTGATAGCTGTTGTGACGCCCTGAACCGGGTTATGAAATAGTTTGTACAGATTATGCCTTGGGAGGCATCATTTGAGAAAACACAATCTGCTGAACATTTATGATCCTAGTAAAATTTGTGCAGCCCCTTTGTAAAGTTAGGAGACTGTGCTGTATAACAATGACTTTACCGTAACGTTAGCAAAACAGGCTCAAACTAGTCTTTCAGAGACAGACATGCCTGCATGCCAGCAAGGTGTTAAAGAGCTATTCATTACCTGCTTAATTGGGGATTTGCCAGCAGAGGAGTTTTGTAAATTTCTTACTTATGTCACCTGAAGGACAGTTGGCAGCTCACGTATGCCATGGAAATGCCTGACCATAACATAGCAAAGACGTTTCCAGTACAAAGGGTCAGAGTATGAGAATGGGGAAAAACACCTCTGGATACCTCTGCTGCCCCATCTCTGCTCACGGCAGGAAGATCGGTTGAAAACCAAAGTGAAGGTGCATCATGGAATTGAGGGGAGTTCTTGTGGCCTGGAGGTTTTCCAGCCTGAACAAACTGTTGAAAGCTTTTGGGTGAGAGAAACTTTTTTGCTTTTAAACTTACTAGCCTTGGGAAAGTTGAGGAATTGGCTTGTGAGTTTCCTTTCATTTTTTTTGTAACCAACTCTGACTCTTTATGCCTTGTGTGACAAGGCCAGACCAGATGGCTACGCAAGGGTGCTGGAAGGCATATATATTAGCAGCAGGCTCAGCAAAGCCTTATTCCCCGGGTGATCCAGCTGGGGCTGCTTTAAGGTAATTAGGCCACCTGGGGCCTATCAAGGAGATTGCCCCAGCACTTAAAAGCCTCCAGTTCAGGCAGGCAAGCTGTGGAGTATGGAGTGAGGAGTTTGGAGTTCATAGTTAGGAGTTTACAGTTCATAGTTTGGAATTTACAGTTTGCAAGCCTGCAGCTTGGAGTTAGCAGTCTGCAGCCTGCAACCTGCAGAAGCTTGGAGCTTCCACAGTTGCTGCCACAACCCCGGAGGCAGAGGACCCAGCTGGGGAAGCAGGGAGCGGACCATGGGCCGTCCCAAGGGAAGGTAGCAGAACTAAGGGGCAGAGGGGGGCTTCCCTCCGGCTCACCTTCCCCCGGCCAGGCCGGGAGAGCGCAGGACCCACAAGAGTGGGGGGTACATCCCTCCCCCCCACTCTGCTACACTGGTGTCAGAAGTGGGATCGGCGTGCGCAGTAGCTAAAAGGGGAAAAGGCGAGACGAGAGGCGGGGGTCCTCCCTTTGTTCCACCAAGATGGAGGATGTAGTAAAGGCTCTTGTACAGGCCACGGCTGCCCAACAGGAGGCCACCAGGGTCCAGATGGCCTCCCAGCAGGAGGCAATGAGGCTCCAACAAGAGACTAATCAATTGTTGGTCAGCCAGGCCAACCAGGACCGTGCCCTTCTACGTGAGGTGGTAGCCCAGCTGAGGGCCCTGTCCTCCCAAACCCGGGGGTCAGATGGGGTGCGACCCCTATAGGCCACCAGCTACCTGCAGAAAATTACGGTGGAGGACGATGTGGAAGCGTACCTCCTTGCCTTCGAGCGGATCGCTGCCCGGGAGGCTTGGCCCCAGGCTCAGTGGGCTGGAATCCTCGGCCCCTTTCTGTGTGGAGAAGCCCAGAAGGCCTACTATGACCTACCTGCAGTGGCTGCAGTGGATTATGCCCGGTTGAAGACAGAGATCCTGGCCTGGTCGGGAGTGACGATGTCCGTACGCACTCAGAGGTATCATGACTGCCAGGAGGGCAAGGCTCCATGGTCACAGCTATTTGACCTTGTTTACCTTGCACAGAAGTGGCTGCAACCGGAGACCCACCGACCGGAGGAGATCCTGGAGGTCCTCGTTATCGACCGGTACATGAGGGGATTACCAGCCGACCTCCGGGCTTGGGTGGGACAGAATGACCCATCTTCCTATGATGACTTAGTGGCGCTAGTAGAAAGGCGAATGACAGCCCAGGGCCTCTCTCAGCCGACCAAAGAGGACCTAACCCGGGCCAGACAACCTGCCCCAGTTCCAGGGACCCGGACGCCCGGGCACCCAGGGAGAGCCAGGTGGAAGACTAAAGAGCCAGAGGGCCTACTGAAGGTCACCGGAGGACGGGGTGATGCAGGCAGGGAGGCTGGAGCCAAGCCGCCTAGCCGTAGGGCCAAAGGGGCGCCTAGGGCCCCCTACCGGTGCTACGCCTGTGGGGAGTGGGGACACATAGCAGCGCAATGTCCCAATGCCGAGGAGCCAATGCAATGCAACGTGGGAACCTGGGATGGCTCCTGCGGCCTAATCCATCTCGTGGGGATGGCCCTAACCCCCCATAGATATACAAGGCCGGTGAAGCTAAATGGGGTGGACTCCGGGAGCGCCATTACCCTCATCTCAGGGAAGTTTGTAAAGCGCAGTCAATTGGTGCTGGCTAAGCGCACAGGGGTAACGTGTCCATGGGGCTGTAAGCTACTAGTACACCATCCCTGTAGACATAGAGGTGCAGGAAGGTGTCACCCGGGTGACAGCCGGGGTGGTTCCCCGGCTCCCATACCCCATTCTCATCGGAAGGGATTTCCCGGGGATTGAGACCCTCCTGCCTTTGGAGGCTGCAGGGGGAGGGGAGGAACTTAAAGCCACTGGGGTAGCCCTTTCCCCCGACACCCACCCCCCGATATTCTCTGAGATTGCCCCGGAACTATTTCTGGCCCCAGGGAAAAGTAAAAAAACCAAGGCAAAAAGGAGGGCGGCTAAGGCCTTGTGTACCAAAATCCTGGCCTGGGGGGTGAAGTTGGCCTTAGTAGGCAGGCAGACCTGGGCAGCAGCTGGGGAAGCGGTCCGGGGAGAAGGGCCCATAGCAGACCCCGAGCCAAGCCACACCAAACCAGAAGCCGATGAAGGGGGCGCCCACCCAGAGATGGGACAATTGGGAGCAGGGCGGGAGAGCTTCGCCTGAGACCAGGCCGAAGACCCGAGATACGTCACTGCCAGAGCAGAAGTGGTTGAGTTCAACAGCGTCCCTGTGGAGGGAAGAGCCCAGGGCCATATTTCATGGTAAAGGGGGACCTGCTGTACCAGGTCACAGAGAGGAGCGGGGAGAAGGCATGGCAACTACTCGTGCCCCAGAAGCACCAAAGTGCTGTGCTGAGTCTAGCTCACAGTCACCTTTTTGGAGGACACCTGGGTGTAGAGAAGACCCTGGCTCAAATCTTACGAAGGTTCTTCTGGCCCGGCATATACAAGGATGTTCGGCGCTATTGTGCCACCTGTCCTGAGTGCCAGCTGCATAGCCCCCTGCCTCGCTTGCGGGCCCCCTTAGTACCCCTACCCATCATTGAGATCCCTTTCGAGCGGATCGCCATGGACCTAGTGGGTCCTTTAGAGAAAACGGCCAGGGGTCATCAGCACATACTGGTGGTTCTCGACTATGCCACCAGGTACCCCGAGGCTGTCCCCTTGCGAAGCACCACTTCTAAAGTGATCGCTACCGAGCTAGTGAAGATTTTCGCTTGGGTGGGGCTACCCAAGGAAATATTGACAGATCAGGAGACCCCGTTCATGTCAAGACTAATGAAGGACTTGTGCACCGTACTACGGATACGAGCCTTGCGGACCTCCGTCTACCACCCGCAGACAGATGGCCTTGTGGAAAGGTTCAACAGGACTCTCAAGGCAATGATAAAAAAAAGTGGTAAGCCGGGACGGAAAAGATTGGGACACCTTGTTGCCATATCTTCTGTTCATCATCTGGGAGATGCCCCAGGCCTCCACGGGCTTCTCTCCCTTTGAACTACTATATGGATGCCACCCCCGGGGTATTCTGGATATAGCTAAGGAGGTCTGGGAGGAGGAGCCTACCCCGGGGAGGAGTGTTATCGATCATGTGCTCCAGATGAGGGACCGGATAGCTCGGGTCACCCCCATTGTACGGAAACATTTAGAAAAGGCCCAGGGGGACCAGCAAGCTCACTATAATCACCTAGCCACGGTTTGGCGATTCCAGCCAGGGGACCAGGTGATGATACTGGTGCCTACTGCTGAGAGCAAGTTGCTGGCCCAGTGGCAGGGACCCTATGAAGTGGTCGGGCCTGTAGGAGAGACCAACTATAAGATACGACAACCCGGGCGCCGGAAGCAGGAGCAGATCTACCACGTCAACTTATTAAAACCCATGGAGGAACCGAGAAGCATGCTTGGCCTTAACCCAGGAGGCGGCACCATTTGAACAAGTGAAGATATCCCCAGACCTAACCCCGAACCAAAGGGCCGAGGCATCGGAGATGGTAAGCCGCTACCAGGATGACTTCACGACAAGCCCCGGCCGGACGACGGAGGTATCACACGACATCGTCACCAACCCCGGAGCTAGGGTCATGATGAGGCCCTATCGAGTACCCGAGGCCAAGAGGAAAGAGATTAAGGCTGAGGTAGAAAAGATGTTGGAGATGGGGGTCATAGAAGAATCCCACAGCCAGTGGTGTAGCCCAGTAGTGCTAGTACCGAAGCCCGATGAAACTGAGGTTCTGCAATGACTTTCGCTGGTTGAACGAGGTGTCTCAGTTCGACGCATACCCCATGCCCCGTATAGATGAGCTGGTAGACCGGGTCGGCAAGGCCTGATTCCTGACGACCCTCGATCTGACCAAGGGATATTGGCAAATCCCTCTGGCTAAGGGGGCAAAGGAGAAGACGGCGTTCTCAACCCCGGACGGGTTGTTCCAGTACACGGTCCTCCCCTTCGGTCTGCACGGGGCCCCGGCCACCTTCCAGTGGCTAATGGACAAGCTGTTGCGCTCCCATGCCGACGATGCCGCTGCATACTTAGACGATATAATCATTTACACTCCAGACTGGGGGACGCATCTAAGGAAGGTGGAAAACGTATTGGATACTTTGAAGCGGGCTGGCCTCACTGCAAACCCTGCCAAGTGTGCCGTAGGTCTAGCGGAGGCCAGGTACCTCAGATACGTCGTGGGGAGGGGCACGGTGAGACCTCAACTTAACAAACTGGAAGCCATCCAGGAGTGGCCCCGACCCAACCGGAAAAAGCAGGTTCGAGCGTTTTTAGGAGTTGTAGGGTACTACCGGCGGTTCATCCCCCATTTTGCCTCCAGAGCCAGCCCCCTGACAGACCTGATAAAGGCCTGGGGCCCGGATATGGTGCGATGGACCCCAGCAGCGGTGGAAGCCTTCACAGACCTACGTACGGCTCTCTGCAGTAACCCCATACTCCTCGCCCCTGATTTCAATAAAGACTTTATTCTGCAGACCGAAGCCTCAGAGGTAGGGCTGGGCGCGGTCCTATCACAGATGGTGGGAGACGAGGAACACCCCATAATGTACCTCAGCCAGAAGCTCCTCCCGAGGGAGCAAAGGTACGTGGTCGTGGAGAGGGAGTGCCTCGCAGTCAAGTGGGCAATGGAAGCCCTCCACTACTACCTGCTGGGACGTCACTTTACCCTGGTGACTGATCATGCCCCGCTCCAATGGATGCAGCGAAACAAGGAGAAAAACGCACAGGTGACCTGGTGGTTCCTGTCCCTTCAACCGTTCCAATTCACCATACAGCACAGGGTGGGCTGCCGCCACGGGAATGCCGATGGATTGTCCCGGGTTCACTGCATGACGTCCCAAGTTGCCCAACCCGGTGGGATTGAGCAGGGGGGGAGGATGTGTGACAAGGCCAGACCAGATGGCTACGCAAGGGTGCTGGAAGGCATATATATTAGCCCTAGGCTCAGCAAAGCCTTATTCCCCGGGTGATCCAGCTGGGGCTGCTTTAAGGTAATTAGGCCACCTGGGGCCTATCAAGGAGATTGCCCCAGTACTTAAAAGCCTCCAGTTCAGGCAGGCAAGCTGTGGAGTGCAGAGGGTGGAGTTTGGGGTGCAGAGGGTGGAGTTTGGGGTGCA
>ML675626.1:1619486-1867340 GCA_007922155.1 Mesoclemmys tuberculata
GTGCAGAGGGTGGAGTTTGGGGTGCAGAGGGTGGAGTTTGGGGTGCAGAGGGTGGAGTTTGGGGTGCAGAGGGTGGAGTTTACAGTTTGCAGTTTGAAAGCCTGCATCTTGGAGTTAGCAGTCTGCAGCCTGCAACCTGCAGAAGCTTGGAGCTTCCACAGTTGCTGCCACAACCCTGGAGGCGGAGGACCCAGCTGGGGAAGCAGGGAGCAGGCCATGGGCCATCCCAAGGGAAGGTAGCAGAACTAAGGGACAGAGGGGGGCTTCCTCCCGTCTCCCCTCCGGCTCACCTTCCCCCAGCTGCACCACTGGCTGGGCTGGGAGAGCACAGGACCCACAAGAGTGGGGGGTACATCCCTTCCCCCCCCCACTCTGCTACACTTGTCACTTGTCATTCACTTAAAATCTTTCTTTCTCAAGTTAATAAGCATGTTTTATTGTTTTAGCTAAGCCAGTGTGTGTGATTAAAGTGTTTAGGAATCTCTACTCGGGTCAACGAGGCTTGGGCACATTCATTCATTCTCCTTTGTTGAAATGACTGACTGATTTATGAGCTCATACTGTTGCGTGGGCTACTGGGCAATACAAGAGGCAACTTTCTGGGAGTCCAGGCTGGGCTGGAGAGATGTGTAGGTGTACATATGTAATTCATGGATGGCAGGGCGTAGCATTCATCTCTTCAGCTGGGAGTGGCTTTGTATGCTGGGAGCTCTGTGTGTGTGCAGGGGCTGGAGGGGTTGCTGTTCACTAGCAAAGCAGTGTCAAAGGCATCCCACACTGGAGAGCTAAGGGGACACAGCATTTCTGGCTGCACCCTGGGGAATGTTGGAGCTGGGCCCAGCTAAGTGGGGGGCGCCATCACTGTAATGGGAAATAAATTTACACACCTGAGGTTCCTTCCCCTGCATCAGGCTTGCCCGTGCTCAACTGCTGGGACTGACTGGACTGCGGTGGATTATCATACAGACCCTGGCTCTCAGCATAGCTGCATCACCCCAGCTGCATGTCCCCATCCTCCTCCTTCCATTCAGGGTCCTGTGACTTGGGCTCCTCGGAGGTATCCCCACTGATGTCCAGGATGGCAGTGAGGTCTCCTCCAAGTTTATCATGCAGCTGTTTGTAAAGGGGTCAGGTCTGTGGCTCAGTGCTGAATTGACTGTGGCCTTCTGATATGGTTCCCACACTTCTGCACAGCTCTGGGGCTGATCTCCATCATACCCTTTCTCCTGCGTCCCTCATGCAATCTGCTTATAGATGTCCTTGTTTGCATGGCTGGCCATAGCTGTGACTGCACAGCCTCTTCTCCCCACAGGCCCAGGTGATCCAGTATCTCCTGTCTAACGGGCATGGTCAGCTGAGTAGTTGCGCTCAGCAGTGGAGAGCTGCAAGGTGTGTTTGCCCAGATGGACAGCCAGGAAAAGGCATTACAAAAATGTGCATGGTAGTGGGACTTCTGGTTGCTGTGAGCAGTGGAGTTCACAATTATGACTGGAGTAGTCAATTTCGGGCATTGTGGGACAACTTATGGAGGGTTGTTAGAGTCGACATAGGTAATGTAGGGTCTACATTCGCGCGGTGTCAACCTCAGAACGTTGACCATGGCTCAACGCCACTTGGAGAGGTGGTGTTGCTTTGTCATTGTAATGGAGAGCTTACCTTGATGGGAGCAAATCCAAGTGTAGACACATGCACAACTTGGCTTATGCAAGGCGGTTTATGTCGACCTAACTTTGTAGTGTAGACCAGGCCGAAGTAACCTCAGCTTAATTCCTATGTCTGATCTTTCTGCTGAGTAGATGCTTGCTTCCTGACGGAAGAGCCCAGTTAGAGCAGGGGAAACTCTGGGATATAGGGACAATCTCTCTGTCCGTCTGTGTTCTTCCCCCGTATGCTGAGTTTTCACTTCTGGCCTTGGTTGCAATTTTCTCTTGAAGAGCAGGGAGGGAGGGGATGTTCTGGGATTCCTGCTAGAAGAGACGTTCTCACAGCTGGTCAGCAGCACTAATGTTGTGGTTTTTTGTTTACATTTAGTCCTAACCGGATCTGAAGACCCGGACAAATGGGAAGCTACAATGAAAGTTTTGGAGAGTCTGGTTCAAAGGAATCCAGCTGCTACAAAAGAGGTAAGGCCAGGTGGGCTAACTGTAACCAATCAGCATTAGTCAGAGGGTTGCCATCTTGGCCTCAGAAGGAGGCTAGGCGTAACGCAGTGCAAGCTGGCGCAACAGCCTAGGCTGACTTGTCCTGGAGTTGGGACAGACCACGGTGATGGCAGCAGCATGGCAGCTGGCTCTTCTTGTCTCTTTTGGACTCCTTTTGCAGTGGGAATAGAGAGCAGGAGACAGGGAGAGCCTTCCGGGTAGCGTAGGGTTGAGGAGGGTGTTGGAAGCTGCACACTTTGTCCGGGCCAAGCAGAGTTTGGAGAGCTGCCTGTGGAGCTGTTCTGAAGCCTGAGCAGGTACAGCAATGAAAATCAGAAGACGACAAAATGTACCTACTTTATGCTTCCTTGAGACTCACTCTGTTCCACTCTTTTGAGCTCCTCACCAAGGGATGTTTGGGTTAGACTGCTCAAGATGCAGAGCCTGGGAGGGCAGAGGGAAATTGGGACAAGGGATGTTGATGCAATGACTCTTCACCATGGGTCTGCAAGGATTGAACTTGGGGCTTTCAGTGCCAAAAGTGTGGGCTCTGTCAACTGAACAAGAGCTGTAACGGGGCATGGTTGTAGGCTCTTATCTCTTGTCTGGTCCAGCTCCTAGAGGGATCACTTACTGCCCACACTCGCTGTGGCTTATACTGACGTGTCTTCTCCACCCCTTGCCACTAAGGTCCTGCCAAAAGCCCCGTTTAAAAGGGACAAAGAATGGGACATCAGCCAAGAGGTCACTCCCTGGTTTGAGCAACCCCATCTCGGGCACCCGATGTCCTCTGCCGCAGCTAATCTTCAGTCCTGCGGGTCTTCGTGAGCCAACATGAGGAGTGTGTCTGCGTCTCCCTCTGTAAACCCGAGAGCAGAGCAGAGCCTGCAGCCCAGCTGGTGACCTTTGCTTTTGTGTTTGTGCAGGTGAGCCTGGAGCTGGCTAAAGTGCTGCTGCACCTGGAGGAAAAGACCTACATTGAGGGCTTTGTAGAGCTCCGTCAGAGAGCCCTTGTGGCTGTCACCGTCACAGATCCAATACCGGTGAGGCCCGGTGCTACTCCTTCCTCGTAACGGGCACAGGCCTAAGGACTTGACAACAGCAGCTGGTGTCTCGTTAGCATGGCAGAAGCGGTTTCTATGATGGCAGGCTGGGTGGCCAGTCAGGGAGCAGGCCAAGTTTATGCAGAGCAGTCCCGTCTTCTCACCAGCTGGGCCAGGAACTGGCACGAGTATCTGCATCGGGATGGGGGGAGCCCAGGTGCTAGAGCGTTAGTGGCTGAGCGAGAAACTCTGGGCCAGTTTCACACAATTGAAACGATTGTCTAGAAAGTGGCAATGGAGAAATGTCTCGGCAAATCAGCTATGGGCTCTGGTTGCCTTGGGCAAGTCACATAGCCTCTCTGTGCCTCAGTTTCTGCAGCTGTGAAAGGAGAGAGCTCTGCTCTTGAGCCATGCTGCAGTGTGATTAGTTCCTGATTGCAAAGCGCCTGGAGACCCCTGGGTGGAGGGCTCTGTAGAATGGCAAAGTCATGATGGGGGCTGGCACTGGCTTCCTCTTGGGAGGGTGTGAGTGCGAGTCCCTGAATTTCCCCGGCTCGGATGGTCTTTCTCTCCTGTTCGTGGAGTTTCCTGGTTTGCTGCTAACAGGAGTTAGGATTTCTCCTCCCCAGTGCTCCAGCCCTCGGGCGGAGTCCCTGAGTGGGCAATGGGAGTTTCTTTCCCAGTTATTGGTTCATGCTCTTTATTCCCTGGCTGGGTGCAGGTGGCGCAGTATCTGACCTCTCAGTTCTACTCCCTGAACTACAGTCTCCGTCAGCGCATGGACATTCTGGACGTAAGTGACTATCACCTCTTCCTTCCTCTTAGTTCTCTAGATCCTTCCTGTCCATGGGTCCTCCTGCTGCACCAGCCGCCTGTAGCGGGAGACGTGCTGGGTAATCCCTGGACTCCTGATTAAAAAGGGACAACGAGGCAAAGCAGGAGCGGCCTGAGGGAAGCTGTTATGTTAACATCAGTTGTTGCCCTTCACTTCCTGCCCTCAAAGGGTTACGGGCAGGATGGTTGTGCTGTGGACTGGGGAGGGAAGAGGCAGCAACGCAGAGGCAGGATGCAGAACATGGAGGCCACCATTTGTCTAGGTTGAAGGTTTTTAGGGAGTCACTAAAACGTCCTGGTGCCATTTCAATTGACTGCCTGGTTAACTTCCTAAACAAGGCACCTGCCCCTCATGCTGCTCCCCACTGCACTTCTTATACTGAGAGAGGGAGCCACTGTCTTCTCTCAAGGCTGGGAGCTGACAACCCCCTGCAACATCTGAGAGGCAGTTGGTTGCTCAGACTCGTGGGTCAATCCTTCCACCCTCACTCCTGTGGTTTTGGCCCTGAGCTGTTTTGTACTCGTCCCATAAACACAGTGCAGGTGATTGTTGCTCTTTCTCTTTGTGTGGGACAAAGAATTACTGTTTCCCTCTCTCCGTTCATCCAGGTACTAGCTCTGGCTGCCCAGCAACTCGCCCAGCCCCATGCCGCTGGGAAAAATAAGCCCCAGAGCACGCAGAGTCCCTGCATCCAGAGCCTGCCTGGCAGTGACAGCTCCCAGGACTGGAAGAGGATTGTCAATGAGAGAATCAAAAGCAAGACACGCCGGTTTGCGAAGGTGAGGACAGGATGCTCAGCAGTGGAAATACAGCAACGCCTCATACCCGAAAGCAGAGAGAGCTGCAATGGGGTTAGCTCCCAAGAATTGCCACAACCCTACCCAGGCAAGGGCTGCCTGCCTGAGTAACTGGGACCAGTGCAGCATCATCGAAGGCTGGGGAGCGTAGTTTTTAGAAACGAATTCCACAGTCATCTCTCTCTCTGAGAGGAGGGTGTATCAGGCTCTTTAAAACACTCTTATTCCCCCGCTCCCCTTCCACTGCTGCCCCGTGTTGGGAGAGGGCTGGCCCTGCTTCAAACTCCCTGGCACACACTGGGAGCTCCCAGTTTCCTTTCTGCACTTCTAGCCCCCAGAGCTGCCCTCTGCCTGCCCCTAAGGGGGGCTGTAACTCTGCCTCCCAGCCCACACAGGTCTGCATCTCTAACCCACAGAGCTGCCCTCTGTCTGGCATGGAAAGAAGTTGTTTAACCCCCAGAGCTCCGTTACGTCCTGTGCTGGGAAATACGCTCCCTGTACTTCTGAGCCTCACTTACCTTGCGGGTGTTGCTCTTCTTCCCCTCCCTGTACTACGGGACTGGGCCCAACCGTGTAGAGCTCTTCAGAGACGGGGAGGAGGCGGGATTGGAAATGGGGAAGTTTGAATCACGATGCAGTGTTGGACCAGTGTAGGCCCAGCTGGAAAAAGCCAAACAGGCAATGTCCGGAGTGTAGGAGGGCAGCAGGGGTAGGCTGGGACACTGCCAGGAACAAAGGGTACTAGAGTGATGATAAACGCCGCTCCGGTGCTTTCGGGAGCTAGGGGTCTGACAGCGGCTCAGGAGGAAGGTGGTGTCGCCCCTTCGGAGGCTCTTGCTGCTGCTGCTGGCTGTTTCCTCTCTCAATCTCTCTTCTCTTTTGGGCAGGGTCAGTCTCTACTGGGACCGGTGTGTGGCCCAAACAAATTCAGTTCTGTGGCTGGGCATTTTTTCTTCCCCCTGATTCAGAGCTTCGACAGGTGAGAATGCTGGCTCCTGGCTCACCAAGGCCCTGTGGTGACACGCGACTGCTCGGGTGACCCTTGAGCTATAAATGGACATCCAGACAGGCTGGGCAACTTCCTCAAGGGAGTCAGTGCCCGAGTCAGGAATAGAGCTCTGGAATACCGGGTATCACACTGGCTCTAACTCCTAGGTGCCATCCTTACCCCCGGGACCCCAGCACCGCAGTGAGCACGCACGAGAGCCTGTGTTTTCAGAAGTAACTAGAGATTGGGGGGCCCAAGTGAGACACCTCAAAGGGGCCTGGTTTTCAGAAAGTGCTGAGGACCTGCCCTCTGAAAACCAGGCCCCTCTAGTAGTCAGTCACATTTTGTCAAGATCCACAGTTCTTGGTCAATAGGCAAGGTCCAGACTCCAGAGAAAATAACAAAGAAGAGAGTCCTTCAGACTGTCTGCATTTTCTATATAGAAGCAGTAGACACTGTTCAGCACATCCCCAGCAGCGAGGACGCTCTGGCGGTAGCACTGACCATGGCTAGCTGCCCTTCCCAGCTTGGTGTCAGCGGCATATTTTTTAAGCATACTCTCCAGTCCGTTATGAGAGTCTCGTTAGAAAGCGGAACAAGACAGGTGCTGCGTTTGCCTTCTCCAGTCTCTGGGATAATACTGGGCTAGTGTATGAATTAATGTCTGTAAAGTACTTTGAGATCCCCTGACAAGTCCTTGTTTAAATACACTGCACTCACTGAAATGGCAGCCCTAGAACCATGGAGCACCGTGGGGGATGCCCTAGCAGTATTTGGGTGACTCTGACCGGCAGGGCTGTGGAGCATGGAGAAGGATGCGTTATCTTTGGAGGATGCGAAGTAGTTTCTTAGAATGGCCACGAGGGGGCGCCAACGCACACTAGCTGTCCAGCCACTTGGTTCTGCTAGAGGAGGACATTTATGACTGGAATTTTGGTGCTGCACGTGGTTTTCAGGCAACATTCCTACCAGCTATTACACCTCAGCTATGAGGATCTGCAGCCTATGGCCCTGGATACCTCTCTTGGCCGTGGTGTTCTTCCTCCCCCTGGCCTGGTGCTTGGATTCATAGTTGACCAAATCTAAGTAGCAGCTGGGTGCTAGCTGGGTAAGGATACTCTAGGGTAATTAAGGGCCTGGGCAAAGTCTGAGCCTGCCTGAGGAAGGCCTGTTACAGACAGCGTTAATGCAGTCCCAACAAGACAGTGAAACCTGGCCTTTGCATGTAATTCTTCCTAGTTCAGCCACACTTAACAATCAGGCCAAGTCTGCCGTGCCCATTGGCAGAGGATGAGCAGTGCTATTTTCTGCTCGCTCTGGGGGAGGCGCACAGGAGCCCATAGCTGTGGTTGAGAAGCTTTCTCTGTTTTACGTTGGTAGCCACTGTCTCTGGGACTGAGACTGCCAGTGACCCGGCTGGGCACCATGTTCCCACGCTCTGGCAGGTCTGGAAAGGCAATAAGAAAACTCGCCAACCCAGAGGAACTGTGTCTTGCATTGTAGGCCTCTGGTGACTTTTGACCTTCTGGGGGACGATCACCTCGTGCTGGGAAGGCTGGCCCACACTCTGGCAATCCTGATGTACTTCGCCGTCCACACAGTGGTAAGGAAATAGAGGCCCATAATGCAGCGCTTGTTGGCTGCAAGGGCGTGATCCCAGCTCTGGAGCCCTGAGATGGCTTCTGAAGTGGCCGTGTGCGCTGGAGAATGGAGCTGCTGCCCTCACTTGGGGAATGACCTGGACCAGTGAGGAGCTAGCAGATGATGAGGGCTGGGAGCTAGGAACTCCTGCATTCTGCTCTTGGCTCAGACACTGGCTCCGGGTGTGTACTTGGGCATGGGTCCTCATTTTCCCATCTGCAAAACGGGGTTCATGGTGACCTTCCTGCTTCCCAGGAGGGCTGTACAGCAGATAAAAACCCCAGGAGCTGCTGACAGCTAGACAAGGCATTGGGTTCCCCAGAGACCGCACTCAATGATTTTTTTACCCCCATTGCATGTGGTCCTGTCCGTGGACAAGTCAATATCCCTTTTGGGTCAGTGTGTGAAAAGCTGCCTGTTCAATGTGTTTCCCTCAATCCTGTCCTGCAGGTGGCTGCTGCCATGGGAAAGGCACTGCTGGAGTTTGTCTGGGCCCTGCGCTTCCACACAGACTCGTGAGTTTGTGTTTCTATGGCTGTTTTGGTTATGAGAAGAGGATCAGCTCGAGGGCCAGGGACTTTTCACTCTCCAGGAGAGAGAGCAGTGCCTGACGGGGGCAATGTGAATGATGTAACACACCATTCTCTTTGCTCACCTCTGACCCCTTCCCCAGCCCGTTCTGTTTTAGCGCCAAGCCTGCAGTGCCCAGCACACCAGGAAGAGATTGATGTAGGCAGGAGATGAGGCTGTGATCGAGGTGCTCCTTGAGCCCTCGTAGCACAGCTGCTGGGAGCACTGGGCTAAGGTGGAGCTTCCAGTGCAAACTCCTGGCTCCCGTTTCATCTTTTGGTCTGCAACTTCTCGTATGTCTTCTCCGCTCAAAGGGGTAGTCAGTGCTTGTAGGAAGCCTGGCAGAAACCTTTTCTACCTATTTGTGAGTTATCCCTAGGCTGGCTTCACCATATCAGATGTTTTCCAGGTGCCGTTTTCTGCAGGGGCTCTGGGTAACTGAATGGTTTGGATTTAAACCTTCACTCCAGAAGGATATTGAGCAGGTCTCGAAGCCTTTCTGCTCACCTCCCTCCCCAGCTTCTGGAGGACTCCAGTCTCATCTGGTGCAGGGAGCAGAAGACTGGCCCCAGCTCTGTTGGGTTGAGCAGAGCAAGGGGAGCAGGGCAGCCAGCTGCCTGATTCAGTCCCTGGTCACTAGGACACCAGGCATCTGGATGTGATGGCAGTAGCCACGTGTGATAGAAGCACAAGGGCACAGTGAGTGGGGAAGAGTCGCTAATGCGGAGTGTTGGTGGTGTGAAAGGAAGGGAGGGGAGCTGCAGCCTCTCACAGCGTCTTTGCTTCTCCAACAGGTATGTGCGTCAGGGCCTCCTGGCCGCAGTCTCCGCTGCACTCATCAGTGTCCCAAGTGAGCGCCTGTTGGAGGACATGTCGGAAGAGTTCTTGGAGACCCAGTCCTGGCTGGCAGGTACTGGCGGTGGTGGTGTGACTGGCGGTAACAGCCGGGGCATCTGTAGGGCAGGAGGAGTGTTGAGGAGTTGTGCTGCTTGACAGAGCCTCATGTGGAAGTACATTTCTCACTTGTGTTAAGACGGGGCCAAGTTCTCAATCCTGCGGCAAGGGAAAGGATGCTGCTGAGGCAGCCAAAGGGCAAGCTTTGGCCTCCAGCATTTGAACGCAGTCACCCTCATCCTCCACAGGAAAATCTGGCCCACGGAGACTACAGGCACCAAGCACCTACCCCTCATAGTGAGATGGAGCGTTGCATGGGTCTGTAGGCTGGACCTTCATGTTTACATTACCTGCAGACCTTGAATTTCTGATAAGGAACCAGTGTGCCTTTGGGTTGGCAGAGTTTGCCCAGCCCACGTGCCCTGGCTGCGTGGAGCATGGGAAGCATCCCCCGACCAGTTTCCATGGTACGAAAGGTTGGGAGCAGGGGGGCATGGCCCTTTCTTCCAGTTTCCTAGTGCTGATGGAATGAACATCTGGTCTACAGAGCAGAGTGAGTGACAGCCAGCTTGCAATGCAGCAGCAGGGGCTGCGCTGTTCAGCCTGGCAGTACGTACCTCACAGCCTGGCCTTAGAGGTGACCTGCTGGAAATGGCACTGTGTGCTCTCAGCCCTGGTTAGGGTTGGAGGCACGTCTGTGTGCTAATCGGGCCCTTAACTATTCTTCTGCCTTTACTTGGTTTCCTTCACCACCCTGACATTCAGAAAGCTGCTTCCCCTAGGGCTGGGAGGAAGTGACACCGACACAGCCGGTCTCTGATCCCTGCAGCTCTATAGCTCTGTGCTCTTAAAGGGAAAGACCAGCCATGGGGGCCAGCAGCGCCCCCTTTCCCAGGCCATGGTGTGCTCTGAGGAATCTGCCTCCTTCGGCTGGAATGTCCCTGTAAGCCAGTGGAGTCTTTCCAGGAGCGTTGTTAAGTGTTGTAGGAATTCCGCACCACGAGCACTGTGGTCTGTCGGTCTGTCTGTAACTGGCTGGGGCATAGCTGTGCTTGGCAGGGAGAGGACTGGGACAGCAGCACCTACTTTCGGTGTCTGCAGCTGCCTTGTAGGTGCCTCCTCCGGCACTGGGAAGATACAGCGCGTCAGTGGTGGCGCTCGCACGGACGCAGCGTGCGCAGCTGAATACAGATAGCCCAGTGATGAGCGCAGGGGCATTGCAACCCCTCAGGCCCCCAAGCCACAGGAACTTGACGTTCTAATTCCATCACAGACAGAACCGGGCTGACACGTGCAGGGTCCTGGGTGCCATGAGGAAATCAGGGGTTGCCATTGGCTGCCACAGAATTCCCCTGCACTGGGAACAGGCACAGATGAGATGGATCTCACCTGCTGCTGGGGACATCTATTGGCAAATGCTGACTTGATAGCCAGGTTGAATGTGAGACGCTGCCCCAGGTTGGAGAAGGTGCATGGTTCTTGCATTGGTCATGTCTGATAAGCTACAGCTGAAGAGCATTTGGAGGAGGAGAGTTCTAAGCTGCATTTCATTGTCACTTCCCTGGCTCTGCCCCTTCCCCTTTGGTAGCTTTTAGTGTCCGTTATGCTGAGCCCTGGCCTTAAAGTTCAGTTACTCCATCATCATGAAAAGAAACGATCGGCTCTTTGGCTCAGCTACAGAGGCCCATGGAAGGAATTCCCCTTCACCCCAGATGCGGCCTGGAGCCGTTTGCGGGAAGTATGTGCCTCCTCACGACAGGACTTCACTGAGCTGCGGGGCATGACACTGCCGGGCTGGTGCAGGGAGCAAGGCAGGCCAGTTAGCTCAAGCGCCATGCTGTGGTATCCTCTCCAATCGCATCTCTCAGGCTCTGGGCTAATAAGCTGGGCTGTAAAGGTTCACGTGGCTGCTTCCTTTGCAGAGTGGAAACATGGTGCCAAAGCTCTCCCCGAGTGTATAAATAACCCGTGAGTCATGTGTTCAGGCGGACAGTGCTGGGCTCTGAGCACACTGCTTGTGCGTACAGGATATCCTCAGCCAGACTCTCTGCTCTTCCAGGCTCCCCCTGCTCCGACATCCTGAGTGCATCCTGGTTTTTTATTGAGAGCCCGTTAAGGGCCCCTGAAATAACACAGCAGTGTTATGCAAATGCCTTTACATACATGCTGTTCTGTGTGAAGGCACCACGATGGCTTGGCGCTGTCTTACGCTCAGCACCAAGCTGCAGAGAACTGATCGGCTAGTACGGAGCGGCTATTCAGTCGCCACTGCAGCCCTTTGTGCACATGGTTATGTAAACTGAGCAGCGGGGATTGTGTGCAAACAGGGTATGTGCACACAAGATTTAGAAGCTGCCTTAAAACCTGATCCCTCTTTGTTCCCTGATGTCAGGTTCCCAAGCCTCCTGGTATTTCTGAACAGTCTCATCCTTGCAGTAACTCTGTTTATGGCACCATTACTCACCCCTAGAGTCTTGCTTTGTTTGTAAGCAAGAATTTAGTTCTTGAGACACCTCTTGTTAATTGAGGTGGAATTTGTCCCATGCAAGCTTGCTTGGCTCTTACAGCTGGTTTGTCTAGTATGATCAGCTGACCATCTAGGGCCATGAGAGTTCAAGCATCCAGGCTTGGTTCCACTATGTTTCCAGGAACCAGTGGGAGTGCATTACTTTTCGGTGTACATCTCCCTGCCATGGGCTTGTTTAAGTCCTTTAGTGACTTTGCGGAGTGGATTCTGCAGTGCGAGTTTCACTGGGGGTAAGAGAGTGACTGGCAGCAGCAGGGGTTAAGTACCCAAAAGTAGATGCTAAATTCTGCCCTGGATGAACTGTGTGATCTCAGCTTGTGCACATCTGAGCTGCATTTGGCCCGTAGAACAGAGCGGAGGTGGCTGCTGTCTCTGATTTGCCTCAGTGGCAAACACTGAGAAACATTCATTCAGAAATGAAACGTTACAGCCCTGCCCCGGTGCCAGTCACCCTTGGCACTAGCAGTGTGCACGGGTGTGAGCATGTGACATGGGTTAAAATCCGTGTTCGGTCTCAGACATCACACGGGAGAGAAGTGACGTGTCTATGGGGCCTAGAGCCGGGCTGCGCAAGATGTGTTGCGCTCTGGCCCAGAGTGTTAGTTTCTCTCACTGTTGCTGGGTTCCAGCAGCTCAGGGAAATGCGTTAAAGAGCATCCATCCCTGTCTTCCTCCCACTCGCATAACAGCATCTTCCTCTTTTGCAGATGTAGCAGAGAAGGACCCAGATGGTGACTGCAGGAGCCTGGCCTGGCAGAATCTGCTGTTAATGGAGAACCTGATAAAGAAACTCAAAAGTCTCTCTTCCTAGGGGAAGGGGGGTGGGGGGGAAGAGACTTAAAAACATTCTTGCCAGCTGGGTGTTCATAGGCATTGCTGGGCTTGGTCACCGCTCACCTGGCTGGAGAAGAGGGTGTAGAGCTAAGAGCCGGGGGCCCTGACTTGCCATCTGGCTAGTGAGCTGTTCGCTATCCGGTACTGAGTGTACAGAGGCAGGAAGATGGACTCATGCTGCCATCCTCTGTGCACCTCCCCCTCTCCAGCAGACTCTGTGCCTGCTATTTATAGCCTTGACAGATTTGAATGTTCAGCTAAAAATATAATGAAGATCTCACAGCAGCTACTCTTCAGGGAAACAGCCAGAGTGGCTCATGGGGCCAGCTCTGGGGTACCTTGGAGTGAAGGGCCTAAGGGGTCTCTAGCAATCAGCCTTTGGCAGACTAGTTCTACGCCTCCTGGGAGGGATGAAGCGGCTTGTTGTAGGGGATGGCTCTGGTCAAGAGTTACACAGTGTGAACAGCCCCTGGGGGCTCCTGTCTGCTGAAATCGTTCATAACGTTAGAGCAGAGATGCTGTCCCCCTGAAGGCGGGGGCAGCTCTCTCATTACAAGGGGACAAAGCAGGCCTTTTTTCTTCATGTGAATATGGGGGGAAGCTCTGGGAGCAGACTGAAATCTTCACATCAGAGGGAGAGACTGAGTATCTGGGTTAACCTGTCCTTTGTGGCATGAGCCAGGCCCAGACCTGTCAACCAATAACCTCCTCCTTTAAGAATAAATGCCAATGAGTGTATGCAAAGGTTTTGAACTGTGTCCATTTAAATCCAGGGTTGGGTTTGGGAAACAGGTTTTATACCAAGAAAGCCCTGCAGGGTAAGTTACTCAAACTCCAGCCTCTGCCAGGCTAGGGGACTGGAGGAGGTAGATTTTCCGTAATTGCTAGTGTGACCCCACGTGATACGTTGCTAAATTAAATGCAAGAGCTGGAGGCACTAGTCGGAGTGGTATTTAAAAAAAAATAAAGCCTTGCTGCCTGACTTTTGATTCTCATGGACCAGCTTACAATGTTGTCTTTGTACCCTAAGAGTTGGTCCTTTAACAGCCCTGAGCTCTCTCTAATCTGAGCCTTGTCAAGACACACCTCACACTGACATAACTAAATTGCTCTCTGTGTGCATAGACAAGGCCCAAGTTAGAACCAGACATCTCAATTCAGCACGCCTGTTTTTGGTACTCCTGTGCTCAGAGGCCTAGATTACCTGATGCCCTCATTACACGCTTCATTTTTTCCTTAAAAATTTATTGAAGTATTAAAAATATTTTCTAAAGCTGGACATTTAAAAAAAAAAAAAGACAGCTAGTAGTTGTGTGAGGCCCAGCCTGTCCCTCTGCACTGAATCAGTGCCTGAGAGCCAGACTTCAGTTTGCTTGTACGTAACAAATGCCTATCCTGGCTCTAAGCCAAGCAGCCTGCGCTGTACAAGAGTGTCTGGCTTTGCCCTTAGCGGGAATAGAGCAGATGCTGTAGTAATGGCCTCACAGCTGTATGTGAATGGTGCTGGCTTGTGCAGTAAGTCATCAAGGACCTTCCACTTCAGCAGCTACCTCCTCTTCCACCTCCTTGTCCTCCACGCTGTTGTGGCGAATTCGCTCAGGGCCAGGGTTCCGGCTCAGGGGGATGCCCAGTCCTCTATGAACTGCCTCAATGGTCTGTTGATTCACATAGTAGGCCAGGTTCACACATGGAATTCTTTTCCGCATCTCCTCCAAGTACCTGTAGGCCTAGGGGTAACAGATATCATGGTATCAGGCAGGGGCTGTGTTCTTGATATCCTCATAGCAGAGTGGTAAAAAGCAACTAGATATTTTGCATTCAGCTACAGTTTGCTAAGCTCAGACCTTCCAGCCCATTCAAATGGCGATACCAGTGCATGGCTTGCTCACAAGCTCCCTTCAGCTCCAGGATTGGTACGCGCACAGAGGGGGCTGCAGTTATATCTCAGACATCAGACTAAAACTACCTTGTGGCTGGGCAGCCTTAGGGGCCCAGTGAGATGATTCTCCAGAGGAACCAGCGACGCCCAGGGTAAATGAGTGATGGCTACTCACCATCCCTCTCCACAACTACAGCTCCAGGGGTAGGACCTTCAGTAGCCTGTAACTTAGAAAACCCTTCAGCTCTCACTTGTTGCAGAAGAGCCACAAGATGGAATCCAATCACTAGAACACGCAGAGGGCTTTTATTAAGTTAGGATTAGCATTGAAAATCAAGGGAAGGGGGACACATCTTCCAGTCTCAGACCCGGGTCCTCTGGATTGAGATGTGAAGCACCATTAAAGCCAGAGTTGGCCAAAATTTTGACTTCAGTTCTGAGGGTACCCAAATTTCTCAGAAACCTGCAATTTCTTTTTCAGAAACAGCAAACGATCCAGTATTCCTGACACAAAGCATGTAAAAGGGACAAGAATGTCAACTTCACATAGCTGCTCTGGGGGAGGCAGGGCTCCGGGGACTTCTATGCTCCTCGGTCAAGCCGGGACTCCCCGGGGGCCAGGGCAGCCCTACCATTCAGCCTATTCCAGGCCAAGGACACTCAGATTGTGCTACTCCTGAGCAGGCAGCCCCAGGAGCCCTGGCCCTGGCATAGTCTGCATCAAAGGGCTGCCCCAGGCCCTGGGAGCCGTTTTAGGACTTCCAGGCTCCCAGCTGGCACTGCCGGACTGCTGCAGAGCTGTCAGTCCCAGAACACCAGCTTGTTTCCAGTGGAACCTGCTTCTCTTTCAGCAAAAGTTTGTCACATCTGCATTCCCCAGCTAAACTAATTTCATCAGCAAATGTCCGAGTGGGTGTAGGCAGGATGGCTTGTAATAAACAGGTTCGGACACAGAGTAGGAGGGTGTCATGCTCAGCACCTGACTGGGCCAGAACAGTTGAAGGCCCCTAAGGTGCCGTTCTGCACTGCACTGCTAGGCGCTTCCTGCTCTGAACAAATGATTCCTCTCTTCCCAGCTGTCCATGAGTTAATGAGTTCCCATTTCTTTGGGGCCGCCAGGTGTCTGTGGGAGGTTCCGTGCGATTGCAGAGCGATGAGCACCTGCTCCTCCTCTCTGAGGGGAATGGTTCCGAGTAGCCCAGGAGCCAGCCACAACCATGAGTGTCCCTCGCCAAGTCCCCACAGATAAAAATGGAGTCAGCATGGCTGCTGCATCTGGTGACCCTGCCCCTAAGCTCAACCCTGCAAGCCCCACCCAGTGCTTAGAAGTGACACCTCTGCTCTGCCCAGGGCAAAAGGAACAAATCCTCCAAGAGGAGCTGCCTTCGATGGCACCTCCACATTTACAAAGGTTGAAAGTGTAGACCAGTCAGCTGCATTCCCTAGGGATGCAAGCATTTAGATTGTAAACTCCTTAGGGCTTCCTTTGTCTTCTGCTGGGCTGGGAACATGGATGCCGCTCATATAGTAACTTACCATCTGGAATTCCTCCACCTTTAAGTAATGTTCAACCAGAAAGCCCAAGACATCACCTAGGCGGATGGTATTATCCAGGTCTGGCTCATCTAGGAGAAGCTCACATTGCCTGATTGCCTCTTTGGGGTCCTCAGAGTAAACTCTAGTGAAAGAAGAGGGTGAAATGAAATATCTCATGAGGGGAGGAGAGAGACTCTCCCTTACTCCAGCTGGCTCTCAGCTGAGCCACAGTTGGAGACCTAGGCATGTGGCCCATCACCTCCCTTCTGTAAGATGGCCATCCTCACAGCATCTCAGCACCAGGGAAGGGGCTAGGCAGATGCTTCATAACTCAGCAGAAGGCACAGGCCTTAATCCCACTCTCACCTTTTACTCAAATCGGCCTGTCATCCCCGACTCCCAGATGATTGCCCTAGGCCGTGAATGCTTTCAGAAGTGAGTCTCCTGCATGGTACTGTGTTGTGGCTAACGCAGAGAGCTATCCTCAGATGTCATTCTCTGTGCTCCAAGCATTGCAAATTACCTTCGGGCCTGGATGAATCGCTTCACCAAAGCCATCTTGCTTTGTAAAAGTGCCAGTCTGCTCTCCTGCTCTATGGGGCTCCTAGTCTTCGCCTTCGACAGACACTTACAGGCCTCAGTGAGTGCTCCCTGGGCTTTCTCATAGTTCTGGTATTCGTCAATCTCCAGCTACAGAAAGAAGTCAAATAAGGTAAGAGTCATGTTCCTAGCTACCACAAACCAAGCTCCTCTGAGGACGGGCAAGGACACACCTGAGCACAGGCATCATAAAAGCCAGCTAAGAGGTCAAGGGCCTTTCCTTTGGTATAGAAGCTAATGATGTTCTTCATAATCTCTGGGTCCTTCCGCCAATCCAGTGACTGCAGGTAGTTGGCGGCCATGATATAAATCTCTCTCTGTCTGGAGACTCCAGCAAAAAACACTATTTTCTCCGTGTCTCCAGACTTTAGCAGTGCTCTCATTGCCTGCAAATGGAGGGGAGAAAAACATCATTGTCAGCAAAGTAGAAGCACAAGGAAGCAAGAGACCAGGCATTGGTGGATAGAAACTCCTTCTGGATCCCCTCCCCTACAAACTACGGCACAATCCTGCTTCTTCACCCACAGCAGAATCCCCAGGAGCTCAGGCCAGTCATCTGAGCAGTTATGTCCCCACTTAGAAAATGAACAGGGAGATCTCGCGCTGAGAGCAAACCCCATGGAAGAGAGGGGCTCTGCAGGACTTCGGCTCTGAGAACCAGCAACTCCGGGAGGCCGTTGAGTATCATTTGGCATGACTATTGTAGGCTCTTTGCTACTCATCTACTCATGATATCCCTGAGGGATTGGTCCCTTAAATCAATCGCTTGACCTGCAGGTTAGAAATGTATTTTGGAGCTCCCCATCTGCCACTGCCCAGGGGTTCAAACATCAGTACTGTAGCTTCTCCCCACCTAACCAGACTCACCTTCAGCTTGTTTCCTGCTTGAGTGTATTTCTTGGTTGCCATGTGGTAACTGCCTTGCCGCATGCAGCAGTCAGCAATCTGTTCCAGCAGCTCTCTCCTGGCCTCCTCCGAGAGCTCCTTTGAGTCCTTGCAGACAGTCATCTTCTCAGCCATCTCCTCTGTGATGGTCAGGTTCTGGCTCAAGCAGAGCTGCAGGGCTTCATGGTACTGATGAACAGTGAGAGAACAAGACTGCTGCTAATGATATTCTGCACCGGAAGGACGCCCTGCACCTTTAGCCTGCTAGGATTCAAGTCTCAGCATGCTACAACTTTTTAGCCTTTTTCCAGCTATGTGAATGGGCACATCTGAGCTCCGCAGAGGCTGGATGACTAGGACTCAGACAAGCTGCGCTGCAGAATCTTAACTTCAGAGATGGCCTTGAACCAAAACCCTGCCGCTGAAGACTGATCTTTGAGGTGACTCAATCTGAATGTGGATCCAGACTGGGCTGGCCTGTAGCTATATCAGAGGCTGAGCCAAAACCCTGCGTCAGGGAACTCTGAGGAATTCAAAATTCAGGTTGGAATTCTGCAACTCGGGCTTTGCTGCAGTGCGGTGAGGACCCAGGATGCAACGCAGCTCACTCTGGAGCGCTGCTTTTCTGCAGCCACGTGCTCCAGAGTGCACAGGGACCCTGCAAATGCTTTACCTTCTTGGCTGCGAGCAGCAACTCCACGGCCTTCTCGTGCTGGGCGTGTTCAATGAAGAAGTCAGAGCAGCGTGCCAGCAGGGCTGGGTCTGACTTCTCATCCAGGTCCTCAGCAATCAGCTGCAGGGCTCCAAATTGCTGGGTGGCGAAAGCCAGCTCTAATGCTTTGGAAAAGTGTCCTGCCTGCAAAACCAGAGACAGCCTGTTAGTCCCCCCCCGAAGTGATTGTGTACAGGTTCCAAAGCAATAAGCCCCTGGGAAAGAGACACCAAGTTTCAGCTGCTGCTTTGCTTTCCGTCCCTTTCCTTCTTGAGCAGCAGGCTCTGGAGGACGGTTTCCATTAGTTACTAAGGCCAATGAAGTCAACCCGAGGTGCAGAGAAACACACGGTGGCCCTTCCCAGTACTGGGACGTACATGCCTGCTGTTCTGCTGCAGAGCTAGCGCACTCTACATTCAGGGAGTCTCTGTATTCTGCCTCTAGCACAGCGCTCTGTGCAGAACTTGTCTGCTCAGCTCCTGCAGGGAAGGCAGGAGAAGCTTGCACAGCTGGGTAGCAACCCCTATTAGCTGATACATAAAAAGCACTGACTGGCTGTACTGGGAATCTCCTGCAGTGATGCAAGACCCTCCCCCAACAACGCTGTCCTGTCGTGAGAAAGGGCTGATTTATCGGGATTGGACAAACGCGGCTGCAGGCTACAACATTCAAAAGGTAGCTAGTTATTGCCACCCTTTGTCTCATAGACTCATAGAGTCTAAGGTCAGAAGGGACCAATATGATCATTTAGTCTCACCTGCCAGACACCCAAGAAAGAATTCTCTGTAATAACTCAGAACCCACCCATCTAACATCCCTTCACAGGCCATTGGCATATCTACCACCAGTAGTTAAAGATCAGTCAATTGCCAAAATAGGCTGTCCCATCAGACCATCCCCTCCAGAAATTTATCAAGCTCAGTTTTGAAGCCAGCTAGGTTTTTTGCCCCCACTGCTCCCCTTGGGAGGCTATTCCAGAATTTCACTCCTCTGATGGTTAGAAACCTGTGTCTAATTTCAAGTCTAAATTTCCTGATGGCCAGTTTATATCCATTAGTTCTTGGGTCCACATTGGTGCTGAATTTAAATAGTTCCTCTCCCTCCCTGGTATTTATCCCTCTGATGTATTTATAGAGAGCAATCATATCTCCCCCTCAACCTTCTTTTGGTTAGGCCAAACAAGCCAAACTCTTTGAGTCTCTTCTCCTAAGGCAGATTTTCCATTCCATGGATCATCCCAGTAACCCCTCTCTGCGCCTGTTTTGGTTTGAATTCATCTTTCTTAAACATGGGGACCAGAACTGCACACAGTATTCCAGATGGGGTCCAGTACCTTGTATAATGGTACTAACACCTCTCTATCTCTACTGGAAATACTCTCGTCTGATGCATCCAAGGACCACATTAGTTTTTTTACAGCCACATCACATTGGCAGCTCATAGTCATCCTGTGATCAACCAATATGCGCAGGTCCTTGTCCTCCTCTGTCATTTCCAACTGATGCACCCCCAGCTTATAGCAGAAATTCTTGTTATTAGTCCCTAAGTGCAGGACCTTGCACTTTTAAATTTCATCCTATTTCTATTACTCCAATTTATAAGGTCATCCAGATCTTCCTGTATGATATCCCGATCCTTCTCTCTATGGGCAATACCTCCCAACCTTGTGTCATACACAAACTTTATTAGCACATTCCCACTCTTTGTGCCAAGGTCAGTAATAAAAAGGTTAAATAAGATTGGCCCCAAGCCTGATTCCATAGGAACTCCACTAGACACCTCCCTCCAGCCTGACAGTTCACCTTTCAGTTAGACCCGTTTTAGTCTCCCCTTTAACCAGTTCCTTATCCAACTTTCAATTTTCATATTAATCCCCATCTTTTCCAATGTAACTAATAATTCCCTATGTGGAACCATATCAAATGCCTTACTGAAATCTAGATAAATTAGATCCACTGCATTCCCTTTGTCTAAAAAATCTGTTATCTTATAAAAAAAGGAGATCAGGTTGATCTGGCACGATCTACCTTTTGTAAAGCCATGTTATATTTTATCCCAATTACCGTTAACCTCGATGTCCTTAACTACTCTCTGATTCAAAATTTTTTCCAAGACCTTACATACTACTGAGGTCAAACTAACAGGCCTGTAGTTACCGGGATCACTCAGTAGGGAGTCCCCAATCACGTAGACCTGCCTTTCCCTGGTAATGGTGCAATTATCCGGCCTATCCTCTGTTCTTTTTGTTTGCCAATCATTTAGTCTACTATTCTCCTTTGCAATCCTCTGCAACCATTCTGTATTCTCCTGGGGCTCTTATTTGGTCATATTTCCATTGGCTTAGCCACTCTTTATATAGGACTAGCTGCTCTTCTCTTCTTGCTTGCCCTCCCATCTTCAGCAATCACCTGTGTGCCCCTTCTTTATTTTCCAACTCTGTATACTTGTTTCTGAGCTCTGTTTCTCTTTTACTAGCCTGTCTTTTTTTCTGCCATGTTCTTGCAGTCACATGCTTCCACGGGCCACTTTCCTCACCCAGCATTCTCCCCTCAGATTTCTTTGGTCCTGCTTCCATCTGCAGGGCTGGGTTTTTCCTTTCAGCCTCCTCATTCCTCCTCCCTGACATTGTGACGTACATGATGTAAGTCACAAATGAAGTGACATAGATGGACTCAATCAAGTCCTTTGGGAACATATACTGATATTACCCAAGCTGTCACTCAATCTGATACTGATTAAAGACTAAATAGGATGAAATTCAATAAGGACAAATGCAAAGTACTCCACTTTGGAAGAAACAATCAGTTGCACACATACAAAATGGGAAATGACAGCCTAGGAAGGAGTACTGTGGTAAGGGATGTGGGGGTCATAGTGGATCCTAAGCTAAATATGAGTCAACAATGTAACACTGCTGCAAAAAAACCAAACATCATTTTGGGATGTGTTAGCAGGAGTGTTGTACTCAAGACACGAAAAGTAATTCTTCTGCTCTACTCGGCGCTGATTAGGCCTCAACTGGAGTATTGTGTCCAGTTCTGGGCACCACATTTCAGGAAAGATGTGGACAAATTAGGGAAAGTCCAAAGAAGAACAACAAAAATGGTTAAAGGTCTAGAAAAGGGAAGACTGAAAAAATTGGGTTTCTTTAGTCTGGAGGAGAGAAGACTGAGGAGGCACATAGAACAAGTTTTTAAGGACATAAAAAGTTGTTACAAGGAAGAGAGAGAAAATTGTTCTTGTTCTTGAGGATAGAACAAGGATTAAAACTGCAGCCAGGGTGGTTTAGGTTGGACTTTAGGAAAAGCTTCCTGTCAGAGTAGTTAAGAAGTGGAATAAACTGCCTAGGGAGGTTGTGGAATCTCCATCACTGTAGGCTTTTAAGAACAGATTAGACAAACACCTGTCAGGAATGACCTAGTTCAGTGGCTCTCAATCTTTTCAGACTACCGTACCCCTTTCAGGAGTCTGATTTGTTCTGTGTACCCTCACTTTTCACTTCACTTAAACGCTACTTTTTTACAAAATAAAACATAAAAATACAAAAGTGTCACAGTACTCTATGATTGGAAAATTCCTTTCTTTCTCATTTTAACTATATATTACAAACTAAGTCACTTAGACTATAAATATTGGACTTACATTTCAGTGTGTAGTCCATAAAGCCGAATAAACAAGTCACTGTTTGTATGACATTTTAGTTTGTACTGGTTTCCCTGGTGCTTTTTATGTTGTAAAACTAGCCAAATATCGAGATGAGTTGATGTACCCCCTGGAAGACCTCTGCGTACCACTGGGTTAGTTATTAGGAGTGCAGGGGACAGGACTAAATGACCTCTCGAGGTCCCTCCCAGTCCTTCAGCTCTGTGGCTCTATGATTAGAACAGCACGTGCCGCTGCAGGTCAGTTTGAGGGGCACTGGCAGAGCTGTAGAGAGGCACGGGGGGTAGTGCACAGCAGGTTTGGATTTCCCAGGCAGAATGGATGCAGATAATCACGTATTCAGATGATTTCATAGTTATGCACTCTGTGTCTTGGTCTCAATTTAAAGCTTATACTTTGTTGAGTTAGAGTTACCTTGTGGTACAACATGACTGCTCTGTCCATTTGTTCCCCCTTCTCTTCATAATAGCAGGCTGCCTCTATCATGTCTTCTGGGGAACTCAGCAGAGCCAGATTCATCAGCTGGTCATCCAGATTGTTCTCCTACTCAAAAGTAAAGAGACATCTTTAAGCAAATATTCTGTCTATGGTTACTTCCAGCACAGCAGACTTCATGCTGCCATTAATTGCCTGCCTAGGGTTTTACGTATCTGACCACTCTCCGTGTAAAACCTATAGCAACAGCAAAGTCCCTAGTGAACTTCGTGTAGTTTCTGTTCCTCCCAAACTCGGCATGGGGTGGGCTTTTGGTTGGTTTGTTGCTGATCTGTTTATTTCAGGAGGGGTCTGGGGCACTGTAGCTCAAAAGGGATGAGTGTTGTGAGTATCCTGTTTCAGACGCCTTCTCTCCTAGAAGGTGTAGGTAGAAACCAATTTAATCAGCTACACAATTATATACGCAAGCAGCGTCATACTTTACATCAGGAGACAGCCCCTGCTAATCTCACAGGTTGGCTACATTTCCTGATGTCTATGACCTGAGAGATGCCATTGATGGCGAGCACTTTGCATTCAGGAGCATATGCTGTCGTACCTTACACAAGCGGATGGCATTGTTAAATGCCTGGGCCCTAGTATAGAAGTGCACAGCCTGCTTGATTTCATCTTGGCTCTCGTACTGGCGGGCCAGGTGATACGATGCTGCCCAGTTTCCTGTTTCATTCGCTATTTCAGCAGCCTGAAAAGAAAGCCAAACCCCTCACATCATGCCCAGATTAAATATAAGAACACGGACTCTCATGGGAGCAGGGGAAGCAGGCTGCCTTACCTTCTGGATGTTGCCCTGAAAGCAGTAAACACGGACCAGGGAGAAATAATCTTGAGCTAACTCATAGTATCTTAGTGCAGATTCCATATCTGACTGGCTCTCCAGATACTGTGCCCACCATTTCCATAAGGTCCTAGAAAAGAAACAAAATAAATGGTGGTGATGGTAATTAATTATTGGAACACACTACCAGGGGACATGGTGGATTTTCTATCTCTTGAAGTCTTCAAATCAAGACTGGATACTGTTCTAGCAGATCTGCTTCAGTCTCTCACAAGTCATGGAATTCAGTCCCTAAGAAACTGGATGAAATTCTCTGGCCTGTGTTAATTAGCTCTCTCAGTAACAAGTCTAGCAGCACTAGCTTTCCCACACAATAGAGGGCCCCTTCCGAGGCAAAAGATTTCTGACTGAAGCAGATAAGTGCCCAAACTTCCAGCACTCTTTATGGTATAATTCAGTAGAGAAAGCATCCCTTGCCATTTGTGTTCTCTACTGAATTAACCTGGAAAATCTGAACGCCTGGCAGGAAAGCATTCAAATAGTCCTCTCAAACCTGAACACTTCAGCATACCCTCACTCTCACACTTCAGGGAAGGAAGTATGTAACATGGCACTAACTTATCTTTCATCTTGTTGACATAGATCTCCAAGGCTTGTAAATCTTCTGAGAGCATCCTAGGCACCTCAAACCTGTGCGTGTCTGATTTCTCATAGCTGTGTAGAAAAAGGGCACATTAGATGGTGGATATCAGTGCTTTGTGGGAAACTGCTCAACTGCTACACTAATCAGTTTTATTTTAGTTCTTTAGTCTCTAGAGAATTTGCAACAATACTAATAATAGTTTGTTCTCATAGAGTGCTTTTCATCAGTGCCAACCCCACTGTGCCAATATGACAAGGAAAAATAAAGGCCTTGGCACTGCTGAGATCAGACCAAGTTGCAGAGATCATGGAGATAAAAATGGGTGTAAAAAATAAAAAGTCTTATTTGGGCCAAAGAGCCGACATACGCATCGAAGCTCAAAAAGAAACGAGTCAAACGCTGGAAGTGCTCTGAAGGGCAACAAAGTGCTTATGAAAATGACCCAAATACCAAGCACAGCTGTACCACGAATGATTGAGAGGCAGAGTAAGAGATCGCAAAGGACATTCAACAAAGATCTTGTCTCCTCATGTCGTTCACAGTCTTCATATTGCCTACTTAACTCCACTGCAATTTCACCCTCTTCCCCACAATTGGAAGGTTGCTCCTGTAACTGTACTAACCCATCTACCTGCCACTCGCTCCCTCCTTCTCCCCCAGTAAGTGAATCATGTCCTCTGCTCACACCTGAGCCAGAGCATGCTGTGACCTTACATAATAAGGGTGCCATGCAAGAAATACAATTTAAACCAGTATGATGCATTCTAAAAAAACTCAACTCCATCAACTTCCCCAGGATCTCAGCAGCCACTGGAAAGAATTCTGGGCAGTACCAAAAAGCACCAGGTTCATAACACGAGTCACAATTAATCCTTGTGGTGCCAGGTGGGTCAAGAACAACAGGGCCAAAACTCTAACAACAGGGCTTATGCATACTACAAGGTGCAAAAGGGAAGACTTGTCTAGTAGTTAAAAGTATAGGCCTGGGAGACAGGAAATCAAAGTTCTATTCTTGACTCCACTACAGACTTTCCATGTGACCCTGGGCAAGTCACTTAACCTCTCTGTGCCTCGCTTTCCTCAACTGTCAGGTTTATTTCAGTAATGCTTTGAGATCCTCAGATGGAAGATAGCAGAAAAAGAGAAATATTTGTTACCAGTAGCAGGCACCCTCCAGGTGCCCCTACCAATCTTGCCTCTGCAGTTTAGCTCAGGGTTACTTGTGTTCAAAGCCATGCTCGAAGCATCCAGCCTTTTCCATTGGTAGCTGCTTACTAGCTGAGTGCAAGATTGCGCTCTGCGGTGGCCTCCAGGTGTTTGGCGTAGTTGTAGTACGTGGTGCGCAGGTGAACCCGGTCATGAGTCTCAGCTACTTCCATGGCTTTCTGCCACTGGTCAGAAGCCTGGTAGAACTTGTTCAAGAGGTCATAGCGCTTGCAGTGCTTGTACAGCCGCTCTGCATCCTCCTGGAAGGAGAGCGAATAAAGAAGAGTGAAGAGTTATCTGGGTTTGACGAGAACTTTGCAGGGATAATATCTAAACAGTAATGCGTGATACACAGCACACTTCTGAGCAGTTAATTACTCCAGACCAAGAAGTGCATTGCATAGTAAAAAGGATTAAGGCAGAGGGATATTAACCAACTAAATATACATAGCCTGGAATAGCAGCATTATGACTAAGAAACTAGATGTTCACATGAAAATAAGGAAAGCATTCAGTTCCCAGCATTTACTGGGTGATGTTAACCAGGGGAAGGGGGTGGGGGCAGGTGGCACAAGCAGCCACCACTCATAAAGCTCAGATTGTGACAGAACACTACGCCATTTGATAATGGAGGTGATGTGCTCGTACTGGGGTTATAGGTAGCACAGCCATTCTGGGCTGTGCTAGGAGCAGGCCATTATCCCCAGAGAAAGGCCCCTGTTAAGGGGCTTGGGAGAGCCTTGCTAACTTTGTAGCTGTTTTCTCAACAACCAGGATTCAGCAATTCAGAGAACCCTCACTCCAGAGCAGGGCCCTGACACATGGATGATGTTCTTAGATTATTAATTCAGAGCAAAGTCTTTATTTATCATAGAATAATACAAGATTAGGGTTGGAAGGGACCTCAGGCAGTCATCTAGTCCCACCCTCTGCTCAAAACAGGTCCAACCCCAGCTAAATCATCCCGGCCAGGGCTTTGGCAAGCCGGGCCTTAATAACCTCTAAGGATGGACATTCCACCACCTCCCTAGCTAACTCATTCCAAAGTTTTTCTTAATATCTAACCTAGACCTCCCCCACTGCAACTTGAAACCATTGCTCCTAGTTCTGTCATCTGTCACCCCTGAGAACAGCCTAGCTCCATCCTCCCTGGAGCCTTCCTTCAGGTAGTTGAAGGTTGCTATCAAATTCCCCCTTATTCTTCTCTTCTGCAGACTAAACAAGCCTAGTTCCCTCAACCTCTCCTCATAAGTCATGTGCTCCAGACCCCTAATCATTTTTGTTACCATCCGCTGGATTCTCTCCAACTTGTCCACATCCTTTTTGTAGTGGGGGGCCCAAAACTGGACACAATACTCCAAATGTGGCCTCACCAGTGACAAACAGAAGGGAATAATCACTTCCCTCGATCAATTGGCAATGCTCCTACTAATACTCAGGTCAAACTTCTACTGACTTCATTTAGAATGAGATCATTAGGATTTGGCCCTTGGTGACACAAGCAATGAACACATTCAAACAGCTATTTTTAACCTGCGAGATGGACTCCTGCTGTGTCAGGGACTTTTCTGCCCCACACTATTGCTTTCCAGCTGAGTTCTGTGTAAAGTAATGGGGCTACACTGCAGTAAGAGAGAAGGAACAGCTTCTGTCTCCTTTAAATGATGATTTAGCTGAGGATAGTCCTGCTTTGAGCAGGGGTTGGGACTAGATACCTCCTGAGGTCCCTTCCAACTCTAATATTCTATTATTCTAAATCCCATTTCTCTCCATGAAGAATAGTCACTAGAGATGAAAGAGGCCAGTTAGCTGCTATGCTATACCCTCTCCTGGCTAATACAGGATTGTTTTCTACAGAAGATTTGTTTTTCTCCAGTCTAGTTTTAAATGTCCAAGCAAAGGGGCTTTCCCCACTTCCATTCAGCCTAATAGATCTCACTGTCAGGAAGCTTTTCCACATATTCAGCTGAATTTTCCTTTTCTTCTACATTTCATCCCATTACCTTCTAATTATATCCCCTTATGGCACCCAGAACAATTCCTCCACCATGCTGGCATTCATACCCTTTAAATATCTGTGAAATGTTAGCACATTCTGCTCTCAGTCAAATTCTACATATTCAGCTCTTTCCTCTTGTATATGAATCCATTCCAGGATCCTAACAATTTGAGTTGCTTTTCTCTGAACTTCCTCCTGTTCATTAACATTTTCAGGTAATATGATGCTTACATTTGAAAGCAATACTCCAGGTGTACATTTGTAGACAGAGACCATGAAATCAAAGCACTAAGATGGTGACTCTGAGAACTGCACCCAAAATTGTGCTGGCAATTTCTTATCTTTAATTGATTCTCTCCTGTGAATCTTGGGCTCTGTCTGCTGTGCTGCTTTCCAGCTTTTTACTTTCCACTGAGTATGGTTTCTCCTGGCTTGTACTTTTCCAAGCTGTATCTTCTTTTCATTTTCTACCCAAGCTTTTAACCTCTTGGATCCTTTATTATTTCTGTACCCTCTCAGGTATTTGCAACACTTCTCAATTTAGTGTCATCTGTGAATTTCATTAACATGCTGTTTAGTCCTCCTTAGAGGACATTAATGGAGAACTTAAATAAGAACTAACCTTATCATTATGCTCACTTTACAGTTCTACAGCTAGTTTTCAGTCTACATGACAACAGAGCTAGTTTAGGTCCCACTTTTACTGGTGGAGTAAAGGACACACGGATACCTAGGGCATTTCTGGACTATGATAAAAGGTGTTGAAAAGGCAAGCTGTATTTTAACATCTCTGATGGAGGAAGAATTGTAGGCTACTCACTAGGTTTCTCCTCTACCACTTACCATATGTTAAAGTACAACCTGCTTTTTCTACACTTGAGTTTGAAAACGTTAGTTAAAATGTTTGAGCTATACCATTTTAAGAATACACCATTTATTTTAGTCTAGACACATCCAAAGTGATTAAGGAGAGCAGAATCAACAATCCAAATATATATTACCTCTACAATGCTTCCTTCATCCAGTACTTTTAATGCTATATCTGCTTTTAAAAGCAATCACGTTTGCCTGGGAAGATTCATTTGTTATAAGCCTCTGCTGCTTATGTCTCATGATTCTGTAATTTGTGGAGGTCTAATTCTGCCGTCCGTATACACATTGCGTAGTGCCATAATGCTGATTGTAGAAGCAGATACTACTCAATGAGAGTAAGTGGCAGACCTGTGCCCTACATGTGTAGAGAGTGCCCTCCCCCCATTAGTATTTGTTTCAATATTTCCGTAGTGGTAGAAGTTTGACTTGAATTAAATTAATTGTCAGAATTGCTCCTTTTTACTTTTTGGAAAATTAGTGCTGCAGTTACTTTCACCAAGACTTTTGCACCCTTCCCATACATTTAAAAAATCCTTGTCAGTTTTACAGTAAGTTACTAGTTACATTGCTGTCCCATTCCAGGGCGCATGCATGGCTCACGCAGGTGGCTTACTGTGGACTTGGCTTATTACTAGAAAATGGGTATGTTGCCCCAGGAAGTCCTACCAGCATGCCTAGCTGAATCGCCAACATGGCCACTCTGGCTTCCTGCTCTGGTTCTTGTTCCGCCTCCCTTAATGCCTTAGCTCCTCTGGCATGACCCATGTTTCCAAGGCAAACTTTGGCTACATCCAGTCTTTGTGTCTTCACACACATGCGGGCCATATTCTCCCAGACTGCCTCACTGCAAGAAATGAGAAGGCAAAGGGGATTTATTATCTTCACCACCCAATAGAGATGAGGATAGGATTCGCCAGTGCAAGGACTGCTGCATGCAAGATCAGTGCAGCCCTCAACGCATGAGAGGGGAAAGAAGCAGTCTGTTAGAACATTTTACACTTACTGTATTAGATAGGCAAATAGATACACCACAAGAAGAGCTTGCACCCACTTGCTGTGTGGGGAATGAAGAGAAATATAGGTGGGCCTCAGGCGCAAAGTTCAGGTCGAGAGCTGAGCTTTCACCAAGAGGTCACTGAGATCTAGAGTTGTGTTTCAGACTTATCTATAAACAGAAGCAATTATGATGTTTATATAGACATTCATTATGCAGCCTCTGGGTGAACTGGCATCATATAACGCGTGAAAGCTAATGACCATGCCTACAACTGGCAGGAAATGTCTCCAGTCCAGTACTGCCTATCATTTAAAAACCATTTACACAAAACTCCAGAAAGCTCTTGGGTCTGCAGAGAAGCCTTGCTCTGTGCGGTGAAGCTCAGTGAGCTGGGACTCTGGTAAATGGAATACAGTTCTAGCATGGAGGTTCTTGCACTGAAAATGCCCGGCTGCCAGGCTCTGACCGTTCAAGCCAGTAGTCACATAGCAGCTAAGCTCAATAGTCAGGATAATTCCAGGAAATAACTGAACAATTATTGTGTCTTGATTTAAAACTCAGTCAGAAATTCCAAAGATGCACTAACAGCCAACCCTGGAATTTTTTTCTTTCTTTTCATCCTGTGGTGCTCAGAGTGAGGATGTCCTAGTGCTAACCCACTGATCTTAGCACTATGAAATCTCCAAAGCAATAAAGTAATGAAAGTTCCTGCCAGACCTGATCCTCACAGCCAGCAGTGAAATTAAGGTATAAATACCAGGACACAAACATTTCATGATAGATCTCAGATTTTTGCTTGAGGCTATTTAAAACAAAACAAAAAACCCTAGGAACAAAATCAACTTTTTGTTCTGTCTGCACAGCACCTAGCACAATAGGGTCCTGTTTCATAACCAATGCACCCAGCACTGCAGCAATGCTCTCTATAAATACATCACGAGGGAAACACCAGGGAGGGCGCAGAACTCTTTATGCTAAAAGACAATGCTGGCACAAGAACAACTGGATAAAACCTGGTCAGGAAGAAATTCAGGATGGAAATTAAAAGAAGGTTTCTAACCACCAGAAAGATGGGAGAACAGCCTCCCAATAGGAGTTGTAGGGGCAAACAACTTAATTAGTTTTAAGAGAGAGCTGAACAAATGTATGAGTGCAGTTGTATGATAGAGTTGGTTGTGATGGTGGAGACAGGGTCCCTTCTGATTATGTCTTATGTTCCTAAAACTCATGCTCAGGGCTTCAGATGGTCAGCTGCAGAGGTCAAATAAAGGATCCCCACCCCCCAGTATATTCTGGGTGTTTTAATCATCTTCTTCCTCTTAAGGTCAGCAATGGCCACAGCTGGAGATGGGACACAGGGCAGGGTGGTCCAGGACTCTGCGGTGGAACCAAGTTTTCTCTCACATGTTCAGGGTCTAATTGATCACCATATGTAAGGTCAGGAAGGAATTTCTCCCAGGTCAGACTGGCAGTGATCTTGGTGTTTTTTAGCCTTCCTCTGCAGCCTGGAGTGTGGCTCGCCTGCTGTATTACCTAAGTGCATTTCACTCAATCAATTCCCTGCCACTGCACAGGCCTTGGGCATTGGTGCACCTCCACCCCACCTGTTCTCCGCCTGTGGCACAGCAGTTCAGTCTCCTGTGGGCTGTAATACTTTGGTCTGATCTTGGTTGTTGGGTTTAGTTTGTGGATGCAGGGTTGTGTTGGTGGCCCATGGTATGCAGGAAGTCAGACTAGATGATCTGATGGTCCTTTCTGGCCATAAACTCTTTAACTAATAAGCAACAGCAACAACTTAAAACAATCAATTTCAAGAAGATTAATTAAATGCAGTATCAAGTCCTGCACATGCATCTCCTTTACAGATTTTGTGGTTTTGCAATCACATTTTTCCATTTAATAAAATGTTTTTCTCTTCCCTGTTGCTGTGGGAAAGACACACACAAACAGGGGAAATTGACTAAACAGGAAACAGCAAATGGACTAGACACAACATACCCTGAAACACACACACTGGAAACTTTGAAAAAAACAGAGAAAAAATATTTTCCCCCAATCGTTCCGGTGAGGAGATTGTGTGTTACTTGTAACAACAGCAGGTACAAACTTTCTAGGCAGATGTCCTTTTAAATACATGAGATACCTTTCAATCAGGACTAGGATTTTATAGAAGATTAAACAGAAAAAGATCACAAACAATAAGTCACGGGCAAACTTCCAATGGTTCAAAGCTTTGGTTCAGTTCAAGTCCTAAAATGTTTGTTTAGATGTGTATACAAATCTCTTGCATCGGCATTGCCAGGACTGGACATGGTGCAAAAACAGCCTCTTCTTGCACTATGTTGACATATCCAGTCCCTGCCACAACCCAGAAGCCAAGAGGCGTAAAAAGAAAAATAATTGTGCGGGGTGAGGGGGAAGTGTGGAGTGAAAAGACTTATAAATTTTCAGGGCCAGATCCTTGGCTAGCGCAACTCAATGTATCTCCACTGACCAGAGCTATGCTTATTTACACCAGCTGAGGATCTGTCCTCAATCAAGCTTTGGGAAATGGTTTGAGTTGTTCATTATTATTGTATCTGAATGACGGTCCATACCTAGAACTAGCAACAGCTGAAGAAAATGCCGCATTTGGGTATCAGCTACTTGGTTGGATAAACAAAAAGAACAAGCACATAATTAATAAAAATAAGCTATCACCACAGGACCTAAAGACGTGTGCATGAGTGTGTTTCATTAAAGGAGAAATACATGAGTTCATGTGATTCATTTTTCTGAAAGCTGTAGAATGGCAATGGAAGCTGCCAATTGCTGCTTTACTCTGACAGTGGAACAGGACTACATGTTGGCTTTGTCAGTCTAAAGACTGACTTTGAAAGGGAAGAAAGATTTGAATTTTTAAGACTCTGACTTGCCTGTGCCCGGCAATGTACATATAGTTATTACCTTCAACAAGCAGGCGAGCGTTCATGCAACCCTATGTAGACTCACAGATAGATGGTGTTTCTGATTTAACTCAGTCACTGCCATCCTAACCCCTCCCAAATCCTCCATTTTCCACCATTTCCAGAGTACATTGATAGACACTCCAGCAGTATGTCATTAAAGTGACATTAAGTAAGTAAAGTGGCTGTTAAGTAGGAGTGACAAGAAGGAAAACACCACAGTAACACATGGTTTATATGAAGATATCCAGGATGCTATACATCTTCAGGTAAAAAACGGTTACTAACCTTTGGTAACTGTTGTTCTTCGAGATGTGTTGCTCATGTCGATTCCAAGTAGGTGTGTCCGCATCACATGCACAGTCACCAGAAGGTTTTTCCCCTAGTAGCATCTGTAGGGTCAGCTCGGGTGCCTCCTGGAGTCATGCCCTCAGGGTGCATATATAGGATCCTGCTGACCCCCCCATCCCCTTCTATTCCTTCTTACCAACTGAATCCAACAGATGGGTAGATGGGTAGGTCTTGGAATGGACATGAGCAATATATCTTGAAGAACAACAGTTACAGATGGTTAAAAACCATTTTTTCTTCAAGTGCTTGCTCCTGTCGATTCACAGTAGGTGACTCCCAAGCTGGTCCATAGGAGAAGGGTTGGAGTTCAAAGCCCCATGGATTGTAGCATTGCTCTGCCAAAAGCATCATAATCTCTGGACTGCTGTGTAATAGCGTAGTGTGCTGCGAAGGTGCGAACAAATGATCACATTGCTGCTCAACAGATGTTGTGAATTGGGACTTGGGCCAGGAATGCTGTCAAAGATGTCTGTGTCGTAGTGAAATGAGTCATCAATGCTGGGGCAGGCACCCTTGCCAGGTCATAACTCGTTCGGATACAAGATGTGATCCATGAAGAAACCCTTTGAGAAAAAACAGGGAGGCCTTTCATTTGATCAGCTATTGCTACAAAAAGCTATTATCTTCCTGAATAGTTTTGTCTTCTCGAAATAAAAGGCCAAGGTCTGCCTGACATGCAGAGAATGAAGCCTCTGCTCCTGACTGTTGGCATGCGGTTTCAGATAGAAGATCAGGAGGAATATGTCCTGGTTTGTGTGGAATTGGGAAACCACCTTTGGAAGAAAGGCTGGGTGAGGACAAAGTTGAACCTTGTCGTTGAAGAAAATTGTGTAAGGAGGCTCTGACGTCAGAGCCATGAACTCAGACACCCTCCTGGCCAAAGTTATGGCAACCAGAAAAGCTACCCTCTAGGATAGATAAAGGAGCGAGAACGTTGCTAGGAGCTCAAATGGTGATCCCATCAGCCTTGACAGCACGAGGTTAAGGTGCCATTGGGGAACTGGCTCACATGTTTGAGGGTATAGTCTGTCTAGGTAGGTCCTTAAGGAAACGCCCAACCATGGGGTTAGTGAAGATTGAACAGCCTGCAACCCCTGGATGAACCGCCAAAATGGCAGCCAGAGGGACCTTAATTGATGCTGTTGCTTCAGATACAACAAATAGTCCAAGATAGAGGGTATTGATGACAGCATAAGTGGGTTGCCCTTCTGAGCTGCCCAAATAAAAAATCTCTTCCACTTAGCTAGGTAAGTGCCCTCTTGGAAAATGTCCTGCTGCCAAAGAGACCTCTCTAACTGGTTCTGCGCACGCTCATTCCAGGGGGTTCAGCCATGGAACTTCCACACCATGTGGTTAAGAGACTCAAAGTTGGGGTGCCAAAGGCTATTGTGGTCCAGGGTGATCAGGTCCAGACCTAGAGAGAGTGATTAGGGCTTCCACTGAGAGGCTGAGGAGTGTGGTGTACCAGTGTTGATGCAGCCAGACTGTGGCTATTAGAATCATCAAGGATCCTTCCTTCTTCATCTTCAGCAGAACCTTGTGAACGAGCGGGGTTGGCAGGAACACACAGAACAGCTGACCCATCCACGGGATGAGAAACATGTCTGCAATTGAGCCTGGGCTGCGTTTCTGGAGAACTTGCAAGCACTTCCTCTTGATCCTTGTCACAAACAAGTCAATGAGGTGAACTCCCCACCACTGGAAGATGTCTATTCACCTGGATGTGGTGAGCAACCACTTGTGACTGGGAAACCATCTTCTGAGGTTGCCTGCCAACTTGTTTTGAGCTCCAGAAAGATAGGATGCCTCCAGGTATATCGATTGAGTGATACAAAAGACATATAGTTGGAGGGCTTCCTGCCAAAGTGGAGAGGAGTGAGGTTCACCCTGTCTGTTTATATAAAACACCGTTGTTGTATTGTTTGTCATGACCAATACACACTTGCCTTCCTGATGAACTTGGAAGGCCTGATAGGCCAGGCATACCACTCTCAGTTCTCTTACTCCACATCAGTCTGCGAGTTCTGCGTGAGACCAAAGATCTTGGGTCCTGAGTTCCCCTAGATGAGCTCCCCAGCCCATCACGAGGTGCCTGTGACTAGGCACAGCAAAGAGTGAAGTGTGAAGAATGGCACTCCTGCGCATACTTTGCACAGGTTGAGCCACCAATCTAGCGATTCAATCACTGAAGGGAGAAGTGAGACTATGCTGTCTGTGTGGTCCCAGATAGTACACCAAGGCAGGCCATGACTGAAGTTGCCTGAGGCGTAATTTTGCATGCTGAATTACATATGTGCATGCTGCCATGTGCCCCAACAGCTTCAAGCAATTTTGAGCCATGGGGTGGGGAAACATTTAAAATCCTCTATGATGCTGCGTAAGGACAGGAAACAAGATTTCTGGAGAAATGCCCTGGCCTGACGCAAGTCTAGCTATCATCTGAGTGGGCATGAGAGTCAACTTCTGCTCGTTGACCAAGAGCCCCAGACGTTCAAATGTGAATTTTATCAGGTTTACATTTGCCTCCACCTGCACCCTTGTGCGTCCCTTGACTAGCCAGTCGTGAAGATAAGGATACACTTGTACCTTCCGCTTCCTCAGGAACGCGGCAACTACTGCCATAATGGGTCTGACTGACTACAAAGATGGACACGTGAAAGCATACGTCCTTCAAGTTGAGGCTGATATATTGATCCCACAGATCCAGAGAAGGAATAATGGAGGCCAAAGAGACCATGCAGAATCTCAGCTTCTTCATGAATTTATTGAGTTTTCACAGGTCTAGGATGGGATCAAGTCCATCTTTGGCTTTTGGGAATAAAACCCCTTGCCCCTTAGCTCCCAGGGAACCTCCTTCACTGCTCCTATTCTTATGAGGGCTTGCACCTCTTGTAGTAGAAGTTGCTTGTGAGAGGGGTACCTGAAGAGGGATAGGGAGGGACGGAAGAAAATTTGAGCAAGTATCCCAGTTCTACTGTGCATAGTACTCAGTGGTCTGACGTGATCTGGGCCCACGCATTGTAGAAATGGGATAGGCAATCTGAAAATAAAAGGGGTGGTGGATCTGAGTCTCACATTGGTGCACTGTCCTCCGGCGCACCTTCAAAAGTTTAGTTTGTGGCTGAAAGTTTGTCTTGTGGGTCCAGGCCCCTGACTGGAGGAAGGCTGCGAAGGCCTTTTGCTCTAATTCCTGCCCCTCTTTTGGTTATAGCCCTGCCTGAGCTGGGATTGGTAAAACCAAGGCAGGGGTTGAGGTTGTGGTGCTGGAGTGTGAAGACCCAGGGACTTCAACGTAGCCCAAGAGTCTTTGAGGCTGTGAAGTTTAGAATCAATCTGTTCAGAGAACAGTGCTGATCCATCAAAGGGGAGGTACTGAATAGCCTGTTGAATCTCATGAGAGAGGCCCAAGGCTTGTAGCCAGAAACTCCTTCACACGGCTACACCAGATGACATGGTATGGGCTGCCATGTTGAGTGAAGCCTTTGGAACAACCTTACCCTCGTCCACTAGGGCTGTGAATTCTGGATTGGAGTCTGGTGGTATTGACTCTGCAAACTTGGATATGGACCTCCAAGAGTTAAAAGTGCTTGCTGGCTCACAATGCGGAGTTGGTGCCCCTGGTAGAGTACACTTTTCTATCAAAAAGGTCCAGCTTCTTCGCTGCTTTAGCCTTTGGCGTGGGGCCTTGCTGGCCCTGCCTGTCATGCTCATTAGCCACCACCTCTATGAGCGAGTCCAGTGGAGGGTAAGTGTAAAAGTATTCATCGTCCTTGGAAGGCACAAAGTCCTTTCTCTCCACCCTGTTTGTCATGAGAGGCAAAGAGGCTTGAGTTTGCCATAGTAACCTCATAATATTACAGATGATCTTTATTAATGGCAAAGCGACGCTGGAGGGTCCCACTGGGCCTAAGATGTCAATCATGGGGTCTGCACTCTCAGAAACCTCTTCTGTTTGGATCCCCATTATTTGTGCCACCCTTCACAACAGCTCCTGGTGAGCCCTGCTGTTATCCACAGTATGCACTGTCACTGCTCCTGCCACTCATCCAGTGACAACAAAGAAGAGGCTTTGGTGGGCACCATGTCCTGTTCCTGCCCTTTGGCACCCACAGGATCCCACGGTACCAGTTCCATGTGTTTGGTGCTGGGATTGAAGCCTTACTCAGAGCTGGGTTCAACACCTGGTTCAGTGCTGGGTCTGGTGCCATGTGGTAGTTCTGTGACTGCAGGAGTTGAATTGGTTCTGCTCTCCGAAATGAGCAAGAGCAACCATCCAGAGTGTGACCCCTGTGTCTGGTGGGAAGCCCATGGGGTACAGAATGGCCATTGAGCCAGCACTTGCCATTGGGAAGGCCAAGGCATGGAGAGGTCTCAACCCGCTGGTGTCATCTCCTCAGTCCGTGCCGGCTTCTTCTTGAACTGTACAACTCCGTCTCAGTGTCAATGGTTTACTCCTAGGGGATCAGAGCAATGCAGTGCCAGATGGTGCCGGGGAGCAGCGTTGCAGGGAGAGCAACCAAGGCATCATGGCTGGCTTGTCCCTAGATGGCACCAGAAGTTTTTCTGAAACCGGTGGTCTGGGGTCCTGAGCTTGATCTTCCCTTGAAGGGGATGTCTCTATGAGGTCTCTCACCATGGAGGGAGATGCAACTCTTCGTCACAGCTCTCCCTGAGCAGGGAGTCCAAGGGCACCAGATTCAACAGACCCCCTCAGTGGTACCATTCCTGAGGGTCCAGGACTTGAGTGGCCTGGCAGAGGTCACACTCTGGTTGAACCTTTACACCGAGATGTATTCAGCATCAATGAGCGTCCCCTGTCTGTCTTCCTCTGCTGCTTACACAGGACTGGGGATTGCAAGCGGTATCACATCTCTCTGCGTGAAGCTTCCCCTTGATCCTGGTAATGTTGGTGCCGAGCATCTCTAGGCATAGAGTCCTTCCTCGGCTCTACACCTCTTACCGATGCCAGTGTACTCCACACCACTGGGACTGAGTTTAGCTGGGCTTTGCTTCAGGGGTCAGGGAGCTGCCTCCATTAGGATGAACTTCAGTCTCTGATTTCTGTTCTTTTTAGTTCTGGGGTGGAATCCCCTGCAGATCTTGCAGCAATCCCTCTGATGAGTCTCTCACAGATACTTCAGACAGACTGTATGCATATCGCTTCTGAGCAAAGGTTTCTTGAAGGTCCCATGTGGCTTAAACCCAGAGATTGAGGCATGCCTCAACCCCGAGGATGGGGGTAGAGAAGACCCTGATAGGTGGGATCTTAACTACTATACTATATTAATCTATGAAATATCACTACTAATTAACTATCACTACTTAATTATTAATACTACACTAATCTATGAACTATCACTACTAACCCTAAAACCCTAACTATTTACAGGCAACATCTGAAAAGTCCACTGGGAAAGAGCTTGCTGAGCAAGAGAAGAGCGATGTTCAAGAGACTGTCACAGGTGGTAAGAAGAAACTGAAAAGGTGGGGAGTTGGCAGGACCCTATACATGGCACCATGCGGGTGCAACTCCAGGGGGGCACCAGAGCTGACCCTACAGATACCACTAGGGGGAAACCTTCTGGTGACTGCGCATATGGTGCGCACACACCTATTTGGAATCGACATGAGCCAGCACTCGAAAGAGAACCAGGGGAACCCCTCAGGGTCCCCTAAGTACCTCCTCCCCCAGTGACACTCAGCTCAGCAGCAGGTGGGCTGTGCGCACCAGCGTCAGCGCTGATGTGAAATCTGGCTGGCCATATCTGACATCTGGAAATGTGTATTGTGGTTAAGTGACATTTGGGTAATGGAAGAGTGACTCTAGTGACACGAGGGGATATTACCACAGTTTAAGGACACGCGAAGAGCAGGCCACAAACACGTCTGGATCTGTCTAAGAAGATTATGCCGACCCCCTTGATCTCAGTGCTCCCTACGTGCTCCTCAGAATGGCTGAGTGAATGTTTTGTTAAGCTAATCTGACCCTCACCCATACATTTTGCCAGTGGAACAAAGAGCCCTTTGTCTGAACTGGGTTTAGATTCCACAGCCAAACCCTCTCTCAGCCCTGTCCTGGAGTTGCAGCAAAGAGTGCCTTCTCTCCTGGTGGTACCTACCTCTCAACAAGAGCGCTCACCATGATAGGGATTTATGCCTGTGTGCCTTGCTGCAGCGCTTTGTGGAAAACCAGCTTGCCTTTCTACTTCCAGCAGCTAAACACTGCACTCCATGCCCTACACTCTGCCACAAGCCATGAAAACTGCAACTACATCTCTTCCTGAAAGTGGGCATCATGTTTTTGGTGTGTAAGAAAATAAAAGAATTTACTAACTTCCCTAGTATTTTAGTTAACATCACCCCACATTTTAACCAGTTATGTCTGCCTGAAGGAACCAGTCAACCAAGATACATGCACTCCTGATGCAAGTATGCACTCCCCTCCCCCCAAATATTGCCTCATATGCATAAAAAGTATGGCATCTGAAAACCTGTATCAATATCTTACATCTAGTAGAGTCCCTTACCCCAAAGGATCCAAGTGTTTTACAAAAATAAATGGATACACCAACTATACACAGGATCTCTTTATCCACCACTGACATGCAGCCACATCTAGAGTGGAACACTGGAGCACTTTAACAACATAGAGAAACACAAAAGAGTTTAGGTTAGGAAGAGAGAAATGCTGCATCCATCTGAAACTAGGGGGAATTTAGGGAGGGATATTTTAACTGCCAGCATTGGAATATGTCCAGGACACTGGGATTAACCCTTCCACAACTCTTGCAAACAGGCCATGAAATTTTTACTGATCCCAGCTGGCCAAAATCTTAATTTTACCTCTCATCAGAAAGATGGCATGTCCAGCGGCAAAATGCTTCTACACCATGGTGATTCAGACAGAGCAGTGCCCTGTAATGAATAACCAATATCATTTCTGACAGCACCAAGCTCTTTCTTAACCTCTAAGAAAGAATTGATTAACTGCTCATCTTGTGAGGTCTGGCAGGCTCAGAGCAAAAGCGGGTGTGGCTTCAGGCATACATCAACGAACCTTTTAGATAACAGAATGATCTATAAAATATCAGTTTACATGTCTCTCTGCTTCTCAGGGATATCACTCTTGTCCTAATAGTGGCAGAATCTCTCTAGTTCACTCTGATGTTTGAGCAGTGAGACACTCCTGAGAAGCAAAGATACTGCTGTCCAGTCATTAAAAGCTAAAACTGTAGCCCAGCAAGAAAAGGGAAAGTTTCTGAATAGAACGCACAGAACACATTCTCTCACTTCAGTCCAAAGCACAGACACATGCTGTTAATCTCTTGGCAAGTATTACTGCAGAATGAAGGACATGAATCTGTCATTAAGGTCTATAAAAGGCAGTGACTTTTCCAATTCAGTCTTGGGCTTGGTGTCACATACATAAAATTCTAAGTAATGATCCCTTCCCCCGTCTTGTATTCTGAGAATTTCCTGTTCCCTGAGTTTTTCTTTGGAAAGCTAACTCACATCTGTACTTCATCAGCCAGAACTAGGAAACTAATGAAGGCCAGATGCAGTGGGAGAGTGATCAGAGCCGTAAGAATGTGCTCTCTTCTTTCATTTCAAGGGACACATGCCTATCCACGAAACACATTAATAAATCAAGATAATCCGCCTCTATGCTACAGACTGGACTCATGGCTCAGACCCTCTAAACAGTGTACGGATAGTGCAACAACTTTGATCCCCCCATGTCACTGGGTACAAGATTTACCACACAATTATTGTTCCAGTTTTTCTCTGACATTCTTGATCCCTTCAGAAACTATTTTTCAACAATTATGACAAGCTCCTATTGAACTAATGTCATGACAATACTTTTGTTGCTATACATATATATATATTTCAACAGCCACTTGGTATGAAATCCGAAATCAAACTGAATGCCAACCTGGAAGTTTTAGAAATGCATATTTGTTAAAATGTACCTCACCACAAAAATCTCTCTGTAATCAAGAAACACATCTCTCAGTAACATTTTTGTTATCGCTAATTTGCTAGCAGAAAATTGATTGTTTCCTCCACCTGGGGTCCCACTGCAATGGGTCAAATAGGCTATTGAGCATTTTATTTGCAAAGATTCCTCTGTGATGCTAAGGGAGGAGTCCCCCTGCCAAGATCAGCTGAAGTTTGTAGAAAAGCTCCACTCTGAAATTTCAGTGAGACACACAAGATCACGTCCTCAATTAACTAACATTTCTAGCTAGAAATCCCAGGCTGGATTTCAGCAATCTTCTGAAGCAGATTTTAGATCATTTTTAAATGGAGACATTCTCCTTTGACAAGTTTCACTAGTAGGCACACAGGAGAACTTTTGTTGACTGGGAGTGGGGGCAGGGAAGCATCCCTCCTGAATGTGCAGCAAAGCAGCTGTGAAAAGCAGCCAAGCTGTGTGGTCCTTCTGTATCTAACTGTGACATGATGGAAATTATTCTTAGAATTGCAGCTGAATGAAGACTGGACACACCAGATATAACAGATTCTGCTTCCACTGGGGGAAGATGACTCCCCATTACAGTGTGTGAGAGCTGGTTGCAGTAGACATTAAAGACACGTGTACTAGTTACACATGAAAGTCTAACGAGAGTCAGTTGTTTCACTCCTAGATTCAGGAACTGAAAACCCTGAATGAAGGCAATGAAGGCATTCGGTTCCTTTATGCCGTCTGTTCAGGCCCTCATCAGCTCATAACTGTCTTGGTCAGCCAGCTGGGATCGGAGTGAATGTATGATCTTAGTGCTGAAGTGTTTACTACCAAGCTTACCACACCAGAAACAGCATCTGGGCTGGCTTTTACAAATGCTGTAGGACACTGAAGCCCTGCTCTTTCCTTAAACTCCACCCATTGCCTACGTGCTGCTCTTGGGGTGTTTTCATGTAAAGGAAAAGGATGGGATGAAGCAGGTGCTGTTTCCTAAGGACAATTAAGAACATCTACTGCTATTTTTCAAATTTTAATTATGTGTGTTTTCCTGGCATTACAGTATTTTAAAACCACACCAAAAAAATAAAGCAACGTTAGAATAATGTAAATGCTGTGGCTTTAACCCACAACAGCAGGAAACTCTGGTTGGTAGCTGAAATCCATTCTTAATTTTGAATCATTAGTATATCATCTGATAGGGCATGCAAAATCGGCCGCTGAACCAAGGATCCATTCTAGGGGCCCATATCAGCTGCAGTATGTAGACATGACCTGCTAAGACAGAGTCAGCGTTACAACTCCTGTGGATGTAACGCTGATCCTTAAAAGTGATATGTAAATCTTTAAAAGAGATACATTAGTATTACCCCCCTGTGTGCAATAATACACCACATGGATATCACATTGCTCAGGCAAGGTGGGTGCATTTCAGATGGGAGTGAAGTTAGCCACAACCTTTATATTTTGTGCTTCTTACACCTCTTGCTTGTAGCGTAATGGACTTGAAAAATGACATTTTTAGGTACTTCAAAAGCTATTTTTAGATGGGTTTTTATGGCTCCTGCTGAAGGTTGTAGTGTAGGACTAAAAGGCAATAAGAACCCCAATCCAGCAAAGCACTTTATCAAGTGACTAGCCACACTCACTTCAGGGTGACTCCTCACATGCTTCATGTTACACATCTGCTTAAGTGCTTTGCTAGACTGGAGCCATAGACACAGGCTTTATAGGAGAAAGCATAAAAAAACAGCTCCAATGAAAACATTTAAAGCTCTCTAAATTATTCCTATAATCACTTTTCAGTGACAGATACAGACTGTATGGTGGAGTGGTGTGCTAACAATCACATCAGTGCGTTTGGGATCACCTGCATAACTCAACTCATAGCTCCATATTAAATCCTTTTACCACACCATCATATATTTCATAGAAGAATACATTATATGCAGTAAGACTTTCATGTGTTGAGCTGTTGGCATAGCAAGTTTTGCTTCAGGCCATAGTTACAGTTCTCTCCTAGCCTCATCTTGGTCTCCCACTCATCCACCAGCCCCATCAGAGGAGGGGTTCCATGTTTGAAGATCTGCTGCAGTGCTCTGCCATTTTCCCAGATGGTTCCTATTTTAGCCAAAGTTATAGTTTCTAATTATCTTTATTATTTGTAGTGCTCGTCTCTTCCCACTCTGAAAGGAACTGGCTGGACGGATCAGGAAAGGGTCTGGCAACTGGAACACATATTCTGCACACCTACAAGAACCCCAAAGAATCAAAATTCGTAAGGGCTCAGCTAAGGTGGTTCATGGGCAGCCTTGCCCTGTGGAAGCACAAGAGCCACAAGGGCAAATCCTGCGTATACGGAATCTTTCAAGGAGGAATATAACAGACTACGTGAGTGCCAGCATCACCCATTTATTATTGCTATTATTTATACACAGTCATAGGTGTTACATACTTTGAGCTACTTTGGTCTGCAAATGCCTAGCAGAACTCAGTGTCTTTGCAAAATGTTATTTTGCTTCTGTGAATGTACTCATTTTGGGGATTTCACTGATTTACAGACTTAGATGTTGTGATTATTTGAACAGAATAATCAAAGCGCTGACTGCCAAAACCCAAACCGTTTAACATGATTGCACTCTAAATAAATGTAAAAGACAGGTAAGTAATATGTGCTGAATGACACCAAATTAATAGAGAGGGGAATTCAGCACATTAGTAACTTAGATTTTGAAAATAAATTTAATATACTAACTTACATTTACATTGTGCTTTCCATTCACAAGGATACCCAAATGCTCAAAACTGATATGCAAACTACAAGCAGGGATCATTTAACTCGCCACTGAAATTAAACTACCTCTGGTTGGAACACAAGAGCTGTTTGTAACCACATACAGGAATGTTACACAACAATTTATGGCAGGAAGTGAGGGAATCTTATCTAATTGAAATGCCATGATTAGTGCAAGTTATTAATGTGCAGAATTGCTCCTCAGACTCTGTAATTTGGGGCATATTAGTTGAATGGTGTGGTGAACTTAGAGTGCTACTGCATTATCCAGTCTATGGGTAAATAACTATAAATATATGTCTCCCATCACCACAGTATCTGACTGCCTAACATTCATTAATGTATGAATTTCCATAACTCCTGTGAGGTCAGGCAGTAGTATTGTTCCAGTTCTGCAGATGGGGAACTGATGCACAGCAAGACTAAGTGATTTGACCAAGGTCACAGGAAACCTGTGGCAGAGCTGAGAACTAAATGCAGACCTCCTGATTCCTAATCTAGTGTCTTAACCTCAAGATAGTCACCTCTCCTTGGGGACTTCTTACTCCCAAGTCTAGCAATATTCAGTTTTTAAATACAGGTTTTAATTTAGAAGAGTGATGCGATGGTCTGAAACAAAATAATTTGTGTGAAGAACAGAGGGTTTTAAAATGGTTGGCCTGATTGCATTCAGCTTCTGTATAATTAAATGCAAATGAGACATAGCTGACAATGGGCAAACAGAGGGCACATTTTATACATTCAAATGATAAACTCCAGAAAATAGGAGTCTATAAAAACCTCGCTGATCACTTTGGGTATGTACACATTGCACAGCTACAGCTGGCCCAGGTCAGCTTACTCAGGCCTGGGGGAAGCTCAAACTGTGGGGCTACAAATTGCAATCCAAACATTCGGGTCAGAGCTGAATCCCAGACTCTGAGACCCCACAAGGGGGAGCTGCACAAACCCGGAGCTCCAGTCTGAGCCAAAACATTGACATTGCAAATTTTAGCCCCCAGCCTGAGCCCAAGACAACTGACCAGGGCTCTGAGAGCCTCAGTACCACAGGTGTTTTAGCTGCAGTGTAGACATACCCTTTAAGTCTGACAAGTCATGCTTTTTAAAATGTCAGTGGACTCCACTGTAAAAGTCAGGCATCGATTACGCTGCTAACACCTTTAGCTCATTCTTCTTCATCTAGCTTCAATGAAACATTTGTAAGTACCTGTAACTTGAACTGATAATCCTTATTGCCTTCTTTCTTAGATATTTATAGGGGCTCAATCACTGAGGGACAAATATTTCCATCCTTTCTCAGTAAAAGCAGCTTAGAGAATAAGACCTTGTCTACACTAAAAAGCTTTGTCAACGGTAGCTTTTTGGGTGATAAAAAAGCACTATAATTACAGCGCTCATACCCGGCCACACAGCACTCATTTTATCGCCAAACCACGTCCATACTTGGTGCTGTGATTCGACAGTGAGAGCAGTGCATCGTGGGCAGCTATCTCACCATGCAACTCAGCAGCTTCTGTCACTAGGAATTCTGGGGTGGGGGAGAGGAGGGCGGAGCACATGGGTGCTGGCTCAATGTCCCATGGTGCACTGCATTTCTGTGCCATCATTCATTGCATTGCTGGCAGCGACTGGTGCCATTTTTTCAACAGCTCCCCACCACTTGCTGCGTGCCCACCATCTCTAGCTGAAAAGATGGATCCTGCACTACTCTCCACTGTTGCTTTCAGTGTTCTCAACACATCGCAGCTGGTTGCGCAGTATATCATGAGCTCTGAATCGGAACAGGAATCTGAGGAGTCTGACCTGCTGAGTGACACTCAGACAAACAGCACCGCATTACTGTTGTCATTCATGGAGCATCTGCACATGGTGAACTGCCACTTCTCAGCACGTGAGAAGGTGCCCAGGTCTGGGATGACAACCAGTGGCTACAGAACTTTTGAATGTGCAAAGCCACCTTCATGGAACTGTGTGCAGAGCTAGCCCCTGCCCTGCGGCTCAAGCACACCAGAATGAGAGCTGCCCTTTCGGTGGAAAAGCGAGTGGCAATCGCTGTGTGGAAGCTGGAAACTCCAGACTGCTACTGGTCAGTCCATTTGGAGTCAGCAAGTCCATTTCTGGAGCTGTGTTATCGCAAGTGTGCAGGGCCATTAGTCACATTCTGCTGCGAAGGACTGTGGTGTTGGGCAATGTGCATGAAATAGTGGATGGCTTCGCAGCAATGGGATTCCCTAACTGTGGCAGGGCAATAGATGGCACACATATCCCAATTTTGGCACCGGACCATCTTGCGACAGAGTACATCAATAGGAAGGGGTATTTCTTTAGGCGCTTGTGGATCACCATGGGCATTTCATTGACATCACCTTGAGTTGGTCAGGAAAGGTGCATGACGCACTCATCTTCAGGACATTGGCCTGTACCAGAAGCTACAATCAGGGACCTTTTTCCCAGACAAAAAGATTCCAATGGGGGATGTTGAGATGCTCACGGTGACCCTGGGAGACCAGCCTACCCACTGATGCCATGGCTCATGAAGCCTTACACAGGCAACCTGGACAGCAACAAGGAGCTTCAGTAACAGGCTGAGCAGGTGCCAAATGACTGTTGAATGTGCGTTTGGTGGGTTAAAGGCATGCTGGAGATGCCTTTATGACAGGCTGGATTTAAAGGAGGACAATATTCCTGTGGTTATGGCCGCCTGCTGTGTGCTCCATAATTTATGTGACACGAAGGGTGAGAAGTTTGTCGCTGGGTGGACCGCCAAGGCAGATTGTCTTGCATCTGAATATGAGCAGCCAGAGGCCAGGGGTATTAGAGGGGTACAACGGATCATCCTCCAGCTCTACTTCCTCATTGATGACCTCTTTGTCGGGGCTCAGTCCAGTATCCTGTGGCCGCAGGGCTGTGGAGCTGTCTACAGGTGTCTTGGGGATGGAAGAGGGGTCGCCACTAAGCATGGATTCCAGCTCTTTGTAGAAGCAGCAGATCATTGGCTCTGCACCAGACTGATGGTTTGCTCCATAACCTTGTGGTAGCTCTGCCACAGCTCCTTGATTTTAGCTTGACAATGCAGCATGTCCTGCTCATAACCCTTCTCCACCATGGCATGAGAAATCTGGCAGTAGGTATCAAAGTTCCTTCAGCTAGAGCAGAGCTGGGACTGCACAACTGACTCTCCCCAAATGCAGATCAGGTCCAGCAGCTCTGGTGCGCTTCAAGCAGGAGAGCATTTTGTGCATGGAGCTGGTATGGTCAGCTAGGAAGATGAGATGCAAACTATCCACACTGACCAAGCAGGAAATGGAATAAAAATTTCAAACTTACCGTGACTGCAAAGGGGGTGGGCGGGTGGCTGCAGAGCAGCGGGGTGCAAATGGATGTCCAGATTGGTCAGGATTGGCATTGTGGGACATTTCTGGAGGCTGATTACCACAACAAGATGTTGAACAAAACCGGCCCCAGAACCGACCCCGTGGCACGCCATTTGTGACCGGCTGCCAGCTAGACATGGAGCCATTGATCACTATTCATTGAGCCCTTTGCTCTAGCCAGTTCTCTATCCATTTTATAGTCCATTCATCCAACCCATACTTTTTTAACTTGCTGATAAGAATACTGGGGGAGACCGTTATCAAAAGATTTGCTATACTCAAGGTATATAATGTCCACCGCTTTTCCCACATCCACAGAACCAGTCACCTCTTCATAGAAAGCAATCAGGTTGGTCAGGCATGACTTGCCCTTGGTGAATCCATGTTGACTGCTCCTGATCACCTTCCTCTCTTTTAAGTGCCTTAAAATGGATTCCTTGAGGACCTGCTCCATGATTTTTCCAGGGATTGAGGTGAGGCTGACTGGCCTATAGTTCCCTGGATCCTCTTTCTTCCCTTTTTTGAAGATGGGCACTAGATTTGCCTATTTCCAGTCATCTGGGACCTCCCCCTGTTGCCATGAGCTTTCAAAGATAATAGCCAATGGCTCTGAAATCACATTAGCGAACTCTCTCAGCACCCTCGGGTGCATTGCATCTGGTCCCATGGACTTGTGTATGTTCAATCTTTCTAAATAGTCCTGGACCTGTTCCTTCAGCACTGAGGGATGTTCACCTCCTCCCCATTCTGTGCCGCCCAGTACTTCTACTCAACAGTCCTCTTTATAAATCCAAAGATTACAATAGCCATTTTGGCTACAGCATCATGCTGGAAGCTCACATTCAGTGGGTTAACCCCCCTAGTCTTTTCGCAATCACAGCTTCCAAGGACTGAGTCCCCCATCCTGCAAATATGGCCTGCATTCTTGGTTCCAAGACACAGGACTTTACATTTGGATGTATTGACACACATAGCGTTGGCTTGCACACAATTTATCAAGATATCCAGATCACTCGGTATCAATGACCAGTCCTCTTCATTATTTACCACTGCACCAATTTTTGTATCATTTGCCAACCTGTTCAGTAATTATTTTGGGATTTTTTTACAGGTTATTGATAAAAAATGTTATATAACATAGGGTAAGGAACTTATTGCTGTGTGATGCCACTAGAAACACACCCAATTCAATGAGGATTCCATTTGCAATTGCATTTTGAGATCTATCCATTAGCCAGTTTTCAAGCCATTTAATTCAGATAGCTCTCCTGATTGCTCACACAGTCTCATGGCTGGTGTGCATGTTTTGCTTGCTATGCTACATTTCTATGTGAAAGCAGTCACAATGCGAAGTAACTTCCACAGGGAGAAGTGAGCTGCTTTTCCAGTCTGAAAGGGGTTTGCCAGATTTCCCAGCAAAACTGCAGAGCCACAAGGGGGCAAAGCAAGTCAGGATTTGGGGTGTCAGTCACACAGGCAGAATGCATTAGAGAAATGGTTCTCTGTTTGTACCATACTACAACATCCCCACTTTTTCATACCAGAACCACCTCGGAATGCACTCCCCCATCTGTCCATGATCTGCCTCCCTTCACCAACAGAGGTCACAAACCCAACACTTGTTTGCGACCGCAGGTTGAGAGCCCTGCCTTAGAGTCCTTCCACTCGTCTGCCCCATCTCCCTCTAGAGTTCCATACAGGAACAAGGGCAATATTTGAGGCTATCCCATTTTGCATGTCTCTCTAATATCCTGGGACCACCAAGACTACAGCTACACTGCATACATTTTGCATGCACAATTCTGATGAAGTTTACTTTCAACATAGAACATTAAGAACCCCTCCATGCTCCTCTGTGTTTGCCTCTGAAGAGTTGACCCAGTGGTTGAATTTACGGGTGTGTTTTTGCTTGGGGAGGTGCTCGATTTGTTTCTTGTAATCCCTTCAGATGCACAAACTGATTCAAATCCCTTCTGCCCCGCAGCATCATGCTTCCCTGGCTGGCTGGCTATTATTCTTTCTGGGAGGGAAAGAGGAGGGGGACTCTGAAAGGAGGTGAGAGAAGAAGGGGGAGTAGGATTTTAGAAGTCTCCATAGTCTTTTCCTTTCAGGAAACACATCCTGTTAACGTTTGACTGCTGTGGCAGTGGCTCTGTTTGTTGCAGTCGGCTACGCCCTGAGGCTCACCAAAAACAGCCACAAAAACAACCATTTCCTCTCTGTTGAGAGACAGAGGGGGAGGGAAAAAAAACTTCCTCCCAGCCGAGTTTCTGCTCTCCAGCCTCTGTCACTTGCTGCTCTGACAGCGCAAGAGGAACCCGAAAGGAGCAGATTCCTCAGGATACTCTAAACTTCCAGAGCGCCTTTGGGATGAATGCATTCGCTTCCAATTTGGCTTGGCTTCGAGAATGAAGTTTCCCTGTATTTGTGGGATGTTCTGAGTTCTGAGGCTATAAAGGCTTTCAGAGCTGCCGCTGCATGACTCTTATGCCAGTCTCTTTCTCTCTTTGCAGCTGCATTCTGAAGTGTTGAGGCATTGAGTCTGCAAGCATTTCAGCCCCTGGTTTCCCCAGGACAACCCAAGTTTTCCCACTTCAAGTCTCTGGATACTCTCTGGCTTTGCCTTGTCCCACAAGGAATGGACCTCCCTGTTCTTCAGTTCACTGGACTGGCTTTGCTCATCCAAGTGCAGGAAGGTGGATAAGACACAGCTTGGAAGGACAGAGACCTGCAATCTCTCCTTTGTGCTTGTATTTTATGGAATTCTCCTACCTACCTGAAGGTGCTTTTATCTGCTTGGTCAGAAACACTTTAGGAGTCGACTTTGAGAATGAACGGTGATGTTCTCTAGCCCTCCATAACATCATACGACAGCTGCCTCCCATTTCAAGTCCTACTTCAATGTGCTGCAGCACATCAGGACCTTGGATCTTCTGCAAATAGAGACTGGCAGATATGACTGTCCAGAAACTGGTAGCCACAGCTGTGTTGGTAGCCCTGGTCTCACTTATTCTTAACAATGCAGCAGCCTTTACTCCCAATTGGGTATACCAGACCCTGGAAGATGGGCGTAAACGCAGCGTGGGGCTATGGAAGATGTGCTGGCTGGCAGAGAAGGGGAGAGGTGCTGCGGGCACAGGCACCAGACATGGGCAAGGGGAGGAGCGAGAGTGTGAATCCCTTGGCTGGGGTTCAGAATCAGCTGGGCTCCAGGAATCTCGTAGCACTGTCAAACGTAAGTCTCATGTTTTGTCTCCTGTGTTAACTTTGGATTATGATTTCTAAAGCACCACTGGTGTGCATGGCACTGTCTAGACAAAGTCCCTGTTCTGAGGAGCTTACAGTCTAATGGACTGAAACTGAGAGGTGCTGAAGTCAATGGGAGTTGTGGATTCTCAGCTTCTCTCAAGATCAGGCCACAAATAAACAATAATGAGACCAATTACAAACAAGTCAACAGAAAGTGATGGCCTCTAGACTAAGTATATGATATCTCACTAGCTAGTTTGCAAGACTGGGAAAAAAAGGCTAGCAAAATGTGCACTAGAAATAATACTTCTAGGAACCACAAGTATAGAGCTTTGAGACACACATCCAGTAGCTTCTCTAGAGCTTCTGCTCCCCATGACTTCCCCATTCAATTATAAGACTCTGCTGCAGGCTCAACCCTTCCTTCTAAGCATAGCAAACACTTGACCAGGTGGTGGTGGCTTTTTAAAAATAGCATCTAACTAACCAGAATTCAGAAAGAAATAGGCAAAGTCTCCAGACACAGATAACAAGTGTTACTAGTTTCCATCCTCACTTATTCTCTGCTGAGGAGGGGAAAAGGGATCGTGAGATCTTGGGTAGATTAAAAAATATAAAATGGAGAAGGGTCATGGTGAAGGAAATATGTTTTTCTTGGTGGAAAAACAGACTGCTAATACTCTGCCAGAGGAACATCCAAATCACTAAATACCACATTTTTGTGGCTTTGCAAATTCAGAGACTCTCCATGGGATGTATGGAATGTGTCTGGGTTAACTGCGGGGGAGCTATTTAAAAGTTATGGCTAAGACAGAACTGACAAGCCAACTTGCAGAACAGTAACAGCATTATCTGCATAATCAAGAGTGCAGTTCATTAGACATCTTTACTACATTAAGGGCCAGATCTTGCTCTCACTTCAGGCATAACAGTAGGATTGGGCCCAATCAGTAACATTCAATTCTGCTACAAGTGCAACACTAAGCTGCTGACAGAGTTTCACTGCAAACTTCTGTTTTTAGCAACTAGGGTGAAAAATTGAGACAGAGAGTAGGAGAGAATAGACACCTATATAAGAAAAAGCCCTGAATACTGGGACTGTCCCAATAAAATCAGAACACCCTATTGGCAGTTGACTTACCTGTGAGCACTGGGGCTGGAATAAAATTTGATAACAAAAGCTCAGAACAGGAATGCTTTGGGTCTGCTCATTTTTTAAGCCATATTAAACAGTAATTTAATTGCATCCTAGAAATGGAAAGTATCAACAGCTGTAAAATTGATGTCACACCCCCCACCTCACAGGATTGTCTACAGCTTTGTCCATGTTTGAATGATGTTTGTGAAGTGAATGTAGGTCCTTGAAAGGTGAAATTAAGTACAAAGTATTATTAGTAAAAGAAGAAAAATAGATGTGGGTGATTTCAGATGGGCTGTTTTTGGTTTTGTTTTGTTTTAAAACAGTTAGTTTTTTAAAATTAAGTTTTGGAAGCATCTAGTCCAGAATGTGGACTGTTGCCCACGCCTTTTCCAAACTTAAAATGAAAAATTGAAAAACTTTCTTTTTTTTTGCAAACAGTGCTTTGCTGTACACATATACTATTTCTTTTTAATAAAAAAAATCATATTTTTGCACGTGCCAAATGTGAGCCTGTGCAGACATCACCTTCAAATGGAACCTTCCTGAGCTGTTAAAAGACCATAAGAGCTGATTTTTTAAAGTAATTGATCCTTAATAATGCCATAGAACTAGTTACAAAAATAATATGAATATCTTTAATTACATCAATGGAGTCATTGCACTCCATCAGGCTAACAATCTAGGCTTCACCTCCAAAAAATTGCACCCTGTTTACTAAAAAGTGGACATTTTGCACACAAGAGCATGTGAGAGCTCTTGGCACACATGGCAATTTGAAACCATGTTAACTAGTGTGTGAATGTCTTGTTCTGCCCCATTCAAAAAAAGGGTGGCTCTACAAAAGCTGTCATACAAGCATCAGTTTCACAGAAGAATTTTGTGGGCAGCAATTTCTCACCTATTAAAGCAAATCTTGACTAAGAATATCTAGAGGACAGAAAAGTGCATAAATTATAGCAGGAATAAGTCCAATCACTTATTTTACTTGCCAACAAACATCCCCAAGGGTTTGAATTTAAATAAGGTCCCTTAAGACTCAAGAATCAATTCTCTCTCTCCGAGGGAGCAAAATTTTAGATAAAAAGATCATTTTGAATCTCCATAAAGGGATTTTTAAAAAAAAAACAGGTCATTCAATTCTAATAGTAAAAACTTCAAATAAGAAATCTTGTCAGCAACAGTCTTACTGAACAAGACAAAGACAAAGATGTTTTTCTGAGGACCTCACAGCCAGTCCCTATGGCCCTGGCTCTGCATTCATTACTCAACAACAGGTCCTGTATTTGTTTTTGTGTTTCTAGAGAGTACTGCTCTAATAGTAATGCATGTATTGTTTTAGTAAGACATGATAATATTCTCGTCTGTTAGCTGTAGATAAATCACAAACACATATACACAAACACACTGAACAACCTCTGAATCAGTACATTTGTTCCTTAAAAGTGAAGATGTGGTTTAAAGTTTAACACTTTGGATATATGATCAAAATTATAATAATCCAAATTAAACTGCATTTCAGTGCCACTTGAAGACTGACAAACAGAAAACATATGGTTCTGATTAAGTAATACAAAAAAGGTTACAGCAACTCATGTCTCCATTGCTTTTTAAATATATTTAGATATATTTTCAATATTCAAATATTTCATATTTGGGGTTATTTTCCTTGCAAAACCTTTGCGAATGAGTATGTACATATGCTGACAACTTCCATTTAAATATTATAGTATGTAACTAATAGCCAATCGATTAAACTACTACAAGGTCAATTAAACTACTACAAGGTTGTCCAAATCAAATGGGGGAAGTATGCACTAATGTGTATGTTCACAACACAAGTGTATGGCACATTCTTCCAAACTTATTTTATAGTGAGAACAACTTTTGGGCCTGATCCTGCCCCCTCTGAATTAAATGGCAAAACTCCTGTGGACTCTAATGGCCTCAAGAAAGCTGATTTCTCTGTTATACATGTGGCCAGGCCATGTGATGTTTCAGAACTCCAATCCACTATGTCAGAACTTGCATATACTTTTACTGAAAATAAATAAAAAGAAATTCAAACACAGAAATAATGGTTAATGTCTTGCTTAAACTTGGAAAGTAAAAATTCTATTCAGCATTTGTATGATACTTTGTGTTCAAACTGCTTTACAAACATTAATTCATCTTGTCACTGCTCAAGGAGGTAAGCAAGAATCACCATTTTAAAGATGGGGAAATTGAGTGGATAAGCAATTTGTCCAAGGCCACACAGTGTGTCAATGGCAAAGCTGGGACTACAATCCGTATCTACCAACTTCCTGTCCTCTATGTAATCCACTAGACCATGCTGTCTCTCTGTAAATCCAAGGGGAAAGTCCATTCCCAACACACCTGGGACCTGATTCTCCACTCACTAACACTTGTGTCAATCAGTGGCAATTCCACTATCGTGTAAAACCAGCGATGTGAGGGGAAAACCCAGCCCTTGGTGTTCAAATCCTGCAGCAAATATGGGGTTTTGTCAAAGGCAGCAACGGGCAGTAAGTGATGCTGAATACCACAGAAGCCTATGCATTCATTTCAGAGTTTGTTAAAAGACGGGCAGCGTAGTTGCCTAAGGAAGGGAACTGCTGGTATTGCACTATGCTTGAGCAAACTGCATGGCACCCTAAGGGAACCATCAACCTGAGGAGGGCAGTTGGTGCCTTCTGACTCTGTCCTATCTCAGTACTACATGGGAACGGAAGGTCAGATTTAGGTTACACTGAGGCCTCTGTGGAGGCCTGGGAGTTGGAGCTTCTTTGAAAAATCAGTGCATCAGCAGATAATTTGGCCACTTTGGCTATGCTCCATTTTAATGAGTACCACTTATTTTCAGTGCTGTGCTGTCCTCAGCCCCCGGTAAGTGCAGCATGCAGATGCTTCTCACTGACGCAACTAGGGCCTTTGGTGAAGTTGTTACTCCCAGAGATCTCAGCAGCTATTTACGGTGGCATAAATTCTGTCAACATTTACGCCAGTGGTGAATTTGGCCAAGTGTTTCTGCTGTAGTAGAGAATTCCTTGGTATTTGTGCTTTTATGGCAATACTTCTTTGTAACCATCCTGAGATTTTTAGAGCAACACTCGTGCTCCTAGTGCTGCGGAGTAGAGATTCACATTTTTTCTGCAAGGCAGGCACATTTTCCACAAACTCCAGAAAGACAGAGGAAGAGTACTTCTCTCAGTCATTGACCAGACTTTGTGGGACTTGGTTTCAAAAGCTGGTACATATAGTAAAGATTTAGAAGACAAGGAGAGGCAACAGAGGTTGCAGAAAAGTGGGGCTTCGAGGAAAAGATCAGGGATAAAAGGAAAATGTCTAGAGAGAAGAATTCTGTGAAACAGCAAATCTGTATGCCTAGATCTCAATTTGGCAGATCAAGTCAATGATTAGTGAATGAAGGTTGCTCTTTGTACTAGACACGTAGAGTTCTAACACGCTGGAAATGTTTGTGAGAAAGAGTTGATCAAAGGGCAATTTTTATGCACTTGGAATCAGCAAAGGAAATAATGAAAAATGGAGCAAGTAATTATGGCAGCCATGGGTAGCAGGTATAGAAGGGCAGGAAAGGCTAAGCCTCCCCTGGTGCAGCCACTGCTGACTCACCAACAGATGCCTGGGCTGTGGCAGCCCCACCCCTTCTCCTCCCTGTTGGGATGGTGGAAGTTTTTGCTTATTTTCGCACCATGAAGGTTCCCAGGCAGCTCAGGAGGCGGTATCTGCTACTCAGCTTCCTGGGTCCCTCAGACTCCCCAGAGAGATTAGTTATGAACTCAGGAAGCTGAGTAGCAGATACCATCTTTGGAACAATTTACCAAGGGCCATGGAGAGTTCTCCATCACTGGCAGTATGTTTATCTAAAAGATCTGCTCTAGGAATTATTTTGGGAAAGTTTCATGGTCTGTATTTTACAGGAGGTCAGACTAGATGATGACAATGGTTCCTCCTGGTCTTGCAATCTATGAAAATTCAGGAGATTAATGGCTGACAGTAGCAGAATAGCAGTTTGGAGTAACCAAATACACCTTGTTTTGTACAACCAGCTGATTCACCATAGCAGCATAAAATACACGCTCAACAGTGGTTTAGTGGTAATCCTCTGCACTAGCATGTGGAACACAAGACAGTTATTATCGGTCCCCAGGTCAAGACACTGCACCATCATGCTCTGACATTGGTGGGAAGCATCATATCACACAAGCGCTTTGATACTACAGCAAGAGGTGCTATAGAAATCTCCGAGAGAGATTAGATAAACAATCTTGATCCCTATGGTCAAATCGGAGAGTCCTCCTTGGTTGGACACTTGCTGTGACCTAGGGCCGAAAGGTATAGAAAGATTAAAGTAGAAGAAATGGGAATCCTCTGAGCGATACAAGGAAGTCCCCTAAAAAACAAAAAATTCTACGCATAATAGCCTAATGGTCTATGTAGTGTAGCTGTTCATTAACCACATCTGAGCCAAGATTCCTGTTACATATTGTATATACATTCCATTTACTCTAGGTTTTACAAGAGGAAGGTCAATATTTAATCCTCCCATGCCCCCAGCAAAATCCCTTTAAGTATCTGTAGCTGAGCCAAGCCACAGATTCACTCATTGGAGAAAAAAAAAACAAGGCAGCCATTAGAAGACTCTCAAAATACATTCCATTTTGCAGAGCTGGAATTAAAAAGTATGTGAATGTAAGTGTGCGTGTGAGCCAGACAATAAAGTGAATTGGGAGTTGAAGTGTCAGTGTAGACTAAGTGAAAATAATATCTCTGTGAACTGGAATGATTCTGAAATAGTGCAACACAAAGCTAAACCTGGGCAGTGTGGCTTTCTAGGGGAAAGTACCTGGCCATATTCCTTGCCTGGTCTTACTGAACTCTTTACTTATGACCAGGGTCACAAGCACAGGGGTAAGTACAGCAGTCTAGAAATCCCTAATGTAGAGAAACTTTAGGATTAGTAGTTGCAAGTCAAGAGTTTTGCCATGACACTGATCCTATCACCACTGAGAACTCAGATGAGACTTCCCGTCTTCAGAGCATTTTACAAACAATTAATTAGTTTTCACAACGCTCCTGCGAGGAAAAGAAGTTAACTGACTTGTCAAAGGTCACAGAGAGGTGTAGAGTCAGAGCTGGGATTAGACCTCAGAAGATCCTTCCCCACAGTCCTGTGTTGAGATCACTGAATTTGACCTAAAGAGGCAAGTGTTGTCGAAATGATGTGCTCGGGCACAGGTTCAATGGGGCAGAGGGTGCTTTTCTTGTTCAGGTTATCGCTGTGGCCATTGAATGCACAGCAGGTCACTTCGACAGTGCAGTGATGATGGCCATAAAATAACTGGATGGATGTGTCGGACTTACTCAGAAAGGTAAGTCACATTCAATCCCTTCCTGTCCAAAGAATGTTAGCAACATGTTGGTGTTTCAAGGATAGGGAGGGGTATAGAATAGGGTAAACTTTACTGATTCCTGAGGGCCCTGGAAGACAAAGAAAACACCAGTAGTAGGAGGCTTATTTCAAATACAGACGCACAGATCAAGACAGCTCTTTTTTATTGTAATTCTTACAAGCAAGTATATCCAGTGATGGAGTGTAGCACAATATCATGACTTTCTACGTGACTTTCACAAGCGCTAATATATAAACACCTGTCCAGCCTCAATGTATGATTTACACAAGCACATTTTCACTATGAAATATGGGGATGAGGTCAGGGTACAGCTCAGTGTGGGAATAAGAAACTGAAAATTGTTTACAGTGACAACGATTCAGACAATGTCCGTGTCCATTAGGCATGTCTCTGATGCTTCTGTCTGGACAGTAGCCAGGCCCAGACTGGCAGCTGAAGACGATTTTAGACATCTATTACTTGCTCTGCCTCCCACTGTACTCAGTGCATACAGGCTGAAAGAGGAGGATCACAGCATTTTGGGAAGTCAGTATGTACCATACGATTAAAAGAAGTCAGGAGCTTCAGATTTACAAGGCTGTCTGAAAACTGACTGAGATATTGTACTTGGGCATAGTGAGGTCATATGGTTGACAGCACTGGAGTGTCCAGGGCCACATCTAGCTTCTGAGATATAGTGAATATCTAAATAAGGGAAATACTTAATACAACATCAGGGAGCCGAGTCTCCCCCTCCGCCGCCGAAATTGACAAGGCAGAGTCAATTTCAGGGCGGAGAGTAGTCTGAAGTTCAGAATAGGTTCTTAAATATCACCTGCCTTTATAGAACTGGTTACTGGAAATTTGGGATATCATCACTGCCAACATCCCTCACATTTCTGTCCTGTACTGTGGCTGCCTTCCTCCTCCTGCAGCCTAGGTGCCTGCAGTGAGAGAGCATTGAGCGCCCCTGAGAGACTGTCTGTGCTCAGTTCTGGAATCTAGCATCACATTACCAGCTCCTCAGTGGCCAGGAAGAACAATTGCAGTGAAAACTGCAGCCCTGAGTGGGAGCATTTTCACTCCTCTGTGGGATTGCACATGCCCAGTCCAGCACACAAGAGCTGAGGGGATGGAGCATGCTCAGTGCAGCCAGACCCTGCAGGGAATTAGGCTACTGAACTTCATGAAGTCTCTGCCGAGCATATGTGAACTAAGATTTTTCAGAGGCTTATAGCTTGGGTGAAATTTGGCGAATTTTCATGGGAATCACCAAATGCACATCCCAGACACTTTGGTAACCCCCCAACAAAATCCCAAGTCCTCACCCCAAAGCATGGAGGTTCTAGAGCTTCTCAATAAAATGTTTTTAAGATTCTTTTTTAACATGGACAAATAATGTATTTTTCCTAATTTTGTTTTTGGAAACAGGCGAATCACTTCAGCTACAACTTTCACCAAAAAAATCAGCCTGAGGCAGACACCCAGCATTGAAATTTTCAGCCTGAAAGTTTAAAGTTGGGCAAAGTTATAAACAATCAAACACGGGGTCTTTTAATGGGACGTTCTGGGCAACATTAACTATTACCACTACCAGCTCTGCCTATAATAATTCTTGAGGATATTTAATGTTTCAAATTCCGAAAGACGGGAAACATGTTTTAACCGTACTTACTCCCCAATGTAAAATTCTCTGGAATCACATAGCATTTCTGAGAATGATCAGATACCTCAATGTATACATTCAATACATTGCTTAAATAAGTAAAAAAAAAAAAAAAAAAAAAAAAAACAGCAGCACATTTTCAAACATTCAGGACCATTTTCAAAACTCCTCTTACCCCAAACTTAGCAATCGTTGAATTCCTCACTGAAAGCTGCTGCCAAGCTTTTGGTGTTTTTTGCCACTCAAAAACAGATTAAACAAAAATATTTTAAAAGCAAAAATATATGTATTATGTTCAGATTCATAGAACTCAAAATTAGCTGAACTAGATTTAGTTCAAATTCCATTAACCAAAAAATAAGTTATCTTTAAACAGATATCAAACAGGATAAATTTCAGTATCAAAAGAAAATTCAAGTTTAAATCAACCCAAATAAGGGTTTAAGTTTAGAATGACCAGCTGCATCTCAACTGTCGCGACAACAGGATACCCACTAATAAAAGCCTGTTACTGTACATGTAACAGCCAAGCCTAGCAGTTTATTTCTCAACACTCAGTTGTGCATGCCCACAGATCCAATGAGGATAGGAAAGTGGAAGTCACTGGAGCTTGCACTTTGTCAGGTTGTTCACGCTATCGATACTTTAGTAAGGACCAGTCTACATTTACCTTTGGGATTCGGCGGCAGTTGATGGAAGATACGCAAGTGACGTAAATCACTTGTGTATCTCCCATCGACTTTGCGGCGTCTGCTCCGTGCACCGTCCACATGGCACTGAGTCAACGGGAACAGCGCTCCCTTCGACGCAGTACTACACCACTTACCGGAGTTGTTTTCCTGTGTCGATTGCTGGATCGACTGAGTGGGTCAAACCGCTCAGTCGATCCAGAGCAATCGATCTGATGTTAGAGAATTTGCCGCAATCAGTGTATACCCAGCCTAAGTTACAAAAGCTGGGCTGAGGCTTTTGCTAAATATTTTTTCACTATAAGTAAATAGAGGGGAGGTGTCTTTAGGGGAAGGCTTTAAACAAACTTTTTTTAAAAATCAGAAATTGTTTAATCTTCTCCTTACATATTTTTAATTTTGATAAGTAAGGGCCTCATTTTAAAGTTTGGAATCTGAGCATTAAAATGATTATTCTTGCCATGATAAGTCAATGTAGAAAGCGGGGGGGGGAAATCAGGACAATCTGATTTTTAAATGAGATCATTCTGCCTCATTATTCCAGAACACTGCAAAATTACTGTCTAATATGACTAACCTACATTTGCAGAGCACAAATATCTCTGGGGATGTCATCTGACATAATTAAAAAAAACTGCTGCTCAAGAATAGAAAAATCAAATCAACATTTCTAATCAGATGGATGTATCTGGTTTGGGAAATGAGGGCGGAGATGAGGAATTTGAGTTGGTTGTCTCCTGGGAGTTTGGGTGCTAAACAGAGATTGAACTGATTCTGCTCTGTGTTTTGCAATTTAAACAAAGTAGCACTGACCAGCCCAGTGGATTACTCTGCCAAGTCTGATTTTCTCTTAATTCCATTCCTCTCTGGCAGTAAATTCAGAGAAAAGAGTGGGAGCACTTTGCATTGCTCAGCAGTGACCCCCTTGGGCTGTTTTTGGACCTATTCAATGCCTATCACAAGGGAGGCATGTTTAGTCCTTTTTGCCAAGTGGATATTGGCTGTTAAATGGGATCTTAGAGGGTGTAGGCGAGGGGAGGAACAGGGAGATTCTCAAAAGTCTGCCAGGGATGCACTGGACTCCTGTTAATCACAACTCCTATGGTAGCGGGATGCAGAAAGCTGTAAGTTTGGGCTCTTGGTGGCAGAAGGATGAACTCCTTTTATGATGTCCAATCCAGTTTCTATTTAACTTTCAGTCTAGTGTTTGATTAGAACTCCAGATGTCACTCAGTCTTAGTCTGCACTCCTAACCAATGGAAATTCCTCCAATAGTTAACGTCAAAGGCAGGGCCATAACAGCAATGAGTTCAGAACAAAAGAGATGGGACGACCAAAAAAAATATCTTTGTCATCCGGACAATCTTAGACAATAGATTTTAGAAGTTAATGGTTATCACAAATGCCACCAGTAATTGTGAGAACTAAAGTCCTGCAAACGTCATGTTTCAGAAATCATGGCAAATACAAATCCTCCTGAAAAACTGATACAAGTGTTGAAGGGTCACAAGAAGGTTATTTGTAGGATCACAGCAATGGCAAACATACTAGAAAAGACAGGGGAGTTTGTAAAGATTAAAGTATCAAGTTCTAAACTCATGGTTATTATAAAATCTTCCATGTATAAGTTGTCAGAGTTTACACTGGAAATGAACTATTGCTGAGCTCATGGCTATTATAAAATGTAAAGCAGAAGCAGACAGTTTATAAAGATCATGAACTGAATATTTCAAGCTTCACAGTTGTTACAAATGTTCACATCTTTCATAAAGCCTGGCTAGTTACTCCTTGGTACACACAGAAAAACAGCACTATGGCTTGCACTCCCTTAGTGTAACTGATGGGGGAAGGCATCTGTAAAATCTACCAGTGGAGGATGAGAGAGGATGCACTGAATTCTATGGCAGCCTAGTCAGCCTTCCTCCCTGATGTGCACTGCCAACTTTTTAGGGTACATTGACTGCTTCATAGAAAGGAGCCTGACTGCTTTACACAAATAAAACATCCTCTCCTGATGGGCTTTCCATTGGCACAGTCTGAGTCTGGGGTTACAGAAGGAGAACCACCCCGGGCAGAATCAAGCCCAATGAAGGTTATAATTACCATTCACTGGAATAGAAGGTAACAGTTTACAGAGCGGTATTTCTACATGTAAAGCTATGACAAACTCCACAGAGAAGCAACAGAATTTATAAAGGCTATTGGCTGCCATTTTTGCTTTAGTTATTAGTGAAGAGGGAATCGTTTCAGTTCTAGAAGAATCCTAGTAAACAGGCTACATTAGGAATACAAGCAATTGTATCATAATACGAATATGCTGTTGTCACTGCATAGATCATAAAATCACTGACTTGGTAGATTTCATGAAATCATGACACTTATTTCTTCCCTTATTCTATATTCTCTCTTCATCATCCTGCTGGGTTTCCATCCCGAACCACATTTGACCTTCCTTTTAATATACAAGCCATTGGTTACATTTCTATACTTTGTACAGCTAATTATATTGATTGAACTGGCATTCCTAAATTCATAGCTACTATAATCTCTGTGAAGAAGACAAGAGCTTTTAATATCTGTAAACCAGCTATTTTTGTATTCAAGGCTATTACAGACTCCCCAGCTGTCAAAAGCATTTAATGATCATGAACTAATTATTTCTGGGCTCACAGTTACTACAAATCCTGCAGGAAGCCGATGGGAGTTAGTTATGGTTGCAAATTAGCTGTGTCTGGACTCTTGTCTACAATAATTTCTGTGGTGAAGCCAAAAGGCATATATTTGCTGTTACTGGGCTCATTGTTTTATAAGTAAGACATGAAAGACATGTTCATTAAGACAAAGTCACAGTGTTTCGATGCTCATGGGCATTACAAATACCAGGGATGAGCAACAGGAGTTTTACAAAGTGTAGCAATCTTGTATTTCTCAGCTCATGGTTACTACACATTCCAAGGACAAGCCAGCAGAATTTATTATGTGGGATCCAAGTACTGTCTGGGTTCATTGCTATAGTTAGACAAATGAAAGGACTTTAATAATACTGGTTGTGAACTAACCATTTCCAGATTCACAGTTGTTACAGACTCATCAGACAAGCTAAAGGCCTTTATAATATTATAAATAGTGGGGTCTCAGGAAGCCAGATTCTATGCTTGTGATAGAGGTATGACACTTGCAACATTCATCAAGTTTTACTGATATTTATAAAGCCCAGCAGGTGTCTGCTGATGGTTTTAGTGTCTTCCAAAGAGTTTCATGACACTTAACGTTCACTATGGAGAGACTGCTTACTGATCTCAAAACTAAGGAACTGCAATTTCAAAATTAGCACTGAATCTTAACATAAAATTTACTTTGACTGGTCCTTACTTTTGAATGAAGGAAGGTTCCTCTGCTCTCAGAAATGGATTCATTAGGAAAACCAAAACTATATGCATTAGGGCCATATTCTGCTAACCTCCTACTGAACTGATTTATTTCAATAGTGCTTCAAGGGCATGTTTACACTACACATATAAATTGACCTATGTTAGTAATTACTCCAGTTGTTCATGTCCACACTTCTGTTGGTGGTGCCTCCCCAAGAGTGTTCCATTCACTTAAGAGGGGCAGTGTGGGAGCAGGGGAGCAGGCAGAGAGCAGGGAGCCTCCGTGCAGCAGCCAGGCTCCCTGGGGGGGCCAGAGCCTTCGTGCAGCAGCCAGGCACCATGGAGGGCCTGGAGCCTCCGTGCAGTAGCCAGGTCCTGCTGGAACCTGGGGGGTAGCCCGGCTCAGAGCGGACAGCCCAGCTAGGTATAGGGAGCAGAGAGCCTGGAGGGTCAGCCAGGCTGTACCTGGAGACTCCAACGTGCCCCAGGGTTACAGCCGTCTTTCTTGTCAATTTCATGGTGTAAGTAACACCCAGTTACTTACTGTCTATACAGACACTGCATCGCCCTAACTACAATGACATAAGCTCTGTACCGCTCATGGAGGTGGAGTTATTAAGTCAGTGTTGGGGGGCACTTACATTGGCAGGAGCAAGGGCAGAGAGTGTATGCTGACATAATTAGATTGACGTAAAGTACTTTACGTTGGCCTAATGCAGTAGTGTAGCCCACACCCAAGATATAGGGTTCTCCATTGTGAATAAAGGTGGCAGGATATTGCTGTTAACATCTAACGTTAGCATATCAGCATTCCACTGTATATTACTTAGTGTGCTGCACAGGGGAAAAATTGGGTTCATGCATTTTTATAACTCAAAAGGAGACCTGAGTGGCTTTATATTTTAAAAAAGTTTGGTTTTTTAATTTGTTTTAGAAACATCAAAAATATTAAGTCTCGTCTTCCTTGCTTTGCTGGAAGCCTTCTTGGAGGATCAGGGAACTGGCTGGGAGCTTTCTCAGACCATGAGTGAGGTTGCAGGGTGCTTAATCTCTGGCAAAAAGACCTTTCTTTCCAACTATTTGTGAGGCATTTGGGTTAAGCAAATGTTAATCAAATAATCAAACAAAAATAAAATTTTAAACATTCTGACTAAACTCTCTTTTCCTTCTCTATTGCTTGGCTTTCACTTCCTTGGTACTTGCACTATTCATTCTCCAATCATCCATGGATTGCTCCAGGAAAAACCAGTTAGACAAGTTCTGCCTTTCTAACAAAAACAATCTAGCAGGAAAAAAACCTGACATAACCCAAAAAAACACCTCCTTTAGGGGTAAATCTCTTTCATGTATTCTTTATACGGTATTAATAAAGAGCGGCACACGCTTACTTTTTCACTGTGCAGGTTACGTCTTACTGTACAGGTTATGTTTTACGTCTTTTGATAGGTTTATTCCCTTTTGGGCATTCATACAAGGGTTTCACTTCACTATATTTCTTAATAGATTTTGGTACACACCAACTTTTTAAACCCAACTTACACCTTTCACAGAGGTTCATGTTTCAGTGGACTCCACTGAGTTTTATTAGTTCTCAACAAATTTCCTAGCCTTGTTCCTCACTGCCCCAGGGCGTGGGCACCATACATCGCATGGACTTGTCAGAAACCAATAAATAAACGGTGAGAACTGGGAACAAGCCACTGCAAAATCATGGAATCTTGTTACCAAAAATGTTTGGGAAAGAGCAACCCAAGTGAAACAACAGCTGAGAATTAACCCTTCTGTGACACTTTCATCACAGAGAAAATCTCAGATCCTAGCATCTAGTGCACTCACATTATCCATCCATAACCAGCTATGTCACCTTTGACAATTCTGGTGAAGAATAACATTTGGTGCCAATATAAACACTTCCCTTTCCCAAGTGTGCCCATTTACATGGCAAGCCATTCCTATTTCAGAGCACCAGTGGCACATTAGCATGGGATGTTGTGTTGGCACAATGACATTTATGAAGCCCATCTTTAGCTAGAAAGGAAGGAAAAGATGAAAACAGGACATCCATCATGTTAACAGGAAAAGAAGAAGAAAAACACCATCAACTTGACTAAAAGTAGTAAACTTTGCAAAGAATACAGTCTATTCAGTAACCAGCTAGGAAATGTGTTCATTTTTATTACATGCCCATCCTGGCATTCACATATTTATATCCATGATTAATTCTATATTTGTGCTGTATGTTTTAATATTTACAAATTACAATACTGCACAGGACAACTATAGATCTAATTACATATGCAAATAAATGCCTGCACACAACATTTGAACACTGTATTACAAGAAAACTGCAACAACCCCAGAAATGACTGTCCTTTCACCCTCAGCTGACTCCCTTCACAAACATCTAGAAAAAGAGGATGCCTGGTAAATCTACAGACCTGGGCTCTGATAGACTAGGACAGAGAGCAAACTTTAGTAGTTGAGAATCCCTTCAGTAATGTCCTACCTGGCACGCTCCCTTAAACAAAGGAGGTGCAGGCTTTAGCCCATCAGCTTGTCTCAAATGCAACATTATTATACTGGGAGAAAGACATTATTATACTGGAAGTTCAAAGCAGTAAGTTTGCCTTGGGAGCTATTATTATTTGAATTACAGACATTGCGTTAGGTGCTGTACAAACACAGAACAAAAAGATGGTCCCTACTCCAAAGATTTTGGGCTTATAATTATGGATAGAGCAACCAGAAGGACAAACTTTTTTTCTTTTTGAAGACTATCCTAGAAAACAGTCTATTTGCTTTATACACAGGCAGTCTACGTTGAACAGATTATGACAGATTTCTGTGTAACTGAAAAGCAAGATTCATTAGCTCCTCATACTAGAGGGCACTGGTTCTTAGCCTAATCATGAATGTAGATCAGAATAAGAATTTGTTATAAGTTGGGATAAAATTAGCAGACATGGAGCTTCTGAAGCATTTTTTCAGGAACTGGCAACTCTGCCATGGCTTCTCAGTGGAGTATTGCTTTTCAACCCCAAAGATTTTATTTTAAGTTGATGCCTTTCCTCTCTCTTTGTGTGTCCCCTACAGTGCAGTTTGACATGATGCGCGCCTGTAACCTAATCGCTACTGTTGCCTTGACTGCTGGTCAGCTCATCTTCGTCTTGGGCCTAGTGGAACTGCCTATTATTTCACAAGATACCCAGTGGTGGGAGGAAGCCATAGCTGCCGTGTTCCAACTTGCCAGTAAGTACTCTTTTTGCACATGGAGAAGGACCTGGTTTCTATCTAGCTTGGGACAGGCAGAGATTTCTCCTTTACAAATCCTCTAGAATAAACAGAAGAGCAATAGGGCTTGAATTCCAAAGTAGATCTCTTCAGATGTTTACTATCCCTTAATAGTTCTCTCTTCATATTAGCTCTTTGATTTACAAGCATCTGCAGAACACAAATAGGAGATTATTTCTTGAACAGATCTAACTAAATCCTCAGACAATCAAGAAAACCAGTCACTGTGTAGCTCTCATTAGTAAAGAAGGCAAAAACACAAGGAAACACACTAGAAGCCAAATACCTCAGAATTTAATAAGACTAAAAATACCAGAGGAACTGTAGGGAAGCGTAAAGGTGGAACAGAATTAATTTCTGCAATCATATTGCCATGTGATTATATGCCTTTACTTAGTCCATGGTGATCTGCTGGATTGCAATGAGTGGTAGTAAAGAAAACTACAAACTAAAGAATGAAGCACCTTGGAAATACTGATAATTATAAATAAAATTCCCACAGTAACTCTCCTGGATAAAAATTGTATACAAAATCCAGTGGACAAAGGAGGAAATGGTTTCATCTCTACTCCACAGTGAAACCACTGGCATCAAATCATAACCATTTTACATTAATGGTTTACTACATAAATCAGTCAATCCGTGTTTACTAAACAAGGCACCCAATCCTATAAGACATCCATGCACGGAACGGTCTTTGAATAGAAGTTCCATACACAGAGGGCTTATAGTATTTGCCCCAAAATGTTCCATTAAATGGAAAAAACATGTTAATGTAATATTAATGCATGTTAAGGTCGTAGCCTGATTCTTCAGTCTAAATTCACAGCAGTAGCTCTAAATCAGTGAAACTCCACTGAGCCCACTAGAATATCCACTGGCACGAACACTGGGCTTACAATGACTCTGGGCTTACACTGTTGTAAGTAATGTCAGAGACTAGTCCAGAAAATTCAAAATGATGGTTCCCACAGCAATAATAATTCAGTTGCCTCTGCAGTGCCACTGGTGGGGGACAGCTGAGACACCCCTTCAAGCCTGCTGGGATGTAAACTCCCACTAAGGAGAAGGGACGGCATGAAGCACACACAGATACGTTCATTTCAGCTGTAATACACTCAGTTTCTGAGTCCAGTAAGACCCCCCAATGCACTTGTGCAACACTGCCAAGAGCCAGATCCACAGCCTGAGCACAGCAAGATCTGCACGCAGCCCTCTCTTGTGAGCACACTGCTTTTGAAACTTTTGGATGTCTTTTGTCCAGTTCTTTCTTCCCTTTGGTGTGAGGTCTGCCCTTCTCTCCCTCTCTCCGAAGCTCAGCATGCCTGTTTTCCACAGATAGGAAATGCATTCTGGCTCTGTTTAGATTTGTTGTTTCATTGACAAACAGTGCAGCAGAGTGCCGTGTGCCTTTCTTCTACCAAGGCTGCTAATTTTAGACTGGGCTTTTTTTTCCCCCCTGTGCTGGAGTCTGTTTTAAACACAGTCAGAGAGAGACTGAAGGGCGCCAGGATATCCCGACACAGGAGAAGGAAATGCCTGCTATTACCTGTTATGCAAGCTGAACCTTGAAATCCCCAGAGCTGGGAGGGGAAAAGGGAGGAAAGCCAGAGTCAGAACGATTAGCAAAATGTTAATGAGAATAGCAAAAGAAAGCACAAACGAACTCCTGGACTCAACAATCTATACTCAAAAGGTGTGAAGAGAGGGACTTTGGCAGCTAGCAAGAGTTACAAAGAAAAACCATCAGCCGTCTAAATCAGAAGGCTCCTGTTTGCAGAAGTGATGTGATGAGTCTCATAGGAGGATGGAAAACGACAGCCGTCAAATACACTGCTCTCCATGAAATGGACCTTCATTGTTAGCTGGATGTTTTCTCCCAGTCTCGAAATGAGTTACAGGAGACTCATTTAAAAATCTTATTAGCTTCATGAAGGTTTATGTTTAAAAGAGTTCTCTCCAGAGAGTCAGGCCATATGGCTGATATCCTCTGGCATGAACACCCTTCAGTAATGAAGGAGGGAAGTGTAAACTTCCACTACCCCATCGCAAGATCAGTTTTCTGCCACTCACTCTCTTTGCCAAGGAAGATGAGGGGTAGCTGGGAGGGAAGGAAGGAAGTCACCCTGACTATCAGTGTTAATCTTGCTCCTGGGATGACACATTAGGAGTGTGGCATCTGAGGAAGTCGTTTTAATCCTTTGTACCTCTGGCACCCAATGTGTTTCTTCCACTATCAAGAAACTCAAATTGGCCACACAAATCTCACGTGCCAAATTTCCTGGATTAAGCCTCGAGTACACAACATTAATCGTCATGACCAATGTGTTATTTCTATCTTTTTTTTGACATCAGACAATGTACACATTCATATTGCGAATGGGACCATAAATTCAGCTGATAAGACAAAGCACATTGCTGTATCTAGGACATCAGGGGTGTTTTGTTTGTCTGTTTTCTAATGGAAGGAGGGATCTTTTTCCCTGGGATACCACAGGCAATAGTTTGTAGCCAATCCTATGTTCCAGAGGGAGAACCTCCCAGAAGGTTTCGGTGTAAACTAGCAACAAATGTAGGTCAAACCTACTGAAAGGGGACTCTATCCTGGGAAGCAATAATCCTGAAAATGATCTGGGGGTCATGGTGAATAACCAGCTGAATATGAGGTCTCAGAACTATGCTGTGGCCATAAGGGCCAATATGATCCTGGGATGCATAAGCAGGAATCTCAAGGAGCAGATCAGTTATTCTACCTCTGCACTAAGCCCTTGTTGCTGGAATATTTCTGCGATACTTTGTCCAGTTCTGGTGTCCACAGTTCAAGAAGAACGTTGATAAATTGGAGAGGGCTCAGAGATGAGCCACAAAAAGGATTAAAAGATGAGAAAGCATGCTTTATAGGGACAGACTCAAGATTTTCAATCTATCTATCTTAGCAAAGAGAAAGTTCAGGGGTGACTTGATCATAGTCTGTAAGTACCCACATGGGGAACAAATATTTGATAATGGGCTCTTCAGTCTACCAAAGAAAGGTCAAACATGAGCCAAGGGCTGGAAGTTGAAGCTAGACAAATTCTGATTTGAAATAAGGCGTAAATTTTTAGCAGTGAGAGTAATTAACCATCAGGACAATTTATCAAGAGTTGTGGTGGATTCTCCATCTCACAAAAGATCTTTCACAATCTTTCCTCTTGCAGCAAGGGCTCCATGATCACTGGCAGATTTATAACCCTCATCCATATTTTTTTAACAACAGTCCTCAATCTGCCAGCGATCACCAGTGTTGGTTGTTTTCACCCTGAATACCACGCTAGCAACACAGCATGTGGGCTATGCTATGCTTTCCTGTTATTATTGAGGTCTGAAGAGAAATCATTTTCATTACTGAAAGCTGAGAGTTTTAAGTGTTGTCCTACTCCATACATCCCAATCACTGCTTCTGTCTTGACAACACAACCACTTTTGATCAACATGCACCTCGCCAGCACTCCTGGTGTATCTGAGCCTTGTTTCTTTTTTATTTCTGCCACCTGCATGAGCATCTGACAGTCAGTCAAAAGGATGACCCTCTGACAGAAAATAAAGCCCTAGGAAGCAGGGAGGAAGGAAAGAAGAGAGGAAGCAGTGTTGCTCCAGTGGCTGCACTGGGATTCACACAGCTCTAAAACGCCACAGCCTCACACCTCCTAGTTCGCAGGAAAGAATGCTGTTTGCTTTGGAAAAGTTACTCGGTGAAAATGGAACTCATTTTGTGTGCGGAATTTTGTCAACACTCAGAAATTTCCCTCTAGAGGTTTTTTCCAAGAAACTGTTACAGATGCAACATGCTGAATATAAGAGTGAATTTAAAAAGCTGACAGAACAACAATCCTAATGGGAATTCCTACAAGTTCTAAAAGGATAGGGGGCAAAGGGGAATCTATAGAAGATTAAACTACTAGGAACACAGGAACTGCCATATTAGATCAAACCTGAGGTCTGTCTAGTCAAGCATCCTTTCTCTTAGTATCATCCGCTTCGGAGGAAGGTGTAAGAACCCTACAGTAGGCACAAGTGGGATTATCTGTTCATCACATTAGGTTTCTCTTGGTCTCCAAGAGTATGTCTACACTGCATTGTAAATGCAGGTCTGAGAGACCCAAGCTTGTGCACCTGGTGTTTTCATGCAACCACACTGCCTTGTAAACTTGGGTCACAACTGCTGGACCTGGGGCTCACAACCATGCTGAAGTGTCCATGCTGCGCACAGTGCAGACTTTCTGACGTCACATCTATAGCTTGAGCTGCATCCACACTGTAAAATGACACAGTCACAGCAGGACCCAAGCTCAGACCCACCCTCCTGGGTGCATCCACAGGCCCAGGTCTTCAGGCTGACTGACCTGACTCAGAAAGATTTGTGCATGGACAGCAGGGCAGGGTTGGTATTAAACCCGAGTCTGAGCCTGGGTGTACAATGCAGCGAAGATATACCCCAGCAGTAAGAGACTGACTTAAGCAGTGAAGCATGAGTTTAGTTATTTTTTCTTATTAAATCATGACGACTTTGGATATGCTTGAGCGCCATATAAATGTCCATTCCCCATACTAAAGACTGTAACAAGCCTTGTCTCTCTGCTTGGCTTGCCATGTATAGCTAAACACCACCTTATTACACCTTTTCTTTGAATTTCAAATCTTGGTTTCTGTCTTCACCTCACGTCTTTTGGCTGATACCCCTTCAGTGGTAACCGATGGAGACACCCCTGCAAGAATACTGTTCACTCTAGTACCACCATGCAGAGTAAGGGCAATTATGCACTGATAGGGAGATGGAGAATCCCACTAGCTCACAGGTGTCAAACTCTTGGCCCGCGAGCTTGTGTTATCTGGCCCGCGGTCTGAATCCGGCCCGCGGGCTTGTGCCGGCAGTGTTTTGTTAGCGGAGCTCCGGAAAGTTGTGGGAGATCTTGCGTGAGCTCTTAAAAAGGAAATGGCCGTCTGAAATGGTCGTCTTAAAAAGGAAATGGCCACCGAATGTGACCCCGCAGGGAGATTTCACGGCGGAGAGTGGAGCCTGCGAGTCCCTGTGAGAGCCTGTTCTCATTCCTACTCTCCTACTGTGCCGCCGAATTTCACCCTGCAGGGAGATTTTTTGGCAGAGAGTAGACCATGAAAGGTAGAGTAGACTAGTGTGTGTAGAGTAGACTTATGCGTGGCCCCCTTGAACTCAATTTAATGTAAATGTGGCCCGCCATACGAATTGAGTTTGACACCCCTGCATTAGCTCATCCATTCTACTTCTAATTTCTATACCATTAACCTACATTCACAAAACTGTTTGAATATTTTCCCTCTCTGTTTTGCTTCTTCCTGGGGTCTGCAGCTTCAAAGGACATAATTTGGCCTGATGTGTGTATATCTCCAACATCTTAATGCAGTATAGAACAACAGAACGGTCATCACTCAAAAAGATGAAGATATTAATCATGCAATTAACTGATCACTTCTTGTCCTTCCACTCATCTCCTTGCCTTCATCCATGACATTCCTTACTTCTGGAACCCTTCCATGACCTTCTGTGCCATGCCCATCTAAGTACTTACATGGCCTAATCATCTGAATACCTGCTTCCATTTTCTCTTCCTTCCAGTCCATCTTTAAAGCAGACTTCTGTCAAGAGGCCTATAAACTCCATACTTCTAAGTAAAAGACGTGGAGAGACAACTAAATTAAACACTGTAAATAGTTTTAAAAATCCCAGCCAAAAAATGATGGAACATGACTTGTGCTAAATGTCCTTGTTCCTTCACACCTTTCATTACATATCTGCCCCAATACTCTTGTACATAATTTATTCGGACTGCAAGCTTTTCAGGGCAAAGACTTGGGGCTTCCTATATCTGCAAAGAGAAACAGAATAAATACGATAGATTTCCAGCAGCACATAGGAGTATTAATCATTCTATTTCCATAAATACTAATAAGCAACACATCTCACTATCTGTGCACAGTAGTGCATAGGAAAAAATTTTTAAGGCATCTCACTGTTGAGTGTAGTTAATTAGTAATGCATAATTTCTGTGCACTTAATGTGAGTATTAGTGAGTAATTTCCTAATTAGAAATACTGAGCATGACAAGTAGGGTCCCAGTGAACTGTAACTTAGCTATGCAGCCACTGACTGTATGCAGAGTATAAATATATAGAAAACACACTACTGAGACTAACAGCACTGCAGATGGAAATAGACAAGATGACGTAACAGCTTTTCAACTGTAAGTTCTGTTATGTTCCATAAGTTTATATGCACGTGGGTATAATGTGCTGTCTCATAAGATGATCTGTCTCACAAACTCAGTTTCCTAGTTACAGCCAAAGCCATTTAACTACTATTCTTCAGAACACCAGATGGTGTGGACATAAGAAATGACGTAACCAGAGGTTTTGGAAAACTCAGGAACACAGTTCACCTTTCAAACTGAAATAGGACACAACTGTTAAAATTTCAAATGAGATCACCTAGCAGGGACTGCTGTTCTCTAAATGTAGTATCTCCGCTCAGGCTGAGAGTTTTTTTTATGAGGTGCTTGCCCCGAATCTCACTGAGATCAAAGGGAGTCCACTGACTTCAATTGGCTTTGGATCAGCCCTCAAATATCAGAAAGTGATTACAGAAAACTTGCAGCATCAGGGTCTACAGATGTATCCTTACCCAGTTGTCTGGCTCATAAGAATTGTCTTTGCAAGGTATGATCCTAGCCCCCAAAGTGACTTGCTTTCTCCTCAGACAGAGGGTAAACAGAGAATTAATATCTATGCAAATACTAACAGTGCAAAGTCATAGAACCATGCAGAACAGTAAAACCATTCTGGGATGTGAACACATTTTCTTGTCATCCAGCTTTGTGGAATGGAAGCTATAGAATGCCTTGCCTCCTTAGGACCACAGACAGAAATGAGGAGTGTGTCTACCCGTAACTAACTTAATTTGGGGGGTTACCAGCTTTACACCATGTCCACACAAAAATCCAAGAAGGGACAGACAAGTTCTTCTACAATATCAGGGGAAAACACTCAAGAGGTAGTGCAGTTTCTGTAGTACTGTGAACCATGGGATGTTCCCCCAGAAGTGTTTAAATCTTGCATGACTGAGTACAACACTGGTGTGCATACCCTCACAGAACTCTATTGTGATATGATAGTGTGGACACACACTCCTGGGCGAGGGTGACTTAGAAGTCACTCGAGAGATTTCCATAGTGTGGATGTACCCTAGATGTGTTCACTTTTTGGGAATGGATCACACTTTGATAAATAAGACTGAGCTACTATCGGCCATTTATCTGTACCTGCAGCTTTTGACAGCTAAATTGTTTCCAGGGGAATTCATAATGGGCAGAAGGAGGAGGGTGCAAAAAACTTCCACTCCCTGCTTACACCTTCCCTGTGCAGGGACAGGTCACAACCACAATCCCTGAACTCAGAAGCGCACAGGAACAACCCCTTGTGCAATAAAAAGCTACCCTGAAGGAAGATCGGAAGGAGAAGGGCCACGCCCTTGCCTTCATTCACTGAGCTGGAGTCTCCATCTAAAGAGATGGCACAATGCGTGTGCTTCCCCTACATGTCTGGGAGATGGGAGACAGGAACTGGGACTCCTTAGGTGGCTCCAGACTGCCCCCCACAAGGACCTTCTGTCAACCCAAAAGGTATCATGATTTAGAGCCCTTCCACTAAATTACCACTCCACTATTAACAAAAAGGGAATCTGAAGAGGCAACCTCATGGAGATGAAAGAAGATTGATGAGAGTTTACTTGAAGCACTAACATCTGAAGTTGGCTTGTGGCCAGGTTCATTCAAACAGGAAATTCAGTATTCAGGTCTGAAATGTTAGTTCAAAAAGTAACATTCCCTTGTCCCTCCCCCACTGCCATAGTTGACACAATCCCTACTAAAACTCTTCCTAACAAATTCATTATCTGCTTCCTTCCCCAACGGAAAAGCCCCCCATCCAGGCTTATTTTGCCAAGGATGGGAAACAACTCCAGATAAACAGCAGCTCTGTGGGAAAAAAAACAGTATTTACTGAAAACCCAGAAGACATTACATAACAAACCCGGTTGTCTGTGCAGGCTTTGAAAATACACATTAAGAAAACCTAGAAAGGAGTACAGTTCTTTCTAGTTGCTAATGACCCTTTAAGAAATTAATCAGGGAAACATGATTATGATTCTATGTATATGCCATGGACTCAGAACTGAAATGAAAATTAAAACAAAGCCAAATATCATTTTCATAAGAGAATTCAGAGTATTTAAATAAACCACTTCCCAATACATACTCGCTCCATAGCCCCACTAAAGTAATGAACTGAGGAGCAAAAAAATCAAATGATTGTGACAGACATTTTTATTGCTTTCCAACTGGAAATGTACTTTGTACTTCCTACCTCTCATCTTGTCCCTTTTTACTCAAGATTTTTCCAGAATAAAACATTATGACACAGAATAGGAATAATATGATTAAGTTAGATTTTGTCATATTGTTGCATCTAAAGAGGAATAAAAGGGTATCTTGAATTCACTGGTAAAAATAACTGATTGTGAATATGGTCGATTTTATGGTTATTTTTAATACGTCTCCTCAGGTTTCAAGCTGATGACATAGCCTTAATCTGGGCATGTCAATTGTCACCTGTCACATGTTTTATTGAAATACTGAAACTTAGATCCTATGTTGATCAATATGAAAGAAATATCTGTAAAAATGTAAAGGTACTACAGTAATTTTAAATAGTGAGAATAGTTTTAGTTCCAATATTAAAACAATTATTTAAAAATTCTAATTGAAAGATCATTTTCAATAATCCTGAATACTGGCCAGGCTCTGTTCTCACTCTGGCTTTGTACTGATGACAAGGGTGTTACTCACAAGCTACGCACCACAATAAGTGAAGGCAGAATCCTAGCTCCACTTTTCCTAGAATTCCTTCTAAAGGAAGTTATGTGCTAAACAATAAATATTCATCAACATTCATCAGAAAAGGTCAATAGGCTAGAATGTTGCCAAAGTCTTCCTGCCGTTAATAAATGCCTATGTGGAGGCGAGGTTATTATTAATCAAAGCAGGAGACACTGATACTTATGACAATGTTCTAACCCTGTTACTTTATTACACCAAATGATGCAGCCAGTTCCAGAAATCTCTCTTTTGGAAAATAAATGGGTGCACATTATTGCAGTATTAAGGTGCACCTGTATTTTGGTCTGCAGCAAAGCACACAGTATACACATAAGCAGGTAGGCCCCTCAGCCCGATCCTAGAGCACCCTTCATCAAATGATTACAGAGTGGTCTTTCCCATTAACAATGATGCTCCAGTAGAGTCCCAGCAGAAGGCTAAGCTGCTCATCCTCAGCAGAAAAGGCTACCTTCCCCTAGGGCGAATATCCACTGGGGTACACTTGCTAGGTTGCCACAAGGATGTGAACATGATGAATTTAGCCCAGTGATTTAGCAAATAGACATACTAGATGCTACACATTCTGACTGGTATAACAAGAAGGAAGCCAAGAGATATGCAGTGTGCAGGTTCAAACTGTTCCAGTGCACTATGGGGCTCTCTGCTTCAAGAAATATCCATCTTTGGAATCGCAGCATTCACTGCAGTACAAAGAAGTCTTGACTCCTGTACAGTGACAATGAAACCTCCTAGTATGTTCCACAGTATCCATGGATAAGCCATTTCTGGATCAACATGATCTCTCTTCACCCTTCTGCTGCTGAACTCCCATATTTGTAAGCTTAAAGCCAGTTTCTGGTTACCTTGGCTACAGTTACTGTTGACTAAGGACGCTGTAACTCATCCTGTCAAATAACACTTGCTATAACATTTTGATTTTAGAGCTCTCTCAACTCACTCACTCCTATTCTAATTCACAGAAGTTGGAAGTAGTGACCTGTAAGATCTCTCTTAAATAAAATTCCTTGCTCTTTCTTCTGCATCAGGCCTTTCTCTGCTCTCAAATGTCAGGTCCTGTCTAGCCTGCAGCAGACTGCACTGCCCAGATCCTGCACTCTTTGCTCTTCAAGTGTGCCTATGACTCACTTATGCTCTCTGCCAAGAGTCATTTTCTGAGCTCCCCACCTCCAGACTCCCTCCCATTCAGAACCTGGCACAACACTGCAAGAAGAGAAAAGGCTGTCGTGTGATTGGCTGCTGGTCTGAACTAGGGTTCAGGCAAAGGGCCTGTGAAGGGAAACAGTCCTGCTAGCATAAATAGTTTTATTTTAGGCACTGTGAGGAAGTCTTAGTTCTTTTTCCTGATGAATAATTGCTCCATCAAATGGAATGGGGTGCTCACAAAAACTGCTTGTCTAGCCCAGAACAGCATACCCATTCCACTTTGTAACTTGCCCTAAGTGATCTCAAAGACCAAAGAAAAAATGACAGGTAACATAATAATAGAGCTTTGGGTTTGGAAGTAAGTTTACATCACAGGAAATATGCTTAAGGCATTTATTTACCTCTCTGAGGTGCAAAAACCAATACACAGAGGGGGTGTAACTGATCAAGGCACAGGGTGAAGTATGTGTCTGGGAGAATGCAGCACTCATTAATTAAAACCTATAGGTTTTTCCCCAGCAGGTTTATACCATTTCAGGTCAGGAAGTTGGAAGTGCTAATCACACAGTATTTCCACACATTAGACATAACCTAGTACAGCAGATACCTACATCTACACACGCATACTGAGGAAGACACTACATACAATGCAATGATTGGAAGTTATACAGCTGCTATATTCATACTAGAATTATTTATTGGGATATATTTTATCTAAAGTTACAGCAGAAGTGGGTTATTTCTGCCCAGATAAGTTATGATCTAAAATCTACTAAAGCCAAGGGAAAGACTACCACTGATTTTGACAGTCCTCATATCAGGCCCATCGTTACCAACTCTGTGCAATATCTACTCAAGGAAAAACTGATTAGGACCACCCAGACAATGACGCGATTCACTTTTTACAAGGCATCAGAACAGCAAGGGAACATAAGAATGGCTACACTGAGTCAGACTAATGTTTCCTTCTAGCCCAGTATCCTGTCTTCTGACAGTGGCCAATGCCAGGTGCTTCAGAGGGAATTAACAGAACAGGTAATCATTAAGTGATCCATCCTGTTGTTCCTTCCCAGCTTCTAGCAAACAGCAATCCCTACACATCTTGGCAAATAGTCATTGATGAACCTATCCTCCATGAACTTATCTGGTTCTCTTTTGAACCCCATTATAATCTATTAGGCGGGAGACAGATGCCAGCATAAGTCTGATACTTCCAGGGCACTCATTATCTTGTGTGGCCCTGATCAGTAATCAGCATTTCAAAGTGTATCACACATCACTGTGTGAAACTGTCAGTTGGCTTACAAACCTTAATGATATAGTATGCCGCCTTGTGACATATTGGCAAAATAGGCAACTCAATCTATGCATCCTCTGCACAAAAAGGAAGAAAGCTTCTGAGACAGATCATATACCATGATGCCCTACTTTCTACTGAAGATGCAAGGAGCTTCACAATACATTCAGAGGAGCATAGCAAAATACAGTTAACTGTGTTTTGTTCTTGATTCACTTTGGAGTAGTATTTTCAGTCCTACAATGAAGTGTTTACATCACTGAATAATAGTTACTACTACAGCGTGTGTAGTACTGTAAACATGCAAGGTTCTACCACAGTTTTAGAAGCCACAAGAGGAGGAGAGAGGGCACTACAGCAGCAGTGGGAGGTATGTTCCTTGAAGCATCCAGTGTTACTAAGGGAACCATGTGATGGAACCTCTGAGGGGCAACATCTAGCACGTACATCCTGGCGCCAGCACCAGTCATCTGTTGGATTGGTTAGACCATAGCCCTGCCTTCTCATGTCCAATAGCATCTAGGCAAGCATAAGCACCAGATTTTGGTTATCCCTGTGCATGTGTGAAAGGGCTTCCTGAACTGATCTGCCCCCACTCCCAGAATCTAGTCTTCAGCTAAATAATGTAATGTACAGTATTATAAACATATATTACGGTACTTTTCATTTACTTATAAAGGGACACTATCAACTAGTTTACGCCCTATGTTTTTCCTACTTAAAAGAGTCACCAACAAACTGAATTCTAGTCTAGCTTAAAAAAATCAGTGACAATAGTTTTTGGTTCTACACAAGCCACTGATTTTTACATCACATTTTCCTAATTTTCTTCAAGTTTTTTGATCCCATGTGAAAAATCCTCACAAACAGCAGGAGAATCTGGCTGCACAAAGAAAACTGATTGTGCATTTGATAGAAGCTTGTGTGCAAAGTAAATAATCAGATCAGCAAATAAGTCTCCTAACTCCTAGTCCAGTGCCCTTTTCTTCATCTTCAGTTCTGCTACTGAAAGGGCAAATGACTGCTCTTTGCCTCAGTTTCCCAGCTTTAAAATGGGTGTAGTGATTATCTACCCTCCTTTATAAAGCATTTGCACTCTGTGGATGAAAAATGTAGAAGAGCAAAGTATTATCACTATTTATGTGTATTACAATAACATGTAGAGGCCCCGACTGACATCAGGGCCCAATTATGCTAGTTCTGTGCCACTCATACTAAGAGACAGTCCCTGCCCTCAACGAGTTTACAGTCTTAACAGACAAGACAAAGGATGGGGAAAAAGGAAGTATTATTATCCATGTTTTACCAACAGGGAAATCAGCCTGTTAAACAGGTCAGTTTAAAAACTGAGGCATGTGTTCAATAAATAATAACGGACCTGATTTTCCTTTCTCACACCAGTGTAAATCAGGATTAACTTCACTGTATTCAGAGGAACAATGGGGCTTGTGGTTAAAGCATTAGACTGGGACTAAAGCAACGCGGTTTCAATTTCTGGCTCTGCCACAGCCTTCTTGTGTGCCATTATTAACCACAAAAAATGCCTTTAAATAAAGCCTTAAAGCCAAAGGTAACAATGACCTAACAAATACCAAAGCCAGTAGAGAATCAAAAGCAATACAAAACCATTACAAAAACTGGAAACTAATGCTATAAAGTATTTATTTTTAAAAAAAATCTGTATTATAAACCCACTTGATTACAATTTTAGGGTTCCATGCAGCATTCTGTGCAAACCCAAAAATTCCTGTCAACTTTAGTGGGAGTTTCAAGTGGACAAAGAATGCTGGCTGGGGTCTTTACAAGTTTTCTTCATAGATCATCTCAGAGGTGAAAGAGTTATTCTGACAAAATCAACATTCTGAGTATGGCAATTACTATGAGCAAAGTCCACTGCAGGCTGAATCTCAATATGTTTAGGGGAATAAAGGGAGCAAGTGATTTTCATTTATATCCCAAATGAGAGAGAAGACTGGAGATTAAAATAAAGACATAGCTTGAATTTATCCTAACTAAGGGCTTGTCTACATGGCTCCATCCTGCAGACTATGCGGTGTGAGCTGCAGCACTCCCTAAATTACTGGACAATAACTGCGCCCTGTAGGTCCTGCTAGCATAAATTTTATGATACCTAGTTGGCGATAACATAGCCCCACTTCAACCAGGACTACATTAACTTGAACTAGGTAACTTTCAGTTCACCCTATGCGAGGCAGTTACAGCACAACACTGCAGTTCACACCCCAATAGTCTGCACGGTGGGGCCATGTAGACAAGCCGTAAGTACTAAGTGAGAGGAGAATTACATAGAAGCAATTGTGCAAGGGCAGAAAACAAGGCCAAACTGGGGCTGCCCCACCTAGAAGCAAATCCATTTGAAAAAATACCCATTTAAAAGTGCTAAAAACATAAGGGGCCACATCCATGCTCCATGTAACTCCACTGACGTCAGTGGAGTTGCACCAGAGATAAATTAGTGTCTGAAACTCTTAAGTGAAAATAAAACTTCTTTGCATATGGAAACCTTAAGATTGTTGCCTGTTACTTTCTAACACTGGGAGATATATTTCCAACTAGTGCCCTCCCTGTCGGAGATCTGGATCTAGTGACGATGTCTCCAATCATTACAATGGAAAGGCAGTCCCTCTGTGATAACACTGTTTCCAAGCAATGGTGCTAATCCAGAAAGATAGCGTGCAGATACTGGAAATTTAGGAAAGACTGACTCACGCTTGACTTCTCCTTGCCCATGAACTTAGTGAGATGGTATCTATAGATCCCTCTCTGGCTGCTTACTGGCCTTTGTTTATTCCAGTCTTCCTCTATTAAGGGGCTCTTTTGTCCATGTTAATTTCTTGTGTTATGTTGGTGGTTAAGGAAGTGTTTATGAGAGAGAAAAGGAAGCTATGTTTTACTTAGTAAGCGAGACATATTTGCCTCTTTGTACAAGTTCTTGTCAAACTAATTGCATCTATAAATTACCTCCCTTAAAAGTTGATAATTAGCTTTAAATAGTAGGAGAGAAAAGGAAACTAATGTAATATACAGAGGGCTATGGAACAATTTTGCATTATTGATGCATCCTTCAGGAAGGGCAGTCTTGTTAAAACATGAGATTGGGAGACAGAAGATTTGAGTCCTATCCTTAACTCTACTACAGATTTCCTGTATGACTAGATAAGTCACTTCACCTCTCAATTTCCTGGGAAGAAGCTTATTTACTACTTATGGTTCCTCATAGGAGGTGCAATGAAGATTTCACTCTTTACTATTTGTAAAGCACTTTGAGATATTTGAATGGAAAGCACTAGAGAAGTCAAAGTGTTATTATACTGACGACAGTCTTTGAATGACTTTACCATTGTGTTTTAGGTCAGCAGGTAACAACGATGTTGCTTTGATTGCCAGTGGTGCTGGACCTCACTCTCCCTCGATATTCCCCCCTCCCTGCTTTTAACCTGAAAACATTTTTTTCAAAGGTTTAATTACCACCATGATGGTGGTTCCCCCATGCTCTTATATTCTCCATCCTCCTTTTTCTACAGTATAGTTTTTATTATTTATATTATGTATCTTCTCTATCTACTTGTAGTTTATATAGTTTCAAATGCTTTTTTAAAAAATGTATTTCTGAATTATTGTAGATTGTTCTGAATGGAGGTTGCTTTATAAATATTTTAATCAATATACTAACTGCACTGGTAGGAAGTGTAGGAAAGGAGGCAAGAAAAATCATAGGCCTTTGTCACCAATAGTGTCAATGAGACATGGGTACAAAGATACACATGAAAGAGGATTGGTGGGGAAAGAAACAGGCCTCTTGTGGAGGGTAAAATCCAGGCACGCAGTCTTTTGGTCAAGACATACATTGAGGTCCTGACCACATGGATGTTAAAGAATCCATGGCACTTTTAATAACATTAGAAGTGTTAACCCCAGAGACCTGGCCAAATCAAGTTTGAATACTACATTCCTAAAGTCTTCTTGTAGTTTCATCTGGATAATTTATCTTTTTCTGTCCTTACACTGTCCTAAAATGTTGTATAGTGTTTCTATGCTCTGTTAGAGACCTCCTGGGTTTCAGTCCAGAGAGGTTGCCTGTTATTATTTTTGATGCACTGTGGGATGCTTCAGGATGAAATATGCTGGAGAAATTCAAGAGAATTACCCATTTTGAAAAAATCTTTCACTTTGCTTGCAGGTTTTGTTCTGGTAATTGGATTGGTGACTTTCTACCGTATCGGGCCTTATACCAACTTGTCCTGGTCTTGCTACCTGAACATTGGGGCCTGCCTCCTGGCCACATTGGCAGCCGCCATCCTAATATGGAACATCCTTCACAGGCGGGAGGACTGCATGGCACCTCGGGTCATTGTCATTAGCCGCACCCTGACTGCTCACTTTCGCCGGGGCTTGGAGAACGACTATGTTGAGTCACCATGCTGAGAGTGTGTGTGTGAAAGGGGAGAGTCAGTCCTCTTAGGAGACTTGCATTGGGATTGTTTTCTATAAGTATACATTGTAATTTAAAACTAAGTGTTGAAGGACATCACAAAGCTCACTTCTTGTGGAAAGATGCCCTCAATTATTATGCGGATGGGCTCCATCTATGTGTGTGTGTGTGTGTGTGTGTGTATAATATGTGTGTGTGTGTGTGTGTGTGTATATATATACACATACATATATATTAATATTATACACCACCCTCTTCCTCTACAGTACAGTGTAAAAATATGAGGTTATTAGCACAAGCATTCCAGTGGAACTTCCCAGCAACGTGTCAGGGATTTTCAACTGTGGCAGAGACGGAGAGAGTGTGTTGAGGGTTTGGAAAATGGGAAAAGGCAACCAACTACTTTAAATTGTCTCCTTATTTCGAATAAAGTGATCCTACTCCCTAATGCAACAAAATGAAGGACTCAGCTGTGCTCACAACCCTCCCTTGGAACCAACAGATGGACAGTCTGACAGAAAAACTTGTCACGGGTTTCAAAATTTACAACAGCATAGTTTAGTAACTATGTCAGTTTGGTAACATTTCCTTTATTGTGCACCCAACCTGCCCAATTTTTAGGAATATCTAACTTGGTTGTAACATTTCTTCCACATTGAAGTATGGCGCACAAGCTATCATCCCAGAAGCAAGTAATATAATTCTAGCCAATTGTAAGTTACAGAAGTGCAAAAAAATTAGTGTGTGCGTTTTCAGACACTATTTTGTCCTAAAAATAGGCTTTGGGTGTGTTTAAGTTCATTTTGCAAGCAGCTAGGGGTTCCATTAACCTTGAAAGAGAGGTACATAGCTAGAACTCCTATCCTCTGTGCTGAAAGTGCACTCTATTGTTTACTCTGTGGGTTAATATCTATCGGAGGAGCTTCTGCCGTGACCTCCCAATATACTATTAGCTTATTTTGTTAAAAATGGCTACTATGAATGAATATCCTAAATTATCTTTCCCAGAACATCTGCAGACTTGGCATGCAATTTTCAAACTTGGGTGCCTAAGTTAGGATGTTCATTCTGCACATGGATGCTCAAATTGGCACACTGGCACCTAAAGCGAATATGTGGAAGCATAATTGCTTCCCAAATGCAGATCAGAGCACCCAAGTTTGAAAACTAGGTATTTAGGACTTGATCTTTGCAGGTCAGACCCCTCAGTGCCAAATGAAATTGGTGGGAGTTGAAGGTATTTAGCACCTTGCAAGATCATACATCTAGTCCATAAGTGTGACACTAGACAGCATGAGAGTTCATGCCAACATCGTGCATGTAGCAACAGGCAGCAAACCAGCAAGCCAAAAACTACACTGCAGAAGTACCTAGTTCCTAGTCCAAGAAGTCTAAGAGTTAGAAAGGGCCTAGCATCAATGAGAGATGGTTTTAAATCTCTAAAGTAAGATGTTACTTGATCATACTCACTGGATAAGACTGAATGGCTGTGAGCTGTGAACATTATAAAATCTCTCTCTCTCTAAGGCTGCTCTGCTGCTCCCAGCTGAATTCTCTGCTTTTCATCCCTGTCACTGGCTCCATTATATTCTGTGTCACCTTGTTAAAAAGTGATCATCAAGCTGGCTCTTGAGTTCTATTCTGCCCCCAAATTCTCATGTACTAAGGAATCCAACCCAATTGCCACTCTGCACCATGCCCAAAGTCAGCAGCACTCTAAAGAGCTTGATTCTCTGGAATCAAGCCCTTCCAGAATTCAGCACTCCACTATGCATTGCTCTAGACAATCAGGGTAGAGGTCTATAAAGCTGATAAGGAGTTTCTTCTTACAGCAGTTTATAAAAAAACAACTGAAATTTGTTTCCATTTCCCTGACTTATCTTACAGAAAAGCAAGGTATTTTCTAAAAATAATTGTGCTATAATTAATTACAGTTTTTAAAAAATAAAGTATTGGAATATTTAAGACATATTATTTCTGCTAATATTGGAATATTATATTATTATGTACATTAAAATGTAAAAATCACCTATGGGTCAGTAACATTGTAATACTTAGTATTACTGTGTTTATTTTATATGTATAAATAAATGGTGAATGTTCAATTCCCTTTAGGTGATGTACTTTGCATTTGAATGGCAAAAAATAAGCCCGATCAATATCAATCATGTTTTTTGTCTGTTTAACAAAAGAAAGAATCCACCTGGTCAGAATGTTTCATTTGCAAATTTGTCCTTGAAAAGTGATCGCTATACTTCTGTGAAATTTTAAAACTAATTATTGTAATCAGTGGTGCATTGTGACAAGTGAAAAGGTATGCATTAACACTGGATACCTGAATCCATCAGGTGCTCTCAGAGGCCAAGTGTTTTCAACAGACCAAGAAGTGCAGATGTTTAGTTAAGTCTTGACTTATGCAGCTGTACCAGACGCCTGAACAACTCCATCTTTCAGTACACTGATTAATATTTTCATAATGCCTATTTTGTAATGAATCATGATTCAGGTTAGATGATGTTCTGGTATATCAAATACATCTACCAATTAATTGCATTAAAATAACATACGCATGGGTACTACTAGGATGAGATGTCCAGTATCACACAGTCATAGGGTTTGTCTACACTGCTGGCAGCATTATTGACAGTGCAGGATCGATTCTGTGGGATTGACTGAGCGGCAGTGGAGACCCGCTCAGTCGATCCAGGAGTCAACACTGTTAATCCACCCTCACAAAAAAAGTAATGCTGCACTGACTGGAGGGCATTTCCCATCGGCGCAGCACAGTGGGGACGCCACAGTAAGTCGAAGTTAGGAAGCCGACAGGAGATATGCAAACTACGTAGAATAGCTTGCATATCTCCCATTGACGGCTGCAGAAATCCGACAGCAGTGTAGACCAGGCCATAGAAGTTCATTTGACTGCTGCTGACCATACCAGGTAAATCCCACTTGCTGTGCTGCTAGATGTACTAGGCATGTCCTGACATTTTATTGTTCTCAATGGCTGACACCACCACAACTAGTATAGTGCAGGACTAGCAGAGAAAAAGTTAATATAATACCCAAAGTGTAAAGATTTCAACTTGTTTAAGAGGATGGAATGTGAATGATGACAAATAAAAGGAGGAAAAATTAAAGAAGACTAAAGGGAACAAAACTTCATATGACAAGTGAAAATAAATTCCACCACTAAATGAGTCATTACAAATGAGTCATGAGTTCAGATCCCACCTTTTGATGAGTTTGATGGATCTGAAGGCCTCATCCATGTCCCCAATGGTTAGATAGAAGCTGAAGTTCAGCATAGCTTCACGTGTAGTCTTGTCACACTCTTCCAGACCAATGAAATCTCTCATGGGCCTTTTGGCAACCATTTGCGAGAGTTGTACAGAGCCAGGTTCCACTTGTGCTTCTTTCTCAGCTTCCCCCGGCTGAAAGAAAAACGACCATTACTCAGGTGCCAAGCAGGCTCCGAGACACTGCCTTGATCTACACATAAGAGTTCTGCATAATTTTAACCAGATACTGCTCAAAGTCAATGACAAAACTCCCTTCAACTGAACTGGGAGCAGGGTCAAACTCTTAAGAGTTGTCAAATAATTAAATCTATACTATTTTTAAAAGGGCCTGTGAATACCTGAAGGAGTGTCACTCAATATTACTAAAACACAAGTCATGAGGCTCAACATTTGTAGTTCATCAGCTACAGATAAGAGGTTAGTACAATATCACAGCAGGAGTGATCATTACAGTTAAGGTTGCAAAACAGTTTCTATAACAACCCCCACATTTCTGAAGCTTTTAGGCTGAAGCTCTCCAGGTTGGTCTCTGCCCAATGGTGAATTTATTTTTTTTAAGTTAACTATCCAGATCCTCATTTTTTATCCCGTCTTCCTATGAAAAATTCCACTATCAGTACTCTGATTCACAACCATATTCCACAGAAGTGGCAACTTTCCCAGAGCCTCAGTAAGATCTAAATTACAAGTCCACTCAGAGCCACCATAGCACAATTTAACTACTCTTCCGCACAGAACAAGAGGAATCCCTTGGTTGTGTCACCAGCACCAAATAGTCTCTTTAGAATTTAGACCTTTTCACAAGCCAAACACAATGAAATAACTTGATCTGAGCCACCCTGGATGCCGAACTGTCCACATTCTCACTAACATAGGCCGTCTCTTCACGTCATTTTCAATGCTGGAGACATGTAGGGGAAAGCCATATGCTAACATTTAAGGGAGCTAATCTAAAAACTAAGCAAGAGCACATGTAAAGCCACATATTAATGAATAAAACACCTGAAGTATTCACCAGACTAAGTAATACAAATCAAGAGTGCAAATGAATGTTAGATACAATTTGGGAATTTCTGGAACAGGAGGGCTAAGAATTTAAAATGAAGAAGGACATACAGGCTGAGGTTCAGGCCTGGTCTATACTGCCAAGCTGGACTGACATGAGATATGCTTGTTAGGTTATGTAGAGATACGTTAGTAGCATATCTCACACTGATGTACTTACATCTACACAGCATGGCATCTGCACAACACTACACTGACGGGAAAGCGTCTTCTGCCTTTTGGGGAGGTGAACTAATTCAGTCAACACGAGAGCACTCTCACATCAACTGAACAGATCTACATAGACCCGCTCAATCGATGGTTCAGGGGTTGAATTAGATGACTTTCTGAGGTCCCTTCCATCCCTAATAATTTACTATTCTGTGATGCCACTGCAGCAATATAGACATGTCCTCAGACTAAATAAGACATGTTTGTTGTCTCAAATGGACTTTTCCATGTTTAAAGTAACTTCTGTTCACAAGATTATGATATATTTACTGTGTGAATAAATAAACAATAAGTAATTTAGCCTTTGAAAAAAAGGTACTAATTGAAAAAAATGGAGATGGAGGGGGCAAAGAGGCAGATGAATGAAAACATGTGAAAAGTTATAGATACTTACAACAGGCTTATAGATACATCCTCTCCGAAACAACAACTAATGGCAGCAAAAAACAATACAGAAGGAGAGAGGCAGAAAGGTAAAATCAAAGTAAAATATAAACATGAAGCATAAAGGAAAACATCCATAAGGTGGAAGTAGAATGTAGCAGCTCTCTTTTTCATCTTGCAATTTATGGAAAGGGAAAACAAAATGAGATGTAATCCAGTTCAGAGCCAGGTCTGCCTGGAAAAGATGATTGTAGTCTATTTATTAGAAACAGGCCTGGGTTGCAAAGTTCAGATCTGGATCTCAGCTCCCCATAGTTGGAGAAGATGCAGATGTAGGTTTCTTGTTTAGTCCCTTTTTTGAGAGATAAGGAGCTAATCACAAGGTTTGGAACCACACCCAAACATCCCAAAAGTTGCTTGAGTGTAACTTCCACCAATTAGGCATTCAATGGTAGTGGAAGATGACTGCAATTTATATCCATTTGGTATTTTCTAGGAACTAAATTCATCGTGATGTAGGTAGGTTGCAGGTCCTATTGAAGTCAATAGGATCTGCATCCATTTATGCCAGCATTAATTTTTATACCCAAGAGTATCAGGGATGGTGCAGGCATAATTAAAGTAGAAACAGGATTATTTTACATTCTTGTTAGATACTTTTCCTGATAACTGCCTCCATCTCCTTTGCTTGTACATCACACACCTTTTGCACAGCCTCTGAATGCCAGATCAATGCAACTTACATTACATTGTTGATACACCCATTTTATTACTAGCTTAGGGTACATTTATACTGCAATAAAAGACCCCAGGCCTGGCCATTGCTAGCGCAGCCCAGCAGACTCAGGCTCACAAGCATCAGGCTGCAAGACTATAAAATTGCCGTGTAAACGTTTGAGCTCAGGATGGAGCCCAGGTTTCTAGACCCCGCAAAGGGGGAGGGTCTCAGAGCCCAGGCTCCAGTCCAAGCCTGAATATCTAACACTGCAATTTTTAGTCTTGCAGCCTGAGCCCAAGTCAGCTGCCCTGAGCTCTGGGACTTGGTGCCACACATTTTTCACTGCAGTGTAGACATATCCTTTGTCACAGCTTTCACTGGAGCTGCACCTACTTACTTCAGGCTCCATTTGGCTGAGCGTGGCCTCAGGTGCAAAGAAACATGTCAGCATGTGGCTGGGGCAAAAGATGTCCTCTTTTCTGTGATCTCTCACCTTTTTTGCAAAGTAATAATGTGGCACCTCGATGCCCAGAAGAGACTGGTAGTTTGAAGGCAATGGAAAGCTGTCCTGAATCAAAAGGCCATGCTCTTCAGTACTGAAGTATGATATAATCAAAACATCCGCCTGGAATGGGAAAGAAAGCACTGTTTTGTTTTCATGGTGCAATATCCTTTTTTAGTTTTGTTTTTATTTTCCATTTTCACTTGGCAGGGTCTACTCTTGACTAAAACGACATACACACACCTGCTGGGGAGGGCAGCGCCACAGGCTTCCCCTACAGTCAGCGGCCAACAAGTCATTCTACACTGTAGGTTATGTTTCTGCTGCAAAGGGCCAGTCACCTCTGCCTTTCAGGAACCAGCCTCCCCATACCTGAAGAGGGAAGCCCCTGGTGGCACACTTCTACTCCGGAAATCTCTCTTTTAGACACCCAACATAGATTTAAAGAAACACTCGCAACTGCTTTTAACAGTTTTTATTTTTAATCCCGGATTATTCCTAGGGCCATTTTAGAAGTTCAAAGAAAGTGTTATCCTACTAACTGTCTTTTTTAAAGCTTTATTGGTCACTCAGCAACTAAAACAACATGAATGCCTACTATGTAACTTTTGTCTGTGTAACAATATCTCTGGCTGGTGGCACCCTATATACAGGCGCATACGCATTCTGTTGCGGGGGAGCTGGTGCGCTACAGTCCGCACTACGGATACAAGTAGGGGAAAAATTTCCAGCACCGGGGCATGTGGCGCGCGCGCGCACGCCACACACACACACACACCCTAAATGGGAATGGACATAAGCAAGCACTCAAAGAAGAACAATATTTGTTCATTTATTGAGCAGCAGCAACTCACAGACTGTTTTGAGTTATCGCACCAATGTCACATCATTGCTAATTCAGCAAAACTCTCAAGCACACACTTAACTTGAAGCATCTAGTCCGAACTGAAGTCACAAAAACTCATGTGTTTAAAGTAAAATGCAAGTTCAAGTGCTTTGCTAAACAGGGGGTCTTAAAAGTCAAACTACAAATTATTTGGCCCTGTTCTGCTTTTTTATTTTTAAAGACTCAAAATTATTTAAATGCTAAACATTTTGTTCTTCTTCTTCTTCATATTAGAAATATCAAATCTTAATTTCCTTCTCTTTGGTGGAGGACTTTGACAAAGATCAGATTGTGGTGCCACACAAGTTTGCAATCTAATCACTACTTAGCATTACTTCCCTTCTGCTTAGATCCTCCAAATATTTAGCCAAGATCATTCACCAAAGAGAAATGCAAGAGTTTGATATTTCTAATTTGGAGAGGATTAAGGCAGGATTATGCATGGATCTGGACGCTAAACTGGAAGGGGCAACATGGACTGATAGACTTTAGATCCACGGAAGAATTGTAGGGATCCCCATTAGACAGTGAGCAGAGGAGAAGGAAGCATTGCCAGAATAGGGAGATCACGAATCCTGCAAGCACATCAGCAAGGAAGTCTTTGATTTATTTGACAGGCTCTTAGGGCAACATTTAGTGCTAATTCACCACTTTTTTTAATATGTAAAAAAACAAGCAGAAAACTAGCCATTTTTGAGAAGAGATATAAAGAGGTATAAAAGCTGTCTAAAAGAAGCAATATAGAGGAAAGACCTTTTTTTGGGTATTCTGAAGTTTAACTTTAACTGAAGGGCCCTTAACATCCTGACTAAATGTATCCTTTTACTAGAGAAGGGCCCAATATACAAAATTGGAATCCAGATTTCAAAATGGAATGGTGTTTCAGATCTAGGATTTTGGGTTTGATCAATTGTTAAAATAGACCTCACTTGCAAAATTCTAATCCAGATTCAGGCTTGGATTTTGAATATCCCCAAATTTCAGATACTGGTTGAGATCCATCTCTACGTGCAACACTGAGATTAGCGTTCCTTCACAGTTATTGCCCTTCCTCTTTCCCTTTGTAACTTGCAGTGTTCTTCATGCTTTTACTCAACCATACCTACTTATGGGGAAAAAACCTCACAGAGATGAGCAACAAAGAGCAGTAATAGACCATTCTACAAACCCTCCAGAAAAGCCGCAATCATCTCACGATGAAAATCAGCACCTTAGAGTTTCTGTGGGAAAAAATAAAACTAAACCACCTTTTGCTGCTTGTTATTGATTTGAGCTTACAATAAACCACAATATGAGCTGTGACACTGGCTGGATTAGGGGGACCATTTATGATGCCGTTTATTTATGATGCCATTTATTTATGACACCATTTATTTATGACACCATTTATGGGGACTATTTATGACGCCACGCAGAGGAGACGCCGGTAAGTCAACGGGAGATATGCAAGTGATTTACGTCACTTGCGTAATCTCCGTCGACTGCCGCCGAATAGCAAAGGTAAGTGTAGACCGGGCCATCATGAAGGCCAGAACCAATAGTTTATTACTGGGATAAAGACAACGCAGAACAGAGCAAGAGAAAAAACATACTTTGCTTTCTGAGGTCTCTGTCTGTTGCTGCTTCTCTGGAAATTGCAGCTTTGGTTCAAGAACTGCTTCACATACAAAAAGTCTTGGTTCACTCTGGTCCCAGAAGTGGCTAACAGGGATGCGGTCTTGCAGTTCTGGATGCTCAGGGACACTCCTGCCAGAGCAAAGGGAGGACAAATGCATAAAGACAGGTGGAACATGTCCAGCTTATTCAATTCATTAACGTAAATAAGGGATGAAAAGTACCATGGGATACCCCAAAATGATCATCATAGATAGAATATAAATGTTTAATAGTTTCCTAAGAGTGCAGTCCAGAAACAACAAACTATTATAATAAATACAACACTCATTTTATTAGGTTCAACCTCACAATAGCAATGCAAAGAGTTCCATACTTGACACATTACTCAAGTATTTTTGCCCAACACATTGATATCACATGTCCTCTTATCTATTTTATTTCACAACACAAAGAGTTGACATTTATTGAATCCCCTGGGAAAGATGCATAGTATTCACTCCTGGGGTTTTTTCTTTAGGAGTATTGAATTACTAGCGAAGCATACCAATGAATGGGAAAGGGCAAAAAAATGAAAGGTGTTGTGGATTGTCTCTCATCTGGTAACACAAGTAAGGACTTGAAAGAATCCTTTTAGGTAGTGTCTAAACCACACTTTCATCTAAACTCAGGCTCACTCAGTACAGCAGAGGAGACTGTTGATCTCCTTCCACTTAATTCCAGGGACCAATATTTATTCCTTTTGAACTCCTACATCCTTCTGCAGTGCCCATCTTTCAGACAGGATGGTGAGTGTGTGATTTCCTCCACGTTGGTGCCAAAACCACGCTATGACTCAAGCATGGCAAGGGCTCATTCAATAAGTTTCCATCCCATTTCTCCTTCTTTCCCCACAAAGCATGAGAACATCACCTGTGTGACAACTAACCTCTCCACCAACCCAATTAGCATGAGGCTGAATAAGTACATAATAAAGGCACAGAGGTATCTCAGCATTGAACACTGCAGTCTGTCACCCACTAGATGTCCATAACAAAGATATGCTATAGAATTCATGCTTACTTTGGCCTTTTATCTAGACAGTTACTAAAATAAATGTAGAACAAACCATATGCTGTTATAGAATCATAGATTAGAGTTCGAAGGGACCTCAGGAGGTATCTAGTCCCACCTCCTGCTCAAAGCAGGACTAACCTCAGCTAAATCATCCCACCCAGGGCTTTGTCAAGCCGCAGCTTAAAAACCTCTAAAGATGGAGATTCCACCACCTCCCCAGGCAACCTATTCCAGTGCTTCACCACACTCCTAGTGAAAAAGTTTTTCCTAATGTCCAACCTAGACCTCCCCCACTGCAACTTGAGACCATTGCTCCTTGTTCTGTCATCCTTGTGCTGCCATCACTGAGAACAGCCTAGTTCCATCCTCCCTGGAACCCCCTTTCAGGTAGTTAAAGGCTGCTATCAAATTCCTGCTCATTCTTCTCTTTTGCAGACTAACCAAGCCCAGTTCCCTTAGCCTTTCCTCATAAGTCTTGTGCTCCAGCCCCCTAATCATTTTTGTTGCCCTCCACTGGACTCTCTCCAACTTGTCCACATCCTTTTTGTAGTGGGGGGGCCCAAAACTGGGCACAATACTCCAAACATGGCCTCACCAATGCCAAATAGAGGGGAATAATCACTTCTCTAAATCTGCTGGCAATGCTCCTACTAATGCAGCCCAATATGCCATTAGCCTTCTTGGCAACCAGGGCACACTGCTGACTCATATCCAGCTTCTTATCCACTGTAACCCACAGGTCGTTTTCTGCAGAACTGCTGCCTAGTCCGTTGATCCCCAGTCTGTAGCTATGCATGGGATTCTTCTTCTTATATCTTTAATTAAATTAAAGAGAATGCAGCCTATATTGGACACAAAGGAAAACTGGAAAATCATGAAGAACAAAATGATTTTTGTTGTATTATCCTTTTAAAATCATTTATATAGACAGTATCTTTAAAAGTAAGAACTATGATGTCATCTGTACCCCATGAGAAGCCATGAATTCAATGCTATATTGGGTGTCTTATGGGTCTGCCTTCTATGAATATAGAGAGTGTCTACAAGAGGACTCAGGATAGGAGTTTAGTCCAAGTGAGATCTTCTAGTTCTCACTCAGTCTTTTATTAAAGATAACCATGATTTTCCTTTTTTTCCCCAATTCCTCCTTTTACTCCCATTTTGCCAAAGCTGGGCTCTCAGCATCCTCTGGCTTCAAGACCAGTATCTTAGTGAGAGTGTCACCAAATCAAATCTGTGGGGCCACAGAAAAAGATTCCTAACTCCATTCCCACCCTATGAAGCTGTAATTTTTCACAGAACTTGTATAGCACAGGTGCCTAGTCAACACTAAAAAAGTCACCCATACCTGACACCGGGGGTTACAGCAAACTGTGTGCAGCTGCTCTAATGCTGAACCTGCTGCTAAGATTGTCAGCAAAGCATAATTCTCCTGGCGTATACCAGGCCAGGTTTCTAATGTGACTTAGAGCCAGACATACTAAGTGGAGATTTAAAAAAACAAAACAAGAAGTTCTCTCTTCTCCACGATCCTACCCCATATATTTTTACTAAAATTAAAACAAATATCAATTCACAGTAAATTAACTTCTTTGTTATTGGTATGCCAATAACTGCTAAACAAATTAAGGAACTAATTCTGGTCCCACTGAAATCAATAAGACAGGTCTGTCAGACCTTGACTCCCTTTTCAGAACACATCAGATCCAAGTCTACCCTAGCAAATCGAATAGTCAAGAGAAGAGGCTTGGTTTGACTGCCTTCATGGGCAATGTCTCATCGTCCTCTGGTATCTCCTCTCTTTGCTTAGAGATGGGTAGTGATTAACTTTTTGCCAACACAGTCAGCACAGAGGCAGCTATATTTAAGAAAAGGAACCAAGGACTCCAACTGCAGTGAATAACCTCAAACTCTGTCACGGTTATAGGGTTATCTGCCCCTCAGCCTGCCTTCTGGTCTCTCTGAGACTATGTCTACACAGCAAATGAAGGTGTAATTGGAGTGCAGGTAGACATACCCATGTTAACTTTAATCTCACTAGCATGTAAAGTAAAGCTATGGCTGCACAGGATGCAGTGCAGACTAGGAACCAAGTGTGTACCCAGGGGCCCGAGGTACTCAGGCAGCTATCCCATGCTACTATGTCTTTACTACTATTATTTCTCACACTGACTAGATTACAGCTGATATGGGCATGGCCATCCCTGCTAGAACAACATCTTCACTTGGAGTGTACACATATGCTGAGCACACCCAACTCAGTGCTCAGCCTTTGGCCTTACCTGACTTCGGGTGGAATCTCACAGTTCTTCCACTCTTAGGCCAGATCACCGAACACCTTGCAGGTCTGATTAGGTTTAGAAACCTGTGGTTGCTGATTTGTTTCAGGCCCCAGGTGTGAAACCTCCTGGTATCTGAGACCTGCTCCACAAAGTTTTTGTACCCATGGGACTTTTCTGGCTAGTTGTGTGATTTTTGTTTTTAAACCAACATAGGTATCTGGTCCAACCCCAAGTGTGGACATAGTAATATAGGTATAAAGACATCTCAGGGTATGTCTACACTAAAGACACTACATTGGCACATGCTGCTGTAGTGTAGATACTTTCTCCACCAACAGAAGAGGTTTTTCTATCAAAGTAGTTAATTCACGTCTCTGAGAGGTGGTAAGTTGGTCAACAGAAGAATCCTTCTGTCGACCTAGCTGTGTCTACATTGGGGTTTAGGTCAACCTAACTACAGGGCTCAGGACATGCAATTTTTCACAGCCCTGAATGACATAGTTAGGTCAATTTAATTTGCAAGAGTAGAGTAGGCTTTATACTGTATATCTTATTCCCCTTCCTGTTTGGAAATAAACTATGCCAGCATAAGCATTTTTATACCAGCAGAATTGAGTCCACCCTGGGAGTGGGGTGGGGTGGGGGTTGTACCACTTTAACTATCTGTGTATGCAGACAAGCCTTGAGGGCTTCCCTACATGAGAAGTTAAACTGAATTAATTAAAGGTGTGTAATTACAGGGAATTAAGTGCATTAATTAAAGCATTTTAAATCTCTGTGAGGGCACTCTCATTCAGAAAGAAAATAATGGGACTTATCATGCTTACATTATAGGTGCTACAGCAGCATAGCTATATAGTTATGCTGCATAATCCTGTAGTACGTGCTGCCTACACCAATGCAAGGGGTTTTAACATCGGTGTAGGAATGCCACCTCTCTGAGCAATGGTAGCAAGGCCAACAAGAGCATTCTTCCATTAACAAGACTGCATCTATGCTGTGGTAACAAGGGTTACCTCTGCATATAGCTATGTGTGCTGGGGTGTGTTTTTTCACACCCCTGAGAAATGCAGCTATGTAGATCTAAGTTTTAAGTGCAGAGCAGGCCTGTTTATCCCAGTCCGAGAGGGCATTCTCCAGGGCCTATCCAAGAGAATACTCCCATGAAGACTGCTCCACTGTTTGGGCAATTTGATTAAAACTCATTGAGACTAAATGGATCTATGGCTTCACAACGACATTTCACCTGTAGATGAGGGTGTTGAAACTGTCTGGTCCCCTTTGTCAGAGTATGTCTACACTTCAAGCTGGGGGTGTGAGTCCAAGTCCAAGGAGATATACTTGCACTAGACTAACTGATGCAGCAACACTAAAAATAGACCGTAGTCACACTCTTATTGCTAGCCCATTAGCTCATCACAGCTAGCACAAGTATGCTCCCTGAGCTGGGAATCACACCTCAGTCCAAACACACCATCTTGGAAGTCAAGAACATAAATAATATTTTTGAGTACAGACTGAAACATGCAATTAATACAGAGACATGGTCACATTTTATCTGAGTCTCACTTTCTTCCTACTTGCTCCTTGTGCACACCCAGATCAGGTGGATTAAGCTAGCCCGAAGACAAGGCAGTACAGGGCCAACAGGACAGGGGAGTGAAGCAGCAAAAAACGCCCACTAAAGCAGGGCAGGCTGAAGACAGAATTAAACAATGGACTGGTTACTCCATGTTTACACTGAATGATCCTGCCAGAACCAAAGGAGTTAAGCAGACTCCTTTATCTGCGCTCACTCATCAAATATAAAACCCACTGCATTTCAAAATCAGTTGTACAAATCACAGTTTTCCATGCCTCCTAAACAGCACTGCAGGTTTTATTAGCACATTATCCATCTGACACTGCACCACTTTTAATTTGTCCTGTATATCTTTTAAAAAAATACGAGGAACATTAAACATGTCCATGGATAAAAGCTAATGATATCACAAAAGCAAATACACAGTTAGCCAAGCCGCAAATGTAAGGATACATCTACACTGCAGCTGGGAGGTATAATTCCCCACTCAGGCAGACATACACATGCAAGCTCATTCAGAGCTAGCATGCTAAAATAGCAGTGTGGCTGTGGTGGTCTGGGCAGTGGCTTGGGCTAACCTCTTGAGCACAAACCCATCAGAGGCCCTAGGTACATACTCAGGTGATTTGAATGAGCTGCCATGGCCACTGCTATTTTTAGCATGCTAGTTCGATCAAAGCTAGTGTGGGTATGTCAATGCAAGCTGGAAATTACACTTTCCAGCTGCAGTTAAACATACTTGTAGTGTCTTACACATCTAGGCCACGGGCTCAAATCCATCTCAGTAGCAATCAAGAGGTTACAACTTCATGGCTGTTTGGTGGCCTATGTCAAATAAACTGATGTTCCTGATGGAGAAGTGTCCACATCTCTAGCACAAAAGTAAACAAAACGTGTCCTATTGTTGGAAGTCTGAGCAAAGAAACCCAGAAATGAACAGGTCATGAAGACAGATCTGCCCTCTGATTCAGAGAGGTGGTTCCTGCATGTCTAAGTTGAGACACAAGGAGGGAGCCAGCACTGCTGCAGCTGCTTCCTCAGTACCTGGGCTACAGATAGGAGATTTCACTTCCTAGGTGTGTCAAAATCAGCACTTTTCACAAATACTAAACTCAGCGTTTTTTAAAAACAGAAAGGTCCTGTGGCCTAGTGGACTGAGCACAGAACAATAAGCAAGAACTCCTGCATTCTTATCCTTGCTTTGCCAATGACTTTTGTGCAGCCTTGGGAAATTCAAATCATGTTTTACTTCCATGATCTATAAAATGGAGCTAACACTTATCTGCATATCTCAGGCCTTTACATGCTACCAACATTGGGGACATATAAAATCCTAGAGAGAGTCACAATTTCTGTGTAGTTAATTAATGTTTGCATAGTGCTTTGAAAATGTAAGGCAGGCCATAAATGTTAAGTATCATTGTAAAGGAAGAGAGAAGACAGAGGCCTCACTATTAATTATTTTTCTTCTTTACCGGTTCCCCCAGAACGAGAGGGGGAAGGGAAGGATTTAAAACAAAGCAGAAAGACACCTTAACACCTGTCGCCAAAGTATAACTCATGACAATTAATTCCTGGACTCAAAAACAAGATTATGGTTTATGTGAAAAACTGGGCGTTTTTAGATTTTACCGTCACATCCTTTAACTCAGTGGTTCTCAACTCGTGACCTGTAGGTCAGTTGCACTGTCCAGCCAGGGTGTTGCGACCCTTCCTTGGGCTCAGGCTCCGAGAAAGGCCACCGCCCCTCCTTTAAGGGGGAATAATCAGTGCCCTTCCAAGTCCTTAGTCCCGGCTCCCAGCGGGGCGGGCTGACAAGCAGTCTATTGCCCCCAACCCTCAGGCAGGGGGAGGTGGTTCAGCAGTCTCTTGCCTCCAGCCCTCAGGCAGGGAGAGGCGGCAGGTGAGCAGTCTATTGCCTCCAGCCCTCAGGCAGGGCGAGGCAGGTAAGCACCTCTTCTTGGCTCGGGTGAGGAAGAGGGGAGGCGGACGCAGGCCCACCCATCTCCACTGCGTCCCGGCTCAGGGCCCTAACAGTGGCAAAGCAGTGCCACTGAATCAGCGGGGCTGCGGCTGCAACACACTGATGGGGGTTTCACCCCTGACTCAGCCACTGTCTAGCAGGCCGTCCCTGGGCCACTTCCTCCCCCAGTCCCTGGGTGCTTTCTCTATCCTCTGGTTCACTGGGGTACTTGGCAACTGGCAGGCCCCCTAGTCCCTCCTGGTTGATTGGGGGCAGGTCCAGGAATTCCTCAGTGGAGGGCAGCTCCTCCAGGTCACAGGGTTCCCCGGGTCCGTTGGGCTCATTCCGCTCCCAGGGTCCCCCAGCATCAGGCAGCTCCTCCAGGTCTGCCCCAGCTTCGGGGAATAATTCCTCCCCTGGAGCCTTGGGGCGATCGTTCCAGCTACTAGGCCCAGCGGCTCTGTCCAGTCACTGGGGCCCGGGTAAGCCAGGCCACGTGTGGGCCTCTGCCCCTGGGGGCGGTTGCTCCGAGCAGGCACTCAGTCAGGGTCGAACCTAGGCCACGGCCAGTGGAAGGGCACATCTATCTCCGGTGGCAGCTTCTCTCCTCACTGAGCTCCTAGGCCTGCCTTTTATACTTCCCCTTCCCGGGTTAGCTCTGCCCCTCTGTGGCTGGGCAGATTGGTCTGGCGGGCCTGGTTCTGTCCAATCAGGGCATTGCGACCCTTCCTTGGGCGCAGGCTCCGAGGAAGGCCACCGCACCTTCCTACATGGCCCAATTAGCACGCAGCTGCCATCCACAGAATCACAGAATATTAGGATAGGAAGGGATCTCAGAAGGTCATCTAGTCCAACCCTCTGCTCAAAGCAGGACTAACTCCAACTAAATCATCCCAGCCAGGGCTCTGTCAAGCTGGGCCTTAAAGACCTCTAAAGATGGAGATTCCACCACCTCCCTATGTAACCCATTCCAGTGCTTCACCACCCTCCTAGTGAAAAAATGTTTCTTAATATCCAAACAAGACCTCCCCTCTGCAACTTGAGACTGTTGCTCCTTCTTCTGTCATCTGCCACCAAGAACAGCCTAGCTCCATCCTACCTGGAACCCTCCTTCAGGTAGTTGAAAGCTGCTATCAAATCCCCCTCACTCTTCTCTTCGGCAGACTAAACAAGTCTAGTTCCCTGAGCTTTGCCTCATAAATCATGTGTTCAGTCCTCTAGCTGTGGCCCAGCTGTGTGCCAGTTGCTGCGTCCCAGGGGGGAAAAAGCAGAAATGACACCCAAAAGAAGTCAAGTTACCACAGGTGGGGTGAGGCACCAGGTCATCAACCCACACCAGCCATGGGCATAGTTTGGGGAATCGCCCTCTCCCAATTTCCCCCCATCCCGATTTCTGCTGAGGAGGGCATACTCTGCGCAGCCTGTCAGGGGTAGTGGGCTTGGTCCTTCCCACACTGCACCAGCTCACAAGGCCCCTCTCCCCAGCTGAGGCTGGTAGCTCCACCTGACTCTTGGGTCCTAGTGGCCATCAGCGTCTTCTTCTATGTGTGCTGGGTCCTGTTTCTGTACACTGGTGAGTGCCCATGGGGCAGGGCAGGACAAGGGAGAGGGATGAGATAGGGCAGGGTGAAGAGAAGGAGATGGGGGAATGGGGCGGGAAGGTGGAGGATAGAAGAGGGATAGGGGACAGTGTGAAGAGGAAAGGAGATGGGGTGGGAAGAGAAAGGGATAGGTGGATGGGGGAGGGGGAAGAGAAAGGGATAAGGGGATGGGATGGGGGGAAAGAAGGGATGACAGAGTGTTGCCGGCAGGGAGAGCACTGCCTTCTCGTGTCTGGGCGTCCATGCCAGAGGCATCCATAGAAATGGGGGGGCACTAGCCACAGCTACATGTCACCTCTGGGGGGCTGAGCATGCTCCAGGTTGCAGCACACCCTGGGCTGCCTGCCCCAGACAGCGTCCACCTGCCTGTCCCATGGTGTCCATGTCCAGACCTGGAGCTCACGGCCAAAGCACGAGGCTGCCCTGTAAGTCCCACTTCTGAGGGGCGAGCCAGTACAGGGTGGAAATTTGTCCCATGGGCGGCTTCCTAGCTAGGGCCCCCCATGGCTCAGTGGGTGGGATCACCTCTGCCCCTGACTGTCTGAGAGCAGGCGTCGAGGGACACGTGCCAGCAGGGCAGCCACAGCAGGCAGGGTGGTATAGATAGTGTGTGAATGCGGCCCACATAACACAGAGAGCTGCATATGCAGCCCCCAATGGAAAACAGGTTGAGAACCACTGCTTTAAGTTAATGTATCATATTTTACCAGTTGAAACATTTGAACTGTGGGGGGGAAATGCCACTTTTTTTTTAATGCACTAGCCATTCTTACATCTTGCAAAAGAATCCTGGCAAAAGGGTGAAACCTGAATGGTCACTGACTGCCACACCAGGCTGTATCTGAAAAATCTGCAACACTGACAGTGGAAGAGATTTTTCCCTCAGGAGGAGAGGGGAACTGGGTGGGGTCTTTATTATTATTATTGCTTTTTTCATTGTTTGACTCTCACTCTCATGTCAGGATGCTACACACCAAAGCATAAATGTCAGATGATACCACTGTGTTTTCTCTGTTTGCACCCCAGCTGACATAGATCCCCTAGTTTTACAGTGACCCCTGCCAGGCTAAACAGAATGCTACAGTTTAAAGCTTCTAACATCCTCAAATTTGCCCTATTGCTGTACTTATCTGGATGACTGGCTAAAACCCAAGCGACCCAAAATCTGCCCTCTCTGCCCTTATAAATCAGTTGGGCACTACAGGAACCTCCCCTTTGTCAATCATTTGCAAATTTGTCTGTAATAGTTACTGGAAGAATTGCTGAAGATAGAAGCCTGTATTTCAAAAGTGGCTTGGCAGAACCAAGGAACCACAAGGTATATTTCTGTAGGGCTAAATAGAAATTTTGCTCTGTATCATTCTATTGTATTCACTACACAACTTGATTGATGTACGGTATGCAAGTTATGTTACACAAGTAACTGAACTCGATGTACCTTACATCAACTAGCTGCACTGTCTTCACGACGCTATGTTGATGGGAGATGCTCTCCCATCAGCAGAGCATATCTTCACCAGATCCGCTCAATCAATGCTGCTGCATCGATGGCTGTGGAAGCGATTTAGCGCTGTAGCAAAGAAAAACCCTGAGCCTCACTCTCCATTCACCGCATGGCGCTGCCTTGTGGACAAAATTTCTAAGCTGTCTGCTACATGGTGTAGTCTGGAAACTAAAATGTTAAATCTAAACAGATGTAATGCAGATGTTTCATGCAAGTTTTATCCTGAAATTAAAATATTTTGATGCGGTATCTAGAGGTTATTCTTTTCCTTTGTTAGGATCTCCAGGATGCCCTCCCATTCCCACCCCACATTCTAGACTCTACCTGGGGAAGTGGATGGGCCTCCATAGACTCAGCGTAACTATTCTGAGGATCAATGTCTGTCACACAAGTCACTAATATCACTAACATCTGAGCATATAATCATCACAATGCTCCTCACCTCTGTAAACTTGGGCAGCAGGAATTTAGAGGTCTAATCCTTGTGTGAAAATAAAATGTGCTGTTTCTAGACACTAGTCAACCATTATTCTGTTCCTATTTCAAATCCACATATGCAATAACAGTAATAAATGTGGTTATCAATAAAATGTCCTGCTAAAAGATGAGAAAGCAAGCCCCAAAGTTGCTGTTGTTTATCGACAAACAGTTTTTGCTCCAATTTAATTAAATACGTTAAAAAAAATAAATGTAGTTAAATCAGAGTAACTCCCTAGTTTGTGCAGTTATTCCAGTATCAAGGAATGGCTTGTTTTGGTCAATCAGATTCCTCTCCCAACACCACAATCCAGACTTTCCAAAATGAAGTTTTCTTACTTTTCAGGCTCTTGTCCAGAGTAGGAGGGCACCTCTCCACCATTCCCTTGCCCAGCCTTGAAATCAAAGAGTGTGACTGTGTCCATTTCAACATCATAGAAACAGATCGTAGAGTCACGAGTCTCATCAGCCTATAGAAGGGGAAAGAAAAGGAGTCAGAGCAGGCAGTAGAAGAGACCAGCAAGGTAAAACTCAGCTGGCCTATAAAGGCAGCCAACAGGCCAGCCAGCAGCACCAGAGCCAGCAAACAAGGGAGCTGGAGTGGGAGTTGGGGGAACGTGTGGTGTTTTTCATTGGTTGTTTTTTGTTGTTTTTTTCCTACTTCACAGGAGCTAAGGAGGGAGGGCTATGACACCTACAGAGGCAGCAGTGGTAGTGACCCAAGGAATGGAAGAGACAGTCAATATGAGTGGATGTGGCAGCTGCAGGGATGTACATTGCTCTGGAGAGGGTCCCAGAAAGGTGCTTCGGTTGTATGAAGTGCTGTCTGATAGAGCTAATGGGAAGAGAAGATCCAAGGTCTGAAGTTACAGATAGAAACTATGGTTGAGATTCAAAGAAGATTTGAGCAGGTGATGGAGGAAAGGACAGAGGAGGCTGAAAGGAAACCTCAAAACTTGAAGGCACAAGCTGTACCAGAGAAGTGTGAGAGCAGACTGCTGGATGCAGTGGAAGCAGAGGAAGCATGCAACTATGAAAACGAGAGGAAAGGACCAGCTACTGAAAGAGAAATGCAGCTGAGGAACAGATTCGCTGAGTTGGAAAATAAAGGAGAGGCAGGCAGTAATAGAAGATGGGAGGGCCTGGAAGAAGAGAAGAGCAGCTAGTCCTACAAGAAAAGGGGAGAAGACAATGGAGATAGCTAGAGTTCAGAGCTCCAGGAAGACAGAGGATGACTGGCAGAAGATTACAAGTGAAAACAGAAGACAAGATGACTTGCAGCCAGAAAGAACAACAGGGGAAAGATCGGACAATCACACCAACACCAGTAAAAGGCAGGTCTATGTGACTGGGTTCTCCCTATAAAGAACAACAGACAGGCCTGGCGCAGAATAGAAGTGTGTGCTGTCTACCAGGAGCTAAGATATGGGATGTGGACCTGAGGATAAAGAAGATTCTAATATGAGCAGAAAAGAATCCACTGATTGTCTTTCGTGTGGGAACAAATGATACTGCTGGATTCTCACTCAGACACATCAAGGAAGATTATGCTAGACTGGGGAAGATGCTGAAAGAAATGGAGGCTCAAGCGATCTTCAGAGGGATTCTACCTGTCCCCAGAGGAGGAGAGTGAAGACAAGACAAGATTATGATGATCAACAGATGGCTCTAAGAATGGTGCTATAAAGAGGGCTTTGGGGCGTTCAACCACTGGGAGGCATTCACGGACAGAGGACTGTTCTCATGGGATAGACTCCACCTGAGTAGGAATGGAAATAGACTTCTGGAATGGAGGTTGGCACAACTGACTAAAAGATCTTTAAACTAAGAACTTGCGGGAGACAGTTGGGAGATGCTCATGTAACCTCCACACTTGATTCTAATGTTGAGTGAGAGGAAAATCAAGTAAGCAATGGAGAAAGGAACAATAGAGGGTAAGAGAATGGATGACAGAAGGAAAGATAGTGTCAATATGACTGACAGTAACAATCAAGTAGGCAATAACTGGCGGTAAAATGACTGTACCTAACTGGGCAAGGAATCTGGGCGAAGTCAAGCAGTAACAACAAAGATGTCTGTACATCAGTGCAAGGAGCCTCAGTAACGAAATAGAGGAACTAGAACTACTAGAACTACTAGTGCAGTAAGTGAAATCAGCTATTATACGAATAATGGAATCATGGTAGAAAGTAGTCGCGACTGGCATTCAATATCAAAGGATATGTATTGTTCAGAAAAGACAGAAATAAAGGTAAAGATGGTGGAGTAGCATTGTATATTAATGCTAAGGAAAACTGTAAAGAAATCAGAAATAATGGAATGGATAAAATGGAATCTGTTTAGGTCGAAATCACAGGCTCCACTGGGAGAGTGGTTGAGGTCTGCTACAAAAACCTAGGACGCAATTTGGATATGGATAGAAACCTACAATATTTTTAATGAAATAAATATTACTGGGAATTGTGTAATTATGGGAGATTTTAATTTCCCAGATATAGACCGCAGGACAAGTGCTCCTAATAAACATAGGGCCCAGATATTCCTGGATGTGACAGCCAACGGGTTTCTTCACCAAATAGTCACTAAACCAACAAGAGGCAATGCCATTTTAGATTTAGTATTAGTTAGTAGTAAGAACCTCATAAAAGATGTTGTAGAGCACAACCTTGGTTAGAGTAATCATGAGATAATTCAATTTAAATTACATGGAAGGCTAAACAAAAATAGGACAGCAACTAGGGTCCCTGATTTCAAAAGGGCAAACTTAAAAAAATTAAGGGAATTAGTTAGGGAAGTGGACAGGCTTGAAGAACTCACAAATCTGAATGTGGAGGAGGCCTGGAATTATTTAAGTCAAAGTTGCAGAAACTATTTCAATCCTGCATCCCAAGCAAGGGGAAAAATTCATAGGGAAGAGTTGCAGACCAAACTGGATGAACAAGCATCCCAAACAGATTATTAACAGAAAGCCAAAAGCCTACAAGACATGGAATAAGGGATGGATCAGCAACGAAAGCTACCTCTTGGAGGCCAGAAAGTGTAGGGGAAAAAGTGAGAATTGCCAAAAGACAAGCAGAGTTGGACTTGGCAAAGGAAATTAAAACCAATTGTAAAAGGTTCTTAGATATATATAAATAAAAAGAAAACAAGAAAAGAAGTGGGATCTTGAAGAACTGATGATTGGGTAGAGATTAAAGATAACCAGTTCAAGAGAGTTGGCAGTTTTTCAAAGAGACTTTGTTAGGGGCACAAGAGCAAACTGTTCCTCTGCATAGGAAAGAAAGAAGTATGGAAAAAGACCATCCTGGCTTACCTAGGGGATCCTCAATTATTCTAAATTCAAAAAACTATCCTATAAAGAGTGGAAACTAGTTCAAATTACAAAGGATGACTCTAAACAAATTACACAAGTATCGGGGGCAAAATTAGAAAGGCCAAGGCACAAAAGAAGATTAAACTAGCTATAGACATAAAGGTTAACAAGACAACACTCTACAAACACATTAGAAGCAAGAGGAAGACCAAGGACAAGGTAGGCCCATTACTCAATAAGGGGGGAAAACCAATAACAGAATATGTGGAAATGGCAGAAGTGCTAAGTGACTTTTTTGTTTCAGTTTTTAAAGAGTTTAGTAGCAATTGTGCATCTTACTTAATGAATGCCAGTGAAAACAAAGTAGGATCAGAGGCTAAAATAGGGAAAGAACAAGTTAAAAATTAGTTAGAGAAGTTAGATGTTTTCCGGTCACCAGGGCCTGATGAAATACATCCTAGAATACTCAAGGAGCTGACAGAGTGAGATATCCGAGATATCCATGAATAAAATACATGGTTTTATAAAAGGTAGATCATGCCAGACCAACCTGATCTCTTTCTTTGAGAAGATAACTCATTTCCCAAACAAAGGAAATGTAGTAGATCTAATCTACCTGGATTTCAAGTAAAGTTTTTTATATAGTTCTACGTGGCAAACCATTAGTTAAATTGGAGAGTTAAATTGGGGATTTATACAACATAAGAACAATCATACTTGGTCAGACCAATAGTCCATCTAGCCCAGTATCCTGTTTTCCAAACGTGGCCAATGCCAGGTGCTTCAAAGGAAATGAACAGAACAGGTAATCATCAAGTGATCCATCCCATTCCCAGGGGACCTATCAGTTGGAAGTGACAGAGGAGGAGAAAGACCTTGTCAATCACAGGATGACTATGAGCTGCCAATATGATGGAGCCATGACAAAGTCTAACAAATCCTAGGATGCATCAGGAAAAGTATTTCCAGTAGAGAAACAGAAGTGTTAGTACCATTATACAAGGCACTGATGAGACTTGATCTGGAATACTGTGTACATGTTTAAAAAACATTAATTCAAACTGGAACAGGTACAGAGAAGGCTCCTAGGATGATCAGAGGAATGGAAAACCAACCTTAAAAGAGGAGATTTAAGGAGGTTGGCTTGTTTAGCATAACAAAACAAAGGATAAGGGAAGATACAATTGCTCTCTATAAATACATCAGAGGGATAAATTCCAGGAGGAAAGAGGAGTGATTTATGTTAAGGGCCAATATTGGTACAAGAACAAATGCATATAAACAGGCCATCAATATGTTTAGGCTTGAAATTAGACAAAATGAAGTTCTGGAACAGCCTTCCAAGGGAAGCAGTGAGGGCAAAAAAACCAAACTTATTTTAAGACTTAGCCTGATAAATTTATGGTGGGTATGATATGATGAGATTGCCTATAATGGCTTAGGCCAATCTGTGACTGCTAATAGCAAATATCTCCAATGGCAATAGGTGGGATACTAGAGGGGGTTGTATTAGAGTTACAACACAGAAATCTTTCCAGGTTCCAGAAATCTGCCCACATGCTCAGAGTCTAAATAATTGACATATTTGGGGTCAAGAAGGAATTTTCCTCCAGGTCAGATTGGAAGAGACCCTGAGGACCTTTTTCCTTAGTCTGCAACATGGGGTATGGGGCACTTGCTGGTTTGAACTAGAGTAAATGGTGGATTCTCTGTGACTTGATAGGTGTGAGGAGGTTCATGGGCCTACTACAGGAGTGGGTGGGTGAGGTTCTGTGGTCTGCCATGTGCAGGACGACAAATTAGATTATCATGATGGTCCCTTCCTGCTTTAAAGTCTATGAGTCTATGTGTGTTTATCTTATTCATGCTCCGATGGCTCAGTACATCAAAGAATGTTCCCAGGGAAGGAAGTCAGATTATTTTCCCATCACTCCACTAATCTCATAACTGGACCCAGTGGCCACTTGGAATTGCCATGAAGTGAAGCCTTGCTGTACTCAAATGTCTTTCTTCTTTTGAGGATTGTCTAAAAAAATTGTATTTTATTACTTCTATCAATACTTACCTCAGACAGTGAATCCTGAAAACAGAGCATAAAAATGTGGGTTTATATTAGAGAATTAATCCACCTTGTCTCTGCATTACTTCTAATCTGGCATTTGGTGTCACATTCAGACCTCAGTGTGGTAGGTGGAGAGCCCCACTCTCACCTTGTTGACAAGGATGCTGACTTTGTTGCCATTAGCATTGCACTTAACAGATACAATGCCTCCCAGGCCAGGAAAGAGCTCAGTCAAGTTCTTGCTACTGCAGTGCACTTTTGCCTCTCTGTGGGAACAGACAATATTGATTCATGTGGTGCAAAGCAAGTATCAGTGCTTGACAAAAGTAAATAATACTTTTCAAACTTCAGAAAAGACATTTAATTATAAATCGAATCAAATAGCGCATAGGCCCCAAATATTTGAAGTCTTCTCACGGTTTCTACCTCTTGTCCCAGACTCTAGCTTCCTCTTTAGAGGTTTAAACACAGCAGGAGTAAACTTACATGTTCTGCAGTGTTACAACACCTGCAACAAGAAAATCCTGCCACCCTGTTTCAGGAGAAGTAGGATTTGTCTACACAGGGAAATTGACTGGCATACCTAAGGTTGAATTACTATCGTGTCCCCATGGGGGAGTTATACTGGCATAGCTATAGTGGAACCATTATTCCATTTTAGCTTTGCTAGTCAGTCTCCCCATGTAGAAAAGTCCTAAGGGCTTGTCTACATTGTCTTGCAGTTTGGACTCTAGGGATACAAACAGCCGTGTGTACCAAAATGCTGCTGTGCTGTAGGACCCCTGTATGGACAATGCAGGCAAGAACTAAAAAAAATCCAAGTTCATATCACTGTTACCCTTTGCAAAGAGGACCATATTCACACTCCTACAGTCCAAAGTGCAGGGCAGAGTAGACATAGCATTAGGCCTAGTCGACACTACAGAATTTTGTCGACCAAAGTCAGCTTTTGTCAACAAAACACTGCTGGTGTACCCACTGCAAACACACACGCCCCGCCAACACAACGGCCCTGGTTTTCGACATAATAAAACCACCTCAACAAGAGGCGTAGAGCTTTCATTGACTTCCTGTTTGATTGGCATGGAGAGCTCACATTGCATCTTCCCAGTTGACCATGGCAGTTCCACACACCAAATGCTCTCCCGCCTGGAGCACACCAGAACTGCTGGACATTTGGGGAGAGTCAGCCATGCAGTCCAAGCACCTCTCTTGCCGTAGGAACTATGATACCTACAGCCAGATTTCTCAAGCCATGGGGGAGAAGGGCAGGACATGCTGCAGTGCCAAGCAAAAATCAAGAAAAATGCAGCAGAGCTACCAGATGGCCAGGGAGGCAAACAGTCACTCTGGTGCAAAGCCAAAGAGCTGCTGCTTCTATAAGGTGCTTCTCAGTGGTGACCCCGCTTCTACCCCCTAGACACCCATGGACACCTCGGCAGCCCCAGGGCCAACAGACACCGGAAGCAACCCTGACAAAGAAGTCATTGATGAGGAGGGGGAGTTGGAGGATGACCCAGAGCCAGGGACCGGTTCATTTGAGGAAGTGGGGAGTCAAGCAGCAATTCTCGACCTCGGAAGGTTGCAGCCTGTCCGAGCCTACAGCTCTGTTGTGCTGGATGCAGGAGAGGATTGCTCAGGTGTTTATTTTAATTAGATGTTGCTTGTGTACATGAGGTAAAACTGTCCTCTGGTTTTTTGCATTGTAGAGGTGGTTGAAGGGATAGAAATGCACAATAGTAGATGCATTTGCATGTGCTTCCCATTCCCCTGTTCAGGTAGGCAGTGCGGCAGAGAAGCATGTTAATGCACACTGAGATTTTGTGGGTATCCTCCAGAGACATCTCAAGAAAACTTTCCTGGAGGTACTTGCAAATTCTCTGCCAAAGATTCCTTGGCAGAGCGGCTTTGCTCCTTCCACCACTGAAGAAAATTTTGCCATGCCAATCAGCAATCACTTCTACAGAGACCAAAGCGGAACACAGGCAAGCAGCATAGGGACCCAGTTTGAAGCTGCTCACATGGAGGAGATGCACTCTAGCATCCCTGCTTATTCTGACGAGTGAGATATCTGCTTCTAGCTTTCCCCGCCTGTGGAAAAAGGTGGTACAATTTTGTCCCTCTCGAACTGCATCAAGACCCCAAACAATCTCCCACCCATAACCTCTTACAGCCCCCTCCAACTCCCTGGCAAACCTCACCATGCCCTGCTTCACCATGGAGCTGAGTGCTTTCCAGGGGATAGTGAGAAACAAGTATGTTTAACAGTCATGCATCACCTCTGTTATTGCACTCACAATAATGCTGTTCGTTGTTTATTGTGCTTTTACAAATGTGGCCTTGGCGGTCAAACATCCAACACCCACCAAATGGCTGCAGCTGATAAGAAAATGACCTCAGATGAGTAAAGAGGAGATGTTCCAAGAACTCCTCCACTCCTCTGAGTAGCATGACTAATATTAATAACTAATATTAATTAAGCTCTCATTCATTTCAGCACTTAATCGAGCACTTCGCCTCAAGAAAGGGTCTTTAAAAAAAGATGGGCCTTCTGGATCAACATTAGGACCTTTTAATTCAACAGAGGAAGTGAATTCCAAAGGTGAGGACACTCTCCTCTCAGATTCGTACTTACAGGCTGTCAACAGAAGTATCCCAATTGTTCTCAACTAGTAAGGAAGTACAAAGGGAAAGAGATAGTCTTAAGCATCCAAGACCCAATCCACCAAGTGCTTTATAGATTGAAGTCAGCATCTTGAGAAAGTATTTTGCGGACTCCTTCCCCAGTGCCCAAAGGTATTGCTTTATGTTCCCAGAAAGAGCAGCAAAACTCCCTGTTCTGTTCCTAAAGCCAGGTTTCAAGCTACTCATTGAGCCATCATCAGCCTTACCACAGAAGGCTTTCACTGGGGAATGACAGTGCCAAACCATGATAGCATTAGTCAGTAGCAACCTAGACGGGAATCATTGGGAGAGAAGTAAGTATTTCAAGTTTCCCTTCTCTCTAGAAAAAAAGAGATAAGCCATGCAAACTCCACTCCAGTAACATTACATTTATTCCCAAAGAAATACACATTGAAATGATGATGGAAACAACCACTGACGATTGGGAAGCCCTGAATACACGCTATGTGTTGCTTACAACAAAGCATGAATTTCTTGCTCTCTGGGATTATGAGTCCAACTCCTCACTGAGGATTCAAACTCACGGAGAAGTAGCAGTGACATCACTGAAGCCATCACCCTTGACCCCAAATCTCAGACCTGTAAACCTGAGAATGCAAAAGGGTCAATTTCTCAAAAGCATGATTTGTGAGTGTGTAAAACAACATCAACCTGTCAGATACTATTGACTTGGCAATACACCTCACTAGGTAAGGCTGGTTCTTGTAACCTCAGCCTCTCCCTGCAGACGCTGAAAGGAGAGCAGTCAAATTTTGCAGGAGTCTACAAAATAAAAATATATATACATGTATTGTTTTAAAGAAGCTAAGGACTAAATAGCCCAAGATAACCTCTACAGGGCAAGCACACACAGCCATGAGAAGCCTGAACTCCCAGTGTCTTTTATATACCTATTCTATGAATTCAGTCTCCAGGGAGCGAGTTGTTAGTCTAGCATTTTTCAACAGCACAAGATTCACTTAAGGTAGAAAAACAAGAAAAGAAACCTGAGCTGTACATTCAGATCCTTGTAAACACTTCTTAATACCTGCGAGAGAGATCAAAGATTTTAAAGTGAGCCAAGTCTGTTCCCACAGCCAGGAAATTCCCACAGACATCCAACAGGCAGGGATTCCCCTCTGCTTCAGAGAACACCAGCAGCTGTTTGACAGTACCCTGGGGAGAGAGACAGCAGCTACTTTAAATGTTAACTTTCTAACAGGGAGATTTTTCTTTCAATGAGGTCAGCACATCCAGCCCACTGGTATACTTCCGTTTTATACCAATCACCACCACCAATTTAATTAGTGCATCACAGCAGTTTGCGGATACTATCCTATCTAGGAACAGCTACAAAATAGACAAGGGAAAAACTTGTCTTTTGGGGGGTCCCTTTGTCAAAGTCTACCCAACTGTGATCTGCATAAAGGTCCAGAGCTTTAATATACAGCTTCACAAAGATTCACTTTACAGACCACCCTACCCAAAAGATAGAACTGGCATCACTGGGGTTTTTTTTTTCCAACTAAAAGGAATAAATGGATAGCATTCCCTTTAGATCTATCAATGCTTAACTGATTAGTAAGTCAAAGTTCACATGCAACACGAGCCTCATCCTTTCTTTAGCATTCAAACATACATACATGCAGCACTTTTAGCTTCCCTGACACTAGAAAACAAAAAAAAATCAATTGAATTTGATTCCCATGCATAACTAGACACTACTTATTACACTTGTGGCCGTATTTTTTAAAACTGTACATAAGTGATATACAGTCTGTCCTATCTCCTTTAGGATTTGGCTTTGATACAGAAATTCTGTATTTGTTCTACATATACCCATACATATTAGGGAACAACCATAGGTTTCTCTTTCTGGTTCTCACAGATTAGCACAATGCTGCAATGTCTGGGTTACAAACTCTGCAATGGAACTGCTACCCAGTTCTCAACAAAAAGCCTTTTTCATGGGAATTTAAATATAATTTCAGGGAAGCAACGCAATTAATGTGAGGATTTGTGAAACCTATTTTTATAAAACCTAAATTTTGGGCAAAAATTGATTACACAGTATCTCTAATTTACTTAAATTAGTTGTATGCTTGAGTAACAAGTTACTGAGTCTTGAAAACCAAGACACGTTTTGTATAAGTAACTTATGAAACCAGTTTAAGTCTCTCTTGGATCTTTTATCCCCACTGAGTTTTAAATACCATAGATTTTAGAACAGAAGTTTCCAGAACAGATGTCAAAATTGTGCTCCCAAAATGTACGTGGGGATACAAAGAAGTATATATATGCTTGTACAAAGCATGCAGTTCCATATGCAGAAATACTGACTGTAGAAGCACATGCCTATTTGCTTGCACATTTATCCATTCTGGGCATGCGACTATATTTTGCGCGTACATTTACCTACTTCTGCCCATGTATATGTTTTATGTATGGAATTTTGACACTTTTTAAAAACTGTGGCCCTTACAATGTTCATTTGTCTATTGTTATTGTTCCTTCTTATTTAGGTTGCAGTAGTACGCTAATATGCTATGTGTTTTATAATACAGAAATGACACAGGCCCTTTGGCCAAAACTTTCAATAACACATTTTTCTTCCTAAGCCAAGGGTGGAGGCTACATTTACTGAACTCCAATCTGTATTTTTTCAGCCATAAATACAGAACCTGACCTCTGAGAGGGGTAAGAAGTAACTGGTTAGTCTCAACACTATATGTCACTGCCCCTCCTGGCAGGCAAGAAAGGGGTTCTTGAGTGATCACTGTGGCCAGCACCCTGAATGTCAAGAATATATACACCTTTATCTGGGTTTGGTTAGCCTCAGGTTCTGACCTGAGGAGACACTAAACAGAAAAAAACATTCTGTGAGTCAAATACATGCAGCAGGGTAAACCCACTAAGTACTTTGAACCCTAATTTGAACCCAGCACCTCAGTGATGCATTATTAACTATCCCATGGCTCCACCAGTCCTTGGCCAGCAGTACTCACCTGCCAGGTCCGAACCTGAACCCGATTTGGCTCAACTGTGTAAATGCTTTCTTCATGCATAGCCAGTACTGGAGAATCACAGAGGAAAGAACCTGGAATATTCACAAGACTGCCTCCATCATTACCATGAACTGCTACATGCAATTAATCAAAGTAAAGCATTCTGTCCAGAAAGCTCTCTCTTTCAGTCCAATTCATGGAGTGACTAGTCCCTAAAGTGGTCTCAAGAAAGCAGTTTGCTTTGACAGCAGGTCATTTCCATCTCACAACAAATCTGTTCTTCAATCATTCTGTAGCAGTTCCCAGAATACTCTCCACCCGCCTCCTCCCCATCTGTCCCTTGTGCTGGTTTCTCATCAGGAACTACATCCACAGTATGAAATTATAACTCAGACCGAAGGCACTTTGTACGTTCTGTGAATTCATATGGGAAGGGAGGGAGAATAAGGGGAGGCAGAGAGAAGGAAATTGACCAGCCTCAGTTTTACAGTCAGATGAGATGATGCCACTACAACTGGGAAGTTGTAAATGAGGGTGTGACAGAATTGAAAATGCTTTGGAACAATTTTTGAATACTGAATATTGATCTGGCTATTGGGATAGTTACTGTATGAATATGTTGATTTAGTAACAGGAAGGATTGTAAAGACAAAACAAGCAGGAAGGGAAGAAGAATAGCTCAAGATGAGCCACTTCCGTGCAAACACTTGAGGGTTGTTTGGAGAAAATGTCTGAACTATTGGCCTTGAAAAGTCTACCCCCTGGCTCCAGCCAGTTTACAGACCTGGTTTTGACAGAACCATCCAGGCCTGGGAATTAGAAGATCAAAAGGATTAGAGCAGTTTAAAAAGGCACTCTCTCTTTCCAGAGAGGAGGTAGTGGTTGGAGAGCTGTTTCAGGGCGTGGGAGGCAGACTGACAAAAAGACCCCACTAGAAGGTCTGAAGAAGCTAGGCCTGCCTAGTTCACCAACACAGGATAGTAGAACTTTAGGTAAGACAGACATGCATGTAAACTGCAATTTTAAAATCCTTTTACTTTAAATGCTTTGTTCCTACTGTTAAAATAAGCAATACTTGGCCAATTACGAAGGTTGCTTAGTCACATACTCCTGAAGGGAAAAATCGCAGGTACCAAACCCAGTTGGACCTGTCCAAATAGACAGTGCTCAGATACCATGGTGGTGAGCACAGTTCAGAACCCTAAATAGAGTAGGGGAAGCACAGCTGATGCACAGGGCACTGTAGCCAGGGCCCAGTCTAAGAGGGAGAATTGCAGAATTCCACCCCAGGAGAGGATGAAGATGTTGAATATAACCAGCCACAGAGAGCTCTCCTGCCAACACACTAACACCACCTAAATGAGTGGCAGTGGCTATGTCAGTGTGTGACACTCTCCTGTCGACATAGCACTGTCCACACAAGTGCTTTTGTTGGAAAACGTTTGTCACTCAGGAATGTGGTTTTTTCACACCCCTGAGTGACAAAAGTTTTTTCCAGTATAAATGCTAGTGTAGACCAGGCCTTAGTTTCCTATTCTGTAAAATAGGAACACCACTTTAGTGAACTTTAGGGAACACAGGAGTGTTGTGAGGGCTAATTAGTGCTTGCAAAGTTCTGAACTGCAAAGTATGATTACTAAAGCCTAACAGTTATCGGGGTTCAGTGAATGTATAATTTTGGGGGGATTCACCAGCTTATACATGCTTTCCTGTGAGCTCTCTCTTGTGAAGTCCTACCTGCATTTCGTAAAGTGGCTCCTGAGCATTCGAAGACAGAGACTTGCTTTCCATTCCAGAACACTACCGCATCCTGAAATAGCCACAGAGAAGTTACAAAGCAATCAGGTCTCTGATGGAAAGATGCATGAAGTCCCTAAAAAATTTGTAACTAAATGTAGTGCCAATCTAGTAATGCTGCTAAAATCCTTTTCATTCAAAATCCCATGGAGATTCTATGCTATATTCATTTCTGTGCATGAACAAACAACAATGGAATAAACTTTTCATCACAGCTATCACCTTATACCTTCCTCTATACATCTGCTTTGTTGTCCAATAACCAGAGGTGAGTAACCAGGGAGCTATTAATGAATACATGTGCTGCCTGGAAATCATCTCCACTGGAATGCCACAGCAGTGGCACTATTTTCCATCAACACACATTTATTTCATAAGCATCTAAAACACAAGGAAGGGAGAATCTGAGACGAGTTAGATAAATGGTGTTGGAAACCTTGGATCCCATCTCTGGAATAACTGAATAACATTAACTAGACACTACCCACAACAGCTGGGGTGGTGACTTACCTTAGTGGCAAAAACTCCATTAACGTGCATGTCAATGCGGAGGCTGTGCATGGCTCCTGTACTAAAGAAGGTCACATTAAACAGATTTGGGGACACTTGCACTACTGCCACCTGCTGGTGGAAATGAGATGACATGGCCTGCTCACTGAGGATCACCACAGAGCTGATGTTGTTCACTGCCAGTAGGTTTTTCCTGGAGCCCCACTAAACACAGCAGAGAGAGAGAGAAAAAGACAACACACTTTCATCAGAGATTTTTCAAACACTGTAATTTAGAGGGGCATCAGTTACAGCTAGTGTCTTAGGGTGGGGAGGGAACGGGAGTACGCATAACATACATACAATCTCAACATGAAATACACTGAATACAATCTCAACATGAAATCCTGGTTTCTGAACTCAGCCATAGCCACGAGGTTGCATATGCACCCATACTTCTTCAGAGTATGCGCTAGCCACATTTTCACTCATACTCCTTCAGGGTACATGGAAGAACGTGTTTTAAACGATCACCTCTTTTCACACACACCCATGCCACTCTTGCGCCAGCTTGCATTCAGTATTGTCAGAGAGAAAGACTACTTTGTTCCTATAAAATCAGGATATATGTGTGAAGTTCTATTCCATGACAAATCGTTTCTTCTTTGACTATCCAAAGTCCTATTTGCAGTTTTCCTAAAATTTCACCTAGAGCTGGTTGAAATATTTCAGATGAAAAATGAAGTTTCAGCCAAAAAATTTTTTTTCAGGACTTAGATGCTAGGCAGCAGCAGTGGAAGATGAGGCAGTGTCAGTGTCCCTAATGCTCTTTAACTCAATGGATAGCGCCCTCACCTGGGATGTGGAAGCTCTGGGTCCAATTCCCCCTCTACCTGATATGGAGAAGGGATTTGAACATTGTAAGGTAGTGACCTAGCCACTGGGCTTGTGGGGTTATTAACGACATATCTTGGAAACGTCTGATAATTCCATTAATGCACCACAGATATTACAGAGTTCGTAGGTTGCCTAGTGGGGACTCATGTGGGGATTAGAAGCTCTGTTAGAGTAGACACACTAATAGGTTAGGATAAGTCAGAGTCTGTAAATGCTGCAGAAACAGATGCACCCTTGGGCTCCAGAAACTCTGTGCTGCAGAACTTGTAAGCTCTATAAGTTTCTGAGACATAGCAAGTCTCCATAGCTCCTGTATTTCACTGGGATTTTGGAACTACTGGCAGAACATCTTAATTTTCAGATTTTCAGATGTTCAGATTTTCAGATTTTTAATCATAACACTGAATTTCAAACATTTGGAGTGTTTCTATGACTACACCATTCAAATAACATTGATTTAAATAGCTGAATATGGTGGTAATAATACTGTAACCAAATCTGTGATCTGGAAAATAAGGCTAAATTATAGGTTTAATTATGTTTCATTTTTATTTCTGAAGGTACTTTATTAACAGCACTGGCTCATAATTGACAGCTACCATACTTTTATACTCCAGCGTAAATAAACTGGATAGTATTTGTCATCTACCTCTCTTCACAAACCACTGGGCTAGGTTGTAACAAGTTGAAAGATTAGTCTGGCCAGAAGCCAAACTCAGTTGATATTGACCTTTGGCCTCAATATATTGTTATGGCTTTCTGTCTTGTCTTGGATTTTTCATGGAAAGGTGGGTAAAAACCTTTAGGAGGAATTATCTAAGGATTCCAAAAGTAACAATTTTTAAAAGCACCTACTATATGCTTTTATTCTGCAAAGTAGGGATTAGTATAGAAAATTGAAATGTTCATAAATAAAGTTGTTTTTACAAACTGAGATGAAAATGCTGTTATTTTTTATGTCAGAGAAAACAAAAGCATTGCCAGATAACAAACGATGGGAACAAGAAAGATATTTCTGGACAGTGTTCTATATCCTATTATCTGAAAAAAAATCTGAATTATCAAATGGACATAAAACTTTATCTGTAATATTCAACTCTCTTCCATTCTCTCACTTATTAGCAGATGGATGACATACTTATGGCATTGACAACTTCCTAGATCTTGGACCTTCTATCAATATAATGTCTTAACAAAAGATTTACATTCTTAACTTGTAAGCTGTTTTGCAGCTGTATGTTTGGAAGTAGAAGACATAGCTGGGCATGCCCACTGACCTGATTCTTGCTTAGAGCATACAAGTGCCATTGCTATTATTTATGTTATATGCCTTCCATTCTAATGTGAAACAAGAATAAAGAAATCTCAGACCTCCACCTGCAAAGAGGCAAATACATTCATGACTGGACTCACCCATTCCTTCCCAAACAAAAAAAAAGGGGGGGTGGGAATGATCCTCCCATGTTAAACAGAGCAACAAAATAATAATATATATTAAAGTAATTATAACTCTAAAAAATAAAAATAAAAAAGGTATAAATTTGAAAACTGAAGGCTGAAAAAATATCACAGAAGGATCTAAAAGCAAAAGCTTTCCTGGGCCAGAAAGCAAGATGAAGATGCTGAACCAAATGGATTTCCTCATCATTACGACATAAAAATAGAGATGATTGGGTTGAGGACAATGGTGACTTAAACCCCACCAATAGATCAACTCCCCCTTTATTAGATGGTGTATGACTAATTGCTCCTCAAGAGCATTACACTGGACAGCATCCCAACCCTGCCAAGTACAGGAGCAGAAAACACACAAATGAAGAATATCCAGCTGAATGCTTTGCTTTTTTAAAGAAATTCATTTAATGCAAGGGCTTATCCACACCTGGAAATCTACCCAAACAGCTGTTCCAGAATAATTATTCCAGAACAGCTATTTTGGTATAAGTGCCCACATGCACATTCTCATTCCAGAATAAGAATGTCCACATAGGGATTTACACTGAAATAACAATTCTGTAATAGCTATTTTGGTAAATCTGCAAGTGTATGTTCGAACATTTATTTTAGGATGAAGTAATTTCAAGGCGTTGCAGCATGAGAAATTATAAACATTTCAGAGATTTTCTTCCTAATATCTGGAGTCTTCATTTGGGCTCTTTGCCTCCAATTTAGAGAGGAAGGATGGTTCTTTGATCAAATCATACAAGCTGGGAATCACTATGCCAAGTTCTCCTAAAACTGTCCCTGATTTACTGTGCAACCCTGGGCATGGCCCCTATGCTCTCATTTTTAAAAGGTGTTTAGGCATTGCTGGGCTCAGTGTTGTAACACCTAACTGATATAGGAATCTAACACTCATTTTCAAAATGGATCTAGATACTCGGGAGCCAAAATCCCACTGACAGTCTATGGGATTTAGCCTCCTAAGCACCTAGATCCATTCTGAAATGATACGTAGGCTCCTAAATCAGTTAGGCATTGGAACGCTAAGCACAGCAGCACCTCAAAACCTTTAACAATCTGAGCCTTAGTTTCTGCGCCAGTTTCCACACCTTTACAAAGGGGCCAATACCTACCTGTGCCACAAAAAGATCGTGTTGATTTATTGTTTGTAAAGTGCTGTAAGAACCTCAGAGGGCAAATGCCACAGAAATGCAAAGTATTATATTTCAGAGGCCAGCACATCTGACACTCTTCTCTTCCCAATTCTAATATTTGGAAACCAGAGGATATAGGGAATATGCAGAGTATTAGAAGGATGTACCAACTCCTTCCTCTGATGGCAAACAATCATAAAGGCAAAAGGAATATGTTTCTGATTTACCTTTATCTGAGTAATATTCCCCTCAAGCTCTGTAGGAGTCTGAAGCTTCCATCTGTCCTTGCCCTCCGATGGCCATGTGCTATGACTGGACACTGATGCTTTCTTCCACATAGCTATTCTTCCTTTGTTGGTACCAGCTGCTAGGAGACCTGCCATTAATAAAGTTGTTATATATTTCAAATCAAGTTCAGAAAAAATACAAACATTAAATGAGCTAAAAATAGCCAAAATCCAACAGTCAGAGTTGTGCTCATGAAAATAAAAGTCTTGTAACACTAAAGACAGGCACCATGCAGCAATCCCCATGCAGGTCTGCCAATGCCTCTCCATCCTGACTAGATACCAACAACCCAGTCCTGAACCTCCCTTGAGGAGAGACTGCACGAAGTATCACAGGGCTGTAGGAGAGGTAAGGTCCCTTCTGTGCTACAAGATGGAGCCGTGCTTTAACTGTGTCAGGTGATAACCTTAGTTTAACCATGTACACTTGGATGGTGTCTTCACAGTACATTTGTTACTACTGAAAAGTATCCTGCTAGACACCGTAATATGAGAACTATAACATATAACCTATAACTGTACTAGAATTGCTGCAGTGCATCAAAGGCAGCCATTTCACAACACGGTTTATGAGCTCGGGATCACAGTTCCCACAGGGTTTCTTACCTTTCGCAGTGCAGTAAGAGACACAGTTTATACATTCTCCTGCATCAAAGCCAAGCTGCACATCTGGAAAGAGCACATAGTTCTCACTCCGCTCCAAATCCCAGAACCTAAGTGCACAGAAAACAAGGGGCTTTGAACAAGTGATATCCTTCCAGATGTCTCACCAAAGAGAGTCAATGGGATACAATGCAAGGCACAAATTTTCTGCTGCTGGAATGCCCAGATCATTTCATTTTAAAATGGAATGTCTATGGAATGTGCAAAAGCCACTTGTTAACTTTTTCCTTTGACTTATGATTTACTCTGTTTTCTGATACCATGTATGAAAAAAGATTTAGAAAGAAACTGACTCACTTATAGAGACATCCTTGAATATCACTTTACTCCCTAGCTCATGATTCTCCATCTTTTTTAAAATGCTCCTCATCACCATTAACTGCCCTTTGGATTCAAGTAGGGTTTTCTGGAACAAAGCACTGAAGTCAAATGCATTCTCTGACAATCGGGAAATGGTGCTGAGTCTTTACTCCCAGTCTCACAAGATTAACCAGGTGACTGCCAGTGGCTGATCATACCAGCAAGTCTAGGTTCACCTCTTGTGCTACTGAACATACGTGCCCCATCTTGGCACCTTGACATCAATGAAAGCCAAATATAAAGAAGTAATACAGAAGTTAAAGGAGGACACAGCTGCAGTCAGGTTAGACATGCAAAGGAAAGAGCACATATTCTTAAAATAGAAATAAATAAAAGCACACAGAATATTTCAACATAGTAGTAAGGCAAAGCACCAGCCTTGTTTCAAAAAATAAACTACATAAGCATCACAGCACTTCTGTTATCCTAGGCTGGAGGAGAGAATTTGTGATAGGAGGGCAGAAGAGTCCTTTCTTCCACTGTTGATGCTAATGCTGCCAAAAGAATCAGCCAAAAGGTTGGGAAGAACAATGAACTGGCCATCCACTCCCTGCACAAAGTCAAAGGATTCTACTTTGAGAGAGATTCTCCAGAGAAAGAAATAGACAAAGGCAAATGAAGTCCACATTTTGAGAGGAAAAAGGTCAGATTATATCAGAGGATAAAACATGGATCCCATGGGAGAAAGGAAAGCATGTGAAGACTTTTAGAATTCAACTATACAAGACAGGCTTCAACTCACTGTTTCTCATCTTGTTCTTCAAAATAATTTGATAGAACATTAATATTTTCTGATTGTATCTTAGATTAATTAATATGAATGCAAAGGCACTCTAGAGTTAGCTGAATCTTTGGTCCACTGCTGAACAAGATTCTTCCAGCTGGCAAGTCTCTTACGTCTTAAGAGTGTGCTTTCACAGTCAAATTCTTACCTGAGAACTGTCTCACCAATCGCAGTAACAAGAAGGCTACAGTCGATTAAAATAATGTCTGCAGAGCGACCTATCTTTCCACTCAACTTCACCTGTTAACAAAAAAATAAAATAAATCATCAGTTAGAAAGGACATAATTGAAAAACAGCAGGTGTCAGCACTGCATACCTCGGTTGCAAAGCAGGAACATAGGAATTTATACTGGACCACAGCCATAGAACAAGTAGTCTATCTAATATTCTGTTTCTGACAGTGGCCAGCACCAGATGCTTCAGAGAAAGATGAAAAACTTCACATCAGGTACTTGTGGGATAATCTGCCTCTTAAAGTAGGTCTCCTCCTAATCCCTAATAGTTAAACAGTAGTTTAAATTCTAAAGAGTAAGATTTAATATCTATTTCAAAATTTGTTAGGATTAACTATTTTATATACTAGATATACATATACATGTCCAAACCCTGTCTGAATCTTGCTTAATTTTTTTAAAATACCTTTTCAAAAGCAATAGTCTCTAATGGTTCAATCTACTGCAGAAATGTGCATTAGTTTCCATGGTCATAACTGGGGCAGTGACATGGGATATAAAAAACAGGGTTATTTCCGCAACAGCATTTATTTCTGCATAAGACCAGGCTTGCAAAATGGCCATGTGTGTTGTGAGGTGATAACCAGTACATACTACACATATTCACGATACAGAATAATTTGCAACAAGGAAGACACTGAAATCATCTCCTATCAAGTAAAAACAGATCATATTCGTTACAGCCTCTCCTTCCACAAGCTATTTGTTACATTTTTATTTTTAAACAGACCAGTGTGCATTTTTAATGGTCCCAGTTTTGTAATATTCAGAGCAGCTATTTCACAACAATTCTACTATTGCTGCTGCAGAATTCATGGTGTATACAGAAAACAAAGGGCTGTCTATCATTATTAGTCTGTGGTAGAATCATAGAAGATTAGGGTTGAGAGGGACCTGAGAAGGTCATCTAGTCCAACCCCTTGCTCAAACCAGGACCAACCTCAATTAAACCATCCCAGCTAGGGCTTTGTCAAGCCAGGCCTTAAAAGCCTCTAAGGATGGAGATTCCACCACCTCCCTAGGTAACCCATTCCAGTGCTTCACCACCCGCCTAGTGAAAAACGTTTTCCTAATATCCAACCTAGACCTCCCCCACTGCAATTTGAGACCATTTCTCCTAGTTCTGTCATCTGCCGCCATTGAGAACAGCCTAGCTCCATCCTCCCTGGAACCCCCTTTCAGGTAGCTAAAGGCTGCTATCAAATTCCCCCCTTGTTCTTCTCTTCTGCAGACTAAACAAGCCTAGTTCCTTCAGCCCCTCCTCATAAGTCAATGTCAATGATCCTTCCTGAGCTACTATAATAGAACTTCAAAGTGAAAGAGAATAGGGGAAAAGGGTACATATGACTAAAGAGGTCTGGTGATTGTGTATTTGAGATGTGGGGACCTATATTTTTATATAAAGGTACAGATTATTGCTAGCTATCACACAATCTTGTCTTTATCTAAGGCTTTGTCTACACTGAGATCTTGCTCTGATTCCAGCCACTAGTTGCACTAGTTGTACAGCTAAATAGAGCCCTCACATGGGATGAAAAGGGTACACATTACCAGGGCCCGGCCCAGGTTGCAACCCCCATGGGTATGTGTGTGGGAGGGGGCCTGTGTTACAAGTTTGTGCTGGGCCTGAAAAAATTATGTTTGGGCCCTGCAGCTAAACACCTGCAGCATATACTGGCAAAGCTGCTATTTATACAGGTGCATGGGCGGACTGGCCAACTGGCAGTTCTGGCAAATGCCAGAGGGGCTGGTGCACTCAAGGACTGGTGAGCTGGTCAGCCCACCACAGAAGCTTTATATCAGGCCCTCCAGCTGGGCCTGACTAAATGCAGCAGCAGGTGCCCACTCCTGGCCACACCCATTCCCCCCGCCCCTCTCCCACCACAAGAGACCAGAGGCGCCCTGGCCAGAGCATGGCGGCTGCTCCCCCATCCCGGCCCCTCTCCCACCACATGGGCCCAGTGGCGCCCTGGCCAGAGCGCAGCAGCTGCTCTGTTTCCCCTTTCAGTCCCGCCCCTCTCCCACCATGTGGGACCAACAGTACTCTGGCCGATGAGCTTTAAATACCAGGGCTGATTTTTAGTCCCAGTCCATCACTGTATAGGTGGAGCTAGCACTGGTGTTTCAAAGAGGAGTAAGCTCCGCCACTACTAATAGCAAATCTGTTTGAATTTTCTTCTGCATGAAAGCTGGAGAGGCAGGGTTGCACAAATGCAATTATACCAATGACTGCAAAACTCTGATGAAGGCAAAGCCATAAAGCAGCAGAAAAGGTCAATTCTGGTTTCCACTGAAAGTCACCTTCAAAAGCCTTCAGCAGCTTAATCAATTCCCTTAACAGTTTTCCTTTCTTGTGCGTCCCTCTCTTGCCCCATCCTTGCCTCTTCCTCTTTTGTTCATTATGGAGAGCCTCATTAATGCTTAATGGGAAAAAATTACAGGAGGAAGCAGAGAGGGAGATCAGGGCAGCAATCAATCAATGACAAGTAAAGAGGATGAAGAAACAAGAAGAGAAACTGGAAATTTGTGGGGGGGGTATTGTGAATTTTTTTTTAATTAAACTTTATGTCTCCTTGCTAAAAGTTATCCATCTGGCACCCATCACTGAAGTATCCGAGTGTTTGCAAGACATAAAGCAATACATTCAAGTTCACAGACAGACCAAAGGAAAAAAATCCCCTGCTTTCAGCAGTTTTACCAGTCAGCTTGGAAACTAGGACTTGATCATGTGTAAGAAGACATGTGCAAAGAAATGGGTCTTGCAGCTTTGCCTAAAAAACAGCCCCAGCTACATATTAGCATAAGAAATAAAATTCAGACTTGAATTCACATTCCAAACTCCAGCAAAGTTCAGGCATCTGGAAATATGGAAGCCGGGGGGGGGGAGGGCATTTTTTTCCAGACAGAACCGATGCTTATCTCGTAACAAGATGTTTTGCTCATGTCCATTTCCAATTAGGTGTGTGTGCCATATGCACCGGTGCCAGAAGTTTTTCTCCTAGTGGTACCCGAAGGGCCAGCTCCAGCACCCTCTGCAGTGCTGTGAAAATGCACCCATATATAGGGCATTGCTGGCCCCCTTCCCTCTCAGTTCCTTCTTACCAGAACACCAACTGAGGAGAAGATGGGAGGATTGTGGAATGAGCCACACATCATGAAAAACAACAGTTATGAGGCAAATAACTGTTCTTTCTTCGAGTGCTTGCTCATGTCCACTCCCAATTAGGTGATTTACCAGCTGTATCCCTGGAGGTGGGTAGGAGTTTAGATACGTGCCCTCGGCAACACTGCCTGCCAAACCTGGTGGCGTCCCAGACATGCTGCGTGATGGCATAATGGAACATAAAGGTATGCACTGAGGAACAAGTAGCAGCTCTACAGATGTCCTGTATGGGGACATGCTCCAGGAAGGCCACTGAAGATGCTTGGGGCTTTGTGGAGTGGGATGTCATAGATGTTGAGGGCGCAACTCCCACCTCCTCATAGCAGGCTTGAATACAGGCTGTAATCCCAGTTGAGATCTATTGTGATGACACCAGCCATCCCTTCATCCAATCAGCAATTGCAACAAAGAGTTGCATGGACAGACGGAATGGCTTAATCCTCTCTATATAGAAAGCCGGAGCTCTCCTGACATCAAAAGTGTGAAGGCATCTTTCCTCACTGGAAATATGAGGCTTTGGAAAGAAGATTGATGGGAAAATATCCTGGTTGACATGGAAGTTGGAAATCACTTTTGGCAGGAAAGCCAGATGTGGCCACAACTGGACCTTATCCTTATAAAAAATTGTATAAGGGGGCTCAGAGGTCAAGGCTTTAATCTCTGTGACCCACCTTGCTGATATGATTGCCACCAAAAATATGACCTTCCAGGATAAATGCATCAGGAAACAGGAAGCCAAGCACCCAAAGGGTGGCCCAGTGACCTTGGAGAGAACAAGGTTCAGATCCCATTGGGGAACTGGGTCACTTAGTCGTGGGAAGAGTTTTTCCAGACCTCTGAGGAATCTAGCTGATATTTCATATAAGATGACTGTTTTCTCTTGTACAGGCGGGTGAAAAGCCAAAATGGATGCCAGGTGCACCCTGACTGATGAGAAGACCAAACCTCTTTGTTTTTGGTGGAGCAGATAGTCCAAGATTACCTGGATGGGTGATTTTGTTGGAGAAACATTATGGTGGGTGTTTCCACTTGGCCACGTAAGATGTTCTGGCAGAAGGCTTTCTGCTGTCCAACAGAACTTGTTGGACCTGTGCCAAGCAGGACTGCTCTTCCAGACTCAGACACGGAGCAACTGAGCCATGAGTTACAGGGAGGCCAGATCCGGATGCAGCAGACAACCATGGGCCTGTGACTGAAGGTCCAACTGAGATGGTAGTATCCAAATGCAGGCTACGAACAGATTGAGCAACATCTTGAACCAATGTTGATGCGGACATGCCAGGGCCAACAAGATGACCAATGCCCTGTTTCTCTTGACTTTTATGAGGACCTTGTGAATCAATGGGATTGGTGGAAAGGCGTACATGAGACTTCCCGTCCAGGACAGGAGAAAGACATTGGTCAGAGAGCCTGCGTCGAGTCCTTGCAGAAAACAGGATCAGCTGCACTTCCTATTCCACTTGGTGGTGAAAAGGCCTACTCGAGGACTGCCCCATATCTGGAAGATGCTCCTGGCCACCTCTGGGTATAGGGAACACTGTGGTGAGAGCAAAAGGATCTGCTGAGGCGGTCCGCTAATGTATTGCTGGTCCCCAATAGGTGTACTACTTCCAGGTGAATGCTGTGGTTCACACAGAAGTTCTACAAGCAAAAGGCATCCTGACAAAGGGCTGGGGATTGGGCTCCCACCACCTGTTGAAGTTGCATTGTCCATGAGTACCTGAATAACCTTGTTGGAGAGCTGAGGTAGGAACACCTCACATGCCAGTCAAACTGCCCTGAGCTCCCTGACATTGATATGTAAGGTTAGCTAGCAGAGAAACTGGGGTTTTTAAAATGCTTGTTGGTACTTGCATATATGTTACATATATATCACTTGCAGACAGAGGGAAGATATGTTCAGGGTCTGTGCAGACAGATAAAGTACAGAAGACAGGAAAGTAGAGATGGATGGAAAATGGGGGTGAATGGGTTACTGTGGGGGCAAAAATAAAAAAAAAAGAAGTTGTGACAGAATGCTGGACAGCAACTAAAGGTCTCGCCTAAGGGGAGTAACAACTGGACCCAGATCCCAAGCAATTCCAGGGGAAAACTAATGATAAAACAGGAACGGGAATGAGGGTTACAGGGTCAAAAATAGGGAACTGGAGGGGGACAACGAGCAGAGAACCCGGGACAGAGCCCATTGCTCCTCAAAGAAGTTCAGAGAGCCAGCAGATATAGCCCAGAGAAACTCTGTCCAGATGTGTGATTGAAGGAAGGAGCGGAAATAGGCCGGGCAATCATAGAGCACCTTCTCTTCTAGCACCCTCCTCCTTTTAGAATAGATGGCCACCTTGTCCAGCACCAGGAGGTGGTTGACAAGGAGGTGTCTGGACTTGGTGGGGCTACAGATGGGGTGTGTGTAAATCAGGAGATGCAGGGAAAAGTTAAGCCAGAAATGTAAGGAGAAGGTTCTGGAAGAGATGGAAAAGGGGCTGCAATCTGACACACTCAAGGCAGATGTGCACCAGGGTCTCCCTCATGTTGCAGAAGGGCCAGCTCACCTCCCTTCGATGCACTGCAACAGACTGGGGACTAACTGGCTAGGCAGCAGTTCTGCAGAAAAGGATATAGGGGTTACAGTGGAAAAGAAGCTGGATATGAGTCAAGTGTGCTCTTGTTGCCAAGAAGGCTAACAGCATATTGGGCTGCATTAGTAGGAGCATTGCCAGCAGATCAAGGGAAGTGATTATTCCCCTCTATTCAGCACTGGTGAGGCCACATTTGGAGTACTGTGTCCAACTTTGGGCTCCCCGCTACAGAAAAGATGTGGACAAATTGGAAAGAGTCCAGAGGAGGGCAGCAAAAATGATTAGGAGGCTGGAGCACATGACTTATGAAGAAAGGCTGATGGAACTAAGCTTGTTTAGTCTGCAGAAAAGAATGAGGGGGTGATCTGATAGCAGCTTTTAACTACCTGAAAGGGGGTTCCAAGCAGGATGGAGCTAGGCTGTTCTCAGTGGTGGTAGACAACAGAACTAGGAGAAATGGTCTCAAGTTGCAGTGGGGGAGGTCAAGGTTGGATATTAGGAAAGTTTTTCACTAGGAGGGTGGTGAAGCACTGGAATGGGTTACCTGGAGAGGTGGTGGAATCACCATCCTTAGAGGTTTTAAAGGCCTGGCTTGACAAAGCCCTGGCTGGGATGACTTAGTTGGGATTGGTCCTGGTTTGAGAAAGGGGTTGGACTAGATGACCTCCTGAGGTCCCTTCCAACTCTAATAGTCTATGATTGTAAATAAACAGTAGTGGGTGTTTTAACAGCATCTACATCTCTGAGCTATTTGTGAACCTGAGAAGAGGCAGGAGCCAGCAGGGCCTTGACACAAAAGATTAGAACACGAAAACCAGAGCTGAAAGAGAAAAACCATATTTCTGAATTAAACAACAGAATTCTTGGTTCTACCTTGGAAGGAGCATTTTTTTTCCTTAAAGGGCGGAGTTCTGTCTAAGAGACAAAGGTGGCCCTTGATTAACTTGTAACACAACAAAAAGTTGGTAAAAGCTGAGCTATGTTTCTATGGAAACTGATGTTGTATCCCAGCAGCACCTAGCCTTTACCCTGCAGCCTACCTCACCTACCTTCATGATTTCCTCTGCTTCTCCCTCAAGAGTGATTGTGTACATGCACAAAAGGAGGTTCTCTGTTATTATCACCAAAACATCCCTCTTCTCCATGATCAGGAGCTTTTGGATTGGGCTGTCTGTGCTCAATGCATGGCTTGTCTTTCCTTTTTCATTCACATAATGCACTGACCCTGCAGTAAACACAAGCCAGTTACATACTGTTCTGTTCCAATCCGCCTGTAAACCACAAAAATTAATAATCAGGAATGTTAATGGTCTGAAAAACCCACGAGCATAGGTTACACAGAGTCAAAGCTACACAGAAAAAACTTTGCTTAATGTTGGTAAAGGTTACTCTGTTCCACTATAATAATATGTTCCTCAGATGTTGAAAAGCTAGCAAATACACAGTTAAGGTCAACCATCACATTTCTATTTCTCTTCTTATACGTGTGTTGGAGTATAGCACAGCATAGCATACAAGAACATATGTTAAAAGTTGTTCTCTTTTCTTCAGAGAAGTACAAAACTAAAAGCAGATCTTAAAAGGAGGGTATCTACCTTTAATATGTATATCCTCCTTGTCCATTGGTCCTAGTTACATATGCATTGTAGTTTTGAAACCTTGGATGTTAATGTGTTGTGGAAAGACAATAGGTAAAAAGGTAAAAAGGTAAAAGTTATATACTGGTGTAGTTAGAGAAAGAAATTTGGTTGTTGATGTTAACTATGGATTTGTCTGAGGACAGTGTTATTAAATTAGAACAGAGCTGCCTAACTTACATTAAACAAAGGTTTTTCCATGTCGCTTTCCTTAGTTTTTAAAGAAATAAAAATTAAAAAACAAATACAGTACCTTACAAAAAACAATGACAGCAAATAACACAGCAACTGCAGCACACATTCGACTATGGAGAAATGTCAACCTTAGATTAAATGAGGCCATGACAACTTGTTTAATGTACTGTCATGTGTGAAACACATAGGACATTACACCTAGCAAAGAAAGTTCCCGTTAGTTAATGTAGTGCTTTCAAAATGGCAGTGCTGAAGTTAATGGTGAAACATTAAGAAAGCCACTGAAATTTGACAAATCTGCTGCCATGTACAGACACAGATCACTGCCTAGCAAACAATGTCATCATATCATTAATGTAGCAATTTCATATGGGAGCAGATCAAATCAATGATTAAATAAAAATTTTCCCAAAAATTCTAAATCAGAAAAATATAGAAGTGATTCTTGTGTACGCTACAGATATACAGTAATCTATATAATAAATTGAGTGTACAATCTCCATGTGTGCTCTTTGCAAAAGGGTACTGAAAAAATGTATGGCAGTACAGACTCAATTACAAAAGCCATTTGTTTTTATTTCCAAAATATTGTTAAATATATTACTCCCTCCAAGTTCCAACAGCACAGGAAATTAAAAGCCCTGTTACACACTATTTTGTTTGTTTCCGGTTTTTCTGGAGTTAAATACTTAGTAGATATTCCCTTTCTTCTCCCTTGTTAAATACAATTCTTTAATGCAACCTTTATTATGGCTTCTCTACATGGGCAGTTTGGTGGGGTTGGGGGGACACTGCCCCCTCAAACTGCAAGCCTTGGGCAGGGGTGGAATTTGTCCTCCTCACACAGCCAGATTGGCCTGACTGGAGCTGCCCACCCAAATATAAAAATCGAATTACACCTACACTTCACTACCACCCAAGTATTTTGTACTTATCTACCACTTTCTACAGGAGGATCTCAAAGCATCTTACAAACAGCAAACTTCTCAATACCCCTGAGAGACAGATAAGGCGTGTATAGGGAACATTGCAGCTACCTCTGGTGTTCAACATGGCAGCTGTTAGTGCACACCAACACTAGATAACAATTCAGGATCAAAGTATAAAAGGAGCTCTATGAGGCAGACCCCTGCACCCACATGAAGTCCCATTAACCTAAATGGAAAGTATGTTTGCGCAGAACTCATTCAGGTTCAGGGCTTTAGACATGAAATGAAAATTTCTGTATAAAAATGAAATCACAAGGGGAATTTAGGTAGGTAGCATGTAATTGTCTCCGTTGTAATTTGTCCAGGATACTGATGTTAATGACCTTACTACTTTGAAAATTCCATAGGATCTTAAAAACAATAAATGGCCAGTTTTTAGCTCTCATCTTGAATTGTGTCGTTGACTTATTCTGTTGCACTTGGCTATTGCAAAACAAAGCAGCAAGTATCATATGCATAACACCACCCTCTGTTTCAAGGTCCTCTGCAGTAGCTAGGGAAAAGGTTAGTTAAGCCTTTTAATTGAATTTTAAGAAATCTTTTCACTATAGTGTCACACAAAAGACTATTCTGAAAAAAGTTATCAAGTGCTCAGCTAAATGAGTGGATAAAGGAACTGGGTTAGACTCTAAAGGCAAAGGGTAGCAGAGAGCGGAAACTGTTTAGGGGAGAAGTATATTAGGATGAATATTGTTCTCTTCTATATTAACAGCCTGGAAGAGACGAAGAGTAAAAATAAATTAATGACTGCAAAAAATACACAACCAGGGTGCATTCAGTACAGCTCAGGACCCCTTGAACAGACTAGAGCCTGGATATAAAGCACTTTGGAAATCTCATGTCAGAAGTCTACTTAAGTGCACCAATCACTTGTAGCTTGGAGCCATGACAACAATTCTCTGTGTGTAAAACACCAGTATGAGAGAGAGAGCAGTCACTAAATTTCAAGCATTAAAATAGTTCGTCTAAAGCGAAGGTATCTCATATAAGGTCTGATAACTGAATTTTGTAATTGTTTTACCATGATGACGGGAGCTTTAGAAATGTTTGTAATATATCTATGCTAAAAAAAGCACAAAAATAAATGTTTCAAATGTTAATAATGTGTAATTTATTTTATTTTAATTACAAAAGGCACTCCATGGTCTACATTAACATCTCACTACATTTTTTTTTAAATTGAGCAATTATGGATTAACAAATGCAAAAAAGCATCAAAAACTTATCTGTTGAAGATTATGTCCATACTGAAATTGTGGGATGTAATTGCAGCTGGTTTAGACATACCTAAACTAGCTTTAACCTAGCTATCCTGGGTACCAGATCAGTGAAGCCGTGGCTAGATTAAAGCTAGAGTGGGTATGTCTACTTGAGTTGCAGCCACACCTTGTGATAACAGTGTAGATATACTCAAAGTGGTCAAATTATTTTCTTAATTTTTTCTTTTTTGAAAAGATAACTCTTGGGTTGAGACTCTGCTGTCAGCCTAGATCATTTTTTAAGTCTAGCTTTCAATCCTATCAAAACGCTAATTTATAATGGAAACAATAAGAGACCGCTACCTAGACTGGCATATGTATATACTTTAAACAGTCAAACTATTTAAAAGTCAAGCAAGCAGAATTTGGCCCCCTATATTGAAGCTTAGATGGCATATCAAAGAAACAAAGGAAAAATGTGAGAAAACACACACACACTTGCAGAAATACAAGTTTATCACTAGGTGGAGCTGTGTATCATTGTAATAGCTGCTCTTAAAATAATTCTCAATACAAAGCTAAATTCCCCTGCAAATGGAATTTAACACACATCACTGTTTAAAGACGTTTCTTCTTCATTAAAAGAATGTCATAGTCTTTATCTATTTAGGAACTGCTGTCATTTACTGCTTCACTTACTTACAATTCACTGTGGTGTTGCCTATGCAGATAATAATAATTAATAATAAAATGTAGCTCTTCTACAGCTTGGACATCGATAGATCTCAAAACACTTTACAAAGGAGGTCACTATCGTTATCCCCATTTTACAGATAGGAAAACTGAGGCACATAGAGGGAAGTTAGTTGCCCACTGTCACACAGCAAAGCAGTGGCAGAATCAAGAATTGAACCCAGATTACCTGAGTCCCAGTCCACTGCCCCATCCACTAGGTCACCCTGCCTCCCAAGGATATCTAATCAATGCCATTATCAAGTACTCTAACTTAAATGAATTAAATAATGCCACTTTATATCAATAAATTCAATTATATAACGGTCATAATGTCTGAGCCCTGTCTCCAGTATGGTCTTCACTATTGCTACCACCAATGGTGCGGAACCAGTGTTGAATTAGGAGTCCCATTTTTGCTATTGTGGATGCAGCTTTGCAAAGAGAACCACAACTCTGCTGGGAGACTAGCATAATTTAACTGGATTTCCACAGTTGTCAGATAAACTGCCTTTGGAGGACAGCACTCATATTCACTGGTCACCAACCCACTCTTCAACTGTATATGGAGGAGTTGTTCTGGTCCTGGGCCAACAGACAGGAAGTTTAGAGAGAGGAGAGCAACTAGCACAGGGAAAGAAACAGATGAGAAAAAATCCACTGAAAGTAAAAATAGGGAAGAAAGATGCTAGGGACAGGATTTTGGGGGGGGCGATGGGGGAGACATAACATGAAACTAATTAGTATAAGGGAAAATACAGACACTAAAAAGACTGAATAGGCACATCATGCTATAGAAGGAAAACTAGGAAGAGAAATGTGAAAGAAGAAAAAAAACAAAAAGAGACTAAGTTATTTACAATTTTTATAGAAAATATGCTTTATACATCATTTGGCATTGATGGTTTAGCTGGTTCTAGCAACAGCATAAAAATATTAATTATTTTCTATCTTTGGACAAATAGCTTCTCTCTAGCTCTGACCTCTTTTGGATGCTATACATTACCTCATTCTCTTTCTGAAAAGAAAAACAGGCATATGCTAGGCTATGACTAATCATGTCCACTCAAAGGGATAGAGGGCATTCCTTCAAAGGAATAACCATTGAGTTTACACCAATGCTTGAGGCTACCAGCTCTTTTCTTTAAGAGCAGAATCCTTCAAGAAAAAGAACTTTAGATACCTCTTCTTGACATTACCAGGAATCAGCTAATTCCAATTCTGAAGTAATCATAGCCACATCATTCCAAACATTTAAGATAAACTATCTACAACCTGGTCTACACTAGAAGGCTGTGTCGACAAAAGTCAGCTTTTGTCGACAAAACGGTGCTAGTGTACACACTACAGTCACCTGCCCTTTTTTTCTGACACAATAACGCCACCTCTATGAGAGACGTAAGGCTTTTGTCGGCACAGCTAGGGCGACGGTGTCAGTGTAGACACTGTGTCCCCTTAGAGCGGTCGAGGGTCTGTCATATTTGTCAATTTCACTGCTCTGCTTAACTGAGGGGGGGTAGAGAGGGGGCTGGAGCCCGGCTTCACAAGCCGCTGGGCTCCCGGCTGCAAGTCGTGGGAGGCTGCCGCCTTGGCTTGTGGGGAGAGCCCGGGGCACCGGGGCTCTGAGCTGGGCGCAGGAAGCTGCTCTCTGGCTACCAGCTGCGAGCTGGGGCTTGGACAAGCCGCAGGAAGCTGCCACCCAGCTGCGAGCCTGGGGAATGGGCAGCTGCCACCAGGCTCCCAGCTGGAGCATGGGAGATTGCTCACGGCTGAGAGCCAGGCACTGGCAGCTGCCACCCGGCTTTCAGGGCACAGCAGGCTGCCGCCAGCTTTGAGCCCGGGGCATGATGCTGCGAGCCAAGGTGTGGGCGGCTGCTGCTCACCTCCCAACTGGGACTGGGCGGGACACCAGCAGCTGCCACTCTGCTTCCCAGGACTCCAGCAGCTGCCACCCACCTTCTAACTGGGATCAGGCAGAATGCAGCGGCTGCAGCCCAGCTTCCCAGGACGCGGCAGGCTGCTGCCTGGCTCGCATCCGGGGCACAGGAGGCTGCAGCCCTGCTGCAAGCCCCGGATGCCGGAAAGCCATAGGCGGCTGCCACCCCGCTGTGAACCAGGGCACAGCAGGCTCCAGCCCTGACCCAAAAGTGGGCTGCTGCTGCCCATTCCCGGCTCAGAGCTGGACCAGACAGGATGCGGACAGAAGTCCCTGCACGGCTACCCCAACTCCCTCCATGAGCAGGGGTGGAGGGTAGGCAGCCCACAGGGTGCCCAGAAGCCCGTGGACTCCTGGCAAGGAGCTGACAGATGATCTCTCAGCTCCCCACACTGCCCCTTAGGTTGGTGGAAGTGCTCCTGTTGAGCAATGTCAATATGAGCCACCACAATAGTGGTAGCTGAAAGTTGACATAAATATGTCGACTTATTTTTTTAGTGTAGACAAGGCCTGTATGTCTGTCCCAAAGACAGAGCATCCAATCCTGCTCCCAAACTTCCACTCCTAACAGGACTGGTACTGGGGGAGGATGTTGTACAGAGGAGTCATTCTGAACATGTGGCAAGATGAAATGTAAGAATAAAAATAATCGTTGCAACAGCAAAATTGAACACAGGATCAGCTTACACTGAAGAGCTTTGAAAACATTAAGGAGACTACATTTCTCAGCAGGCTGCAGAATTTGTTCCTTGGAGTTTTTGTTTTTCTTACCATCTGTTAGGCTGATAAAGAAGGACAATCCTTCCTGGGGTCCCACTTTCAGAGGCACGCCCATTCCAGCTTTTCTCCAGTTAAACATATCCAGGGCCTTCTCGTCCCCACTCACCGCTGCTTTGGCTAGCTGTACCAGGTCCCTGCAGGCAATCAAAAGGCATTCATTTCCAGCTCCCTATTTAGCACACAATTTTTTATCCAGAAGAAAATGGATGGGGACTCCCACTAATCATATGTGGCAACTATTTATGATGGAGAAATCTTTCACGGTCAGCTAAGCAGATATATCAGAATTCCCAAATATAAATTGTAAATGGAGGTCTTATATTAGTGTTCATATGTATTATTTTATATTTTTTTCCTGGGCTTTATTAATACCAGAGAAATGAAGCAGACAACTGGGCCTGTGCAAAATAAATGTAATTAATAGGATTTAATCTCTATCAGGACTTCGCATTATTTCAGATTACAGAAGGATATACTTTTGAAATAATTTTATTCAGTAGTTTTTAATATAATCACATCTATTAACATGATCACAGGCAGTAGTGCTGCCACTGATTTTACCAGTCCTCTGAAATATCATAACTGTTGCTTACTAGAAGAATTGGAGATGCAAGAGCTAGCAGCAACAGGGAAGAGAGGAAGGGGAGATGGGTCTGGGAAGAGGAAAAGGATAGAGACAGCAGAAGGAGTTGGGAGAAGGACCAGGAACCAAAGGAAAGGCAAGGAGATAACCATAGGAAAAAGAGTTTAGAGGAGAGCAGGTGGGGGGAAGAGAGATGAAAGTGTGAAGAAAAGAGGAGGAGGAAGGTGGATTTGGGACTGGAAGGTTTGGAAGATGGCAGCAAGGAAGGGTATTTGAAAAAAGTCAGAAGCTGTGTGCAGTGGGATGGCATTCGGGGAAGAAACTAGGCAGAAGAAAGGTGGTCTGAGAGCTAGGCTGGAGAGGGGAGTATCTGGTAGTAGGAGACAGACTAAGGAGCACTCATAATGGGGTGATATAGAAGGGAGGTTGTAGCAGGTAGTTGTGCTTTACATCTAAGGCAGATAAGCATTACTTGTGGCTGGAGCAGTTACGAGGAGCCACTGCAATGTGTCTGTAAGAAACCCCTAGCCCTAAAGAGAGAGAGACATGTTGTAGCAGAGTTCTGACTGTGGCATTCTACTTACTCTCCAGGAGGTGGTGGCCGAAAGATACAGTGAGAAAGATGCTTTCCATACTCATGTTTCAGCAAAGGGGGACCCTGCACTCGACCCCGCTGGTCCAATCTCCATAGAACCAGGACACCAAGCTAGAAGAATTGCAAAAGAGACAGACCTTCTTGGCAAACAGATTATAACTAGTCAATGGACATCAAATAATCGCTTCAGGCAATATACTTTTACTAATAACATGGTATTTTTCTCTTATTCAGTACCTTTCATCTTTTTTTTTTAATGTGTAGATGAGATTACCTCCCTTTCACAGGTGGTGAAGATTTCAAGCAGCTTTTTAAACAATGCCATTTAATTATTATTTAAAATGAAGCTGCCTGGAAAACTGCTTTAATTACTTCCATTCTTAATGAAAAGGACATTGCTAAGGCTGACAGACCTAAAACTGGACCGACTTTGTTTTGTTCTGTGCCTATGCATCAGGACACATGTACTTGCACATACTCATCATGACAATCCGTACCCTCCTTTTTTCGTCTTTGAGCAGTCAGGTTACTAAAAACTAACAAGAATCCAGCTTTAGAACTCTTGTTAATTTCAATCCACTGTTTTAAGTGTCTCAGAGCAACAGGGCCTTCACTATTTCTCTTGGGAGACTGTTCCACAGTTTAATAGTTTCATTGTCAAGAAGTGTTTTTCCTGATATTCAGCCTGAACTTCCATTTCTTAATTCCCATTACTCCCAAGTTATACCTGCTCGCCCCACCTTAAAACATTTTTCACTCTGCTTGGCATTTTTCCCTCTTCAAATATTTGAAGACTGCTATCATGTTTTATCATGAGAAGTTATATTATAAGCATGTCAAAGCTTGATATCTCCCATTCTAGAACCAATTCACTGCCAGCATTATGTAGCTATTTGAAATACAGAGCTTTTATTTACTCTCCTCTTCCTTGCGGTGATCCAATTCCACAAGCTGTGTGAACTCAATAGCACACTGCCCACTGCACCTCTCCACTCCCATAAATGTTTAAATCACAGGAACAAAATCTAATTAGTTAATTTAAATCAAATGCTTGTCATTAAGAGATTAAAAAATGACCAAGTTATTGGGCCCTAATTCTGACACGCTTTCTAAAGAAACATGTTTTAACAAAACATACCCCTTTATCATAGAAAATATATTATCTTATAAACAAGAAATCCAACAGTTGATAAATTCAATTGAGATGTTGGTTCTGTTGTGACCAAGAATATAGGCAGACATAAAAGTACAAGTATTGTACTGAACCTCAGATCCTGGCTCAGTTTTTGCAAATTGGCAAAGAGTTGAAATTTAGAAGAATTCTGTGGTCTGAAGAACTCCAGTTCTGGATACCTATCAGTTTCAATCCCCTGCCGAGTGGGAAAATGGAACAAGCAGAGGAACAATGCAGCACAACATGTACATTCACAGTCCCAACAAGCTGACTTATGGTACCAGCTTTCCAGCTGGAGTTTTAAAACTATTATTATTTATTTTTTGTATTACGGTAGTGCCTGGAGAACCCAGTCGCAATTGGGGCCTACTGTGCTAAGCAATGAACAAAAACAGGGAAAAAATTATAATCTAAACTGCAATCTCATATCATTTCATTAATTCAAATTTACAACACAGGGTTATTAGGATTATTATTCTTTTTTCTTAAATATCTTGTAAGTGAATGTAGTCCTCATGCAAGTAAAAGATTAGTAGCACTGGTATGAAGCATAGCACATCACTTCCTCGCATAGCTCTGGCAACACACCAGTGCTAGGGTACGGTGCATAGTGTGGTTCTGAAACCACACAAGTGACCAAATAATTGTCCTCTTATCCCTAAGTTATCAGAATCCAAGCTTTAACTTTTTTTTAAATCAGTACATTTTCCAGTCTAATGGCTGAAAACATTACCCAAATATTTATCGACATAGCAGCGTCTGTTCAAGTGTGCACAGAACCAGAAACAGTAGCTGTGAGACTGTGGTTCTCAAACAGTGGTCTGTGAACCACTGGTGGTTTACAGAGTTCCGGCTAGTGGTCTCTGCTAAGTGCAAAGTCACATGTTGCTGATTCTACTTGCTTTTATCCCCAACTCCCCACCACACTGTCAACATTTTAGTGATGTTAAAGAGGAAGTGGGGAACTGTCATGGGCGTAAAATTGTGTAAGGCCCATGACTCTCATGTCATGACCAGATTTTTACCCTTCAAAGCAAATGTTTTCCCCTTTCCTTTATTCCAACAAATAAATGGGTTTATCCATCCTCATTCATGGTCTCTATTGATTCAGGTCTCCTCATGTATCTGATCATGCCTCCATAGTTTATTCCATAGCTCCAGAGGAGCACATAAGAGAGGCAAAAGTGCTGTTAATAAACTTGGGGGGGGACATGCATATAAGGAGAGAATTTTTTTTTGTTTCATAGTGTAATGTCAAGTTAATCTTTGCTCTTCAACTACTAGCAAAGCCTGGAATCTGAAACTAAACTGTCTTATTAAGCCTCTGCCTGGGGGAAAATATTTGTGGAAGAGAATTGGAAGGCAAGATTAGACTCTTGAATAAAAGTATTTACTCAGCAAAGACCAAGCTAGCCTTAAATTTGCTTCCAAACTCAGACATGAGTATATCACGCTGGAAATGGAGCATGCACAGAGCTTGTTTCTGTGTGCCAAAGCTAATGGCTGCAGAAGAGGGATACAACTAGCCAGCTTTCATTATGGCAACTGGAGATGACACAGTGACATTTGTATCCATGAGATTTATTTGTAAAGACATCTTGGTATCCTCTGAATTATTTCTAATAGCCCAAAGTTTTTGCCTTTGGTTATAAAAACCATTTGCTTCATAAAGACACTTTCACTCTAGGTACCTATTCAAAAATCCTAGACCCTTAGGATCCCATTGAGCCATCCAAAGCTGGAAATTATCCAAGGTATCACTTACTTAAAATGTAAATAAAGTGCTCCTGATCTCCATTGGCTGTCACGCAAGTTTTTAAGAAATACTGTCATTGGTTTTTGGAGCTCAAGTTTGAATTACTGGGGACTGGGCATTCCAGCAAAGGCCACTCAGCTATATAGCTCCTTAAAAGAGGTTAGGCTGAAATCAAATCTCACAATCTTCAAGACACACCACTCACCTCTTTCTGCAAACATTCTCTTAGGGCATGTCTACACTACAAACTTAATACTTCAGTTAAGTCAACATCCATCTGCCACAGTAACCAAGTCAGTTGTGCATGTTCATGCCCAGAGGTGATGAGTGGTGAGGTCACCCCCCCACCCCTGATTTTTGCCAGGGTTTGCAGGCCCTGCTCAGTCTCATGGTGCTGCCAGGCCCCCTCCCTGCACAGCAGCTGCTGGAGTCAGCAAGCTGGGAGCTGCAGTCATGGGGAGAGGCAGCTGCAAGCAGCTGGGCGCTGCAAGGAGGGGCCACTGAGAGTAAGAGGAGAGACAGGCCTGGGGGATGTGATTCAAGCTACTGGGGGGGGACACAAACCTTTAAATAGTGCCCCCCACTCTCAGCAGGCACCAATCATCTTTGTCCACAGCGTAGGCCTTATTGGTGAAGCACATCCTCCCTAGCAGTACTTGCATCAATGCTAAGAGCAATGTGCCATAGGTAGATATCCCACAGTACAACTTGCCACAGGGGGGCTTGGAAAGAGCTTGCAATGCCTCATGGGACCAAAACAATCTCACACAGGTAACTGGGAACATGGCTTCAACCTCCCATGATGAAGTTTGCTCCTTCCCCTGATTTCTGTAACCCATAATAGTTCATGCCTTCTTTCAAAAGACTGGCATAGCCACACATACGCCATCTCTAGAGGAGCATGGACCCCACTCAGCAGTGCACTACAGTAGTGAGCATTGCAAACCACACACACCTTGTCCTGAAGTATTTCCAGAGCCACTAGAGGAACTGCCGCACAGAACACAGCAATGTCCCTCCAGTACCCTGCTGGAAGCTACTGAATGAAACAATTCACAGATGATGTTGACAGTTGTGCAACAGCTGAACACAGTGGAGTGCTGGTTCTGGTCCTGAGAAACAAGCACTGACTGGTGGGATCGCATCATCATACAGGTGTGGGATGATGAGCAATGGCTGAAGAACTTTGATAGGCACAAAGTCACTTTCCAGGAACTGCGTGAGGAGCTTTCCCCAGCCCTGCAACACAGCGATGCTAAAATGAGACCTGCTCTGACAGTGGAGAGGCAAGTGGTGATCACTGTGTGGAAGCTTGCAATGCCAGACTGCTACCCATCAGTGGAGAATCAGTTTGAAGTTGGGAAATCCATCCTTGGGGTTGCCACGATCCAGATATGCTGGGCTATTGATCATCTTCTGCTAAGAAGGGTAGTGACTCTGGGCCATGTGCAGGACATACTGGATGGTTTTGCCGCAATGGGGTTCCTTAATTGCAGCGGGGCGATAGATGGCATACATATCCCTATCTTGGCACTAGATCACTTTGCCACAGCGTATATAGATAGAAAGGAATATTTTTCTATGGCGTTGTAAGCCCTGGTGGATCACCAGGGCCATTTTACTGATATCAACATGGGATGGTCCAGGAAGGGGCATTACACACGCCTCTTTAAGAACACACATCTGGTCAGAAAGCTGCAAGCAGGGACTTTCTTTCCAGACTGCAAACTCAACATTGTTGACATAGAAATGCCAATCGACATCTTGCAAGACCCCTTAACTCCCATGGCTCATGAAGCCGTACACTGGACCCCTGGAGAGCAGCAAGGAGCAGTTCAACAATAGGCTCAGCAGGTGCACCACGGTGGTTTACCCCAGTTGAGGGGTTGCTGGAGCAGTTTGCTCACTTGGTTAGACCCCAGTGAAAAAAATACCCCACGGTTATAGCTGCCTGCTGCGTGCTTCATATTATCTGTGAAGCAAATGGAGAGAAGTTTCCATAGGAGTGGGGCACAGTGGTGGATAGGCTATTTGCTATTTTTGACCAGCCCTATACCAGGCCTATAAGAAGAACTCAGCAAGGAGCAATGCGTCTCAGAGAGGCTTTGAAAACACTTTTTATTAATGACCCACAATAATGGGCATGGCCTTTCCGTATTGTACCTATCCATGGTCTGAACCTTGCTGTGACTGCTGTGGATGTAGTAACATTATTTTGGAAACACCTCTTGCTTTGCTCTGAAGAGGACTCCCAACCCCAACATCTACCACCACTTGAGCCGCCTCCCAACCAACTGCTATAAAAACCACACCATATGCCATTCAACCCCCTTGCCCCTCTTAACTCATTACTAATGAGGGAGGGTGTACTTGATTCCTGGGGAATAGGCAGCAACCCAGCAACTCATCCCTCTCATGGGCCAAGACAGCGGCTGCCCTGAGTGAAGGGAGTGTGTGGTACTGCTAAGAGTGCGGAGGGGATGAGCGCCAGGACTTCCAGGTTCTATCCACAGCTCCATGTGACATCATGCACACACACACCCATGCCTCAGTTTCCCTGTCCCTCACCTTCTCCTTCCCCCTCACCCATCACAATTGCATTAATAATTATTTCATTTCAAGACATGGACTTTTATTTCACACAGGTATAGACAAAAAGATCTGACAAAGAATTAAACCTTGGAAAGACAGGGAAATAAAATAGGGAGGGGAAAACATTCATCTTCTCTTTAGAAACACAGTGGCCTTGCCATATACATCACTGTATGTTTGGCTGTTATTCTTGGTACCTTCCCCCAGGGAGGAGTGGACAGGATATTGCCTTGGGCCCCAAGCCTACTGGAATGAGTGTGAGGTGGGGTGGGAATACAGCGATGTTGGAATGTCGTTCTGCCGAGGGAGTCGAGCCTCATGGTGTTTCTCATGAAAGTTAACCAGATGCCTCAACATGTCTGTCTGTTCCTTCAGAATGACCAGCATCTCCAGCTGTGGGCCACGCTCATTCTCCTGGGCTGTTTTCCTACTCAGATCCATTTTTTTCAGTGAGAACAATCCTCCATGCCCTCTGCTTGGTGTCTGCTGTCCCAGAGGCATTCATCATCTTGTTAAACATGTCATCAGGTGTTCTCTTTTGCTTGGGTCTTATCTGGGACAGTCTGGCACTTTCAGCTGTTAAACACGCAAAGCACAAAGGAACTATTGTCAGTGCAGACCCAGGGTCTAGTGCTCAGGTGCTATATAAAAATCACTCCTCTCGGTCCATGCAAGCAGGAAGCAGAACACATTCATCTCTAAAGGGTATTCAACTGAACTGGTTTGCTCTCCCAGCTATGGGGAGTATGGCCCAAGGGCAGGAGTGACGGACTGTGTGCAGAAGCGAGGGGGCACCCTGCGGCAGAACTGGAGGTTGCCAAGAGGCCATGCCATCTCCCCTGCATAACACAGACATTGTGCGGAAGGCAGGGACCAGCATTCCCCCGCCCAAACTTAAAGCCTCAGCACAGACGGCACAGCATTGGTCTACAGCCACCATATTCTCCCTTCCCCACTCCTCCCCAGTTGCCACTGCCGCTCTCCAGCACCCAACACACAGAAGCTGGACAAAAGCAGTGTTAAGAGCATCCCACAGAACCCAGGATGCTAGGGGAAGGACCAGGCCCTCCACCTGCCCCAAGTGAGGGGACGGAGTACCAGAGAGTAGCCACCAGCCCACGTCCCCACATCCCACCTACCCAAGGCTTGCAGTTCTGCGATCAGTGTCAACCCTGACACCCAAAGTATGGCTAAAGCATGGGGAGAGGAGCAGAAAAATCACAAGGGGGGTGCTCACAGGCAGTAGTGTTTGAGCAACTGAAAATGAAAACTACCACCATCTCCCATAGGTGACCCTAGCTGATATTACTCTCCTGAGAGTAACAGAGGTCACAAGGCAACAGCTACTGCAACAGACCAGGTCCTCATGCTGCGATGCTGTATACTGGGATGCCTGCCCAATTAATATTGGAGTAACATGGGAAAGTAACCTACTGGAATGCAAGAAATAAGGCAGCCTTCCCAAGAAACCTTCTACAACAGATTGCTGAGTACCTCCGTGAAAGTTTCCTGGAGATCTCTGACAAGGACTCCTGGGACATCCCTATGTGCATAAATAATCTTTTTTCAGGGCACCCACTGCTTAGCTGCTCCAGCCACTAGGAAGCAGATAGCTATTCTGCCTCTACTGCTTTTTTAAATAAAAAATAGCATCTAAGAACATGTGACCCCACAAGTATTAATTTGAATTGCATATTCACCAGAGGTTCCTTCCCCAGCATCACGCTCAGAAATGGTGTGGTGTTGTGCTGTGACTGTCTGGACTGCTCAGGGGTTACAAACAGCTCATGACTTTCTGGGATAAAGGATCCCCCACTCACCTGTCTCCCATGCACCTCCTCAGTATTGCCTGTGGTGGCCCGGGACTCTGACTCCTCAGAGGTACCCACGCTGGTCTTGGGGAGTGGGGTCATGGTGGGGTTGCCGTAGAGAATAGCATGCAGCTCCTCGTAAAAGTGGCATGTCTGCTGTGCTGCACCAGAAAGAGCATGCCTCCCTTGCCTTCTGGTACTTCTGCCACAGTTCTTGATTGTCATGCGGCATTGCTGCATGTCCCTGGTATAGCCCTTCTCCCTCATGCCCCACGCGATTTGCTCATATATGTTGAAGTTTCCATGACTGGATCAGTGCTGTGCATGAACAGCCTCTTCTTCCCACAGACCCAGGAGATCCACCACCTCTTGTGTCCTGCAGTCTGACGTGGGAATGGAGCCCAGAGCTGGCATGATCAGCTGAGCAGGTGAGCTCTCCACACAAAACAAACAGGAAATGGAAATTCAAAAGTTCCTGGTCCTTTAACAGGAGAGGGGCTGTTTCCTGTGTATCTGGCTGCTGGGCAGCAGAGTTAAGAATGGTGATCAGAGCGGTCAAAGAAGGAGCATTGTGGGAAACCTCCTGGAAGACAGTGACATCAGCAACACAATGTCTACACTGCCACTGCATCAACTTAACTATGGTGAATTAAGCTCTACTTCTCTCACAGAAGTGAGGTAATTAAGCCAATGTAGCAAGCGAATTACGTCAGCTGGAGAGACCTGGTAGCGTAGGCACAGACATTATTAAATTGACATAAGTTGCCTTATGTCAACCTAACGCTACAGTGTAGACCAGGCCTTAGAAAATGAGCTGTAGAATACTCCTGGCACCATGCATCTGAAGTAGACCACCTAGATTTAACCCTTTGTAATTAAGCAGTTTTAATATCAACAGGGAAAAAAGACAAATTAGTTTCCTTTTCTTGAAGGATTTTATGTAAAATAATATCTATTTCCTATTTAGTGCTTTTCTTATTATTGTTGTTGTTGTATCATTAGTATTTGTTATTTATATTGCCTTAGCGCTTAGGAGCCCATGTAATGGATCAGGACCCCATTATGCTAGGCACTGTACAAACAGAACAAAAAGTTGGGCCCAGCCTCAAAGAGCTTACAAGCTAAGTATAAGATAAGACACAACAAATGGATACAGTCAGATTGGGGAGTACAAGTAAACAATGAGACAATATTGGTCAGCATGATTGCTGGTGTGCAGACACCACTGCCTATCTGGAGAGGGATTTGAAGGTGGATAGTATTACGGTCATCCTGAGGCACTTTTGCTGATAGCTTAACTTTATTGACCTTTAGAGTGGTTCAAGACATCTTTTTGGTCAAGCACATGCTTGATTTAAAATCATGAGTACATTATTTATGGCTGGTTAAAGAGTACCGGGAAGGGGGCTGTTACTCCAAAATATGCCAACTGGCAGGTCCCCAATGGGTCATCTTCAGCTGGAGATTGCAACCGTGTTGCATACTCTCACCATGCTCCTTTCCCCACCCCTTTCTTCTTTCCTGTTTTGGAATCTTCTTCTTGGGACCTCTGTGTATTTCAGGACATGAAAGATGGAATGTATCTCCCTACAGGACTGGATGGGAAACTCTTCAATCTCTCACATTTTAGGGCAAAGACTAAAGTAAAAAAAGGTGCTAATGAGGGCACTTTTATTCGCTGATGATGCCACCCTTATAGCCCATGATGAAGATCTACAACAAAAATTCATGGACCGCCTTTCTGGTGCTTGTCAAGCATTTTCTCTCACCATCAGCATTAAGAAAACAGTTGTATTAAGAGAGAGGGTTCCACAAGATCCTTTAATCACCTTAAATGCAAACCAGCTAGTAGTAGTCCACAGGTTCAGCTGTGTAGGTTCTACAGTGACTACCAACCTCTTACTGAATAAAGAACAAAATGTTCGTATTGGAAAAGCTTCCACCACCTTCAGTAAACTAAGTAAAAGGGCATGGAACAACTCAAAGCTTACCATCAAGACCAAAGTGCTAGTGTCCCAAGCTTGCATCCTCAGCACTCATGTATGGTGGGGAAAACATGGACAACTTATGCTCATCAGGAGAAAAGGTTAAACAGTTTCCACTTACACCATATACTCAACATTAAAAGGCAAGATAGAGTCATCAATTCAGAGGTTCCTCAAAGGGCAAAGGTACCAAGTGTGACAGCCCTGAACAAGCAAGGATGACTGCTCTAACTGGTCCATTTGAGCAATTTGGAAGACGGCTGGATACCTAAGGACATACTATATGGGGACCTATAAGAGGGAACAAGAACAACAGGACATCCCAAGCTTCGCTATAAAGATACATGCAAGTGAGATATGAAGGAATTTGGAATTGATCCTGACCAATGAGAAACCTTGGTAAGCGATTGTAACAAGTGGCACCATTATCTCCATTGGACCATCAAAGTCTATGACAGGAGCTGAACTCCTACAGCTTAAAGAGCTTGTAGGAAGCAAGCAGTTCCCAACCAAGACACATATATTTGCAATAACTGCCAAAGATTATGCAAATCTCTTATTCGACTATTCAGTCACATGAAACATTGCAAATCATCTACATCATAGACTGCAATTTCCACAGTCTCTCACAGATGAAAGGATGCCAATCAATCAAGCTCCTTTCCCCACCCCTCCTTGTTTCCTGTATAGGGATTAACACAGGACAGCAGTCAGGACTCTTCCATACCAAGGGAACCCTCAGTTAAGAAGATTATGTGCTTTCTGGCAAAGGTGGTATAAAGGGGCTAGATTACAGCTCAGGATCTATTTTACCTATTGTGACTTTTCTGCACTGTAGTTTAAATAAATTACCAAAATAATTGAAACTGGTATGATGATATTGTGTTATTTTAACAAATAAAATATGCAGAATTTTAAATATTGTGCACAGAAGTCTTAATTTTTGGTGCAGAATTCCCCCAGAAGAAAGATAGGCATATTACTGTTTTTTCAATACTAAACCTCTGAGTTACACATACTGTGCTATACACCATGCTCTCCTTTATTTTAACCTGGCCATTGTTGTCCAATTATCTGATAAGTAAATGGACAATTCAACTGTGGCTTTTATCAGTCAATTTCTTTGTCAAGACCATCAAACATAACAGATGTTTTACAGCCAGTAATTCAGATCTATATTTTTTCCTTGATTCTTACTGATAGTAAATCTCAAAACATAAAAGCTGAAATCTCCGACTTATCCTAGCGGTTGTCAAGAAAGCTCACACAAAATAGAAAAAAAGAACAGTATTTTTCTTTTTCAGCTCAAGAATTGGCAAAAACAAAATTCAGTATTGATATTCAATGTCAAGCACTAAATATTCAATAGATAATTCCTCATTTCACTACATAAAAGAGCAACCAACTCAGCAAGTAATAAATATTAATGTATTTAAAATATATTTCCACAACACATTTCTTCCCCAAACTGATTTCCACTGGAGTCTTTTTGCTCCTTGCGCCAACTAAAAAATAAACAACAGATATTAGGAAGACTGGAGCATTTTTGCTGTGCTTTAGGGAAGGTCACTATAAAAAAAGCAGGATAAGGATGTGGGAGGGTTTATGGTAAAGACAATGGATGGAACTCAGAAGATCTGAGTTCTATCACCAACTCTGTCACAAACTTCCTAGGTGGCCTCAGGCAAGTTACTCCACTATTTGGTGCCTCAGTTTCCCCATCTGTAAAGTAATCCTAACCTACAATACGTTGTGAAGTTAAATTAATTAATATTTAAATGTGCTTAGATACAATAGTGATAAGCAGTACAGAAAAGCCAGTAAATAAAGTTGTGGGAATTCTGATATATACCCATTTCCATTCCAGAAGCATGCAAACTAAAACTTACTATGATGAAACTAGACTCACCTTTTCCCCATAGCTTCCCTCCTCCCATTATTCCATTACTATTAAAAATCCCACTCTCCTTCCCCATCACCAGGGCTTACTATACAGCTTCAAGCACACTGATGGCACATCAGTTTTCTACTTACCCTATCACCAGACACAAGGCGGGTACCATTAGTACTCCAGTTTAGGACTGTGATTTCAGCATTATGGCTGGAGGGTACTGTGTGATGCTCTTTGTCCTGCTTGTTAAGCACCACCACTTCTCCGGTCTCCCAGCCCACTGCCAGGATCAGTCTGGATGGGTGCCAGCTAAGGGATGTGGCCTGAAAACTCCTTTCAGTGTGTGAATCAGATATATGTTCTCCCTACAAATGGAAACAGACAGACCTCAGTACAGGGCTTTGGGATAAACCTTCTTGCAATTCAACACAAATTTGACCTCCACAAGTAAGATATATTCTGCCATAGAGGGAAGCATAGAACACACTGCAGTAACATCTGAAGTGGACACACACAAGGTGTTGTCTACAAGAACGTCACATGCATAAATATTAGTAAAAAACTTGATATATGATAATTATTTATAAACACACACAATATATGTATTAAGTCTCTGCCTCACTTTGCTTTTCTTCCCTCAGCATGAGGAACTCTCACTGATACTAAGGATATTTCTAGACTCTCCAAGGGAGCGCAGAGCAGCTGGGCTCTAGTTGCCCAGCTCTCTTGTCAATTTTAAGGCTCCTGCCATGCAATTAACAAGACAGCCAACAGCTGACATAAGAGAGGCAGTGTCTACAGACACTGCTTTGCCCTAACTACACAGGCATAAGCTTTATGCCTCTTGTGGAGGTGTAGTAGGGCATTACATCAGCAGGAGGAAGGCTGAAGTGTAGACAGTGGCAGAACTAGATCAACGTAAACTACCTTATGTTGACCTAACTGTGTAGTGTAGACTAGCCCTAAAGAAACTTTCATTCATGTATTGTGAATTGAGTACATTTGTACGGGACTGAAGGTACAAGATAACACTTTTGACAATCAAGGTGGGTGATCTGATTTCTGACTAACTTCTGCTGGTGAAAGAGACAAGCTTTCAAGCTACATAGAGCTCTTCTTCAGATCTGGGAAAGGTATTTAGTGTCACAGCCAAATACAAAGTGGAACTGATTGTTTTGTATAAGTAGTTAACGCATATTCTAAGGGACCATTCAAGGTGAAGTGGCCTGCTAACACCTCTGCACTCATAGAACAAATAAGGGGATTTAATGGGTTACAGATTATTGTAAGAAGCCATAAATCCAGTATCTTTATTAAGACTATGCTTTTTGGTGTCTAGCAAAGTTATGAATTTAAGTTCCTAAGTTTGTTTTTTTGAAGGTGTTGTGCAGATCTCCATCAAGTACAAGGACTGAGAAGTCAGACATGGAGCAACCATTTAATTAAAAGTGTTTGCCCACAAGTGATGATATGCTATTTTTGTCTTAACATTTTTGTGTGTGAGTTCATTCAATAAGCATAGTGATTGTCTGGTTTCACCCACACAGTTGTTATTGCAGCGTTTAGTGAACTGGATGAGGTCTACCACATGTTGTGATAGATATGTGTAGGACTCATGGATCCCAAAAGGCGTGTCATGGGGAGCATTGATCGTTGTAGCAATGAAGATATGTCTCCAGGTTTTGTATCTATTGTTAAGGCAGGGTCTGGCGCTGCTTTGAGTTGCTGGGTCCTCATCTGTGGTGAGCTTGCTTCTGATGATGAACTTGGTGAGGTTGGGGGATGTTTCAAGGCCAGAAGAGAGGGATCCACCTATGTAGCTCAAAAGCTTGTCATCTCTTTCACCAACAGAAGCTAGTCCAGTAAAAGATATTACCTCACCACCTTGTCTCTCTAATATCCTGAGACCAATAGATACTGAGGTGTTTCTGCTGAGGATGCAGCATAATCTAGTGGTTAAAGCAAAGAATTAGGAGTCAGACGTGGGAACTCGATTCCTGCCTCTATGACTGATTTGCTGAGAGACCTTGGACCTCTCTGTGTATCCGTTTCTTTATATGTAAAGTGGGGATAATTATACTTACCCACCTTTGTAAACACTTTGAAATCTTGAACTGATATATACCCTGTCCATACTACAAAAGAATAGCAACACTGGGTCAGACCAATGGTCCATCTAGCCCAGTACCCTGTCTTCCAAAAGTGGCCAATGCCAGGTCCTTCAGGGGAATTAACAGAACAGGCAATCATCAAGTGATCCATCCCTCATTCTCCACACCCCACTTCTGGCAATACTACTATATTTTAAATTGTTTTCACTGTATCTGTTGCTAGATGGATTCTAGAACCATCTCTCTGACCAGTGGGGACAGAGAATTCTTCCTGAGAACCATGCCAACCAAGTTGTTTTATGAACACCGCACTTGAGAAGTCTATAAACTTGAGAAGTCTTAGGAGGAAAAGAAAGTTACTGTCCACACTAGGGGAAATCATGCTAGACCTGCAATATGCAATAACCATTACATGGACAAACCCTATATGATAAAATAATTTGACTATGGCAAGTTGGCTCAACCTCTAGGTGATGAATAGTTCCGTTTCTTTTTTCCTTGAGTTTTTGTGCATACAAGGAAATCAATGTTTACCAACATTTAATGAAAAAATTGAATCCTTCCAAGCCTAACAGCTGCTAAATCATTATATACTGATTGACACTTGGGATATGAAGTAATGTTTAATCCATGGTGTGTTGTACATTTGACAGGTTAAATTGCATTTCAGCTAGCCGCTAGGCAGTCTGTTTCGCAGTGGCTTACCATTTAAGAGCTAACCGACTATTAAAATGGTAAATTTCTGCGCTGTGGGCCCCACCCTCCAGCTCCGCCTGAAATTGACAAGGGTGAGTCAATTTCATGGGGGAGACTGTACCCTGTGATTCCAGCTCTGCCACCGAAATTGACACGGGCAAGTAAATTTCACGGCGGAGAGTGGTGTGAAGTGCTGCTTGCTGGGGTGCCTGCCCCACCCCGCCATGCCGGTCCCTGGAAAAATAGTTTTGCTTTAAGCCGGTCCCTGGTGCAAAAAAGGTTGGGGACCACTGCCCTAGATCAACAATATGTTGGCAAGCAGATCAAAGAAGAGTAAAATAGCCAATGGCCTGTACAACTCAATTTGATTTAACCAACAGAAATAACCCCTTACTGCCTGAGGAACTCGCTTCTGATTTCAAGAAAGTCTTAAATTAATTAATTTGATAATCCCTCAATATAACTGAACATTTAGGAGCAATCAAAATTGATAGAGAGGGATTCCAGGAAATGAAACTTCTTTAAACAGTAACATCTCTTTCAGAATAAAATCAAACTTCTTAAAATAGGGAGAATTTTTTTTTAAGATCCAGATTAGCAAATTTAAGGTTGAGGTTGTTGCAATGCACAGTAACAAACCAGCATGCCATTTGAAAAGTCTACATGCATAGCTGCACCATTTAGATTTAGGCAAACCAGTTATGTAGTTCTTCTTTCCTCATCTCCATAGCTCCTAAAGATGTTTATATTCCATGTGTGATACTATCAGTTACCCATAATGCCAAATCATTGAATCTACGATTACTGAACATTAGAAGCAATGAAAATTGATAGAGAGGGATTCCAGGAATATAAACTAGTCTACAAAATATATATGTATTTTAAAAATCTGCTAAACTTCATAATTCTATTCCACCATGGATATAACAGTGATCAAGAGATCACAACAAAGTGACATCAAGGCCAAAGTAGACGTTCCTGAATGCTTACCTGTTCCAGATAGATATCCACACTGCCTCCAGAGGTTGGACTGATAGAAGCAACAGCCAGAAGTGGATGAACAGGGTGCCAAGTTATGTGGGAAGGGGACCCCGATCCAACTGAATCAGGGACTTCTATTCTATGATCAACATACACAGCCATAGTGGCATACACAGTCCTAGGCAGCAACAAGATCTGTGCAGGGAAAACAAACATTTCTAATAGTCAAATTAAATTAAGAACTGGGCAAGATTAAAAATATATTGCCTTCTTTGTACTATGGTGAGAATAAAAGGGTCAAAATGACATTTGGGGGAAGCGGGGAGATTTTTGATAACATGTCTTCCCATATGCTACCAATTACAGGATTGGAACTTTAAATAGTAACACGTCTTTCAAAATAAAAATCAAACTTCTTAAAATAGGGAAAAAAAATTTAAGATTCAGATTAGCAAATTTAAGATTGTGGTTGTGCAACGCACAACAAACAACCAGCATGTCATTTGAACAGTCCATATGCACAGCTGCACCATTTAGATTCAGGTAAACCAGTAATGACATCAGTTCTTCTGTCCTCATCTCCACAACTCTTAAAGATGTTTATATTCCATGTGCAATACTATCAGCTACCCCAGATTCCAAATCAACTTCCTCAAAGAGTATAAGATTTCCCGACTTGCTAAACTTTGCTCAGTATGTACCTGTCAGAGAATCCATCAGCAAACACATTAATAAACATAGTTTTCAGGATGCTTTTCTGTGATATTTCGCTCAGAAACTCTGCAATTACCTCTATAAAGTCTCTCCTTGGACACATCTCTTCTCTTTTACCATTTTAAATGTTTTTTTTAAACAAACTCTAAAAGGTTTGGAATATTATGTATGAAAAATAGTGTACAAAATCAAGTTATATTACACAAGTGACAAAAATTAAAGATGGACAAATACAGATTGCAGATAAAGGGCCACAGATTTAAAAGGCAGGTTTCAAGGGACACTGTCAATATAAATTCCGTTTTTATAGATGTTCTTGCCTCCTACCCATTTAATAATCTAAAGCTGTAATCTTTAAAGTGAAAACATCTGTAAAAATCTAGTTTAGGCCCCAAACCTACAATGAACTCCATGTGGGCAGACTCTGTTCATCGTCACCAAAAGATTTAGCAGGTTTCTTCTCCCCCCATGCCCCAAAGCCAGTTTCTAGCATTATAGGGTTAGAAGGAACCACAAAGGTCGTCTAGGTCTAATCCCTTGCCAAGATGCAGGATTTGTTGTGTCTAAACCATCCAAGACAGATGGCTATCCAGACTTGTTTTGATAACCTCCAGCAATGCTTCCACAATGTCTTGAGGCAGTCTGTCCTTTACTAGTTCTCATTTTTGTGTTCAAATTAAATGTATAACAACTCATAAGCTTTGCATCAGATAAATAAGTCACATGCACTGGAAAATACGTGGAAAAAGAAAATATTTTACAAACAAAAACTGGGGAAAATACCCAAAAAATCCTTTTTCTAATCATGACCCAGCAGAACATTGGATTCCACAACAGGCATCCTCAGTCCCTTCCACTGCATTCAAAGAACGGATCCGTAATTGCAAGTTTCTTAAGCGACCTCAACAGCAGCTCTCTCCAAACTGCAGCTCATGGCCAGCCCGCTCCGTTGGCGCTTGGCGCATTTCTCTCACCGCCAAGACCCGCAGGCGCGGCGGTACGTTGCGGGGTAAGACGCTGGGTGCCTGCGGAGAGCACTGTGACGCCGGCAGTAGCGAGCCCCGCCGCCGGGACGGTTGCAATAGTTTCGCAGCGGCCGGGCCACGCCGCCCTGCCCGCTAAGTGCCTCTCGGACACCCGGCCCCGGCTCTGCGGGCCGGGGAGCGCCCCGCACTGGCAGCCAGCACGGGCCGCCCGCAGCGCCCGAGACCCGCAGGCGCGCCCAGGTTCCGACGGCGAAACCGGGCCCCCGGCCGGACCCCGAGCCGCCTCGCCTCCAGGACGGGCCGGGCCGGACCCTCGAACCGAGTCCGCCCCGCCCTCTCCCGGACAGGGCAGGCCTAGCCCGGCCCCTGCACCGGCCCGACAGGACGGGGACGCGCCGGCCCCGGGTCTCGCACCCCGGCGGAGGGTCGGGACCCCCGGAGCGGCCTCTCGCGGAGCTGAGGGGCGGCGCGGCCGCACCCCGCGCCCGTTCTCTGAGGGCTGCTCCACGCCCGCTTACCCGCTGGCAACGACGTACGGGGCCCGGCCCGTGCGCGGGGAGAAAGGACCCGCTGAGGCCTGCGGCTGCCTCCAGACCTCTCCCTGCGCCGAGCTGCTTAGCGTTACCCCGGCAACGGCGGGGCTCGTCACGGAAACGGCCGAACCCGCCCGAGGGGAGCCGAGCAGTCACGGAAAGCGCCGAACCGGCCCGAGGGGGGAGCCGAGCAGTCACGGAAAGCGCCGAACCCGCCCGAGGGGGGAGCCGAGCAGTCACGGAAAGCGCCGAACCCAAAAGCCGAAGATTCAAGGCTGTTGCTCGCTGCTGCGGGAACCGGGAATGGGGCTGACCCTTTAAGCCATTAGTTGGGAGCAGTACCGGGTTTACAATGGCGCCACGGGCCCCCCCCTCGGAAGGGGCCTATAACGTCCGCTTCCTCCCTGCCGCAGCGCGGCAAAAGGCCTGGAGAGCGCCCTGGTTACCATAGCGCCCAGCCGCGCCGCTGCCCGCGGCGATGAGCGCTCCGGGAGCTGTAGTTCCTCGGCCAGCTCGCTGCCTGCAGAGCCGGCCCGTGACGGAACGGGAAAAGAACTACATCTCCCAGCAGGCCCTGGGCTGCCATCCGCCGGAAGGAGAGTGGACGCGGCCCCCCCGGCAGGGCTGGGGGACGGACGGTGAGTCCCGCCGCAGGTGGTGCGGGGCGCTGGCGGCGGCGGCGGAGCGGAGCTGGGGCGTCGCTGCTCGGGGGGGGACGGAGCCTCCTGGCCCCAGCCCCAGCCCCCGACATCCGCCCGCTAGGAGCTGGCTGGGCGCATGAGACGCGGGGCCCGGCGGCACTGAGAGCCTTAAAGCCGGGCCTGGCGGGGGCGTCGCGTCCGAGGCAGAGGGGAAGGAGCCGGGGGAGCGGCGGGGCTGGCAGGCGGGTCCCCCGGCTAACGGGCCGGGTGTTTGCGAGGCTTGCTCGAATGGCGGGAGGGCAGCTGGGGAGCGCCTGCCGGGCGGTGGGAGACCAGCTGGCGGGGGAACGTGCGCTGAGCTGAGGCCGGCCACTGCCATAGGGACGTGGCTGCGGAACGTCCGCAGGACGGGGCAGCCAGGTCTGCGAGGTGTTTCCCCTGCTGGCTGTAGGCCATGGGAAACCCCCATGGGTGCAGCTCAGTGAGGAAAGCCCAGGGCTGAGGAAGCTGGGTATGGCTCAATATGTATAGTCTTGCAGAGGTGTGTGGGCAAAATGAAAATCGTCTCTGAGATTCAGTACCAGGTTTACAATGGTGACCCCTGTGACGTTCCCTCTGGACTAGTGTATAGCTGTGTCACCCCAATTCCTCCTCCTGCAACCCATCTTCCTCTGCCTCACTGTACGGCCCTCCTTTCCTAGGTCAGCCCACACACAGCCTCTTGCAAGCAAGGGGCCCTCAACTCCGTGAGTGTGTGCTTCTGACCAGCACTCATGGGATTATGCAATACAATGACCTAGCAAACACCCCCAGTCCCAGATGCAGCCCCAGGAACTTCCATCTTGCAATGTTCAGTGCTGCCCACTGAACCTTGCCAGCTCATAATTAGTATATCAGTTTATCAAATAAATTGATATGCACCAGCTTTGTCACTTTAAATGAAGTCTATAACACACACTAAAGCACATGCATTGCTTTATATAAACCAAACAATGTATTAAGTACAGAAAGATTTTACATTATTATAAATAAGAGGAATATAAATCAGATTTGATCAGGATGAAATAAAAGCAAAATGCATTCTAAACTAAGCTTAACACTTTCAGTAACCCTACAACTCAGATAATATTCACCACAGGCTGGCTGACTCCTTCAGCCAGGCCCTCCCCCTGTGCACAGTCCTTCAGTTGCTTGATGTTGTTTTGTAGATGGAAGTGGACAACCAAAATGTCCCCCTTTTTAACATGTTCCTTTGCCCCCCCTTCTGGGTCAGGTGACTAACCATCTGTGTATGGATCCCTCCATCTAGCTTAAGCTAGTCCATTGTTCCTGGAAGGGTTGGGTTGTATGCATGCCTTAGTGAGGTGTGAACTACCTTTCTGCTTTTGGAGGGTTTTACTTAAATCTACCTCAAGCCATGAGACACACATTTGGGAATATTCGATAGCAAAGCTTCATAATCATACTTGTGATATTGCAACAAACATACTACTATAACAATAATGTTCAGTACGTTATGAGCATTCCAAAAACACCTCACATGGCCTACTTTGCATTAAACAATATGCAATTACATTACAAGGGTGAACGTGAATAATACCCAATCACACCATAAGGGTGTAAATGGGTGCAGTGTGTCACACCACCACCCCAGGCCCACACTTGGAAGGGGCCCATCATGACTACATGGGGGCCCACAAATATGTTTGGTGCCATGTCCACCAAAGGTTTATCAGGACCTGGTTGGGAGGAGAGGCTGCTCTGAGTCCCCCCACAGCTCAGCTGCAGCATATGCCTACCCCTTCCCAGGGGGGTCCTGCTGCTCTAGAGACTGGTGATGCTCCCCCGCCCTCTAACCTGTCACTGACTTCTGTCCGCTCTCCCCCTCCAGTGCAGTTCTGCAGATGACAGTCACTAGTTTCCTCCACCTGGTCTCTGTCCTGGCTGCTCCCTGTGGTAAGCTCTCACTTACAGGGAGCTTTTCACAGTGCTGTTCATCAGTAGCTCTCAAAGCACTTTACAGATGCCTGCCTGGATTAAGAGGCAGGTTTAGGACCTGATGGAGGCTTTGTCTTCACAGCAAAAAGGGTATGTAAAACATCTTTTTAAGTAAAGGCATCCTCAGGGACTGCAGTTCTGGGAACTGGAATTTGCTGCAGACCTCCAAGCCATGCCTTCCTTTCTTCTTTAAAGAAAAAAGAGAGCTTCCATTCCAAAGCCTGCTAGTCCTAGTAAAGTATGGATCACCCTGCGTGAGTTGCTTCCATAGGAAATAATTATAGGGTAACAATGGAACTGAACATCACTTGCTCTAAATAGCACATACCTTCCACATTTACCAAATATTCACATTCCATAACAGAAAGGGGTAGTTAAGGAGAGAAAAACGCAGTGGTAGACAGTGAATGCATAACACCTTGTCTTTTAGGGATTCCTACATTAAATAGAAATAGCTTTTTATTATCCTCATTCTGGAAAATGTGATATCTTAGATAATGGAAATGGCTGGACATACATTAAGGTGTTTGGTGAGAATCTGAAGAGTAGCACTGTGCTAAATACCATCTTGCCAGGAATCATATTATATAAAGATTGTTTCTTTACATTCATGTCTCAGACAGAAATATACTGTTTCAGGTACCATCCTGAGGCGAGTCAAGGGAAGCTGAATCAGCATTTAAAAGGACTGCAGCTAGGAAAGACAGACATCTAGTTTATACAAGGAAAAGGGACCAATATAATTTTGAATAAAATTGGAGACATACAGCAGTTATTGTGTTAGGCAGTAATATCGCCAAGATGGAGGCCCTACGCAAATATTACTTTTGCTAATAATAATATAAGGCTTTTTGTCTATAGATCCCAAAGCACTTTACAAAGGGAGGCAAGTATCATAGCACACAGGTGAAGTTAGTTGTTGAAGATTGCACAGCAGGTTAGCAAGTCTCAAGACTCCTAGTTCAGTTCTCTAGCCATTGGACCATGCTGCCTTTTTGCTGAGAGAAACAAGGGAAGTGGCAGTGTTTGTTAATGGACGCTCACTTCAAAAGGTTCCATGAATATAAGGTCTGGAAGTCCCACAATGTTTCTCTGATACCGGCAGCCACTTTCCATATTTGTCAGTTAACCCCCTAAGGCCTTGCTTGCTTATGAGTTACAGAGGGGGCTGTGACGGTCTCCTCAAGACACCCCGAACCAAAAGCCACTGTGTTATCCCCTTGCCTCACCAAGGGAGAGCTTTACTGGAGCTTAAACGTTGTGTGAGCCACCTGCTGCACCCATCTCTGTGCTTCACCAGCAAATTCCTAAAGACTTTGCCAGTCTTAACTTTGCCTTACAGGTAACCGTCAGTGTCCCCTGCTTCCCAAGGGCCTCAGAGACATATCTCTGCAGCGTCTCGTTCCTCTCACAATGCACAGAGAAATTAAGTTTGCTGCTTCCAATGAGACAGTGCACGCACCAGCCTGTTAGGTTAGCTGAGGACTCACTGTTTATTTCAAAGTAACAGCACTGAGAGGGTTTATAGAAAAATGAAGAATAAGTTTAATAAAGAACAGAAATTTAAGGGATACTAAGCAAGAGAAAAAGAGACAGCATGATTACAAACAAAATAAAATTAAACGTGCTTTCTAGTGTCCAAGACTTTACTGCTTAGGCAAAGATCGTAGCTTGCTAAAGTTTTCTTACTTACTTCTGGTAGGTGGTCCACAGTTCACAGAATCAGAGGGTGCTGTTGTCTTTGCTCCTCAAGTGATGGATACAAAACATGTCTTTTTGCTCCCCTTGTATTTCCCAAAGCCCATTGTCCTTGTCTCAAAAGCCAGAAATACCTCCTGGAGGGGTTCAGACTTCGGTGTGCTCACCAAACCGTTACCTCTGTTGCTTGTTAGCTTGAAAGCTTTGTTTACCTTATATTAAAATGTACTTTCATTGTCCTTTACCTGTAATCAAGCCTGGCAGGCAGGTGAATCAAATTCCTATGTTTAGGGCAGGCTTGTTTTATTCTCAGCCTCCAAAACAAATGTATTTCCAGCACACATACATAACTCTTTATACATAACCCACACGGATATCACGCATTACCAGTTTTTATGAGATACCTTACAAGGCACTGTATGGCTAAATATTCTGACAATATGTTGAGTGTGTCAGGCCTGATATGAGTTACAGTACAGTGGCAGTTGGCATTGAAGGGTTCTTAAGGTCACAGAGGTCAACTATTTAATGTCCTAAGTTTTGAAGATGCTGATAAATCATTTAAGAGTGACCTGGAGGTGCTCAGCTCTTCTAGAATTGAGGCCATTAGTTTGTAAGCTCTCGGAACTGAGTGACTGTGTTTGTACTGTGCCTAACGAAGTGAGGACTGATTTGATTAAGGCCACTAGCCTCTACTGTAATACTAATAATAATATTTCATAGTGAAATATCAGTGTTTCACCACCTTTGGTTTGTGACCCTAACAGAGCTCTCTTTTTTGGGGTGAGGGAGACCACTTGTTTAGATCTTTTTACCTGAATAGGAAAGGAGGACTATGTCTTTTATAGGACAGTCCATTGTCATCCATCAAATTAAACAGCTGAAAATACTGTAAGAAGAAAGAATGAGCCTTGAAGGAAATTTCACAGCTTCAAACATAAGGCAATCAAAAAGTAAAAATATAGAAACATGACTACCATGCTGTTGGCAATCTTTTATAGCTAAAAAGGGGCTTAAGAGGACATTCTGTTGGCCAAATATTATGCCATGTTATACACTGAATTAAAAAAACTTGATGCAACATTAAGGTCACATGGTTAAATTAAAGTTAGGACATATAAAGTTTTAAGTTCCTATGGCAATGTTATATACATGCAGTGCAGGAAAGTTGTTCTATTCCTGTTTTCTTGTTAAATTTAATATATTTTTCTGTTTAGTTTATACCATAAAATGTACAGGATGTGAAACAAACCCAAATTAACAGTTTCCGTAAAAATGAAACTATGTTAACATAACATTAAAGTTGAATTGCATTTTGTTTTGTACTGGTGTAAAAGCATGCAACCATGTCCTCTTGGACCCTGTCTGCTATAAAAAAGAATGCAAAAAAGTTGAAGTATCTTCAAAACAGCACACAACCCTTGCCCAATGTCTTTTTTATTAGGCTTGACTCCTGCAAACACTTCACACATGAGCAACTTCACATATGTTACTAATCCCACTGGAATCAATGGGACTACTCAAGTGTACAAAGTTACTCATGTGCATGTGTGCAGGATCAGAGCCATAGACCTTAATCTCCTTGGGGAAATGAATGTATCTTCTTCTAGGTTTGTAAAGCACCATGTAAGTTTATGGCACTATAAAAGTAACAAATGTAGAAAGCACCATTTCCTGTGACAGTTGTTAAATTTGGTTGTGGTCAAGCTAAGTTTTAAGACTCTTTGGTGTGACCTACATGGCCAGAGTCAAGCCATGTCATAACCAGACTAGAATACACTTTATACTAGGGTAGAAATAAAGACAGCAATATTTGTACTTATTTTAAACCTTGAACTGGACACTAAACAATACTATAATATGATTCAGCCACAGAGTTTAATTTAATTGCATAATCTAGTTTTAACACCCCACATTTTCAATATTTCTTTGGTAGCTAAATCCATTTTTGATTGGCATATCAGGCTACATTGATTGCCATTTATAGATGGTATATTTTAGGAATTTTACAAAAGGGGGTGTAAAACACCAAGTGTTATTTAACTTCAGAAAAAATTTAAAGTCATAACTTTACAGAAAATTTTCCATCTACAAATTGGAGCTAATGCTTACCCACCTCTTTAAAGCATGGCACATGAAAAATGCTACAAGACAACACTTATGTGGTAAGAACCAGAAGTTCTCTCTTGGGCCAGTGTTTGCCTTTTTTTTAAGCACCAGTCCTGCACCAATCTTCATGTGAATCTAGATTCCTAGTACTCAGTGAAGTCAGGGTGTGCCAAGACAGATACAGTTGTGGAATCCAGCCCTAAATTTTTCATATTGTTTTGACCAGGAAGTTTTGGAATTTTGAGCAAAAATGACCTCTAAAGTACTGTTAACCTATTTTCGCTGGTTTTGTATTTAGACATACCGTTTTGCAGGCAAGACTTTAAGAACTTTGCAAAAGAAAAAAAGTCAACATTGAGGAAGTCAAAGCATATAAAATATTAGGCAGTAGTGACAATCTGAAAATTGTCTAGAATGGCTTAGTATAGTGTGATGAGTCTCAAACCTTCACAGAATTCTGTTCCTTCTTGGGTAAAAGCTTCTCAGGTTTTAGTTATTTATTTTTTCCTTCTCTGTTTCTTAACCCTGGAAGCCACTTAAACAAAGATTTCTTAAAAGTACGGAACGGAAAAAACTAATATTCCCACTTTAATTTAAAGCATCTAGGCAATATGCACATTGAAAAGAATGTGGTACTATGGTAATGCAAAAGGTTCATAAACATTATTTCAAGCTTGTGATTTACTATAAGTCACTTCTACTATTAGACTGGTCATATGTCTGCTTTAAACCTATTGTTGAACATGCACTAGGGAAATCCTTAGTGGTAGCTTACACCTTGCTGATCACCCATTTTCCTCAAAAGCTCAGGATAATGTAGAACACATGGTACCATTTTGAGACACTCATTAGTCACCAACTGATTAAAAACAGCCCCTACTGCTGATATGCAACTACATACTTCCTGTATCTGAAATTATGAAACATGGTTGGATCATTTACCTACTGAGGTCTGATGTCCAGTTTATGATTTCTATGCAATAAAAGGTGAACACTCCCAAACTGAGCCTGACTACATAATACAATTATAGTGTATTCCTACAATCCTTGAAGGATAAACTAGAGAAAGTACATGCATTCTGAGCGCTTATTTGCTTAAAGGAGTGATTAAGGTACACAATAGAGAAGAAACAGGAGGCAATTGGTGCCAAACCCAGTTAAACTGATAAGTGACCATAATAGCAAAAATATTTGCGTTACCACCTTAATGGAGGAAGAATGCTATTGAAAAGGAATCTGCACCTTTGGGATTTGGTGATTAGAAATTAATCAGCTATAAACTCTCCTCAATAACAGAACATGACTAGATCTGGAGGAGTGCTAAAGCTAGTGATTTATCCAGATCTATAATGTGTTGTTAAAAATTAAAACTTCAAGGGTATGAAATGTTCAGGAAGGAGACAGAAAAGATGTAGATATATGTTCTTTAAAGAAACCTGTGTCAGCCCGTAGCTCTACAAAAAAGCAGAGAAAGGGAGAGTGTCATGTACTCCTTGTACAGAGTAGTTGCAAGGCTCCTAGGAGCAGGTCAAGCTTCTGTACCAGATTTGGACTGGCTACAGAGCTTCCATCATGGAGAGAGATAAAAAAGATGTGTCCTTTTTTTAGATAATGTAATGCACTGTCATACATGGTTCTTACCAGCTCAGGTAAAGTATACTACTATTCATGGTGCCCCATAGTAGTGACATGTAATATAGTTTTAGCATTCCATCACATCTCCCTCTTTACGTTTTACATTCCTGCCATTTACATACCATGCTATCTTTAACATTCGGTAGGTATCAGCTTAAGTGTCTCTGAATTGTACTGGTTTTCTAATTACATGACCCAAATGACTAAGAACAAGGTCATCTGGCTGTCCATTGGTTGCAATGACTGGCTGTGGTCAGTTTGGAATCTTTGAGTTTTGTTGCTCGATTGTTCCTTTTGAGGAACAAACTGAAGATGTCTATGGTTTCTCTTGAATGCTCCACTATCGGTCTTGATCACATATGATTTGGGTGATTATTTTTCTTTTTGACAGTTGGAATTCTCTCCCCTTTTTCTCTATCCGGTTTAACACAAATGCAGTAACCAGGTTCTAGATCTGACTGTTCCCTGTGTGATGTCTGTCAAGGTTGTTTTTTGTGTATGTAGGAGTCTCTTTTCTGACACTGGTCTGTATGCACCCACAGCACCCAGTACACCTTGATTTCATCTTCAAGTTCACAGGGAGTTGAGTGCAATGCTGGGTTCCATGACCAAGCATCTGCTACTACCAGATTTTTCCCAGAAACATACTTAGCAAATAAAATCGCATTGACCTCATCAAAAGACATTGGCATCTTATCAGTGCTAGATCCAGGTCGTCTCTGTTGAGAGTTACAAGCGGTTGATGGTCTGTAATCAGTATAAAATAATCCAGTCCACATAGATACCTGTCAAAGTTCTCACATGCCTCTATGCTTGTCAGGTACTCCTTTTCAAGCTGTGCATATCATTTTTCCGCTTCTGTGAGTGCAAGGGCAAATGCAATGGATTCTTCCACACAGATCCATGTTGTTGCAACAATGTACCATATAGGCCATAACTTTTTGCATGCACACAGACCACTGTGGGTTTGTTCACATCATAGTACTTGAGAACTGGAGCTATTGAGATCATTTCTTTTACTTTTTTAAAGACAATTTCTAGATTTGGTCACAATAGGCAAGATGTGTTGAAATGTAACAGTTCATTCAATGGGTTTGTCACTGTAGAAAGGTCTTGTAGATACTGACCAAGGCAATTTACCATCTCCAGTGTGCATCTCATCTCTGTTACATTCACTGGTGCATTCATTCTCAAATCGCTTTGACTTTCTCAGGGCTAGGACTGATTCCATCTTGTCTGTCCCAAAAACTGATAAGGTGTAAGCCAAAAATGCACATTTCCTTGTTTAGCTTCAGTCCAGACTGACTGATTAAGCTTAGAACTTCTTGGAGGGTTTTTTCAAGTTCTTCCATCAATGACCCATACATAAAAATATTGCCCACAAAAACTACAAGTCCAGTTATGTTTGTTAACAATTCTGCCATCTTTCTTGGAAAAATTTGATGCACTGGTAATCTCAAAAATAATCTTCGAAGCAAAATCTCCCAAAGGTAGACATAAAGGTAGATTGGCATTCTCTTAAAATAAAGGAATGTGTCTGAATCCATTAAGGCATCCAACTTGGAGAATATTGTACACTTTAGGGAAGAAGTCATCCATTGTTTGGAAGATATATTTTTCTCACAACAAGTACATTAAGTCTTTTAAGATCCACACAGATTCTTATTTGCCATGTTTTTTGTACTCAGTACCATTGGGGCACACCATCTATTGGCTCAGAGATTTCTTAATTACGCCACTCCATTTAATTCTCTTTAACTCAGTTTCCACTTTATGAAGCAACTGGATAGGAGTCATGCAAGGTGTACGTACACTACATGATTCAGTATTGTCTCATAAGGTCAGTATACTGTATCGCCTTTCAAAAGTCCAGTATTACCACTCTGTCGAGTTCTTACAGCTTTCTCACAAGACCCATTATGGCTTCCACACTGTGGCCAAAAAGGTTGTTGATTTTTGATCCCTTGATCAGATGCACACTGAATTCAAAGCTTTTGTCTTTCAAAGCTGATTCTGTGATCAACTTTCCCATGCAGTTCAGAATACCACTAGTGCTCATCAGGACTGTCAGTTGATTTCAGGTCTGAGAGGGGTTGAAGGTAGTCCCTTCTAATATAACTGTCATGTCTGCTCCTAGTAAATTTTAAAGTCAATGGACTTTCTATGAACATTTAGCTTCACTCTCCATGCAAGCTCTGTGTCATCACCCATGATCAATCCCAAAACAACAGCTCTTAACTGTCTGTACAGTCAGTTATGACTGCTTAGTGAAGCAAACAGCTGCAAAATGTCTATATTGTGTGCATTTATGATGTCTTGTACCTTTGGCTGGATGTACATCTCTAGGGCTATGAATTTGTTCACATCTTGTGCACTTAGTCTGAAAGATTTTGTAATTTGTCTGCGACTTGTCCCTCACTGCCTCAGGGGTTTTATAGTTATTTTTAGCAGTCATGCTGTGACTCTCTACTACTTTTAAGCTATTTTCTAGTTTTTCAAGTTGCCTTTTTTGTTTGTGGTTGCATTTGCTCAGTCTACTTTGTGATCCAGACAGCTGTGTGTAGACTTAAATCTGCCTTTAATTGTAACTGTGTGAGAGCTTTTATCTGTAAGCCCAATAAGCTACCTCTGATATTTTCATGTTTTACAGTCCCAAAATTGCAGTTTTCTGCCAAGGCATTCAAAGCTCTAATAAGATTCTAATAACTGATTCCCCTAGCTCTTGATTTCTCTGGTTGTAACACACCTTTCATAAGCCACATTTCTCTGGAGGATAAAGTATGCATCAAACATACCCGGAACTCTTTAATGGTCATCTTTTTACAGATTTCTAGAATAGTTATTTTAGCTATGGTCTGCCTGCTTCCCCATAGCATAAATGAAAGACAATATCTTGATTGCTCAAGTTTCCTGGTATTTAGTAGCAATGTGAAATCTTGCAAAGCTCTGCTCTGACTCTATCCATTCTGAAGGTCTGTCAAAGCTGACATTTTCTGGGGTACTGATGGGTGGCAGGCTGTGGGATTGCTCCTGCAATCTCTTCTTTCTTCAGTTTGCAACTACTGTTGCTGTTTTCTTGTTTCTGCTCTTCGCTGGCCCTAGTTAGGTTACCTTTTTTCCTGTTTGTTTGTGCAGTGTTGCAGAGCTGCTACTAGCAGGTCAGGCTTCTGTACCAGCTGTGGACTGGCTACAGGGCTCCCTCATGGAGACACAAGGGATGCATTCTCTTTGACCGTGAGCATCTCAGACTACCTAGCCCCAGCACCACCCCGTGCCAGAGCATTACAGCAGTGCTAGCATGCCATGGGGTACGGCTAATAGGGCTCTCCCTGCCCCCTAGCTTGTTGTCCCGCGTTAAGCCTTGTCTACACCACACAGCGAAGTTGCCCTATGCCCGGGGGGGCGGGGGGAGAGGGAGAGACGACACAGCTACTGCGGTAACGACGGTGGTTGCCACGTCCACACTCAGCGGACGTGCTTGCGCCCACATAAGCGCGGCAGCCTGGGGTGCCGCCCGCTCCCCCTGGAGCCCTCACCGGGAAGGCGGCGGCCAGCCGGGCCCTCACGGCAGGGCGGGCGCAGATGTAGCCCAGGTCCATACAGACCCTGTGTCGCCCCTAGCGGCGGGGCGCGGCCGGGGCCATGCGGCGCGTAGACAGCTCCCCGCCGACCGGCCCCTCCGCCTCCCTCACGTGACAGGCCCTCCCAGCTCGCCCGCGCAGGAACGCAGCGCCGCCCACCGCACTGCATGCTGGGAAACGCCGAGCCCACAGACCACACCCCTTCCGGCTGCCAATCGAAGGTAATTCCATGCCTCGGCTCCGCCCTCCATCAGCGCCATTGGCCGCTCTCGGCCAATCGACGCCTTCCGATTTGTACTCGCTCCAGCCCCGCGTAAAGTGGCCGGATCCCGCCTCTCCCCTTACGTTAGGGTTGCGTCACCCGCCGCACGCCGCGCTCTGGTTGGCCAGCGCTGCGGCCTTGGCCCCTCCTCTCGCCTCGCGGCCGTTCGGCGCCGGCCAATGGCGCGGTTTGTTTGGGATCGGAGGGGGGGCGGGACGTGCCGGCCCGCGCTCAGCTGGCCCCCCGCCCCTCCGCAGCCTGCCCGCCGTGCTCTCAGCGGCCGCCGCCGGCCTCAGGGCGACGAGGAAGCGGAACCGGGGCTGGGAGGGAGCTTGGGCCGCCGCGTGCCGAGTTCCAGGGCCGCCGCTCGGCCGGGGCCCGCGGGGAGCGCCGCGCCGGCCGGGGTAGAGGCCGTGGCTGGGGGACCCTGGGGAGCGGGCTGCGTCTCTTCGGCCGAGCCCAGGGGCTGCAGCCAGACCGACGGGGGCGGAGGGAGCGGCGTGGGGGCAGCTGGAGCCGGAGGATTTGGGGTGCCGAGGCAGCCGCACGAGCTGGCGGATTCGGGGTGCCCCTGGGGTGCCCCGGGCTGCAGGAGTCCGAAGATCAGCCGGGGGCGCAAAGGCTGCAGCGGGGCATTGATGCATCAGGTAACGCTTCGTTGGGAGCTGGGGCCTGTAGCGTGACCTGGGTGGGGTGCCTGCAGCGGGAAAAGGGGAGCAGTCTCGGGGAGCGAAACTTTGCATCCATATTGGGGGGGAGCTGCCCAGTGCCCGTGGGACTGCCAAATCTGCAGCTGTCTTCCCGCCCCTCCCTCCTGTGTCTGGTGCGAAAGAAGGGCAGAAGCGCCCCACAGCAACTCCTGGTGAAAACCCACTTTCCCGGTCGGCGGTGATATGTGGCCAGACGTGCCCATAGGGGAGCGCGTGGCTTTACCAGGGCACGGAGATGTGGCGAAGCAAAGGCTGTAAAGCTGTAAAGATCTCTCTCTTTTAGAAGAAAGGAGAAAACAGGCGTTAGACGGCAAGAGCTGGGTGGGTGGCTTGGGAGGAGAGTTGCAGCCGTGATAAGCTGGAGAGGTTTTAGCCAGAGCAGTTTTATCTGTTGAAAAGTTGGTTTGCTTGGTGCTGCGGTAGACATGACACTGTCTGTCAGCATGCAGATTTTGTTCTCTGGGGATGGGTACCTTTTCTTCCCTGGTGCCGTGGCCGTTGGAGGGATGTGTCCCTTTAATTTGTGATCATAAAACAGACGGGTGGGCTTGTAACTACCCTCTTTCAACCAGAGGCATTGAAACCCCTTTAGATATCCTACTTCCCATGTCCTACTGGCAGGTAAAGCTTTGAGGACAGACTGTGAATTGCCTTGTCTGTAGTTAGGGTGCTTTGGTAGCTTACCACGTTTTAATGTGTATTGGGGTTTAACTGCCTTGATGTGGCTCAATCCAGTTGTGTGTCCTGTTGACAGAGAACATTGCCCAGAATAATTGTACGCCAGTAAATATAACGGTTTAATTTAAAGCACAGAGAGAAAAATATGTACTTCTAATGTCATCCTTTTTAAAATAAAATGACGGTACTATAAAATAGTCGTGCAGCCAACCGACTGCTTTTTAAAATGCTTTATGTTGGTGTCTGATTTTTCTGTATTCACGTCAGTGTGTATTCAACATTTTAGATTTGTTGTTACGTGGAATTTTATTAACTTGTTTGTAGTTTTTCTTAATTGAAGTTGGGGTGTGTTTTCTGGTGTTGTGGTGAGGCAATTGCATTGTTGTTGCTGATTTGTTCGGTTTTACTGTAGTATGGCTTCTTTCTTGAAAGGTGTAGCCTCGTTGTTTTTAGAGATAGAGGCTAACCATTTTCTGTTGTGCAAAAATTAAATCTGCTAAAGTCTTATTATTGTCGAAAGCCCTTCGTGTATAGTGTGATATTGTCCACCGAATTAAAAAAAACGGAGCAGATTTATGAACAAAATGAGTGGTCAGGCTAACAGCTACAGTGGGTCCAAATGTCATCACTGGAATTAAAGATGATGTGCAATGTATTTCATTGGCAGCAGAGCCCAGTTCGGTGGGCTGGTAACAAATAATGTGCTTGAACTCTTTACTTGGCAAAGTGGCTGCAGTGTCTCTTTGAGCTGCACGCTTTTCTTTGGGGTTGGGAAAAACGACAGCAAATGCTGGGATCTGAGCGTTTTGGGGGCTTTTGATTGGGGTGGGGGCTTCGGAGAAGTATAAAAACGATGGAAGTGGGTGACGTAGCAAGCAAAGTTGATGGCTTTGGAAAGCCAAATCCTCTCCTGGTGTGCCTTTTTTAAAATGCAAACGTTGACAGGCGACAGCCTCCAAAGCGATGCTGCTTTGCAAAGAGACCCGAGCGTTTGGGTTCATTGTGTGCTGGACGATCTGCCACCTCCCTGGGGGAGAAGTTCCAGCTTAGGGTGAAGCAGAAAGGTGCCTGGTAATTTGGAGGTGGGTGGGGGGGAGTTGGAAATCTTTGTAGCCTTGGCCAGTCCCAGCCCCAGAGAGTCAGAGAGAGAGAGACAGAGAGGAGGAGAGGCGGCTGCTGCATCTAGGAATATGAATTTCCCCCCCTCAGCAGGTCGGATCACCTCGGCTCCATGGTGAAGAGAAAGAAGAGCCCCCCTGGGCCAGAGGAACAGCACAATGGGTAGGACGGGGTGGGGGCGAGTCACTTTTAGGGCCCGTGGCCCTGCTCTGCGCTCCGCTGGGTTGGGTGGCTGCTTCTCTCTGTGCCTGGCGAGCGCTTCCCAACGCCTGAGTTTGCCTTGGCGATTTCCCTGCCCAGGGCGCCCCGAATCCCTCCAGGAAGGGGCCAGGGGTCTGCCGGGGGAGCCCGGCTCCTTTTTGCGCTGGTTTGGGGGGGTTCCGGGGGGGCTTTCCCCCCCGCCCTGCCCGGCACAGGTTGTTGGGTCGGGACAGCAAACGAAAGGGGATTTAGTAACAAACAACGGCGGCCATGTTGAGAGGAATTTCTGCAGCTAAACTTCTCCCCTCTCAGCCCAGGGATTTTCCTCCCTCTCTGCTGGGGTCTGTGGCTTGACTTTGTGCCCCCCTCTTTTCTCTCTCTCCTCCCCAACAGGATGACAGTGAAGCTGGGCGACAGCAGCGGGGAGGAAGGGCTGAAAAAGCTAGGCAAGCGAGCAGGAGGCGATGAGGAGTCCCTGGAAGAAGAAGGGGCAGGAAGAGGAGGAGAGGCAGCTCCAGGCAGGAGCAGCACAAAGAAAGAAGAGAAGATTATTACCAGCACCACCAGTGACCCCTCATCCAGCCCCAGTTTACCCCCGGCCCCAGCCGCTCTCCAGCCCTCCCACAGCCAGGACCAGCATCATTTTCTCAGGTCCAGTGTCAGACCTCAGAGCAAGAGGTTAAGGAAAGATTCTCAGGCATCCTGTTCCGCTGGCAGCAGCATTACTGCAAAAGGAAAAGGTACCGTGGGAGTTCTGTCACCCCAAGACACACACAAGGGCAGGGGTGGAGGTGGGGATCACCTGCACGTTTTCTGGGGCTGACACTTTTTTGTCCTGCAGATGCCATCTTTGGTGGTGCTGGTTTGGTTTTCTTTCTTAGAGTGGCTGAATTCCTCTTTGTGTCCCAAGGCTTCAGCTTGAATGCTGCCCGCTCTTGTGTGTACACTTGCAGAAATGGGTACTTCTGATGTGGGCATGGATATTTCCCCCCTCCATTTACTATCAGAGGATATTTCACACCTGCGTTTACTCCGTTTTAATCCTCAGTAAATCCCTTTATTTTGGGTAGTAAATTAGAATGTGGCAAGATGGGTAATCAGGTAATTAGAAGCAGAATTACTAGCATTGGGCTCTAACAGAATGTTTATTAGGTGTTAGCAGGGTAATATGTGAAAGACATGCTGCTGTAGTCCCCTGCAAGATAATTTTGTGAGACTATTGCAACAAAGAACTGGCTTTTGAAACGCGTGAGATGCACATACTGTGACTGTGTCTAGTATCCTCTGCTGGTCTATAACTAGTTCAGAAATGTCCAGGGCACTTAAATGTTAACCCCTTTTAATTTTTAAATTAGTTATTGTACTTTAGTTCTGTGGACGATAAGATCTTGCTTCATCAGGGCTGTTGCTTTCTTAGATAGATTGAAGAGGGTGAAGGTTATTTGAGAGACTTGGGATTATTATGTGCTTTCTGTGTGACACCTGGCTCTACAGTTGAATGGTACTTGGATGTAATTGTAGATGCTTTGGGCAACAATACTTAACCTCAAAATAATGAAAAAATACTTAAGTAATGTTTGTAGTTCTCTTAACCTTTTTATTTGTGTAAGCAATTTTTACCTCCATCGGTTAATAAAAATACCCAGTACTTCTTAAATATGCTTCAGAGGTCACCTCACCTCTTCTTTCCCAAGTACTGAATCTTCACATACTTCACAGTAGGTAAAAATGTTGAGGACCAATACTAGCTTTGTTTTAAAAAAATAAATAAAATATAACTTTGCAAGGTAGCAAGTCCCATTAGGTGTATTTAAACAAAACTTCAAATATGTCGTGTGGCAGATGTGTTTGTAAAGTTTGAGAACTTTTTTATAGGTTAGTAAATTCTACTTCATCTTTTAAAGCCCCAGCAAAATCTTTGGTGTGGGGTGTAGTATCCAGTACTGGGAAGTCTAGATAATTCTCTTCTCATTACACTGAAACAAACAAAAAAAGAAAACAGAAGAATCCTTGAGATGCAGCTAATTATTTTAAGGATTGTGAGTGGTATTAATGTGTTTTATCTGTGGGATGTAAATATGTTCCATAATAAGCATGGTAAATAAATATAATATACCTATACGCGCGCACATTTTGAAAGCAGTGGGATGGCTTGAAGTAGGTTTGCTTACACTAAATCAGCAAGCAAACTCCCATTTGTTTTAAGATTCATATCTGAAATTAACAAAATAAAGATATAGCCAGTACACTCTGCCTAGAATCTTTTCAATAATTAGACAGAGAAACACATCACTGTACCGGACTCTCTTATCAGGTTTTGGGGAATTTTATTAAATCATTGAGGACGGTCAATAACACATTTCAAATTGATTGCAGCTAGAACTCTGGCGAGTTTTGCTGTGAAGGTATTGGAGGTGGTTCCTCTGATATGGCTGACATATCTGTCAGAATCTTAGAGAATAACGCTGGGGAGTGTGGGATGGTTCCAAATTTTAATTCTTTACATCCAAAGATGCAGGCTTTGGAACATTTTATTGGTTTGTCTAAATTCTCTGTGGTAATGACATGTCTTATGATCAGAATTTAAAGAGGTTTACATTTGACGTATAGTACCACACCGTGTGAGCTTCCTCTAAGAAACAAATTGAAGGGAGGAGGCTTTTAAAGAAAGCTGAGTTAAAATTCGCTGCTCTATCCCGTCTCCCATTTCATACCCAAACCTTCTCTGTGCGCCCCCCACTCCTCCCCCCTACCCCTCCCAAAAAATCACATGTCTGAGTTGGTTACAGACACAGTCATCAGCTTGTGCTTTGCTGCAATACTCACATGGGCTTCCTCAAACTTTGGATCTGCTGTGAGAGCTGAAGCCTTCCATGGCCATGTTGATTCCAAGATGACAGATGCAAAGTTCATATTAGCACTAGCCATTAGTAGTATCTGGTCTGCATCTACATTTGGTCCGTGTCAGAAATCCACCTTGTGTCATGATCTTCCAATAATACACTCATGATTACCTTTCAGAATATTCTCAAAGGAGCACTCCTTGCAGAATCTGTAGAAATCTCACTTGGGAATGCGTGAAGAGGATGTAAGGAGGGAAACTAGTAATGATACAGTCATTAAACATGGCACTTAATTTCTTTTAAATAGTAGCTTGTCACAATGCATTAGTTGGGCCTCATAATTTCTTTCTTATGAGTTACCCGTAAGTGATGTGCTTTTGTCTGGTTTTTACAAATTAGTTTCATTTGTATCAATTTGTGCTGTTTGGGCATATATCAGTAAACCGTTTATATAAATAATAAACTTCAATTATATCCTAAAGTGATGATAAAAAATAGTTTGACTATCCTGTGAAGAGGAATCAGTGGACTTTAGGGAACTTTTATCTACCCTCTTTCTCAGATTCTGTTCAGCAAAAGGTAAAGCTCTTGGGAAGTTTCTTGACTTCAAAATAAGTAGGAACATATTTCCAGTTGGGTTCTTGGATTGCAGCTCTTGCAAAGTTGTTGTATTTTGCAGTTTATGGCAAAAAGTGACATACGCAGCATCTCGAAGTGAAGCATCAATGCAGTTCTTCTTCCTGCGCACTCTTTCACTTGAGGGGTTTATCTAGTGCACTGTGTGCATCAGATAAATAAATAACCCTTTCATGAGCATCTTGGTGGACGTGAAGTGCATTGTAGTTTCTGCTAAATATTGTACATACATTTTGTGGCAAACTTAAGGGGTTTTCATTCCTACACTTTATCCATTTCACTGTTCAGAGAATGAATAAATGTAAGGAGAGAGTAGCCCTCTGATAGATCATCCAAGATAAAGCTTCTTCTGGAAACTTGGAAACATCTTACAGTTCTACTTTCAAATTTAGCCACAAATCTTCTAGTCCCAATGAACTAAAAGGTTCTTTGCTTTCTCAGTAATAGTCCCTGTGAGACAGAATGTTGTTCAGCTGAATGAGTTGATTGAATTAAAATGCTCCATCTTATTAAATATTCTTCTGTAGCTGGCCCCATAAAATTCACTAGAAAGAGGAACCCTGAATTGAGTCTCAGGCCTCCATGAGTTGCTACTGGACACGTATTAGGGTGCTGGTTAACTGCTAACTACGCTCATGTGCAAACAGGAAGCCTTTTTGAGATATTTGATTTTTATCCTTGAGCTTTGAAAATTGATGTCAAAGTTAGTTTGTCTGAGGGAATGGAATGTAGTCTTGGTATGAGCTAGTGTTTCCTCTTTCTTTATATCTTCGGAGAATGAATATCTGTTTAAAACCTATTAGCATAGTCTTACTCCTTTCTCCTCTCTAATTCAGTCTATCCCTTCATTCACTTACAGCCTTTCCTTCCTCCATGTTGACCTGCTCTCGTTCATTAGGTGTCCCACATTCATTATTGCTCCCTCTCCCTTGGAGTTGTGCATGGTGCATGCCAATAAGGGGTGTGGCCGCACAGTCCTGTGATTTAGAGCAGTGGTGGTTCTCAACCTTTCCAGACAACTGTACCATTTTCAGGAGTCTGATTTGTCTTGCGTATCACAAGTTTCACCTCACTTAAAAACTACATGCTTACAAAATCAGACCTAAAAATACTAGATTACAGCACTGAAAAATTGCGTGCTTTCTCATTTTTACCATATAATTGTACAATAAATCTGCTGGAATATAAATATTGTACTTACATTTCAGTGCAGTATATAGAGCAGTATAAACAAGTCATTGTCTGTATGAAATGTTAGTTTGGACTGCCTTCGCTAGTGCTTTTTATGTAGTCTGTTGAAAAACTTGGCAAATATCTAGATGAGTTGTTGTACCTCCTTGAAGACGTCTGCATACCCCCAGGGGTATGTGTACCCCTGGTTGAGAACCAGTGGCTTAGAGGGAATGCTGATGGGAACTGTGTGTTCCCATGTAAGGATATAACTCTTTTGTGGGCTGAATACCATAATTCTAACAACTTTAATACAAAATGCTGTCTCGCGATACTTTTTTAAAAGAACTATACCTTCTAGGCTAGTTGACAAACAATATTTCTATAAATCCCAGCTTTGTTGTATGTACGGCTCAAATAGCTACATTCTGTGTTAAATTTTGTAATTAAAAAAACAACCAACCTCCCTGTTATGGCAGTTACTTCTTTGTCTGATTGCATTTCCCCCCAGCCACACTATGAAATCCTGTAAAGGTTGTGTTTAAGGGGAAGAGATTATAGTTGAAGTGCTTACATAAACTTAACAGCACCTCTACCATATCTTAAACTTCCTAAGTAATTTGGTATAAAGGAAATACAAATGAGTGCTCATGTGTATGCCTAGTGCTTGTGTCTAAAATGTACACCTCTTCTTAAGCCTTTTCTTTAATGTCAGAGCAAGTGAATACTGATTTACTATGGGTGGGAGTGTCAGGCCATGTTTATTTAAAATACCGTACAATGTATGCAGGCATGCCATGCCTGTGCTAACCATGTAAATCTGTGCACTTGTTAAAATCCATACATACTGTGTTCAGAATGCTTCTTAACATGGTTTTTTGTGTATAGTTCCTTGACAGCAATTAGAATTAGACATGCTGAAACAAGCTCAGCTACACTTCAGCTGTGTGATTTGTGCCTGTATTGTAGGGGACGGAAGAAGCCCGCTATTAGGCTTCATCTTTATTGGCCATTTAGCTGCCTTGTTTAAGAGCATAAGAACAGCCATACTGGGTCAGACCAATGGTCCACCTAGCCCAGTGTCCTGTCTTCCGACAGTGGTTAATGCCAAGTGCTTCAGAGGGAATTAACAGAACAGGTATCAAGTAATCCATCTCCTGTTGCCCATTCCCAGCTTCTGGCAAACAGAGGCTAGGGACACGTCAGAGCATGGTTTGAAGCATCAGGTGTCAGTAGCAAAAATGTGATGTGGCCATATCCAGGGGCTTGTACTGTTCTAGACTTGTACTTCTGAGTGGCCCATGCCATTTACTGCAGAAAGCAAATAGGCTGTGAACTGGCTTTCCCGTTACAGGGCAAGTACTCAAACTGAAGCAGCCGCTACGTCTGCACAAGTGCCTGTCTTTCATCCTACTCCTCGCTGGAGCTGCTTTTCCCTCTCTGGGCAGAAAACAAATCCGGTCCAGGCTTCAGTTTTGTAGGGTTGCCATGCAGGTCAGGATGCATTGCTAAATTCCTGAAATACATGCTTTTTGTGGGGTTGACTGATTAATTTTTTCACTGCAGTGTGTTGTGTTGGATCTGGCCAATGCAAGGATATTGACTATGCTTTAACAAAGGGACTTGTTTGCTTGGAGAACAGTTAGGAAAAGGTTTGAACATCTGTCTTATATTTGGTTGCTTTTTCAGCAAGAAAAATATTGCTATGAACATAGCAGGGTGCGCTTGGAACCTTTCTAAAAACTAAACCATGGCACCTTACGTAAGTGCACCTGGGCTATTGGGGTAAGTATTTTGTCGTGCAACTGTGCTGGCCTTTTACAAACTAATCAAGGACTTGCGTAAAACCCTAGAGCCAAGAAGGAATTTTCTAGCACACTCTTTCTAATGCAATCCTTCAGCAAAGAAGTACTTCTGAAGTAGTTATATGCATCCTAGTGTTACTGATTGCTATAATGAAAGACCAAAACGTCTAAAAGGACTGTTCAAAAAGAATCTTTCCCCATATCTTAGAAGATGGTATTCAATAGACATGCTTTATGAAATGGAGACAAAAGCATATTTATCTCTTAATTTTGCCCGGGTTCTATACAAGTATCAGTAAAAAGCCACATTCCTTTTCAACAGAAATACCTGATAGATATTCAGCAGGCAGCTGACAAGTGACTCTTGAAGATGGCACGTTGCATACTGTACTTATCTGCATTCTACAGGTCAATATTAAAATAAGGGGAACCTAATCTAATGTACGTTCAGTTAAGCTGGTACAGGAGAGAGTCACTCTGTCGGAAAGTGACCCCTTTGTATGTGGAACCCATCAGCTGAAGCTGTGAATCTTCTGACTTCTAAAAGGTGCCAATGGGGGTGTTGGAGACCAAACAGCAAGGTGCAGTTTGGAGCCTGCATGGAAAATCTCATCGTGACTGTAGCCTTGATGAGACACTGATGTTGTCTGATTCATCTATCCGAGGTGTGCAGCGTTCTGTTGTTTGTAACACGCATGTTAGGTTTTGCATTTCAATCCTTGCATTTTTTTAGTGCAGTTTTTTAGCAAATTTCCTATCTTCACAGTTCCAAGTAGAACATCAGGATTCTAATGTGAAGATCATGTAGATAAAGTTCAGGTTGCACAAGAGAAAAACTGGTTGTGTTCTGAAGGCCAGACAAAATGCTAAAAATTGAGTCCTGCTGAGCCTGATGTGACTCCAGATCTCTTCGGTTACAGGTACTTGTTTACCAGGCTAAATACTAGGTTTTACCAGCAGCCCAGAACCTATAGTGGTTTAAACTTGCACAGCTGACTGAGCAGCGGGGCTGGAGACCCAGCACAGAAGGGCGTTGTGATGATAGGGCCCTGAGCAACAGTCACAGAAGTTTGACATACCAGTAGTAGCAGGCTTATAAATGGGTAGGGACCACCGGACTAACAAAATGAGTAAACTGAGCCAAAACACCAGTTTTGTAGCGTTCATGTCTGTAGTTTTGTTAGGAGTTGTACTTCAGGGGTTATTGCAAATATCAGTATGTACAGAAACTTCTGCCTTAAGAACCAGATGCTAAGAATTCTTGCTTCCAAACTCAGTTTTTTCACCTACTGTGCAAGAGTTGGTTCTTCCATGTGCAGGGTAGTGGAAGGAAGGAATTGTCAGAGGTATGATCATGTGGGATGTCCAGTCTTGTGACTCACGTAACTTGATGTCAATAGACAGACCGAGAATAGCCACTGTGTCTCATCTGCAATGAACTCCTTCTATAAATGTTGTATATAGAATACGCACCTACATGAGATTCTTGAAATATTCCTCTTCCTGTATTAGACAACTTTGTAATGATCCTTGGATGGTGAACTTCAGTTCAGCTTTTTGTTTCAATGCTTTGAGTTTCAAATAATTCATTGAGAACTTGAATTGTGCGTGCATGTGTGTGTGTGTGTGTGTGTGTGTGTGTGTGTATATATATACACACCTCCTATAGCGAAAACTTAAACTATGAATTTCCAGAGGCAAAACATAATGATGCATTAATACATATATTTTCTTCAGTTCCTTTTATCCAAAATATTTCATAAAACTGCGATGAGGTAATCCACACTGCTCCACTGAAATACAGCCAGGGTAGATCGCGGCAACCAGTTGGTGAACAGCACTGCACAATAATGAGGGAGTGGGATTTTGCAAGGGACTCAAAAGGACTTGCAAAGGGACTCCTGCTCCTAGGAAGGGTGAAATGGGATCTAATGCCTGTGCAGAGTTGATAGAACATCAGATTTTTTTAAGGTCTTCTCCAAAAGAATCACGCATGATATACTGCATGAAAGTTCATGTATATACTCTAAGAAGACACAGGGCTGAGTTGATCTCTCCAGGAGTAGAACCTGTAGTTTTAGAAAGTCTAGTTATTCCAAACATGAAATGAGAAAGGAAGGATGACTGAAACAACTTTGAACTAAATATTGTAATATTTAGAAGCTAAATGATTAAGTCTCTAAATCCTTCATGGGAAAGAGAGCCTCAATAGAATCATCACTTTCATGTCCTGTTTCATGCATGTGAGAATTATTTTTTAAAATCTGATTTAATTTATGAAAAATAGCTTTAATTTCTTGTTGGCGTTTTGAGATGCTTAGATTTCATTAATTTTTGTTTTTCACGTTTTAGGATGAAAGTTTTAAGTAACAAGCATTCAGTATTGCCTGTAGAAAATCCTTGATTAAATCTGTGCCTGGCCACTGACTTTTGGGCTGTGGTAACTAATGGAGTTTAGGTGGACACTTAAAAACCATTCATTCAGAAAGTGAAAAGAGGACTGTATTAAAAAGAATACTTCTCTGGTTTGAGTCCCACCTCCTCTTTACTTTAATGGAAGAGTTCACTCTGACAGCCATTAGAGGATAGATTTGAATTCCCTCCTCTCTTTGGCCAGGGGTTTGAAGACTAGGATAGAACCTCTACTTATGTAAATTGTGATAGCTATATTGAAGTCAATGGAACTCTGACATTCACACCAGCAGAGGATCTCCCCTTAAGTCTTTGAGAGAAATCTTTATAGTGATGATAGATTGAAATGTCATTTTCAGATAAGAAACGTGTTTGAAAAAAAATTCAGATCTGTCTTTTAGATAAAGAATTATTGGTTTTAATACAGTTCCCCCCCCCCTTCTCAGCCACCTATAAGCAGTGCTGTGTGGGCATACTGTAAAAGGCTCTAATGTCTTAATGTCAAAATACTAGCCTTTAGAGGATTTTCTTAAAATTTCTTTCACAGTTTCTATATCTTTCAAACTTTTCTATAAATGTGTGACTCCAGGTTCAGGGGATAGGGAAGTGGTTTATTTGCAAAATATTTTGAAAATTAAGTTGATTTTTCTCTGCTTCTAGCTGACTGAATCTCCTTTTGGTTCACACACCTCCCTGAGGTAGCAATAATTTACTGCTGAAAGATCAAGTCAAAACTAGGAGACCATAAGAAATATTAGTCTAAAATTGTTGCTGTGTTAAATATGCACTTGATATGAAATATTGTATAGTACACACAAGAAAAATACTTAATTGCAAATTTTCTTATAAAATATTTTTAAACAGTTCAGTTTAGAGCCTTCTGTGTTACATTTGAACCAAAATAACCTTATATAAAACATAAAGACAAACTATTTTTAAGATCACAAATTAGTAACCAGTAGTTCTCTGAAACAAAAGTAGTCACATTTTCCTCTAAGTTTTGCATTCAGGTTTCTCCTTTCCTTGCAAGATGTAATAAACCTAGAACAGTTCAATTTCCTGCACTCCATTGCAATGCTATTAGAGTCCAATGTCCCATCTCTTGTATGGGGAGCACAGAATCCTGAACTCTGGGGTTGTTGGGTAAGTGGAAAAGCTGTGTTCAAATATTTAATTTCAACTGTTAGGTTTAAAAATAAGCATATAGTAGAGCCTTGCAAATTCACACAATGAGCTGGGAAATTTACTATAGATTGTGAAATTTTGTGAACTGATTAGTATGCAAACAATAAGAAGAAATTGTGGCAACAGATTCTTCTTAAAATAACAGGAAAGCAGGACTTAAAAATGACACCAAGGTAAATACTGTGTGTGTGGACAATATGAGTATCTAACATTTCAACCAAATGTGATAGCTAAGGAGAGAAATGGTAACAAGTGTAATATTTTATGATATATGAAACTGTTTTAGTATTAAAATAAAGGCTGTTGCATGACAAAATATGCTTTTATTTTGACAACGGTAGTCTAATTTTAAATGTTAGTACTTCATAGTATATTATTGAAGATAATAGTGTGTGTTTTTTAAATGCAGTACAGTCACTGATCATTCTAAAAATCTTTATAGAGAAGTGTGGTGGGACAATGTTTTTGTGAGAATTATCAGAGCTATAGATTAGTATGAAGCTATGTTCTATTATTGTCAGTCTAAGGTTTTTCTAGCTAAAGAACGGTGTGAAGGTGAATAGAGAAGAGCTCCAACTCCCTTCAGTGATATATGAATTGTTGGGGATTAATACTCTCACGGTTCTTGGAAGAACAGGAGTTTTTCTACTTTTGCACTAATTGGGATACCATTAGGGTGCTAGAGCCCATGAGAACCCAAAGCAATCATACAACAAGTGGTTATTCTGGAATAATTGTAATATGGAACCTTATTGCACTGCGATTTACTCTTGCTTTATTTCTCTTCCCTGAAATTCTCTTCCCTCTTTTCCTCTCACCTTCTTTGAATCATAGCAGATTCAGGTCCTCTTTCCCAACCCCCCTGCTCAAAGCAGGACCAACCCCAACTAAATCATCCCAGCCCGGGCTTTGTCAAGCCGGGCCTTTGCACTTAGGGAAGATGAAAAGGGATATACTATATTCTTTTCCCATCCAGCTTTATTATCCTACTTGCACTGTTCCCATGCTTCATGCTATTCTCTCAATCTTGCCTTTTGGGGTGCTGACAAATTGACAAGGGTGCTGCTTCAGGAGAGGCAGTAGTTGTGTTTGTGGAGAGCAGACAGACCAACATGGGACTGGATGGTGACAGTGGAGCTTGCTCATCTTGAGGTACAGTTCACAACTTTCGAGTTGTCACACTGGTTCAAAGCTGCTGCTTTCTGTACAGAGGATAGAACTATTGAGAGCACTGCTCCACTGAATGATGTGATCATTTATTAGTGCTTCTTTCCTAATCAATTGAAGTATGTGCAGTTTGAGTTTTTGGGCCAGATCTTGCAGCCCTCAATTCAGTGGATTACTAATGTGAGTCAATAGCAAATAATAGAACCAGGTTCAGGCCTGAAAATATTAACCAAACTTTCTTATGCTTGTTGGTTTTGTTTCCTCTGTCACATCAGTGTTCAACATTGTATTTAGGTTCCACTCAGTTGTGCCAGACCATTTGTACTTCCAATATATATTTTAGGGACTGCAGCTTGCATCATCTCTCTAGTACCTCTGGAGAGAGATACTTTCATGTATTTTCCATATCTCTGGAGTTGTATAATTGACCCTCTCCAGTCTTCATTATGTTTGCCTGCTAACCCTCGCGCTGAGGTATATTGCTGCTTTTCATAGTTTTCAGCAACTCATCATCTGCCTAATGTGTTTTAGGTGAAATCCTTGGAAAACATGGTATAATCAAGAAATTGGACATCTTTTTTTTAATTCCCTAGGGCTTTTTCCCTTTATATGTGACACATCTCTCAGTGCTTCTAAATTCGCTTTTGTTTTGTTGTCTAAAGGGACAGATAATGGAGGGCCCTCATCTGGCAGCACATCAGGAATGCCTCCCAGCACTTCTGCTGGGAGTTCTAAGACTGCCGGAAGGAACCTGGGTACCTCTTCTGGAGAGAAGGAGGAAGGAAAGAAGGTCAGACGTCAGTGGGAATCGTGGAGCACAGAGGACAAGAATACCTTCTTCGAGGGACTGTATGAGGTGTGTATATGGAAAAAGAAAGGCAGGTGCTTCGTATGGACCTCATGCCTTGCTGGCTTGGTTTTATGTTTGAATGAAAACTTGATTTGGAAGCTTGTAGAGGATGACATTTCAAATTGGTTTTGTGCGGGCACATATCCTGTATACAAGTGAGTACAACTGGCTGCAAAATACACGTGAACCATAGAATCATAAAAATATCAGCCTGGAAGGGACCTCACAAAGTCAAGTCCAGCCCTCTGCACTGGGGCAGAACCAAAGCTATCTGCTTAAAAATATCAGGCCCTGTGAAGCTGATTTTTTTTTTTTTTTTTTTTAAAGAATTACGCAGCATGTGTGTGAAGAAGAAATCAGTTTACTCTATGCATGGAACTCTCAAATCTCATATTCTCTTACCTTGTCCATAGAATTTGTACATGTTTGAGGTTGTCTATCAGAATAAAGTGCCTGTCTCCAGATGTAATGGACAAAGTTGCATCGTTCATGTGCATTACTAGGGCCATTTCTCTAGTTTGCTTTATCTTCATGAAAAAGCAAATGTTAAATCCTCAGCATCTTCATGGACTTGAGCATTCCATAATGAACACAGAAGCCCCTAAAATGAAATCGGTGATGTTTTTTAATATTTTATTTTCATTGACAAAATGTCTGTAATAAAAGCACAATTTAAAAGTAAGGTAAATTATTTCAAATGGGGGGGGACCTTTTGGGTCCCAGCCCAACCTTCAGAAATAAAATGTATATAGTTGTGTTGCCTTATTTTGTTTTAAATGGCAAAATGATCTCAATTCTTTATCAGTTAGAAATGGAAAATCATCTTTGGCAGAAAGCAGCCCTCACACACAAGCTGTGACATGATCTTAAACTCCTAAACAGGGTCTGGCCATGTCTGTAACTGGATAAGAGAAATGGAAAAGCCCTAGCTAAATTATGTAGTCCAGAAAATCATAGTCTGTGTCATTAGCTGGGATTTCTCATCCTCTATCCCCTGCACTTTTTGCTCTTTAATTTGTTTTTTTAATCTTACATTTTTTCAGCATGGGAAGGACTTTGAAGCTATTCAGAACAATATTTCCCTAAAGTACAAGAAGAAAGGCAAACCAGCAAGCATGGTAAAGAACAAAGAGCAGGTCCGGCATTTCTACTACCGCACCTGGCACAAGATCTCCAAGTACATTGATTTTGATAATGGTGAGTGTGCAGTGGGAGTGGATTCCATGACCAGCTCCTGGTCTGAGTTGGGTATTCACTCTTGTGCGAGTTGGATCCGTGTCTTTTAATATGGCCTGGAAGCATATGGCCTGAAGATGAGAAAAATAGATAACAGATACTATTAAGATGTTGTTGAACACATTGAACTGTGCCTATCACGGTGACAGGTAGGCTCACTCACACAAACTTAAAACAAAATATTTTCCAACATATTGGAAACGAAGACCACTCCTCTGTTAATAATCCCATACACCTATAATAAAGAGCCACCTAACTATTGACTTAAATCAGCAAATAGCCAGATTAAAGAGATGTCTACTGACATATCCTGGATGTCGCCACTCCAAGGGTTTGGACTACGGATGTAAAAATTAGTTTAATTAAAAATCTGTTTAAGCATTCTAAAAATAGAATGGTTAAATGTAGGGGGAAGCCATGCTGGGCTCCGTGCCTCCCCATGAGCAAGAGCTCCCCAGCTACTCTCCTTGCAGGGAGCAGAGCCCAGCTGCTATTCCCCTTCTCCCCATTTTTTGAATGTTTAAAATGTTTAAATAGCTAATTACCATTTAAATGGTTAAGTTTTTACATCCCTAGTTTGGACTTCAATGCTAGACAACCAGAGCTTGTAAACTGGAGTAATAGAAATAGGATGAAATTTAATAGTGGAAAGTGCAAGGTCATGTATTTAGGGACTAACAACAAAAATTTTTGCCATAAGCTGGGGATGCAATAGTTGGAAGTGACAGAGGAGGAGGAGGACTTGGGCGTATTGGTTAATCACAGGATGAGTATGAGCTGCCAATGTAATGTGGCCGTAAAAAAAGCTAATGTGGTCCTTGGATGCATCAGATGAGCTATTTCCAGTAGAGATAGGGAGGTGTTAGTGCCGTTATACAAGGCACTGGTGGGACCTCATCAGGAATACTGTGTGCAGTTCTGGTCCCCCGTATTTAAGAAAGATAAATTCAAACGGGAACAGGTGCAGAGAAGGGTGACTAGGATGATTCGCGGAATGGAAAACCTGACTTAGGAGAGGAGATTCAGCTTCTTAGCTGCCTGTGTAGAGGTTTGAGAATCTGAGGAGCTTATGACTAACTTAAGTATTGATGAAAATGTGTGTGGCTGAATTTTGTACTTATTGGTAGCCTGCAAATCAAAGTGAATTGCATTTGTCACCACACCATCAGGTATAAGTATTTCTTGGTATGATTTGTGTGCCAAAGGGTTCTTTTTACACACCAACCATGAATATAAGCTGTAGCAAACTACTGCAAAACGAATAAGATGCCCACACCAATGTATTCTGATGTTGGAAGAAAACAAATTCCAGACATTTTGCTGAAATGCTGTTTTGTTAAAATTATGTAAAAGCTGTTGCAGGTTTTTGATTCTATATAAAAATGTTGCGTTTTCCAAATATAAAATCAGAGCCATAAAATACATGCACCCCTCTGATTTAGTATTACTGTGAAACAGGATTTAGTGCTATTTGCATGAGATTGTTGTGCATTCATTAAATATGTGAATTTTTATCCCTTTCATTGAGGGTGTTTTGGTTGGGAAGTTGTTTGGTCTATTGAGGCTACTGTGTATCTGCAGTGAGGGTTTGTCCGTGTTTTTTCTCTCTCTCTCTCTCTCTCTCTCTCATATCTCACCTGACACCTATTTTGTTTTGCAGTGTTTTCTCAAGGGCTGAAAAAATCCTCCCTGGAGCTCTATGGCTTAATCTGTTATGGGGAACTAAGGAAGAAGATAGGGGGCTGTGAGTATGAATTCTGTTTAGTGACAAATTTGTTTTTTGTACTGTAGAATCATGGAGTTCTACCTTCAGGGCTGGGCTTGGCTTGTACAGCTGTGCTTTGATGGCTTTCAGAATGTCTACCCATTGTATTCTGGTGCAGTTCTGTGTCTTGAAGGTTTCTTAGGTGATTTTTTTCCTTTTTCTGTAAGAAATTTTTGGCCAGTCACATGGGATTCCCTTTTATTTTAAACATAATTTTTATTTAGCTTTCTTTATGCGGATAATATAAAAAAAACAGGGTTGTTTTTTATTTTATATTTTTAGACCCATCCACAGTTTTGCAGGTGAAATACATTTAATTTATGTCTGTCTACCTCATTGTTCCTGAAAATCAAGCAATTAAATATATAAACTGTATCACTTGTGCCTGCAATATCCGTCTGGGATGATACCATTCTCCAAATCAGGCCTTATATCTTTGCGTAACAATAAATACTTACATTAAAATGAATAAATGTTACCAGTCTTAACCAGCAATAAAATCTTTAACTGTTCAGTAAGATGCATTCTAAACAAATCACCTTCTTTACCTCATCAGCGCTAGTTTGTTCTATATTTGTTTCATTGAGCATTTTTGGTGGGACCAGTGCCCTAACCAGGATAATGTAGCATCTACAAATATGGCTTTGCTGGTAGGGTGTGGGAACTTGACTGGGTTATTTATAAAATAAACAAGGAGGCATAACTGGTGGGTAATTTGAATTCCTAACTGCATAGTGGTGCAGCTGGGGACTTTTTACTGCATTCATTTCCCATTGGGGGATTTTACTTTGTCTCCTGAATTGGACTGTTCACACTCACTTCATTCTGTTAGTTCAAAGCTCTCCAGTGTGCTCATCTATCTGGGAGATGAAATTTTGCTGATCTGCTTCCTGACAAAGGCAAGGCAGGCTGCATTGTCAATAAAGAATACTCACGTCTCCATTTGTCTTAGAATGACCAGGAGATCAACTGACCCCTCCTTGGCTGTGACTGTCAGTTCAGTGTCACCCAGTCATCTTGGTGATCAATGCCCACTGTCTATGCATCTGTAGTATTTAATAATATTTCCATCATGTTGTATACCATCTCTGCTGTCACCTTGAAAAATTCTTTGTTTCTCTGTTCTTCCTCAGTAGACTTGGGCAGCAAGCTCCCCTCCCAGGTTCTGTTGCAAGTCTGCTCTACTGCTTGCCAGAATTAGCTTATTTCCCTTTACTTTGGAAAACAGACAGTCTGCATTCCCAGAAATTGTAGATTCCATAGAAGGAAGGAAACTTCTCAGGAATGACTTCCAGTATTGCTGGACAGAGGTCAATTCCTCTGCAACTAGATCCAGGCTTTGCTGCCTTAGAGAATATAAATCAATTTATCACAAAGTGTTTCAAAATGTGCAGTATATTGCATAGGACGTAGGTGTGGTTGTATTTTTTTTTCTTTTACTGCATCCAAACTTGTGAAGGCTTCAGGCTTATCCATAGTGTTATGCTGCCTTAGCAACAGAGATTCAGAGCTTGAACAGCATGATGCTCTGCTGTCAATACTGCAATGTCAGATCCACACCCAGAAACCTAGGGCCTTTGCAATGCAGATGAACTTTGGTCTTTTAATCTCTGACTGAAATGTAATTAACACATGTATGTATGTATAAACCCTACGTGCCTTGCTTATCTGAATTGTACTATTCTGAGGCATATGAATAGAATATTTTCAGGAACTTTATGTTGTAGCCCTCATGTTATCATGCTAATCAAAAGTATTTTCCCATTGTTATTTTATAACACAAACTATAAGGCAAGCAGACATTTAACATTTATGTCCTTTTGTTATTTAATTCATAATATGGTATGTTTGTTTTCTTTCTCATTTAAAGGTATGGATGATAAAAATGCAACTAAACTTAATGAGCTCATTCAAATTGGGTAAGTAAGAATTTTTTCCACCACCACTAATAAAATCAGGCCATAAAGCAGCTTGATTGCTGAGTTGAGGGCCCAGTGCAGGGAGAATTTATTACTGTGTAAGGGCTGTAATTTGATTTTAATATGCTGACAAATAGGAAATAATCTTTTCATTTTTGTCCACCCCTTTCCTGAGAAGCAAGCTAATTTAAATAGTAAATACATGATGGGTAAAGTTTGACATTCTGTGATAATGTGAATGCTTTGTAGAATATGTGCCTTTAAAAGAAAAAAGGTTGAATGAATATACAGAATAAAAAAGTGTTCCCCAATTCTGACTGTCAGCACCAACACTACTTTGGTTTTAGGTCTTCATACACTCTACCAATGTACCTTAGGCCTTAATCTTGTAAACACTGTGGTATAGCAAGGACAGAGGGCAGTAGGAAAGTTCTGGAAGGGTGCTATACAAGTGCTAGAATGATCCGGGCTTTATACCCTATAGACTAGCCAGAGTCCATAGAAGGTAATTAGTGTCAGCTGACACCAATGAAGGCCCCACCCAGGTGCCTATAAAAACCCTCTACTCCTGAGAGACAGTGTGGAGTGGAAGGAGTAGGTGTGTGGTGAGCAGAGGAGTGTGTGAAGTGGAGGAGAACAGAACGGAGTGCGTTGGTGTGTGGAGAAGTGGAGGAGAACAGAACGGAGTACAGCGGTGTGTGGGAGAGAGGTGGAGTCCTGAAGCAGGTACTGGGCTCAAGAAGCCAGGAAGACAGAGGGGGGAGAGTGGCCCAGGGGAAAAGCCTGCAGCTGCAAGTAAGGTGCCAGCAGCACATAGCTGCTACTCAGAGGGCCCCTGGGCTGGGACCCAGAGGAGCGGGCGGGCCCGGGTCCCTACCCCCCTCCCTGGGAAGATGGGGTTACCAGCGACACCCTGGCCCACTGCGAGAGGCAAATGTGCAAGACCCACTAGGGAGAAGCCGGCCGTTTGCCACAACACATACGCATGTACTTGACTGAAAGCATGAATAATCTCCTTGATTTCAAGCACGATGTGGCCTCATTCCTGAGCTGTACTAGCCCCAGGATTATGTAAATGGTGGGAAGTTCTACTACTTTTAGAACTAAAGAAATGCATCAAATACTTCTTGGAAAAAATGTAAATCATTGAATTGTTCTGCTTTTTAATGCTGGCAGCTCCTTTGAGTCTTTTCTTTGTTCATATGTACCTTCCAACAGAGCCATTGACCTAAATCTTAATGTCCTCCTCTCTGCAGGTGCATGAAATCTTCCATAGAGTTTGCAATAGATCACAAATCTTAAATCTAACATCCTGTGGAATAGCCTGTGTTATTCTGTTAACTAGATAATTTGCTATTGTTTGTTAAAATTAGAGCAAAAGTCATGTGCTAAGTTACCACTTTGGATTTTTAGTCTGCTTTTTAGTTACCAATTTGGGATTTTTGGTCTGCTTTTTTTTTTACCTTTCCATAACTATTTTGCTATTATACCCATTTTGTGCTCTTACACAAATGTTCAGTTAAACATTTGTAAAATAAGCATATCTGTGTTAGAGGATATCAACAGTTTCACCAGTTGTAGCCCTATTTAGTTACTGTGTATGTGCTAAGGGAGCACTAGCTAGGTTTTTATCTTCTAGACATTTCTAAAGTGGTCATTAGCCTAGCACCTGGACACTCGGACATAGATTCTGACCTGTATGATATATGGTGGATTGGGGACCTCTTATAAAGTCATTTTCATCCAGGTACACTGAGCAGCACAACATGATGACAAGACCATGCTCATTTTTAGCAAATTTAGGTCCTAGTTCTATAGCCTGCTGTTTACAGGCTCAGGAGTTTTCCTGACACTGTCACTTCGGGGATTGTAAAGAGCAGACATCAAACTGAGAATAGAGCTTTTTGTGTCATGTACAAGAGTTGTTAAAAGGGACCTGGGTGGATTTAGACACACATTTTAGACACAAAGGTTTTACAGAGTCTAGGCTCAAGATAAATGTTTGTCAACTTCTAAAATTCAATGAAGAGATTTTGGAACCTTCTCTGGCCATGTTTGTAAATCCAGCATTATAGTCGTGTGCTTGTTCATAAGAAATAGAAAGGGAAACTGAGTAATCTGTTAGAGGAAGGATTGACCAATGGGTAAGGCACTAGCTTAGTATATGGGAGATTTATGTTCAATTCCCTGCTGTTCCCCAGACTTCCTGGGTGAACTTGAGCAAGTCACTTAATCTCTGTGTGCCTCAAGAGCCCATGCAGGATGGTGTGGTGGTGATAAATATATTCGAGATCTTGTGGGGTTGGCTACTGTGGCAACAGAGGCTGTGTAAGTGTGTGGATGAATGTTACTATGTCTCAGCTGAGAGACGTTCAGAACAAAATAAGCACCATCAATAGCAATGTGTAAAGCATCTCACAAATCAGAATTCAAATAATTTGAAATACTGTTTGAGATACATAATTTGTGTCCATGTAACGAATGCTGCTGTTCTCCGGTACAATCATTGGCGGCTTTGACTGGTGTACAGATGACGTTACAAGATGCTGAGCGTCAGTTCCCTGTGACTTCACTGGGAGTTGGGTGCTAGCCATGCTGTAGGGTTAGAACTGATCATGTTTGGTAACTCTCAATACCTAAACCAGAGCTGGGGCGTTCCTGAGTATAGATTTCAAACCCCACAGGTTCTATTTCTGCAGATAGGAAATGCTGTAGATGGGAACTAACACTAAAGATTCTTAATTGTTTTGTGGAATATCAGTTCTCAAATCTTCACCATTTTGTTAAGTTTGGAAACATCTCTGGAAAGCAAGAGCTGAACAGGAAGAGGATATTTTTAAGCTAATACTACTTTTGTTATAGGCTCTTGCTGTTTTGATGCTCATTAATCTGTCATGTTCTTTTAAATTAATTAAGCTACTCCTCTTCCAATCCCTGCTTTGCCATATGCTTGCATTAGGAGGCTGCTTCCTTCAACTGTTTTAAATTTTACACTAGCTGAAAGGTGCAATAACTGATTATTGGACTCATTCCTAGGTTATTTAAAGCCATCATGCAGTATTGAAAAGGAAGTAAGAAGAATCATTCCTTGACCACCCCAGCAGTACCTGTAAACTTGGGGGGAGAGTTCTTTTCTTTCATTTTAAGGGAGAGTGAAGAATAAAAATTGAGTGCTAATGTCATCAAATAGTATCTAGGGGCTGACACAGTGAATTTCGCTGTGAATTTATAGCATTCTTCATCTCCCTTGCATCCTTTTAGATTAGCTACCTGTGGTAAACACATAGTTCTAGTGCATAAACATTTGGTGGGGTACCAAGGAGCACAGCTTCATTGCTTGCTTCTGAACGGTGGTAGCCCATTTCATACACAGGGTAACATCATGTGGTCCTCCAGAATTAGGGCTGCCAGCAATTTTGCCTTTGTCTTCTTCCATCCATGGTTCTGTCTCCTTCCTTCGCTCTGCATTTTTTTTGGTCTCCTCTCTTCTATTTCTGTGTTTTACCTTTTCTCTCACTCTCTTCCTTTATTCTCTTTTCATTTATTTGCCCTTTCTCTGCTGTGTCTGCACCTTTTACATCTGGATGTGATGCAGAGAACATCCTGACTGGGACCCCATGATATACTGGTCAGCTGTTCTTATTTTTGTAGCCAGATGCAAGTGTACTGTGCTAGAGTGATGTTTCAGTAGTGGTTGCTGCTGGGGAGTTACCTGCTGCCCAAAGTGTGTTTGAGCAGATGGCAGACAGCTGATCAGGAAGTGCAGGAGGTAGACCATTCTACCTGGCAGGCGCAACATGCAAAAATGCTGTGTGGGCAACACTGTCCTAATTCATAATACAACAAAAATACAAACAATGGCCAATGCTCTTTTCTTTTGCTTTGATCAGTTACATTACAAAAGAGATACAATAAACGGGCAAAAAGTAGTAAAATACTTTTAATGGATATGGAGACAGGAAATGAAACATGAAGAAATCTGGCTTTTTATTGACAAACGAGTATAAAACCTTAACTTAGGATTTCCTAGTCTTTGGGTTTTTTGATAAAACCATGGTGATCTTTTAAGGTTATTGATTCATTTTTACAACCCTAGCTCCAGTTATTACCTGGAAATTATTATTAAGCTTTTTGTGTAAGGTAGTTAATGTACCCTTATCTGGACAAGAGTCAGGCCCTTAAACTGAGCAGATGGCTTGTGTGATAGTTTTACAGCAATGATGAATTAATATGTATGTGATACTACATTTCAGACACTTGTCTGACAAGTTTTGGTTTAATTAAGATCTAGTTACAGGAGCTGATCCTCAGCTGTTCTAAATTGTCACAGAAGTTGATGTAGCTATGTCAATTTACAGTTCCTGTGGTGCTTCCTAACATTTTTTCAGATTTGCACCTAAAAGGCCTGATCCATAACCCATTAAATTCAATGGGAGATGTTCCACTGTCTTCAGTGGGCCTTGGATTGGGCCATAAGTGCAGATGTGATGTAGCGTGGAATGTTGTGACGCCGATATTTTAGACACCTAGACTTTATGGTCAGAAGGGATAATCATCTTGTCTGACTGTCTGCACATGGTAAATGATAGAAACTCACCCACCCACTCCTGTCATAGACCCCTAACCTCTGGCTGAGTTACTGAAGTCCCAGACGATGCTATAAAGACTTCATTACAGAGAATCCACCAGTTACCTTAGTTTAAACCTGCAAGTGGTTTTTCGCCTTCCCCTGCAGCATGGGGCATGAGTCGCTTGCTGGTGGATTCCCTGCAGCTTGAGGTCTTCAAATCTCACTTTTGAGGATTTCAATAACTCAGTCATGGGTTCGGGGTTGTTATAAATGTGTATGGGTAGGGTTTTGTGGCCTGCCTTGTGCGGGAGGTCAGACTAGATGATCATATTGGTCCCTTCTGACCTATGAGTCTATGACCTGTGCTGCAGAGGAAGGCAAAAAACCCAGTCTCAGCCATTCTGACTTGGGGAGAATTTCTTTCTGACCCCATGTATGGGAGCAGCTAGACCCTGAGCATGTGGGCAAGCATCAGCCAGACACCTGGGAAAGAATTCTGTATAGTAACTCGGAGACCTTGCCACCTAGCGTCCATCACCAGCCATTGGAGATACTTGCTGCTAGCAGTTGTAGATCAGCCACATGCCATTGTAGGCAGTCCCATCACACCATCCCTGCCATAAACTTACCAAACTCATTGTTGACACCAGTTAGGATTTTTGGCCTCCCCACTGCTCCCTTGGAAGGCTGTTCCAGATCACTCCTCTAATGGTCAGAAACCCTCATCTAATTTCAAGTCTGGACTTATTGATGGCCAGTTTTTTATTCATTAGTTCTTGTGTCCACGCTGAACTTAAATAACTCCTCTCCCTTCATGGTATTTATCCCTCTGATGTATTTATAGAGAGGAATCATATCTCCCCTCAACCTTCTTTTGGTTAGACTAAGCAAGCCAAGCTCTTTGAGTCTCCTCTCATAAGGCAGGTTTTCCATTCCGCGAATCATCCTGGTAGCCCTTCCCTGCACCTGTTCAAGTTTGAATTCAGCTTTCTTAAACATGGGGGATCAGAACTGCACCCAGTATTCCAGATGGGATCTCACCTGTTTGAACCTTGTATAATGGTATTAATACTTTCTTGTCTCTACTGGCAATACCTCACCTGATATATCCTAGGATTGCATTAGCCTTTTTCAAGAGGTAGCATTCCTTGCTGATCCAGCCCATTTCTTCTTTGAGTGCTTGCTCATCTCTATTCCATGTTAGGTGTGCATGCACTGTGTCAGAGATTTTTCCCTCAGTGGTATCTGTCGAGCCAATTCTAGTGCCCTCTGGCGCCGTGTGCTCATGTGCTGGTATAAAGGACCCAGCTGTCTTCACACCCCCTCAGTTCCTTCTTACTGCCTGTGACAGTCACTGGAACACGTCCTCTTGCTTCAGCAAACTCTTACTCAGTACTCTTGGCTTAGTCCTTTTCCCTTGTTTTTCTTCTTGGTTTGGACTGTTGTAGATTAGTTGTATATAGTTAGTTGGCACTTCACCCCCTGTTAGTGGAGTTACATCGGCTCCTGGTGCCGGGGCATGCCTCATTCCTTAGATTTCAAACCCTGTGCTTCTTGCAACAAGCCCATGCCTGTGAATCACACTCCAGTTGTGTGAAGTGCCTGGGAGAAACTCCAATCAGGGACTGCTGTCAGATCCATTGGGACTTCAAGCCAAGGTTGAAGAAGGACATAGAGGCCGGCTGAAGCCCCTTCTGATGGAGGCGGTGCTCCATCTTGCTTCAGAGTCAGCACCTAGTAGCTCAATGTTGGTCCTGTTCTCCTTCACCGGAGCCAAAGAAAAAGCATCACTCAGTTGTCTGAGAGGACACTTCCCCCAACCCTGAGGAGAGCCAAGCATGGGGAGCACAGAGGAGTGTGACCTGGGTCTGGCCACTCCTCTGTCCCTGCTTCAAGGGCTGCACTATTGACTTCGGCCTGTATGCAGGCTCTGTTGAGTCCAGTTCCAGGCCTCCCTCAGCACCGTAGGGGCGACATGGCGACAGCAGGATCGTGGTTCTATCTGCCCTGGAGGTGCTTGTTGCTGCAGAGGCCTGCTGGCACTATCAGATGAGTGGCGGCGGTGGTACAAGAGTCAACATCACTGCCAGGAAGCATGTGGCTCCAGGCTCCTATTGGTACCGTCTAGAGGGAAACTGGTCCCTGCTTGCCTCAAAGCTGATCTTCCCACCTCGGCACCGTTCTCCAGCGCCAACCAGTACTGTCCCTCCGTGGTCTCTGGAGGAAGGCTTGTCGTCTGACTCGGAAGTGGAATCATATTCCCACTTGAGGAACCGTTGCCAGTTCTACCTGGGCAGCTCTATCAGTTGGGGATCCAGGCACAGATGTGCCGCTGAGTACCTGCCATGGTGGGGACTGGCCTAGACAGATTCAGTGGCCAGTTTGGAACCCTTGGAGGTTTCACTCGATGCAAGGACCCTCTTCCAGGCACTCGCACTCTATAGTGTCGGGAAGAAAAACACCCGTCCCTATGACTGGCACCCAACTGAGCTCCAGTACTGAGCTCAGGTCCTAGATCTAGGTGACCCGGTTGGTGCAGAAGGAGAGGAAGACGACCACCTGCCAGTGCAGAACTCTTCTTCCCCCTTCTCCTTTTCCTCCTCCTCCCCCCCAGATGAGGCAGTGTCTGAGGCACATGCATTCTTCTCCCCCCCCGCCCCCACTGACTTTGCAGCTCACCAGGAGCTGTTGAAAAGAATAGATTTGAATCTTGGGCTGGAAGTGGAGGTAATCAAAGACTCCTCCCACAGCCTGGTCAATACCTTGACCTCTGCAAGCCCGTCAGAGGTGGCCCTCATCTCAATGAGGCCATTATGGGACCAGTTAAAGCCCTGTGGCAAACCCCATCCTCCCTGCTTCTCACCGCTAAAAGGGCTGAAAAGAAGTATTTTGTTCCAGCTCAAGGCTATGAGTACTTGTACTCACACTCACCTACAGGGTCTCTGGTGGCCTGGGTGGCCAACAAGAGGGACAGAGATAGGGTCAGCAAGGAGCGACCCCCAAGCCAAACGACACAAAGAGACTAGACCTCGTTGGCACGAGCTCTGCAGCTTGGCAGCTCCAACCAGCAGGTGTTGCTGGGAAGACACAATTTTAGTGTTTGGGAGTTGATGATGAAGTTCAAGGACTCTCTTCCACAGGCATCCAGACAGGAGTTCACTGTGCTCGTGGAGGAAGGGAAGTCTGTGGCCAGGGCCTCCCTAAAAGCTGTGTTGGATGTGATTGATTCAGTGGTTAGATCCATGGCTTCTGCAGTGGTCATGTGCAGGTATTCTTGGCCCCAGTCCTCAGGTCTGCCAGCAGAGGTCTAACAATCCATCTGGGACTTCTGTTTGAGGCACTTTGCTCTTCTCTGAACAAACAAATGTGAAGTTTCACAGCAGCGGAAACATGGGGGGGCATGCAGGGTCATGTCCACCTCTCTTGCTCCCCTCCAGGGGGGAGCGTTTGCACCAGAATGTGGTCAGCAGCGGCCTTTCCACATTGAGTGGGAGGGAAGGGACGGGAGTTGCTTCGGGGGGGGCGCAATAGATGGCATACACATCCCTATCCTAGCACCTGACCACCTTGTCACAGAGTACATAAACCGGAAGGGATACTTCTCAGTGGTGTTGCAAGCCTGTGTTTTCACCAACAACAAGGTGGAGTGATCTGGAAAGATGAATGACGCGTGCATCTTTAGAAACTTGGGTCTGTTCAATAAGATACAGGCCAGCACTTCCTTCCCTGACCAAAAAATAAATATTGGGGATGTGGAAATGCCAGTGGTGATCCTGGGGGATCCTGCCTACCTCTTGCTCCCTTGGCTAAAGAAGCCCTACGCCGGACACCTGGACAGCAAGAACGAGTGTTTCAATAACAGTCTCAGCAAGTGCAGAATGGTGCTGGAATGTGCATTTGGCCTTTTAAAAGCCAGATGGAGATGTCTGCTTACTAGGCTTGGCATCAGTGAAAAGAACATCCCATCAGTTATCTGCGTACTGTGAGCTCCATGATTTGTGTGAAACGAAGGGGGGAAAGTTCCCCCAGAGTTGGGCTGTGGAGGTTGGTAGGCTGGCTGCAAATTTTGAGCAGCCAGATTCCAGCGCTATGCTCAGAGCCAACCGTGGAACACTTCAACTTTGGGAAGCATTGAAAAACCAGTTTTGCAATGAACTGCAGTAATGTATGTTGGTGTTGTGCCTTTATTTCCCATCCCTCACCCTTGCTCCAGCAGCCCCCTCCCCTTATCTTTCCACCCTAGTTATGAATGAATAAAGACAGATATTTTTTTAATGCTACAAAGTTTTATTTGTGACCCATTTTAAAGGGGAAAAAGGAGGATAACTTAAAATTGTAATGTCACTGCGTAAGCAGCTGTGGTTGTGCGCAGTTCTTAAAGCAGCTGTCACGTCCTTTTGCTCGCCTCCACCGGTGTGGAGTACAGCACGTACTGCATCCTGCTCAGTCTCCTAGACCATGTGGAGGCGAGCACTGATAACAAAGCGGTAGGCAGTGGAGCATTTTGGAGGGGCTGCAGAGGGAGTCTGTCCTGTCGTTGCTCTTCCTGGAGCTCTACCAGACGCCTCAGCATGTCAGACTCATCCCTCATAATACGCAACATTTCCTGTTGCATCTCGCATTCCTGCGCCTGTGCATATCTTCTGTGTTCCATGTCCAGTTTTTCAGACAAGAACATCCTCCAGGCTTTGAGCTCTGTGTTAGTGTTAGTTTGCTGAACATGTCATCCCACTTTTTTTTTCCTCCCGCTTCCTAATCTGGGAAAGTCTTTCAGCTGGAGTTTGGCAAGGGGGGCTGAAGTCCGAGGTGTCTACTGTAAGATAAGCAAAGCACAAAGTTGCCATTGTGCTGACCCAAAGTAGTAAGGAAATGTTACAGTGTAAAAAGTACTCCTCTTCATGTTCCCAAGACTAAGCCAGACCTGCATGCCATTCTGTACATCTTGGAAGGGTCGGACTGGTGTGACAGATGTGGTGAGCAAGGGGCCCTTGCATCTGTTACAGAGAGGCTTCATTAGCACTAAAATCCACACTTGAGCAAGGAGAGGGATCCTTGGGCTTCCCTGTAACATGCCAAAGACCAGTTTGGGAGGACATGGGCAGAACAGATTAGAGGACACTGCGGGTGAATTGTAGCAGCAGAAAACATAGGGCAACCAGTGTCCCAACCCATAATGCCTTTTGCAACAGTACTAGGACTAGAACTAGTCTTTGGGGGGGACAGGGACCCAGTTTATGGAAGAGGAATAAAATGAAGTTACTGTACTGGTCGGGTACTTTAAACTTGCGCCATCTTTCCTAGGTGACCATGTGTGATATCAGTCTCCTGAGGGTAACCAGGTGGAAAGGGAAGATGTGCTGCAAGCATCAGGGTACAGGCCTGGTCCTTATGCAGTTATCTGCAATGATGCCTGCTCATTTAGTAGCAGAGTGGTGGGGAAAAGTATCCTACCGTGGCAGAAGAAATAAGCCTGCCTTCCCCAGAAACCTTCTGCGAAGGTTAACAGATTACCTGCATGAAAGTTTCCTTGAGATGTCCACAGAGAGTTCTCAGAGCACATCTCTGCACATAAATAGTCTATTCCAGGAGTAATCCTCCACTAAGGTTTGCCACCACACAGTAAGACCCTCCCCTCAAAAATACAAACTCCTTTTAAGAAGCTGGACTGGGGACACAACTGGGGGGAAAAAAAATTGCCACATATACTCACAAGATATGCCTTCCCCTGCGTCTTGATCAGTCCCACTATCTTGTGTGAGGCTGGACTACTCTGGGGTAAGGAACAGGTCCTGGCTTTCAGGGAGAATGGATACCCCCCTCTCCTGCACCCTGCTCTCCTCGTCCACAGAGTCCTCATTCGTCCTGGACTGGGATTCTTCGGAGGTATTGATGCTGCCTGGTGGCACTGGTGGGTTCACTGCCAAGAATTGCATGAAGCTTCTTGTAAAAGCGGCGTGTTTTGAGCGAGGAGCCAGAATGGCTCTTAGCTTCCCTAGTTTTCTGATAAGCCTGACTCACTCTTTGATCTTAATGTGGCACTGCTGTGTGTCTCTGTTGTTCCCCTTCTCCAACATGCTGTGAGAGATCTTCCCGTGTGTGTATAAATTTCTTTTGTTGGCTCGGAGCTGAGCCAGAGTAGACTTTGTCCCACAGACCAATGAGATCCAAGACCTCTGGTTGACTCCAAGTTAGAGCGCGTTTGAGCTGTGCAATCACCATAAGCAGTTCAGTTATAAAGCTCTCTCCAAACTGTCTAAAACGGAAATAGAAATTCAAAATTTCTCGGGGCTTGAGGAAGGAGCCATTTCCTGTTTACGTGGCCACATTACAGCAGAGCGTGAATGTCCAGAGCGGTCACAATGGTGCATTATGGGATACCTCCTGGAGGCTAATAGCATCGATTTACATTGCGCTTTGCCTATGCTGACACAAATTTGACCAATGGAATTCAAAATCAGTGCTATGCCACTTGCAGAGGTGGCTTTATTCGGTTGACTTTTACTGCACTTTAAATCGACGGAACTTATGTGCCAGTGGAGACGCATACGTTAGGGGGTCGATGTAAGCAGTATTACATTGACCTCCATTGCCAGTGTAGACCAGGCCCTTGTCCATGGCTTATCTCCCAGGCATGCAAAACGCAATAGTGGACAAGCTCACTCGCACGTTCCCCAATGAACGTGAATGGGAGATGCACCTGGTAGTACTTCACTATTTATTCACACAGTGGGAAACGCTGTCCACAGATCTGTTCACCACTTTACCAGACCAAGCAGTGTCTGCGATATTGTTCCAGGGTAGGGATTGGATAGCACTCTCTGGGCAATGCTATCCTCCCCCTGTGTGACAAAGACTTTCCTTCTGTTTCCTTTCCTGCTGAAGATAAAGAGGGATTGTGCTTATCTAATTCTGATTGCGCCCATGTGGCTGAGACAGACCTGGTATCTGTGCCTGATGCAACTTGCAATATGCCCACTGATCTCCCTTCCAGCTACTCCACACCTTCTATCTGAGGACAAAGGACATACCACACATTCCAATTTGGGGATCTTCTGCCTCAAAGCATGGCTCCTACATGGTTCCAGCATCTACAGAGCTCGTGCTCAAAAGAAGAACAAGAGGTTCTACTGTAGAAAAACGTAGTTACTTACCAGTAACTGTTGTTCTTCGAGATGTGTTGCTCATATCCATTCCACTTAGGTGTGTGCGCGCCCTCGTGCACAGCTCTCCGGAGAACTTTTCCTAGCAGCCCCTGCAGGGGCCGGTCTCAGCGCCCCCTGGAGTACCGCCACTATGCAGCGGTATATATAGCGCGACCGGCCCCTCCCCTCCTCAGTCCCTTCTTTCTGCCGACTCCGACAGCGGGGACGGAGGGTGGGTGTGGAATGGATCTGAGCAACACATCTCGAAGAACAACAGTTACTGGTAAGTAACTACGTTTTCTCCTTCGAGTGATTGCTCAGATGCATTCCACTTAGGTGATTCGCGAGCCATACCTTGGAGGTGGGTAGGAGTCGACAGCGAACTGCCCTCAACACGGCCCTGCCGACTCGCGCGTCGTCCCTTGACTGCTGGACGACAGCGTAGTGCGCAGCAAAGGTGTGCACCGAAGGCCAGGTGGCAGCCCTGCAGATGTCATCCAGGGGGACCCTTTCCAGGAAGGCTGCCGACGCAGCCTGGGCCCTCGTCGAGTGAGCCGTCACCACTCCTGGGAGCTGGACGCCTGCACGCTCATAGCAGAGCCGGATGCAGGCGGTGATCTACTTGGCGATGCACTGGGAGGTGACCAGGGAGCCTCTCATCCTCTCTGCCACCGCGATGAAGAGCTGCGTGGTCTTTCGGAGCGGCCTCGTCCTGTCTAGGTAGAACGCCAGCGCCCTCCTCACATCGAGGGTGTGCAGTCTCCTCTTGTCCTCGGACCTGTGCGGTTTAGGAAAAAACACGGGGAGGAAAATATCTTGGTTACAATGGAACCGGGAGACTACCTTAGGCAGGAACGCTGGGTGAGGCCTAAGCTGAACCTTGTCCTTGTAGAACACGGTATAGGGGGGCTCCGAGGTTAAGGCCCTTAGCTCAGAGACCCTCCTGGCCGAGGTAATGGCCACGAGAAAAGCCACCTTCCAGGAGAGGATCATCATTGGACAGGTGGCTAAGGGCTCAAAGGGGGGACCCGTTAGCCTATCTAAGACCAGGTTCAAATCCCAGGGAGGCACCGGGTCACGGACCTGCGGGTAAAGCCTCTCAACTCCCCTGAGGAACCTCACCGACATGGGGTGGGAGAACAGGGATCGTCCCCCCATCGGCCGGTGGAACGCCGATATGGCCGCCAGGTGTACCCTGAGGGAGGCCAACGCTAACCCCTGTAGCCTAAGCTGCAGCAGGTAATCCAGGACAGCCTGCATGGGGGACGTACCGGGGTTTACGCCCCGCGACTCTGCCCAGCAGGTGAACCTCCTCCACTTGGCCCTGTAGGCGAGCTGCGTGGAGGGCCTCCTGCTTCCCAACAGCACGCGTTGGACCTGCTCCGAGCAGGTTCTCTCCTCCTCTGTCAGCCAGAGAGCCTCCAGGCCATCAGGTGCAGGGAGTCCAGGTTGGGATGCAGTAGCCGGCCGTGGTCCTGGGAGAGCAGGTCCGGTCTCCTCGGGAGCTCGATCGGGGGAGCGACAGACAAGTCCAGGAGCAGGCAAAACCAGTACTGCCTCGGCCACGCCGGGGCGATCAGAATCACATCCGCTCTGTCCCTCTTGATTTTCAAGAGGACCCTGGGCAAGAGCGGGAAGGGGGGAAACGCATACAGGAGGGCCCCCGTCCATTCGAGGAGAAATGCGTCCGAAAGGGAGCCCGGCTCGCGACCCCTGAGCGAGCAGAACCTCGGGCACTTCGCGTTCCGAGCTGACGCGAAGAGGTCCAGACGGGGAACACCCCACACGCGGAAAATCCTGTCCACCACCTCTGGGTGGAGAGACCATTCGTATTGGGGTAGGAATGACCTGCTGAGGCGGTCCGCCTCGTCGTTCCTGACCCCAGGCAGGTGAGAGGCGGTTAAACAGAAATTGCACCTCACCGCCAAGTCCCAGAGTCGAAGCGCCTCCTGACACAACGCCGAGGAGCGCGCCCCCCCTTGCTTGTTGATGTAATACATTGCAGTGGTATTGTCTGTTAACACCTGCACCATTCTCCCCAATAAAGAGTGGCGAAACACCTCGCATGCCAGTCTGACTGCCCTCAGTTCTTTCATATTGATATGGAGGGCCAACTCCCCCCGGGACCAGTGACCCTGCGTGGTCAGACCACCGGTGATATGAGCTCCCCACCCCCGATCCGATGCGTCCGTGATCAGGGTGACCGAGGGGGTGGAGGCCCTGAAGGGAATCCCTTCCAACACAGTCCCGGGGTCCAGCCACCAAGTCAGTGACCCCAACACCAAAGGGGGCACCGTTACCACCTTGCTCAAAGAATGCCTGCTGGGCATGTAAACCTTGGACAGCCAACCTTGGAGGGGCCTGAGCCTGAGGCGGGCCAACCTCACCACATAGGTGCACGAGGCCATGTGGCCTAACAGCTGCAGGCAGTGCCTGGCTGTAATCGTGGGGCACCTCTGAAGTTGCGATATTATCGCTGTCATGGCCTCGAACCTCGAACGTGGGAGGGAGGCTTTCGCCTGCACCGAGTCCAGGTGGGCCCCTATGAAGTCTATGCGTTGCACCGGACAAAGCGTCGACTTCTGCTCGTTTATGAGCAGCCCCAGAGCATGGCAGGTGGACTGGACGAGAGAGACCGCCTCGCACACTTGCGACCTGGTCTTGCCCCTGATTAACCAGTCGTCCAGGTAGGGAAATATCTGGACCCCCCTGCGCCGCAGGAAGGCCGCCACCACTGCCATACACTTGGTGAACACTCTGGGGGAGGAAGACAGGCCAAAGGGCAAGGCCGTAAACTGGTAGTGGTCACCAGCTACCACAACCCTTAGGTACCGCCTGTGGGCGGGAAAGATGGAGACGTGAAAGTACGCATCCTTCAGGTCGAGGGCGGCAAACCAGTCCCCTGGGTTTAGAACGGGAATGATGGACGCTAGGGATACCATGCGGAACTTCAGCTTTTCTATGAACCTGTTGAGCCTGCGCAGGTCCAAAATAGGCCTGAGGCCTCCGTTGGCCTTGGGAACGAGGAAGTACCTCGAATAGAATCCCCTCCCCACCTCGAGTGGTGGAACCACTTCTATGGCTCCTTTGACTAGGAGGGATTGAACCTCCTGAAGGAGTAATTGCTCGTGAGATGGGTCCCTGAAGAGGGACGGGGGGGGTGGGGAGTGGGGAGGGGAGGCCAGGAGCTGAAGGGCATATCCCCAGCGCATGATGCTGAGGACCCATTGGTCCGATGTTACCTCCCGCCACAGGCCGAGATACGGCTTGAGCCTGTCCTGGAAAGGCGGGGAACCCAGGGAACATGAGACGGTGCCACCCTCGGAGACACCGTCAAAATTGTCTCTTCCCTTTAGGCCCTTGAGAGGGTCCCTTAAAAGAAGAGGAGGACGACGTCGGGCGATCGCGCCGTCCAGAGCCCTTGGTCCTGTCCCTACCCTTTGCGGTGGGGAAGGGCCTAGACTGTGGCCTAGACTGCTGCCGCTGACGTTGCGGCGGTTGCTGCGGCTGCTGGCGACTCTGCAGTCTAGCCGCCTGGGGCGTGTACAGGCCCAAGGAGCGCAACGTTGCCCTTGAGTCCTTGAGAGCGTGCAGTTTCTCGTCCGTCCTCTCCGAAAAGAGGGCAGCTCCATCGAAGGGTAGGTCTTGGATGGACTGCTGCACCTCCAACGACAGGTCTGTGGACTGCAGCCACGCTGCCCGCCTCATCGCAGCGGCGGAGGCCATAGCCCTGCTGGCTGTGTCTGCAGCGTCCGACGCAGACTGCAGGGCCACACTTGCCACAGACAAACCCTCCTCCAGCACCATACCAAAGTCTGCGGCCTGGTCTGGAGGGAGAGACTCCGTAAACCTCCTCAAGGAGTCCCACAGGTTCAAATTGTACCTGCCGAGGAGAGCCTGATGGTTGGCTACCCTCAGCTGAAGCGCCCCAGTTGAATAGACCTTTCTACCATAAAGGTCCAGCCTCCTGCCTTCCTTATTTTTAGGGGAGGCAGTCTGAGCACCCTGCCTGTCCTTTTGATTGGTGGCATCCACCACCAAAGTACCCGGGGCAGGGTGCGCATACAAGTACTCGTGCCCCTCGGCTGGCACGTAATACTTCTTCTCGGCGCCCTTAGAGGTCGGGGCAACCGAGGCAGGGGTCTGCCAGACTGACTTAGCCAGGCGCAGGACCCTCTCATGCACGGGAAGGGTCACCCTAGCCAGTCCCTGGGCCCCCACACGGCCGAAGAGGGGGTCCACCTCTTCCTCTAACACCTTGACCTCAAGGCCAAGGTTCAAAGCCACCCGCTTTAGGAGCTCCTGGTGTGCTTTAAAATCAATGAGCGGGGCTCCTTGGTCTCGTACCGCCGCCTCATCCGGAGATGACAAGTAAGATGGGTGGTGGGGCCCAGTGGAGGGGCCCTCCCCAGGGTCTCCTCCTCCTCCTCTTCCCCAGAGGAGCGGTCACCCTCCTGCACCGAAGGTGCTTGCTGAGTCTGGGTGACAGAGGCAGGGGCCGACATAGTTCCCTGCCCCATCTGAGCCGCCCACTGGGCCCACAACGGCCACTGCCAGGGTCCCTGTGGCCAGCTCAGAGGCGGCACCGGTGCCGAGGGCAAAGCGACGATCTCGAAGAGCGACTCCGACTTCGGTGCCGACGGGGCGACGCCGAAGAAGACAACCGGTACCAGAGGGTCTTTCGTCGCTTCGATGCTGGGGAGCGGTGCCGAGAACGCCTTCTCGGTGCCGAGCCTGAACTCGACGTCGAGGAGAGGTGCCGCGACGAAGAGCGATGTCCAGAGTGGTGCCGGGACCTGGAACGGTGCCGGGAACGACGCCGGGACCTGGAGCGGTGCCAGGAACGGTGCCGCGACGCGTCGTCCGAAGACGAAGATGGAGAGGAGCTTCCGAGCTTGACTCTCCTGCGTCGGGTGGTGGGCGGCCTGTCCACCGGGGCCGCCCACCCTTTGGGGCCCCCCATCACGGGTTTGCCCCGGGAAACGGGCCCTGTCTCTCTCCAGTGAGAGAGTGCCGGAGGCGTAGGCAACTCCAACAAAGCCTGAGCCGCCTCAATAGCCTCCGGCGTCGAAGGGTCCCGTATAGGGGGTCCCCCACTTCCAGGAGTCGGGGGAGCCTCCCTAGTAGGTGCCTGAGCAGGGGCCGGTGCCGGAGCAGATGCCGGCGGCACGTCCATAAGGAGGAGCACCTCCGAACTCGACCCCGGCCGCTCCTGCGGTGCGGGGGAGGGCTGCAAGCGCGGGCGGCGCTTCTTCCTCTTCAGCACCGAGACCCCCGGTGCCGGAGGCGCACTCCGCACCGAAGACACACTCGGTGCCGGAGTAGTCCGCGATGGCTCGGACGCCGGGCTTAAAGCGGACTCCATCAAAAAAGCCCTAAGCCTCACTTCGCGCTCTCTCTGAGTCCGAGGCTTAAAGGACTTACAGATACTGCACCGATCCCTACGGTGCAGTTCCCCCAAACACCGCAAACAACGGTCATGGGGGTCGCTAGCAGGGAAGGCCTTGCCGCAGCTAGCACATGGTTTGAAGCCCGGCGAACCCGGCATAGCCGGGACGCCGTGAGCCCGAAGGCTCCCTAAACTAACTAAAAACCCTCACTAACTAAAAACTAACTTAGTTCAGGGTGAACTGTTAAACTATCTACTCACTTTAAGGAGAAACACAAACTGTTGAAGAGCAGGGGTAGTTCTCAACTGGCCGTCATGGGCGGAAAGAAGGAACTGAGGAGGGGAGGGGCCGGTCGCGCTATATATACCGCTGCATAGTGGCGGTACTCCAGGGGGCGCTGAGACCGGCCCCTGCAGGGGCTGCTAGGAAAAGTTCTCCGGAGAGCTGTGCACGAGGGCGCGCACACACCTAAGTGGAATGCATCTGAGCAACCACTCGAAGGAGAAGTAAAAGTCCTCCACACAACACACTCCTACAGGAGTGGTCTGGGTTTCAGACTTGGTGCCTGTCCCACCAGACTTCTCCAGAATTGGCAAATTTTTCATATACTCTGGAATGTGCCATAAAAATTGGGGTTACTTCTGAGCTTTCAGGCTCCACCGAGCCGCTATTGCAGCATTTCACCAATCCATAGAAAGGTGCTCAGTGTTCTCACAGCCAACCACTAAGAGGTTCCTTAAGGGAATAACAAATCTTTTCCTCAACCTTGACACTCTACCCCCTTGTGGGACCTAAACCTAGTATTAGAAGGGCTGACTAGGCCCCCCCTTCGAACCCATGGCCACCTGTTCACTAGCATACCTATAGATGAAAATGGTTTTTTTTAATTGCAATTACCTTGGTTAGAAGAAAAGGGAAAATAGCAGCTCTTGTGGTGCATCAACGCCCCCCACCCCATCCAGCATTCTTTCCTGACAAGGTTAGATGTAGACCGCACCCAAGGTTCATTCCTAAAGTGACCTCCATGTTTCACATGAATCAGTCTATTCACCTTCCCACCTTCTATCTGACCGAGACAATAGAGAGGCCACATTGCATATCCTAGAGGTTAGGAGAGCCCTGGCATTCTACCTCAATAGGACAAAGGCCTTCAGGAAGTCCCCTAAACTATTTCTATGGTGGAAAGATCTAAGGGCTCAGCAGCATGAGCCCAAAGACTCTCCAACTGGGTCTTGAATTGTATCAGGCAGCTACCAAATTCATAACATGACTCCTCTAGACTTGACCCAGACACACGTTCTGTGAGATCGAGCTCATCTGTCACCTTCTTTAAGAATGTCCCCATCTCAGAGATCTGCAGAGCGGCGACATGGGCATCAGTCCACACCTTCACAGAACGTTATGTGATCACCTTGGATTCTGCCTCTGATGCCATCTTTGCCTCTACGATACGATCATCTGTGACTAACCCGACTCCGAAGTCCTGGCAGGGGTACTGCTCGTGGGTTCCTATGGATGCTGCACTGTAGGTGATCCTACTTGAAGACGTTACGCTGTGCAGTATTGATGGTTTTTTGAAATGTGTCCCCCTACGTTTGCTCTCCTACCTGCCCTCCTCCCCTCTACTTCAGAGTTCTTGCTCTGACTCGGTGGTAGAGAAGGAACTGAGGACAGTTAGCCCGCGCACATTGGCTGGCCTCATGGTGCTGCATGAGGAGAGACCGTGTATGCATAGGCCCAACGGACACTGCAACTGAAGCTCTCCGATCTACACTGGAGCACCCATAGGGAGACACATCTCGGAGGACCATCGTTATTGACCAGGGTGAGTAACTTCTTCATCAAAAAGTGCCAGTACAAAAGAGCTCTCCTAGCTCCTGACAGCTCCATGCAAATGAAAATCGGCCCTGGCAGCTCTGGGAGTTGCTGAAGCCCACAGCTTAATGGTTCACACATCTGGGCCTACTTCATTATTTGACCTGTTGCCTCTCCCCTGGCCCTGCTTAATTTCCACAACTCATCCCATGTTAGCAGCTTCTCCACTTAGCAGCCTAGCTTAGGAACCTTCCCAGTCCATCTTTCTTCCTTGCATCATAGAAAGAAGGTGGCCGCTGCTGTAGTGGCAGCCTCCAGGCCTCCTTTCTTTCCTCCTGCGCTCTGCAGGATCTCCTCAGCCCAGCCAGCCTTTTCATGGTCTGGATTTCCTCTTCTGGTTACCACCATCAGCTGCTTCATAGCTGCCAGCTCCTGCCTCATGGGCCTGTAACCAGAGAGTTTGACAGCTGAAGGGGAACGGGGGTGGGAAAAAGGGTTTAAAAATAACACTACCCATTAGGAGAACAAAAACTATGATCTTACTTCTCAGGAGACTTATGAATATTGATGTGGTGGTGGAGCTAACAGCCAGTCTAACCATACTGTGAATGCTTACTATGCACCGCCCCCAGCACAAGTAGCTGGCTTCATTCCTGCTAGAGAGGTGCTTGGGGACGGCCTTGAGATCTGGGAACATGCAAAGAATGCTCTCAAAGGTTCTTCAGGCAGGCCCTGTGCCTAGTGGTGCAAGCGGTGGGGGCGGGGTAGGAGTAAGACAAACCAGTGGGTTTGTATGGTCCCCCCAAAATGCAAAGGCTGGCTCTGAGGATCATCCTCTCCTGCCAAGGTGACCAAGAAATCAGCCCCATTTTTCATGTAGAAGGGATCCCTCATGCAGTGGGCAGCCTCTTATACAATGCTTCCTGGGATTTAGCCGTGCAGAAGTACAAGAGTCACTTCTGTCTCATTGTCAGGAGCCTAGAGATGGCAAAAGTCTTAAAGTGCCCCTGTAACCTGGATTCCTGCAAAGCAAACCCTTGCATTCCTGCACACTCATGTAGGGTACTTTGTATCCAACTTCTTCACTGAACTCTATGTATGTTGCTTTGTTCCCAGTGTCTATAAATATTTCTCTTTCTAATCTACATAGGGCCACTACTGTTCGCTACAAAGGGAGGAACCTCCGGATCAAAGCGCCAATGTGCAGGGCTTTGAAGAAACTTTGTGACCCAGATGGTATGTAAGAGAAGCTGGAATAGGAAAGAGTTGTAACAGATGAGCAGGAGTGACAGCCAGGCCTGTTTTGGTGTATACCTCTCTCAGGCAAGGGAATTTATGCTATCTCATGCTCTTTTGGGGCATGGGAATGTTCCCATTCTCTAGTGTTACCCAGTGATACAGCTTTGAGAAAAATCCACTTCCATAGATCTTGAGATCTGACGCTGGCTGATAAAGTGCCATGCAAATAGAGAAATTGGAAAGGAAGTTGCTACATTGGAGAGAATCCTCTTTGCTTTGCATCTCAGGCCTAAAGCCCTGCAGCCCAGCTTGAACCCAACAGGACCAGACTACGTTTTGGTTTTGGTTGGGTCAGAAAACAACCTGACTCACTCAGTCAGGTTGGCTCTTCTCCTCCATGTTGCAGCACCTCTCACTTTGCAGTGCCACACAGCACAGCAGGGGCAGTGGCTGACAAGCAGGGCATGCAGTTACCGCACACTGACCCCCCAGGCAGGAGGCGGAGGTGCTGACTCGGTGGGAGGGTCATGTGACAACTCTTAGGGCTGGGTCGGGTGGCCTTGGTCCGATTCAGGACCAGACCAGGCCAGGCCAGGCTTAAAAGACAGGCTCAAGCAGACCTTCGATCAGGCTGTTCTGCACCTTCGTGCCAACGAGGGAACAGCTGTGTGGTGCTTAGCAGTGACCATTTCAGACCTTTACTCTGCCCACCTCAAAACAACGCACACTTTGGTCAGCAAGCAATATTAAATTCAATTTGAAGAGCTGAACAATTATACTTGTCAGTTCCCATCCCTCTGTGTTTTGACGCTGCACTGGTTACTCAACTGTCAGCTCTAGTAAAGCAGCAGTGTCCAAAGATAACATTGGTGCATTAGAACTGGAGGTAATCTGAGAAAATAGACTCCATTGGTGAATTTGAGCTGCCCACGTACTCTTATGATACTTTCCCCCCAGTTTATATTAATCTGACTGAACATTTGGTTTTATTTCTGACACTGTTACCTGTGTTAGAAACACCTGTCTGCTTCTGCCCATTGTTTTGCTTTCCTTCCTCTCTTAGGCATTAGTGATGAAGAGGATCAGAAGCCAGTGCGTCTTCCTCTGAGGGTCCCTGTGGAGCTACAGCCACGAAATAATCATGCATGGGCTCGGGTACAGAGCCTTGCCCAGAACCCACGGCTCAGGTAACCAAGGGCAAGACAGATCTTCTATGTTAAGAAGGAAGGGAGGAAGTGTGTGGGTGTGGTACAGGGCACCCTTCCAACTTCAGACCCTCTCCGTTAAGGATTTGTCCTCTCCTGGTGTCTGTGGTATTCTGTCTGCTCACTGGGCTGCAAAGAGTTAAATCAAAATACTTCCTAATCACCAGTCTGGGACCAGCATGTTTAAAATTGCTGACCCTGAAAACATTTGTATTTGTCCACCAAAATATTTGATTATGGTGGTCATGTAATGTTAGACTTTAAAATATCATTTTGATTACCATTCTACTTTAAATCCCCTTATTTTGGTTACCAGGCTCTTTCCTGAACAGCTGAAGTTAGATATTAATGCTCTGTGTCATCTGTGCAAAGTGTTGAGGGGATCCAGGTGGGTCAGTGACTTGTGACACTAGTTCTAGTTAAGATGTATTGGATTTAGTGTGTTGAAAGGGAGAGCAAAGAAGCAAAATAGCAGCTGAAGTGTTGACATGGCAATTTTTCGTACTGATGAAAAGCAAAGATTGCTACGTGTTCAGGGATATACAACATGCTTTTAGGCATTCATGATATCATTTTAATGCTTCTCAGCACTTCCTGAGCACTAGTCCAGCGCTGAGTATAACAAGTCGTGACCTTGGTCAGCGTAACTTTTATTTCCTCAATGAAGCGTCAGAAATAATGACCAAGTGCTACGATGGGGGAGGGAGTGAACAGCGTTAGCATTTTAGGGTAGGATTTATCCTCCTGCCCTGATAGAGACCAGATGTTTTGAGGACAAGGGAAGAAAAGAGAAATTTTACCCCAATTTTCTCCTCCTTACCACCCTTGGTATTCTAGCATTGTGTTCTACTTGCTAATAGTCATAGCATAGCTAACCTTCCCTTCCTCCTTCTCTTTCCACCAGGAGAAACTGAGAGCCCAAGTCACCTCTGCAATATTTATCTGAGAGAATGCTGGGGTTACTCACAAATCATGAGTTACCTACATGTTGGTGTTGGGCCTTAAAACTGCCTCCTGTTTGTCACGGAGGTTACAGTAAGACAGGTGTAGGGGTGAATGGATAACTGCATAGTGTGTATTTGGCTGCAGTCTCTGCTCCTAGCTTATACTGTGCCAGTCCAGTTTCCCTCCCTGATTCTATTTTAGCAGAGTTCCTGCTGACCTGTGTCCTCAGTTCTCTTGCAATCTTTATCTCCTGTGCAGAATGATAGTGGAGTTACATCGGAAGGTCTCCAGCCTCATTGAGTTCCTCAAACAGAAGTGGGCTCTCCATGAAGTGCGCATTGTATCCTTTTTCTGGTTATAGCAACACTGTCTGTGAGTCTGCTTTGCATGCTATATTTGGGGGCAATTCCCTCACTATTCTAACCTCACTGTTACCTCACACAGGTAACTCTCCATTGAAGGAACACGAGTTCCTGCTTACCGTGAGTAAATAGTGAGCTCATTCTAGTTTTTCGTAGATGGATATTCACATTACAAAATCCATCACGATTGGCCCATGGGTTAGCAGCCTCCTCCAAGCGGCCGAAGAGGACTGACCTAGCAACTTGCTCTTAGGAACGTCCCTCAGTCATGGTCTTGTGAGACTATTCGTTGGACAGCAGGGAAGGAAGCTTGTGCTGTTGCATATCTGTGTATGGTACAAGCCTTGTCACGGGGTTCCTACTCACTGCCAAAGTGCCTCGTGTCTAGTTTGGGGATGATAGCTCTTGCATGCCCCCTTCTGCTCTCTTTGCTAGTATATTGGCTCTGCAGCAAGGTCCCCATGTAGACCACCCCTTCTGAGGTTATAAAGTCCGATAGGAGCACTGTTCAAATGCCTTCTCCAGGCAGTGTTCAGCCCCAGCTTGGGACTCAGTACTACTATATCAGCGGCTGGCAGGGAAGCCCAGGCCTGCCACTGTGCTGGGTTCTGGCCCAGGGACCTTGTAGTCCAAGTCTGCTCAGTCCCATCCCTCTTGCTGTTTTCCTGGATTTCTTCCTGGCCAGCCTCTCTCTTTCTTGCCTGTTTCTGGAGTTACCATGGATGCCTACTCTACTCCCTCTTAGCCTCTTCCTAGACTCCTTGTTCCAGGATCTCAGGGCTTACTTTGCCCTTGGACTTCTTCCTTTGTCTGTGACAATTTCCCGGGGGATGACTTTACCTCGCTGCCGCCTCCTGCTTTCAGCTCCTGGCTTTATATGCAATCCCAGCCCTTCCCAGCTGAGCTAACTAACCCTGGCCCTACCTCTCCCAGGTGTCACCAAGTAACCTAATTGGCCTCTTAGGCTCTTGTTAACCCTGTCAGAGCTGGTATGGGGTCCATACCCCACCATGAAGTCCCAGAACTTGTTACAAATGTACATTTTTTTTATATCCCTACCTCGAAATATGAATCTATGAAACTTCGTAGAAAAACTTGCAAGATGCCAACTATTCTCCTCTTCCTAGCTCTTTTGCTCTTCTCTTTGTTCATTTTTTCTTCAACCTGTAAGCCTGTAGCAGCTGCGCAGTAGCACCTTACATGTGGAGACCGATGCCCAGGTGAAAATGTAGAACATGGGAGTACTTTACTGACTTTGTATTCTATTTTTATATCAAAATCAGTGAACATTTCTCTTTTTAATTTAAACGAAGTTGCCATGGAATTTGTCATCTGCTGCACAAGAGTGTTGCTAAATTGGGGAGGTTTCAGAGAAGAGCCACAAGAATGATAAAGGACTGGAAAAACATGCCTTATAGGGATAGACTTAAGGAGCCCAATAGATTTAGTTTATCAAAGAGAAGGTTAAGGGGTGGTTTGATCACAGTCTAGTTTGATCACACATACATGGGAAACAGAAATTTGATAATAGAGGGCTTTTCAGTCTAGCGGATGAAGGTGTGACAAGATCCAATGGCTATACATTTTTAATAGAGTAATTAACTGTTGGGCCAACTTACCAAAGACTGAAGTGGGTTCTCCATCACATTTTAAGCCAAGAGTGGATGTTTTTCTACAAGATGTGTTCTAGTTCAAAGAGGAATTAATTCAGGGAAGTCCCATTGCCTGTGTTATCAAGGAGGTCAGACTAACTGATCAAAATCATCCCTTCTGGCCTTATAAACTATAAATCTGTAAGTGAAGCAGAGCCCAGTGATCTTACCCCAGACAGTAGGCTCAGCTTGCTGTTCATGGAAGAATTGTGGCCTTGGATATATTCCCTTCTCAGCATGTAAAAGCATAATTCCTGATAATGGAGCATACCCATCTATCCTGAGTGGAAAGCTTGCACCCACATGGCTGCTTATTAATCTCTTCAACTACAAATTGGGCTGTCAGCTATTCATTTTAGGGATGTCTGTGGCTGATGCTGCAGCTAATCTGCATAATGTAAGGTGGTTGTAATCTTTGACAAAGTATATTTAGCGTAAAACACTAGAGGAACGGCAGCTTCAGGACTCCAGAGATTTAGAAGCAAGAGGCAGCCTCTCAGAGGAGAAAGCAATGCTTCATCTCTTCCCAGGAGAGAACTGTACACTCACCCCTCTCCCCGGGGTGGCCAGAGTGGTCCACTCCAAGGCTTTCTGCACAGTGCATTGGCAGGAAACTGGCAAATGCAAACAAAACACAAAAGACTCTCACTTATTGCCTCCTGCCCAAATCCTAGGCATACAGAGTGGTCAGGGGACAGCCAGAGGGCAGCTGAAGTACCCTCGGGGATCAGAGGGTAAGAGTGGCGGAAGGACAGAGAGCACGACCGAGCCAGGCAGAACCCCTCAGCCCACAGTGGAAGTCTCTGCAACCCCTGAAGATGTTTCCCCAGAGAGTGGCCTGGCAGAAGGGCCCCCAAGTCTCAGCATCACAAACTCTCTTGAAAAATCACCTTCTGGACTTCAGGACCCGGGAGGGAGTCTTGAGAAACCAACCCCCCTGGATCTCTGTGCGGAGAGCAGGGAGGCCCTGGCCAGTGACCAAGTCACTGAGTTGTCGTCATGCAGCACCGCTTGTGTTTGCAGCAAGATCCCTGACCTGGAGGAGCTCTCGCTGCTCGATCCGTTCCCTCGCTACATGAAGTCCTGTCAGGACCTGATTGTCCCAGAGAAATGTTTTTGCACAGACCAACTGCATAGGAAAGACCCTGCTCCCGCAGCTGGGTGTGCTTCTCCTGTGACTCTTCCAGCTGAGCGTATGGAGGCAGCTGACCCCTATTCAGTACAGCTGGCAAGAGGTGGGGTGACATCGCCTGGCAACGGTGCATCCAGGTCTGAAACTCAGGCTAGCCACAGCCAGGGGCTGCAGCCTGATGCTTTTACTAAGGATATACCAGATGCAGTAATGGAGGAGACTCAAGAGAAGCTGAGCTCTTCGTTTCTGCAGCCACCTCAGGGACAATCTTCTGCGAAGCCGCTCAAGGATGACCCGAGCCGGCTCACTCAGCAGGTCAGAGAGGAGGGATGGAGTCTGCGAACCTCTGAGAGCCTTACGTTGGCTGAAGTCTACCTCATGATGGGCAAGCCAAACAAGCTGCAGCTGGAATATGACTGGCTAGCTGTGTTCGGGTCCGAAGCCCAGGATTCCAGGGAGGAAACATCTGAACCCAGTGCTGTTCCCACATCGTCCTCCTTTCACAAGCAAAGACTCCTCAACTGCCTCTTAAAACTCATCTCCACTGAAGTCAACCCCAAACCGGTAAGTAACCAGCATTGATGCCCTGGACGCTAAACTCCACAACACTTGATTTTGGAGGTAATTGCCTGTTTCTGTTTCCATGGCAAATCCATGACAAGCCCTATGGAGATCTTAGAGATTTCTGTCTGAAAACCGTCCCAGGCAGCTTGCAACAGAGTTAAACTCCTTGCACAGTATGCTGCAGCTACTGGTTTTTACCCCCATTTGAATGGTTTATCCCATGGGTCTTCAGCTTCAGTAGCAGTTTTGATGAATATTTAAAATGGCTGCTATAGCAGCCAAGTCATGAGATTAGCAGCGTGCGAATCCATTTAGGGTTAATCTATTAGGAGGAACTAGAAACCGTTGGTTACTATTGTTAATTTGACTTGTTAAAGTATTGGCCTGAAAATAAATTGATTTTTCGTGCGTGGCTGAGCCAAGCAAGGCCTCCATGCTGCTGCAATGGCAAAAAATGATAAATGCTTCTGATTCCAAGGTCATCCATAGAATAACTGATCTAGGAGCGAGCTCTAAAAGTGATTGCCTTAAAGTGGCAGAGTGTGTTTGTGTCTGTATCTCTGTGACTCAAGAATAAGAGTGCTCAGTTTACATGTGAACAGTGATTTTTCTCAACGGCCAGCCCTGCGGACCGAACATAGAATTTGAGTCAATCTATGTTCCTTCCTTGCACATCAGACACCAATGTTAAAGATTTTTACAGGCCAAATTCTGCCCTCTGATGCCCATGCAGCCTATTGTCTTCAGTGGTGTAGCTGTTTGGAGCTTAATAAAAGATTCTGTTAATGCACAGGAAGGAATTAGAATACAACTGTCCCTAGCCTCTGTTTCCCAGAAGCTGGGAATGGGTGACGGGGAACAGATCACTTGATTGCCTGTTTTATTAATTCCTTCTGAAGCACCTGGCATTGGCCACTGTTGGAAGACAGGCTACTGAGCTAAATGGACCATTGGTCTAACCCAGTATGGCTGTTCTTATGTTCTAACTGGTATGACCCTGAATAAACTTGAGTTAGAGTTACTGTTTACATAGTAATTTCAAATTAAATTGCACATTAATCATTTGTGCTGGATAATGGGTATGTAGTCTTTCGATCTTTACTTGCTGGTGGAGACTTGGTTCTCTTCTTTTTTAGGACTCACTTCTGATTCTAACTTCTAAACCTGAGGAGAGTCCCAAGTCTCGCTACCAAGGAGCAAACATGATCCTAGCAGCCAAAGCTCATTAGACAGTAGTGTTTTTGCTCAGCCCTGCTGATTACATTCCTCAGCAGCTCCTCCAAGAACACTGGTTCTTGGGGGAGTTGTGGCTTTAGATTTAGTTTGTGATGGAAAGCTCTATACCTGTAGACACATGTGACATCCAGGGAAACCACATTCATGAGTTACGTGAGCAGTTGCAAAGTAGGAAGAAGAACAATACCTTAAAACTAAACAAAAAATAAAAAAACCAAGTGAAGGTCTGTAGCTGAGGCATTAAATTACTTGCAAGTACATTCCTGACATTTCAGCTTATTCGTGCCATTACCAAGATAGTGAAATATCTCAGAAAAATTAAGTCCTTTCAAATAATAAAACTTAAAGGGTAACTGCACCCATTTCTTTATTTGACCAGAGTCAGTTTAGATGACAGTGGCTGATAGTAAAAGTGAACGTTCTTATAGCAATTAAATTGAGAGGAGGGGATAGACGTTTTGGAAGGAAATCTTTTCTTTTTAATTGCAACCATTGTAGGTGTGGAAACCTCCTACAGTTTTATTCCTCTAGACCCCAATTCAGCTCATCAGTTGGCTATAGGGAAGGTAAAATATTTCTGCCAGGAGGTGTTTGAGTTCCTCTGGAGATCAGGCTTGTCAGCTGTGACACACACCTGATCTTCGCTGCCACATGAAGCATGTGATCAAAGGCTACTCTTGCTACAACATGCAGCAATGTCTCCAGGTCTGCCCTTGAAATAGCTTCTTTACAGTAACAGGTTAAGTGTTACGAATTTCAGGACCAGCTGAGCCTCACTGATTCAGACTCTAATTCAGCACCGCCTTTCTGGATAATCCATGCTGTTGAAAGATAAAAATCTGCTTTCACCAGAGATGCATTGATTGCCTAGATCTCCACTCTTTTCACAAGACTCTATGTAACCAAGCCAAAATGGCTAACGATGCTGTAATTGTCATTTAAAGGAAAGACTCACCAGCATAAAACAAACTGTAACAAATTGCGTTGCAATCAAGTGTAGGAGGTAATTTTATGCCTGTGGTTACATACAGACTCTTTAAAAAGACAGCCTGTGCTAAAAAACATTATAGACAACTTTCTGAGTGAAATTAACTAACTGTATATGCCTAGAACATTAGCGAAGAGCCTACCATGTGGCTCTGATTCTTATTGCTATGATATAATCTAAATAGGAAAGGAAACTGGCAGCATTTCAGATCTGATTATCTTTTATGGTAAGTCAAAATAGCTCATTTTACAACAAAACTTTGTTGTCCATATATCTGCCCAGCAAAAGGAAGCAACTGGATGGTTATTGGGTATGTGATACTTGTCAGTTTTGCTAGTGAGCCTAAAGCGGACCTTTTTTTATTCTTAAAGTTTTTGTCCTCCCTCCATTATGGCTTTGTCGGGCAAGATCCCAAACTGCTGGCACTGTTAAATGCAAGCGTGATTCCAGCAAGGTGATAAAGTTTCATGTGTGGTATTCAGGAGCGTGGTGGTCATTCCCGCTGTGATGGATAAGTTAAGTACTTAGTGACATGCTGACTTTGTTTCCTCTTTGGTAAACGAAGAATCTATTTTGATGTTTTGGCAGCCGTTTGAACCATTGTGCTTGGTTTTTCAGACCCCTGAGATGAACTCGGTCGCCACATCCCCTATAAAGCCTGCTCAAGAGGAGCAATCACTGACTCCTCCTGGGAAGGTGATTGCCATCAGCACCAGGAGTCCAGGCTGTGCCCGAAACCAGTCTGCTCTTCGCAACAAGACCTTTTCTCCCAATGCCACTTCTGGCGCCTCAGGTGAGCACCCATGGGAATGGCCTTAGTGGATCAGACCATTGGTCCACCAAGTCACTGCCCCCAGTATCCCATCCTTCAGAGGGGACACTTCCCATAACGTTTCTGGTCTGTTCTGCAGTAGTATTTCTGTGGGTGGTTGACAGGGGGTGGGAATTCATTCCTGACAGCTGATGGAGACTTATGTCCCTGATATCGTAGCTATTGTCACTACAAGTTATTCGTATACAGGTTTATTTTTTTTAAATCCTGCAAACTGTCCACCTCAATAATGCAGCTACATGTGGAAACACTGCAAGTTAACTTTACGTGACTTTAAAATCTTTTCCAATCCAGGAAGCCACTCACTAGTCAGTCTTGCTGGGGAAGCTTGCTTCTTTGAGGCTAATGACAATGGGTGTTGGGCTGTACAGTGTCATGAGGGTGAAGGTTGGGGGATGATAAATACGTTGGTTAAAGTCTAGAGGTAAAACAGCATTTAAAATGAGACCTTTCTGAGACATTCTGCCAATATGGAATATTGAATGAGCATGAATTTACCTTCTTATCCCACTAGAGGAGAAATTTACTGTCACTGGTCAGTCCCAGCTATGTGGACGGAGAATTTCCATTTCATTGTTCTTGGTCCAGTTGCTTTTGTTGCCACGCATTTTATGGCTTGCAGAACAGACCACGAAGGTGTCAAGGTTATTGGGAACAATCAACATTCTTCTTTCATTATTGCAATGCCAGTGCCTTAATAAGTAGTGGATCATGAGCAATTTAACGGATGCTATAAAACATGGTACTTAGGGCTCTGTGTGTTTCTCTTTATACAGTAATATGTAGCAATGTCATTGTAGTTTAAATCTTTATTGCATTTGTTTGCAATTTTCAGGAAAGAGCCCAGAAATGTTATAGGTCTAACTATATAAACCCTTTTTGTTAGTGAAAAGAGGTGGTGTCTTTAAACTGAATTTCCTAGAAGTAAAATGAAACCTCCTGTGTTCAAGAGGGGTTGATTTTTGGACTTTCTGAAGGGCTATAGGTAGGAGTGGAGACTTGCAATTGGGAATGCCAGAGAGAGAGACTGACTTTACAGTCCAGTGGTTAGGGCAATCACCTAACACATGGGAGACCCCATTTCAAATCCCTGCTCCAAGGATTATTTGGTTATTTATACATAATGGCACAGCTTCAATAGGATAGACTGAGAGAGTCCCACATCAGCATATCCCATAATCCAGTAGTTAGGGCGCTCACCTGAAAAGTGGGAAACCCATGTTCTGGTCCCTTTTCCACATCAGGCAGAGGGAGGAAAAGAACGAGGGTCTCCCATGGGTGAGATTGGCTAAGATTATAACCACTGGCTAAGATTATAAAGGAGTCGTCGTCATCATCCTCTTCCTCCAGCTCATCTAGCAATTTTGTGAATCTAGTCCTCCTTTGATGGAGTCATAGAAGATTAGGGTTGTTAGGGGCCTACAGAGGTATCTAGTCCAACCCTCTGCTCAAAGCAGGACCAACCCTAACTAAATCTTTCCTCTGATCAGAAACAAAATGTTTCATTTAAATGTGAGTCAAAATCTAAGGGATTTTTTGATTGCCTGAAACTTTTTGAAAGTTTTTTGGTTCAACCCAAAAGTAAACCTTTTTAGTTTGTTTTTAATTGCTAGTGAAACAGAAAATCCAGTATTCATAAAGCTTTAATTGAGATATTATATTGTATATCTGTCCCTTAAAAATGGAAAACTGGTGCCAGCTTCTGTATAGTTTCATGTTCACATATAAACAGGAAGATACAATTGTCTGTATTAGCCTGTATCATTCACAACTGTTAATCACAACATATAGAAGTATAGTGCCACTCTTACGTTACAGGATTTTACTCACTAAGGTAAAATCATAGCTTGAATTTAAGAAGTTATTCGCTCTATCAGTATAGTTCTTAGTAGCACTGATATGACTCCTGAATTTGGAAATTACTCCCAGATAATAAATCTAAGATGTATTTTCAATTATCTGAATTGTAACTGTTAGTGCACAGTAACAGTTAAACACCATCTTATCCATGCATAAAGTGCTATTAAAAGGCGACAGCAGGGTTTTTAGAAGGTAGCCTTCAATCTGTGGTTTCTCATAGTGTTTTTATCCTGAGCCTTTCTGGCGTGTAACTTTTTATTCTCACTAAATTGAGTTAGCTTTTCTGATAGAAAGTAAAAATTGTGCACATTCCAAGAGGAATTGAAAGCCTTGACTAACAGACAGCTTCAGAGCAGCAGCAAAGGAGGCCAGGATGAGGAAGAGGGGGTTAGTACACAGCAGGAAAAGAAGGCAGAGGAGTAGGTGAGGCACAACGTGAACTAGAAAGTTTAAACAAAATTAAATTTGATGTCATAACCCAGGGGTAGTCAATTACTTTTTTGTCAAAGTCCATATTTCTTGGTCAAGGTTTAGGTAAGGGCCAGACTCCAGAGAAAATAATAGTAAAAAAAAAAAAAAAAAACACCAAAAAACCCCAATAATGGTGGTAAGTAAATAAGTCCATTAAAAAGCATCGGGCGATCCAGATTTGGTCCGCCTATTGACTACCCCTGTCATAGCCTGTATTGCCTCCACTGAGTTGTCTCTTCGTGCATTTGACACCCCTTTTTTACTGCTTTTATGCAAGAAAAGACCTTGTGCTGTCAGCTCTTCGAGTAGTGTCCCTGTGGGTGCTCCACTCCAGGTGTTGGCGCGTGCGTTTTCCTGTCCTCGATCAGAGATTTCACCAGCAGTGCCTGTCTGGGTCGCTCATGCGCCGTTCCTGTCTCACGGCACTGTTGGCACCCTTTTTGGCGTGTGCAACCCAGGCCCCTCAGTTCCTTCTTAACCATCCATGGTCCAAGACAGAGCTCCCAGCAGTTCTTCACAGCCTGCTAGAAATCTTCAATAAGTCTTTTTTTCCCATAAAGTTAGTCAGTTTTACCAGTAGTTTAGTTTACCTTACCTTAATCCTTCTCTGTTTAAAAAAAATAAATAAATAAAAATTCCCCTCCGATTTACCCCTCCGTTATAAGTAAGATTGTCAGGTTCTCCTGGCTTCTAACGTTGTACCTCATACCTCCAGCTTTGGTCAGACACTCTGCATGCATCAGATGCCTCAGTGAAGGGTATATTGCCCAGAAATGCATCCATTGTATGCAGAGCCAGAGCCAGGCGTGACAGGGACCTCCACCTGAAGTTAATACTCACAGGGCAGTCGCTAAGACCTGCCTCAGACCCTGGGCAGGGTAACAGCTCCTCACATGAAAAGACTAGAAAAAGGCACTCTACTCCACCTACAATGGAGCATGCCACGAAAAGGAGGTCACGAGAAAGGGAGAGAGGAGTCAGTACCAAAGAGGCTTTAGGTTCCTCGGTACATTGACCTCCTCGACAAGGAGAGACTCTCATCACTCCTCTAAGGAGCTGAGAGACAAAACTAAACAGCCCCGCACCAACACAGCACCGTCAAAAATAACAATCTGCACAACAGGGGTAACTGCGTCAACATCAGCATTGACTCGGACCGCGGCACCGATAAACGGCACAGCACCAACACACGCCAACCAGATTACTTTGGCACTGGCAAAAACCACGGTACCAATGGTGCCGATACAAGCTGAGCACCTGACGGCGCCTAGGACATCCATGCCACAAGAAAAACTTCCCTTCAGAAATGGTGAAGATTCTCCTTATGGTGTCAATAAAAGCAGGTCAACGCACTAACGGCATCAATCCCCACTATGTTAGACTATCTCTTGGAAATAAAAAAATCTGTAATAGTGATTAGCTTAATTAAAGTACACCTAGCAGCTATTACCACCATCCATAATCTCATAAATGATACCACAATTTTTGCGCATCCAATTGTCAAACACGTCATGAGTAGTATACAAAACGTGTACCCGGACATACGTCCTCCCATAATACCTTGGGACCTCAACTTAGTCCTCAGGACCATCATCAAGCCACCATTCAAGCCTTTAGCAACTTATTCATTAATGCACATATCCGTGAAGGTAGCATTTCTGGTTGCACGCTGTGTGAGTGAACTCAGAGCACTTATGGCCCACCCACCATATACAGTATGTCATAAAGATAAGGTGATGCTACGACCTCATCCTAAAAGTAACATCCTCCCCAAAGTAACATCACCATTCTACCTTAACCAAAACATTCGTTTACCTAGCTTTTACCCGAAACCATGCTCTAATGCACAGGATGCATCCCTCCACATGCTGGATGTCAGATGAGCCATTGCATTTTACCTAGAAAGAGCAAAACCTTCCAGGAAATCTCCCAAGCTTTTCGTATCAATTACAGAACATTCCAAAGACAATGCCATATCCACCCAAAGACTTTCAAAGTGGATTTCCACCTGCATCCCCACATGCTACACACAGTCAGGAAGTTCACCACCACAAAGGGTCAGGACACATTCAACCAGATCAGTCACTACATCCACAGCTTTCTTGCATAACATTCCAGTTACTGAAATATGCAAAGCAGCTACCTGGGCCTCAGCCCACACTTTCATAAAACAATATGCCATCGATCAGGCACCAGGACATGATGCAGCAATTGGACTATCAGTACTCTCTTCCATCCAGCCCAACAACTCCGAAGTTCCCTCCTCCAACTGAGAGCACTGCTTGAGAATCACCTGGAGTGGAGCACCCCCAGGGACACTACTCAAAGAAGAAGAGAGGGTTACTCACCTTGTGCAGTAACTGAGGTTCTTCAAAATGTCTCCCTGTTGGGTGCTCCACTACCCATCCTCCTTCCCCTCTACTTTGGAGTCAAACATTACGGCTCTATGGTAGAGAAGGAACAGAGGGGCCCAGGTTGCATGTGCTGAAAAGGGCGCCAACGGCACCACGAGACAAGGATGGCGCATGCGCAACCCGGACAGGCGCTGCTGGTGAAATCTCCAGTCAAGGATGCACCAACACATGGAGTGCAGCACCCGCAAGGGAACACATCTCAAAGAACCTCAGCTACTGCACAAGGTACATAACCCTCTCTTTTGTTAAACTCTAAATAAAAATTGGTAACTAATAGCATCACAAACCATATGGGCTTTGCTCTCCTGCTTTGTAACCAAGACATTTAGGTGATTTGAAGAGAGGATGGTGTGGCTGAGTTAACCAAACACAGTCCCACCACTGCCACTAACAGTGTGTGTGGCCTTCGCCAAATAACTATGCATTGATTTTTTTCCCCAACAGTCCCTTTGAAGTCAATGGAATTGTGTTGCTCACAAGCTCTTTAAAACCTCAGACGAGATCTCTCAGACAAGCTTAGCATCCACAATTGCAGCTGGGGTTTCAAATGAGTTTTGAGCACCCAAAAGCTAGAGTTGCTGGGGCTGAGCTCTTGAAATATGGCCCAAGGCTAGTATCTCATGCAAACTAAGTAAATAAGGGTTATTGTTCTTCAAAGCACTCAAGTGCTATGCATTATAATCATCTCTTCTATGGAGACCCAATTTGATATGCACAACATAAATGTCACATATTTTGGGGTTATGTCATCATAGCACACTAGCAATATTGGATTTCAGCCAAAGTGGTTTCAAAATTGATTGGCTGCTTGGAGTGTGACGCTGCGTTGTAGTCCAAACCCAGATATTTTCCATTTCCGTTTTGTTTAAAAAAAAATATGAAATTCTCACTAAATTGTAAGAACTGTATTTAATTATACTAAAATGTATTGCCTGGAAACGTTGGGAATAGTGGCAGGGTGTTTCCGGTGAATTAAGCATTGGTCTCTCAATTTACTGTCACCAGAACCTTGCATAGGGATTGTACCTTTGTATTTACCTTGCTACTCAACTAAATTTCATACTTTTAGTTTTTCTCAAATACAATATCAATGTGAACCAGAAATAAACAATGGAGAGTCTTTGGACACTTAGCCCATATTTGCATTACACCCCTTTTGCTAGTGAAGATATCAGTCAGGTACGTTATCACTTGGGAAACCCGCCTTCATCTGTTTCGGCAGATATAAAAGATGCACTTCTCAGTATAGTCATGTGGAACTCTGAATCAGCCGTAGACGTCAGTATCTATTCTAATGTGTTGCTTTTTGTTAACCCCTTTTATCCAAGGATCTCAAAGCAAATGAGTGAGTCGCAATATCCCTGCGAAGTAGAGAAGTGTATCCCCATTGAGACAGATGGGGAGACTGAAGCTCAGCGATTGTGAGTTGCCCAAGGTTATCCAGTGAGTCAATAGCAGAGCCAGGAATACAGTCCAGGGATCCTGACTCCCAGTCCTGTTCTCCATCTACTAAGTATAATTCCCTTAGTTTTAATTCATTAAATGGTTGATTAAAATCTTCCAGGTCTGAGAAACCCCCGTAGACCTCTCTTGGTGCCTGGTCCCTCGAGTTCTGGCAGTGCCGATGCAGACGGTGGCCTCTTCGCCGTTCCCACAACTCTACCCCCCAATAGCCGACATGGAAAGCTGTTCATGCCCAGCAAAGAAGCAGAACTGACCTTCCGACAGCACTTGGACACAATCAGTGTAAGTGAGACTGTTGTAGGGTGACTGGCCCCTTTAAGAGGGAGCAGGGTCTGATGCGCCTGTGACTGATTGTCCCCTGTCCAATTGGGCTTAAAGGATGGCACCTGGGCCTTCAAAAAGGGGAGACCGCGGCAGAAGGTGGGCTACCCACTGATGTGTCTCAACCCCGAGAGGTAAAGGGGCAGCTAGAGGAAGCTGTGGCAGAGGCTGTGGCAAGCAGGAAGCGCCTGCAGGAGCCCTAGTGTAACCAGGGGAGGGCTGGGTGAGTCCAGAGAGGGGTTGCCTGTGGATTTCTCTGATCCAGAGAATTGAAGGCTGAGCTCCATCTAGGGAGCGGCTGCTTGCTAGAGAGCAGATGGGGACAGAAGAACTCCAGGACTGGCTGAATATGAACTCTTGTGTTGTGGTGGTGGACTTCATTGTGGGACTTCGAGGGCTGGTGTGAGCTGTTTGTTGTTGAACCGGTCCCAGACAAGGATGGAGTTAGCCGTGAGAGGTCTTTGTGGAGTTTAAGGAGCCCTGAAAGAAGGGGACATTGAGACAGGCTCTGCAGAGCCACACTTGGCAGGCACACTCTCTTACAGAGACCTGTGGACAAAAAATGGAACATGCTGGAGCCTGGCCGAGCTCTGGTGGGGATTAAAATCCTGCTGGTGCCAGAATGACTGATTTGGAATATTGAAGCACACCATCTTCCTTATGAAGCAATGCCTCCAGCAGTGTTCAGGCCTGACATTACACTTGATGATGCTTGTCAGATGCTTGAGCGTACAGCTGAGCTTCAAAGCGGTATCATCTTGAAAGCCAGAATGCCATCTCACTGACACTTTGCTAATTAAAGTTCACCAGCTGAAGCCAAAGTTCTGTCTCTCTTAACTGTGTAGGAAAACTAGATTTTCTATCACCTTCATTTATTGAAGTCTTGAAATGTCTCACCAAGTTTGGTTGGCTCAATAACTACTTGTCCTTCTTTGAGTGATGGTCCCTGTTATGTTCCACTGTGGGTTATGCATGTGCCCAGAGCTGCAGAATGTGAAAAGTGTCTGTTGGTCTGCATGTGCACCCTAACTCACCTTGTGCTTCCATCTGAGGCAATAAAGAGCGGGGCTGACCCACTGCATCTCCAGTGCCTTCTCACCGCCACATGGTGGGAACCTCCAGTGTCCTAATCACACGCACAGCTCTAATAATTTTAATTGTACATAGTATCAGTTTGAATCGTTGTTTTAACCGTTTAGAATAAAGTTCAGGGATTTCCCCAGTCCCCTCATGCTCCATTTCGGTACCATTCGGGTACTGGACTATGCCCAGAACTTCAAATTCTGCGCCTCCTCCCCATGATCCTTCTCAGTCAGCAACGACCACCTTTCCATTGGCTCCAACGGTGCCACCTTTGGAACCAATCTGCCTTTTCCATTTTGGATGAATCGGAGCTGGCAGGTGAATCGCCTTTTCCGTACTGCTTCTGTGCACCACTGCAGAGACCAGCACACCCACTTCCTCGCCCTTCCTAGAGCTACTGGTACTGGGATCCTCACGACCTCCCACTGAGCCTGCCTGTTCAGCATCCTCCTTTGCAGCACACCTGCTCTGTGAGGCTGCTTCCCTTTGAGGGACCCACTGAACCTGTCCTCGAATCTGATGGCTCAATACCCCAGTTCCAGCGGTGCCACCGGAGCCAGCTAGATTCCCATCCTTATCAGCAGATGAAGCTGTTACGACATCCTCCCCTCCCCCACCAGCTGTCTTCAGACAGTTTCAAGATCTTTTACGGAGAGTTGCAGGGGAACGCCAAATCCCACTGGAGGAGATCCAAGACTCACTCCCAGTGTAAGCCTTTGAAGATGCTTCACACTTCGGGATTAACGAGAATAGCACTGCTGTTCAATGAAGCCATACTAGAGACTGCCAGGGCGGAGTGGCACACTTCCACCACATATACTGCCGCCCCAAAACAGGGAGTCTGGCTTGGCCATTTGACAGGCCTCAGTGAGATGTTCTGGTCCGCACAATTCCAGCTTTTACAACTTCTGAAGGCAGTTTCCTTACCTGTAACTGGAGGTCCTTCGAGCTGTGTGGTCCCCAGCTGTAGTCCACTTCCCGCCTTCCTTTCCCCTCTGCTTCAGGTCTGTCAGAGGCATGGTGGAGAAGGAACTGGAGATGCAGTCTACCTTGCCCTTTGTTACCTCAGACAGAAGCACGAGGTGAATCAGGGCACATGCGTGGGCCAACGGACGCTACTTTCAAATTCTCCGACTCAGCAGCATGATGCACATGCCTAGAAAACAGTGGAATACAGAGAGACTGTACATCCCAAAGAACCTCCAGTTACAGGAGGTAGCCTCCTCATAGCAAGTCATGACAGATGAGTAGTTAGTAAAACATTTCCTTCAGAGTGAGCTACCTCCCCGTAATGCTGGTAAAAGAAAGCATTGCTCTGTCTATAAGGTGAGTACTCCTGACTGGAAACGGTTGTTTGAGTAATTCCTAGAGGCCCTAAAAGAGATCAGGGTCCCATTGTGCTAGGCCCTGTACAAACATGCAGTGAAATGGCCTGCCTCAGACTGCTTAGTCTAGCTAGACAATACAGACCAAGCATGGGAGGAGAAGCAGAAGCACATAGAGGTGAGGTGACTTGTCCAAGATCATACAGCAGGTCAGTGGCAGATTCAGGAGTAGAACCTAGGTCTCCTGATTCCTAGTCTAACGCCCTGTCTGTTGGACCAAGCTGCCTCAGTACTGAGGAGAACTGGGAGATGAATTTAAAGTATTAATTTCTAGTTTAGGGAAATTAAATCAAGTGTAACAGTTCAGTGGAGCGTTTCCCTCATCAAGGTCTAACATTGTGCAGCCTGCAGTTAGAATTATACCCATTTTCAATTCACTATACGTACGCCAAAGAGGAGGGAGGTATATATGAGCTACGGGTAGTGTTGGCATAAAGGATCTTAGACTGATTTGAAACAGAATGGGGTGTTTCAGTATAGAGCTGTTGTTTTGTTTCTGGTGTCATCAATAGATAGTTATTCATCAACAGAGTTAAGAGATTTTCATGATTTGGGTGGTCAAAACACTGTGTAACCAGTTCCCTTCTCTCCCCCTGCCCTTCACCTCCCCAGATGCAGTCAGACTACTTCTTGCCAAAACCAAGGAAGTTGCGGAACAGCCACCTGCGGAAGCCATTGGTGGTACAGGTGAGTCCAGAATGCATGTTTGCTTGCAGTGAGCTTGATGGTTCTCAGGTGTCCCTAAAACAAGAATCTAGCTTCCTCTTTCATGTCCATTCGGGAAATAAAACTGAAGGGTTGTAGGGAATAAGGATTTTGGCCTCTTTAATAACCAAACTGCTTAGATTCCTGCATCAGTAATGGCAGCTGCAATAACAGTGTAGTGTAGCCATGTGGAAGGGCAACAGGGTCTTGGATTTGTCTTCCCACTGACTTTTTTTGAAATGTCTGTGAACTGGCAGGGGGAGGCAGTTTATACCAGAGCAAACAAACTCCATTTAAAGGGGTGCTAATTTAAAAATGGAGGTTGGATTTTCAGTGGGACTGAAGGGAGCAGGGTACCCAGCTCCTGTTGACTTTGGTAGGTGGGTATCCTCTGCCTCCCTAAGGCTCCTTGCAGATCCCAGCCAAAAAGGAAAATGTGTTTGTAAATGCACAGGTCTGATGTAATTGGCAGGGAATACAAAGTATAAGAAAACGGGGGGGAAATGACTGGGCATTCCTTTGAAAATGTCTTATGAAATGCTAGCATATGACCCAGGGCTCTTTAGTCTCCTTAGCTGTACATAAGGGACAAGGAGAGAGTCCACACTCTGCCTTAGAGCTCGCCTGTGCTTAAGAAATTGCCATTTGATGGGACCCAGTGAGATGTACTGTTCCATACCGTTCCATTTTTTAAAACCTTCTGAATGTAGTTTCCTTTGTTCATTATCATTTAGTTAATAACCGTGACATGCACCTATCCCACATAAAGGTTTGTGCCCATGCTCAAAGGTGACCTAACAGTGTAATACTCGAGGGGACTAGAAGACTGGTGCATGGTCAGTGAGAGGGGAGCTCAGTTTGACTGCATCAGTGTCTGGATGTTGTCCAGAAGCAAGTTCAGTGCCATGGTGCTTTGCAGAAAAAGCAGGGAGGTGTAGCTTATATTCCCTCTCAAACAGAAGCAGAAAGGATTCTTGCTATGCCTGACTGGTGAGTGCCCACATATAGCCACTGCTATACAGGCATTCAATTCCTTATTCTATAAGGTATCACAACCACAAAGGGCATAGAAAACCAGCTCACTCTGGTTTTAAATTGGCTTTGGTCTGTCATCTCCCCCACACAGAGAACACTGCTTCCCAGACCATCGGGAAACCCATCACAGCACGTCTGCTCCTTCTCCATCTTATCAAACTCTTCCATAACAGGTAAGTCTGCACATTCTGCATTACAGATTGAAGCTCCATAGTGGAGATGTTAAGTTCTCAGTTGATGCAGCTTTGGGGTGAATTGGAAAGGCTTTCTTACTGCTGTGTATGGCGAGGAGTAAGGGAATAATCTTTAAAATAAAAAGAGTCCTTTCGAAACCACAACCATTCGCCAGTTTACTTGAGTCACTTCCCATGGAGTGACAGGCTTCTGCTTCTTGATAATTTTTTGAATAGCTCATGGTTTGTAGTAATTTCTCTTCAATTTCTACCCCTCTCTCCTAACCCCTGTTCCATGGAGTTCTAAAGGAAGAAACAGAATTTGTGGAAATACTGAACCAGGAATTCTTTTCCTTAGAGAGTGACTTTACATTAGGCTTTTTCTAGCACCAGGATGCTATGTGAATTTCATGTACTGACAAGTATATGTCTACCATTTGTCCTTTCTCTCTGGTCTCTTCTTAAATATAGCACTAAGAAAAGTTAATTCACATCTCACCATGGATCTCAAAATCAGCATTAGAACCTCAAGGTCATTTTAATTGAAAATAATGACATGCAGCTGTTACATGCAGCATTGCAATTGCCTTGCCTTGCAATGAACTGCTGATAAGCTTGTGTTACTATTGAAGTCTTTATTTCACCCCTGCTTTCAGTGTCAGCTTATTTTGGAAGCTGCTTAGAATTCCCTTTGCCTTTTGATTGTTAGTATTACTCCCATTTAATTATGGTTAAGGAAGATATCCGGTGTTGGTTGCTTCTGAGATTTATTTAATTCTTCACTTTTTAGGGAGAGGTTCATTTCGGCCAATTCAGTCTTCACTAACTAAAGCTGCTGTTTGTCGACCCATTGTGCCCAAGGTTCTTCCAACGCAAACTACCAATCATCTGTCCAGTAAGTCTCCCCTCATAAAGGTGGCATATTTGGTTTCCTGCATCTGGGTACAAATCCTTAATGGCACATTCCAAACTAGCATCACTTACCATGCACATGTTCCAACACTTGGCGGATGGATGGATTTGAGCTGGATCCTGAATCCCTTGATCCTTGGGGAAAGTTAGAATACAGACTTTGCGCCTTAGGTTCAGCTATGAATGTGTTACATTTTGTTCTAAGCTCGTTTGTTAAAGGGACTGTACCCTCTGTCTGGCAGAAGCCTGTGAGCTAATAGTTTATCCACCAAGACAGGAGTTGGAATACTGGATAGGGAGGAACCTCACCAATCCCTCCTTTTCTACCCTTCCCCCACAACAAAAGAACAGACCTGTTAATTAAACGAACTAGTAAAATGAGAACAAGAAACCGGGAATGCTTTTTCACATTGTGTAATTGGCCTGGGGAGTTCTTTGCCACAGAAAGACACAGATACTAGATGAAACTCTTACGTTGATATTATAGTCCCTCTGTAAAGCTATAGGCACTTCCCAGAAATTACATAACCAACTGCATTACTGCAGAATTTAAAATCAGGTGGCCCAATAGCATATCTGACATGTCAATGCAACTAGGAACATTTGTGGACAAAAAAACTCCTTTTAAATGCCATTGAAATGCAATATAATTAACTGGGGGTGCCTTAAGGAGACAGAGAGGAAAAGCTATAAACATTTTTGCTAAAAATGCTGTTCCTCATAACATGCAGGATTTGAACCAGTATTGCAACTTCTGTGTCTTTAAGCTTAGGTTAAGCTTTAGCTACCTGGCCTAATTCTCTTATAAATATCTCTGGGGAGGAATTGAGATGGGAAGTCAATGAAGGAAAAGATCTTTAATATCTGTTCTCTCTGTTTTACCAAAGGTGCTATTGATTTGGCAGCTAAAAGTGCTGGCATTATCCCTGGCAGCCCCTTGTCTGTCCTGGATGCTGAGGGCTTGTCAGGTGTGTCTCCACTGTCACCAGACACGATGGCTGCAGTCGTCTCAGAGCAAGAGTCAGCTGTGGCACATCAGAATGGAGACTCCATTGCCGCAGTAGAGGTCAGCATCTCTTGAATAGGCTTGTCAGAGCGTTTGACATCTCCTTTGTTGTGTGTAAAAAGCCAGCACCTGTATCAATCATGACTGTGGTCAGCTGCTTCCTGTGGCTTGTTGGATGGATGAATTTTTTGGAGCGGTCCTTGCCCAGGGCAGAGTGGGTGGATGTCTGTTTAGGAGCTGGGGGGGGAGAATCTAAGGGAACAGGCATTGCTGTATTGTAAAATAGGTTTCCATCCTGTAAGGAGGCTTACAGCAGTGATGCAATTTCAATCGACACTCCAGCAGTCTGAATCCAAAAGAGAGCACCATTTGTGCAAGGCACACTGAGCAAGGATAAGGAATTGTGAGCAAAACACTTTCTCCTACCGTGACTGAGTGTTCATATGGGTTTCCGAGTGCCTGTGTTCTGGTTCCAGCTGCATCCTCTTTCTGGAGATCATTTTATAAGTGGGAGTTGCGATGGCCGTTACTGCTTCCCTCATTCATACCTAGATCAGATATCAGTGTTTGCCACCATCCCAGGGAGCTAGTGCAGCGTGCTGTATCCCTGAGATCCCATCTTAGAAGAGAGGATGAGGAGGCAAGATGTGGCGAGGATGATTGATGTGCCTGTCTCTTGTAGCTCCTGCTACGTTTGCCCTACTTGGTGTATAAGTGTGTTACTCATGTCCTTCCTGTTGCACTTCTAGGGTTCAAGCAGCAGGTGTCGAGTTCCATTCATCAACCTACCCACCCGGCATGAGCAAGAGACTGTCCCTGATGGCTTCCAGGTACAGTAGGAGCTGATCAGAGCAGCTGTGTGAAGTTTATAGCGGTGGTGATATTCACACAAACATTATTTAGGGACTCATGTTCCACTGCCCCCCTTTCACCAGGCCCCCCATTGTCTAACCACTCTTGTAGAAATAACCTGCTGGTCATACATACGGTTGGGGTAATTGTCCTCCAGGACTGTTAGTGTGCTGGAGTGGAAGTCTCTTGGTTGATGTGGACAGCTGCTTACATTGTGATCTTATGCTGCTCCGTGAGAGCAGACGAGCAGAATGAAACTGACAAGCTCTGATCTCTGAAGAGCAAACAGACCTTGTTTAATGCTGCGCTCGTGCTTTGACTGGTACACTGGAGGAGTTTAGCAAGGCAAACAAGTACCCATATACTGTACCAGTCTATTTTAAACATTGTCTGATGAAAAAGTAGACTCTAGGGACTGAAATAAGTATGTCGCTGTGCATCGCTGCAGGAGGAACATTATCCAAAGGGGGGAGCTTCATAACAATACTAGGTGCACAGCCAGTGTCGTCTTAAGAGACCCCCGCTTTCCTTTGTGTCTAGCTCGTGGGTAATTACAGAAACAAGGTCTGGGTGGATGTTAGTTTTATAACTCCAGGCCATCAGACCTGTCTGGAGGCTAATGCGACTTCAAATGTGATGTTGAGACACTCTCCAAGGATGTACATGGGAGCACTTGATGATGGAACTCCAGTTGTTTCAGTAGACGAAGGTGTGTGGCTCAGTTCTGAAGTGCAACCTGCTGGCTGCGGAAGTCCTACAGATGCATCTAAATTGGTGTGGGGAGTAAAGGGATTTAAAGGAGGAAAAATTGTGACTTGAAATCAGAGAGTCTTGTCTTTATGTTCGTACTTGTCAGGCCATGCTGTATTCCATATCCTTATTGCACTGAAAAGTTCCAGAGGGGTAGCCGTGTTAGTCTGTATACAGCAAAAACAACGGGAGTCCTGCAGCACTTTAAAGACTAACACATTTCTGTAGGTATAAGCTTTTGTGGGCTGCAACCTGACGAAGATGCATCTGACAAAGTGGGTTGCAGCCCGCGAAAGCTTATGCCTGCAGAACTGTGTTAGTCTTTAAAGTGCTGCAGGACTCTCGTTTTTGTTGTACTGAGGTGACCAGCCCAACCCATGTAGGAAAATGTCTGACAGTGGCTGTCTAGTTGTCAAGAAAAATAAGTCTCGTTAAATCAGGGGTGGTCTCCAAGCAGCTGCATATTTCTCATCTGACAAAGCCTGATTCAATAATCAGCTGCTAAGAACGATCTTGTAGACTAATGGGACTCTTCTCCTTAACTCTCTCACTGGTTTCAGTTGTAGAAGGTTTTGGAAATGCTCTAGTTTAAATCTGTTGCTTCTGCGTGTGATGCAGAGCCCACTTTTCTCAGGTTCTTGAGGAGGGTATAGGCTGAGGAATGGAGTGGGTTTGCCTGTGGGCTGCCCTTTTGTATGGTTTTAAGTCCAGAGCATAAAACTTGTAGATCTTTTGTGTAAAAATAAATACTTCATCTGGAGTTGGACTTGTGGAACAGTGTGTGCTAGGCATCTATTCTGCTTGATTTTTATCCTGCTTCCGCTGCATTCTGTTCTTCTCTTTCAACCCAGTGCTCAGGGTCTCTGCAACACATGATCTCACTGTTGTAACTTTTAGAAGTGTCCAAGTCCTATGCAAACTAATGACTAGTCCATTCTCTGACTCTCATAGCAGGGCACGTCAGTCCTTTCTCTGTCAGAACTGTCCAAGACCCCTCTCCAGAATGGTCTCTCCACCCCTCCGCTTCCACCATCAGAGGCCTCCAGTACCCATCTATCTCCTCCCAACGTCTCTGCTCTGCTGGACATTTCTCTGCCTGGACCACCTGAGGATGTGCTTTCCCAGGGAGAACCTGCCACTCAAATCAGCGACTCTATCATCGAAATTGCTATCAGCTCGGGTCAATACAGTAAGATTAAGCTAAATTAAGGTGTTATCATTATTAAAGTTAGAAACACACTATTAATTGCAGTATGACCTAAATATCAGAAAATCCATTATTAGGAGGCATCTCTATGGACTTAGTGATAGCCTTTGGGACTTTAATGGTGTAGTTAGCCTTTTTTTTAAGAGTCTGACTGTGCATTTTAAGTCAATGTATATTTCAGTTAAGCTATTGCTGGCCTCGCAGAGAGCTTTGGTAGCTCTCTGAACTTACTGAATTCTGCAGCAGTGGCACCCTCCATAGCTCACTCAATAGTAAGGACCAAAGTCTTCTCTCTGATCTCTCTATGGGTCACCTCTTCATTTCAGGGTAGCCCTGTAGACACACATGAGGGTCAACTATGGCCCTTTACGTGTTCCTTAAGTGAATTAGGCAGCCTTTTGGCCAGTGATACCATTGGCCTTCATAACAAGGGATATTTTGAACTTAGTATTCTCAGCCTGTCCTTCATTTAACCCTGCAGAGGCATGGTGCTGGCGGTCTTACACAGTGACTTTCATATGTAAGGGATATGTAAAATACGTAAATATGTAAAATAATAAATATGCAAGCGACTGGAACCCTTATCCCCATTTCACAGATGGGGGAAACTGAGACAAAAGTTAAAGCGAAGTTCTGCTCTAAAATATTACTCTGTAACAATACTGTGGAAGTTTTTTATGTTAGACCAGCACCTGTCAGGAATGGTCTAGTTCCAGGATACTCAGACCTCAGTGGTTCAGGAGGCAAATTAGTGATCAACATAACACAACAGAGCCACAGTTGGGTGAATTCATTTTTATTTACTATTATAGATACAATTCTCACAACAAAATGGCTGACCAAGTATTCTACAATTGGTTAATAACATAGTAAAAGCATCCTGACTGGTTAATGACTTAGACTGGTTAATAGTTAAATCACACAATGTTTTAATATCCTGTGCTGCAAAGATCCGCAGGAGACACGTTAAGGAGCCACTTGAGGTTCATGTGTCTCGGTCTATGTATCGCTGGCCTAGGTATCACATAGGCTGGACTCGACAACCTCTGGAGGTCCCTTCCGGTCCCACACTTCTATGATTCTACGTTGGTGTCAGTGTTTTTAGGTACAATTTGTTCAATTTACCAGGAAAAATGTGTTTTAAAGGTCAGGCCTGCAAATTCACCTTGCGATCTGAGACTCCGACTGGGTTCTTTACTTCTCCTGCATCTTCATCAGTAATAAAGGTCAGCGGGGTTGCATAGTTGGACCTACAGCATCTTCAGTATCTCTGAGGATACAGAAAAAGGAAAGAGCCATTTCCCAGAGTGAATGTGTAGGACTGACCATTACAAACATGCTTTTACTGGTCAGCTGAGCAAATCGGATCTAGAAACATTGATGTTTAATGCACATAGAGCCACGTCATGTCATTTTGCTTAAAATGCCATACTAAACTGAGGGCCTGCAAAAAGTTACTGTCAGAGCCTGAAACTCAAATTCTGGATATGGCAAATACCAGAAGTCTGGTGGGTTGAGTTGTAAATAGTCCCGCAGTGTACCTGATAAAGCATTGAGATCTGAAGAGCCAGCACCTATTGGGATGTAGGGGCTGCAGTTTTAAAACAAGTCAGTCAAAGCCTCCTCAGGACTGAACACCTACCGGCACTTAGCTCACACGTCTGGGATTAACTACTCATTCAGCTTTGCAGTTCACCTCTAAGGTGTTGCGTTAGATTGAATAATTCTATTGTTTCTCGTTGGTGAGTCTGCTTTGTGCTGTGATGGTGTATGCTATTAAAAACAAGATTCCTTACGCAAAAAAAATGTGACCTAGATTATTAAAAATGTCCATCTTGGGAATTCTTTAAAAGAATCTGAATTCTGAGTAACTGAGTGTTCCTTACCTGACTTCTGGCTGGCCCAGTAGCACATCAGAACCCTTCCCTACTGGGCCTTGAGGAGGGGGTCAGGTCTTTTGTTACCTGCAGTCAATAAGGACCTAAGCCTCTTCACTTACTTGCAGAGATACAGTAGAGAGACCCAACATTCAGTAATCATTAGTGGGTTACAGTCTCAAATGATCTTGCACACTATGGTGGTTCTGTGCCATTTACCCAATTGACCAGCTGCCCCCTAAAGGTTCTGTCTTTGCAGTTTCTTTAAATGAGTGTGGACAGTAGCTTCATCTTGTTTCCCTTTCCCCCCAAAAATTTGCCACACCTGGTCCAATTAAGACAGGGTAGACTGTGCCTACCACTATCAACCTCCTCCCTCTGGAAATTGCACTGCACTGGAGCTAAATTCTTTCATCAGCCAGTAAATATCCTTCAAATGAGTTAGTTTAGGACTAATTCCAGCTCCCCTTAACCGAGTAGTGCCGTTGTAGTCCAGAGTAACTTGCTGTTAGCTGGTTCTCTGTACAGTAGTGTTACTGCTAAGAGAATTATGCATGCCTGGTCCAGTTGCCTGAGAATGTGTTGAACATATCAAGGTACTTGAAGTTGTCCTGGTAGCTTTGCAGAATTGACTCAGTCAGTGATTCATTGCATTGGCTTACAGGTGAAGGTGTTTCTCTCTCCCCTGCGAAGCTGAATGGCAGTGACAACTCCAAAAGTCTTCCGTCCCCCTCCAGCAGTCCTCAGCAGAACTGGATTGCCTCCCCAAGTCATGATCCACAGTGGTACCCCAATGACTCTACTGACTCGTCTCTCAGCAGCCTGTTTTGTGAGTGTCAGAGCAATGATGGCGAAATGGTCCTATCTTTTCTAAAGAGCTTCTCTTCACCCACCCCCAGTCCCTTGACTTAGAGGGAGTCCCTGGAAGTCAGTAAACCAGTAGGATATTGGAAGTCTTCTTCCCTTGCTTTCCATCTTCCTCTGTAACTGGAATTGTTACTCCTACGTGGACTTACTTTCATTCAGCCTGGATTTGAAAATCTGCTGCTGAAATAGAAGTTGCTCAGCTGGCATGGGGCACCAGCATGTACCTTAGAGCGAGTAACTGAGACCTTCTTATAGTCTGCTTGGCTTTGAAAGCCAGACTTATCTTTTAGGTTGGAACATTTTGAGTGTTCTGCTAAAACAGCAAAGCGATACCACCAGTGCTTCTGTTGCGCACTTGTAGGCTCATTGTATGCATGTTGCATGATTCGAGGGAGGTGAGAGAATAGTTTTCCCGAGTTAGCCCAAAGAAGGAGGAGCTGTGCAGCTAGCGTCTCCAGTGTCATGTCGTCCCCTCCTTTGGGCTGAGGTGATTACTTGCTCCCTTTGTCAGCCTGCTGGTGATACTCACACTAGTAACTTCTTATTCTGAGGAGGTGGAGGAGAGAGATGGCTTCAGATTTCCTTTGTGCTACATTTCCCTGTACCTCTTCTCCTGAAACATACGAGTTATTGCTTTTCCTATCTCTACAGCAAGTTTCATCTCCCCTGAGAAGGGCCGGAAAATGTTGCCGACTCCTGTTGGAACTGCCAGTGGCACCTCCTTACTGGGCCCCAGCCTGCTGGATGGAAATTCACGGGACTCTTTTGTATCTCGGTCTCTGGCGGACGTAGCAGAGGTACGTGGGTGTGTGACCATTAAATAAGCCGGCTTGCTTCCGTATTTAATAGTATTGTTCATGTTATTCATTATATCTTCCTGGGATACTTCATGCATATGCCAGGCTTTACATTTAATAGAGCAGAGAGACAGATTTCAGTGGAAGGTGCAGAATGAGCTGGTGCGATGATCCATATGAGTTGCTGTGTGGGACTCTTGTGAGCCACTCAATGACTCCTGCCCTGCTGGCTGATGGAGATCAGGTGTATCCTGTAGATGATAAGCTTTGACGTGGCATACAGGAAGTTCTAGTCCAGCTGTTCTCTATACCCCGATCCATGCAGCTGCAGCAGGAGTATTTGGATGGCTGCTATAGCGATGCCTCCACAGGAGGAGGTGAGCCAGGTTATCCCACTGCAGCCTCCCGTCCAACTCTCTGTCAGCAAAGACTATGCCAGCTTTTGCTGGAGTAAATCAAGCCCACAGAGTGTATGTAAACTAATAGCTCATGGCAGCATACTTGTACAGAATTCAACTGACCCAGTGCAGTCATCTGGTCAACATTGCCTTCAAAAGGAAGGCGATATGTGAGCCGTTATTTTAGGCAAGCTGTCATGTTGTCAGTAGGGGGAAGGAGGGAGAGGGAAGCCAGACAGAATAGTTTAATAATAGTCTTAATGAAAGGCATGTTCTGAAAGGCCTGTCATCAAGAGTTCTGCAGAACAAACTCTTCTTTATGTACTGAAAAGATGCAGTGCAAGCTTACCCTGTATAACTCTGCCAGTGCATCTCAGCATTGATCTGGAGGCTCAGCTGTAAAGGAGTGCTGGTATGTCTCATTAATCCGTAGGCTCTTGGCAAGGTTGCCCCAGAGGTACCAATCTGAAACGTTTTGTGAGGTGGACAGTTGTCAGCTAAAATGGGACTGAGGTTCCTAAATCATTTCCGGGGGCCTCTGACGAGCCAGCAGATAATTGCTGAGCTGGGCTGCATTTGAACAGGTGGAGGTGAAAGTCGTGTATTTTCTTATCTGGCCCTGATCTCAGCTTCTGTCATTTGGTCCCTTAGTCACAGGCAGGTGTTACTCTGTTTCCCAAATGAAGGGAGACAAACCTCTACTGACCTGTGCCTTTCTTTTTTCCTATCCATCTTCTAGGTGGTGGATTCCCAGCTGGCTTGCATGATGAATGAGAACAGCATAGATTATATATCTCGGTTCAACGACCTTGCCCAGGAGCTATCAATACCTGAGCCAACCCGTAGGGAAATCCTGTTTGATGGTGGAGGAGGCGGCCCCCCGATTGGTGACCTCTCACAGTGAGCGTAAGAGATTAGTAGGCTGGTGGAGACTGTTCAGCTTAGTGGAACTTACTGTACAGGATCTGGGAGGCAAGTTGAGGATATGCAATGGATGTCCAAATACCTTTGACCAGTGCTCGCCTTTCTAGAAAAGCAGCGTTGTCTTTAAAGCCCTGAAGAAGTATCTGCAAGTCCTGGAATGTGCAATATGCTGGCAACAACGTAACATGGAACAGTATTATAGGGAGTGATGTGTCTGCATTGATATAAGATGGCCAATAAGGAGTTTGAGGCGGTCCTGGACTTGGATGAGAGTGTGGCTAGAAGCTTCCCCAATGTGAATTTTTTTTTTTTTTTTTTTTTTGCATAGTGATCAATTAGTTCCGTCCCATTGAAATTGGGGGTGGAGGGAGAGGAAAATCCTTTTTCTTCTCACATCCCAAAACGTCCTGCTTGACTCAGTCAGACTGAATTTTCTTGCCTCTCCTGCAAGGCATCGTTACTCCGTGATGCTTAAGTTGGCATTTTATAAAACATTCTGTTTTTTGGGCTATGCCTTGTTTATTGAACATTCCAGTGGGACAGGTGTCTGCATTCTTGCTTTGGGGACATGTAGGCTCCCCTATATATTGGGTGGATCCCTGAGAATTTTTCTTTTTAAAAAAAAAAAAAATCCTACCCTACGTCACTGCCACCGTGCTTCTCACTGAATCCACTTGCTCCTTTTAGCAGGCTGACACAGGATTCTTCATCACATTGGACAGTGCGTTGGGCCAGTCCACCAACAGGAGTCTGCTTTCCCTGGAGGATGGTTACTTTCCAGGAGAGGACACACTGCAAAAAGGGGTCTTCCTGGAATCTACTATTAAAGCTTTGTCTTAATAGGCTTTGTTTTTGTTAGGAAACCTGTATATCACTGTCTGTCTTCACATAAATGCCAGATCCAGCATCTTGTTGAGGATTCTCCTGCGAGAGGAGATAGGAAAGAATAATGTTACTATAAAGATACAGATAACTATTTTTAAACTAAGATTGTTGAAATCTATCTTGTGTCTTGTAAATGAGGGGAGAGGTGTCAAGTCCCAGCATAATATGATCTCTTCCCCTGTCCTTGCCTAGCTAATTCTGTGTGCTCTGTGGTACCTCAGGGCATCCTTTTTTCACTGTAAGCACTGTCTGGTACTGATGGGTTCAGAACTTCCCCTGCTAAGCTGTTGTGCATTTCTGTGGTGTAATGTTTTAATGCCTGCAAGACCCAAGTCCTTATATCAGCAGGTCCAAAGGAGTTCTGGTAACGTAACTTCCTTTACAGCTGGTTTTCCTTTTGCTTCTGCCTAACAGCTCAGGATACTCCCTTCTCCTGTTTCTTTCCCTGTCAGTCTCGAGAGGATACTTTTACTGTGCCCCCTTTTTAAAGCATTTCTCTGCAGCCCCCAGTAAAAGGATTCCCCTTCACTATTTTAGGTAGCTATAAAGCTGTCCCAGGAACCCATCCTGTATCATCCTCAAACTATTATATACATAACTGCTAATGAATAAAACACAAACCCTTCTATCCTTAGGCTGTTACCAGGGCTTCATTTTCTCAGCTTGCACTACGCTCTGGGTGTAGCTCTCGGTACTCCTACAAAGCAATCAACTGGGAGTCTTATTAAAATATTGCCCACAAAGCATTGATTGGGCTTATGATGTTCCCTGTCACTTCACCCCACTCAGTTAGAGATGTTTGATATTGGCTGGTATATTCTTTGGCTTGTGCTTCTCTGTCTTTAAGAGAAAATTTAACCAGTTTTTCAGTGTTCGTTCTCTGTGACCCAGAACAGGTTTATTTACCTCGCTCTCTGATGGGTGGCAAGACTTGGAAGACACTCCTTTGATTCAGGCTGTAGGATGCCTTGTATCCGGTTGCTTTGTTCTCTCCTTGGATGTGGAACCACCTACTCTTTCAGACACAGTGTTGGTACAGTTGGTGTACCCAGCAGGGTCTGAGAGCTGCATCACTAACAAGCAGTGGGGAGCACATGAAGGAAAGCAGGTTTCATATTAATAAGCTAACTCCCTGCTTTGGCTATGGGTCACCTAGGCTCTTTCCTCTCTGTATTCGAGAATCCTGTCACAGGTTGTCCGGTCTCACGCAGTCCTAGAACATCAGGATGTTGAAGGTTGGCAGCTAAATATACACTTAGTCATGTGTCTGTTCCTGAATGGTTCAGACTCGGTAGAAACCAGGATTTCCATTAATCCCAAGAATGTGACTGCCTGAATCTTTCCTGTGATTGCTGTAGTACAGATGTCTTTCAGACCAGTCTTTGTCAAAGCACCAGCTCGTTGTTTTGGCTTCCCACATTAGTAATGCTGTGCGACTGTAGTCTCCAGAAATCCTTCTGCTAACTCATATGGAACAAAAACAGAGGCTTCCTAGTACATCTAGATACATCGAGACATTCAGCACATGTAGAAGGAAAAGATGTGACAAGTTTTAGTCAAGTGCAACAAACCTGAACCTTCAGTTGGTTTTTAATCTCTTAAATGTTGAGAAGTTAGTCTTATGCTGGCAAGTATATTGGTTATTTCAATCTCCCCTCCCCTTCAAAAATAGATATTGATAATAGGATGGATGTCACATTGATTTTGTGACGCTCTCATACCCTCAGGAGATCTAGATTTGGTGCCTATCCTGTGGAAACTGAAGGTTATGACACTTCACCAGGATCTACTTGTGGGTCTGTCACCAGAATGCAGGGAGCTGTCTACAGTCCATATGCCTTGCCACAGGAAAAGACTTGTTACAGAATGAATGCCAAAGCTGTGGATATTTTTAACGGTACATGAGGTCAGCAGATTTTAATATCCTGGACTTTCTCAAGGCAGGACAGGAGTACTAGTAAGGAGACAAATGTAAATAATAGGCAGAGCCATCTTTCAGCACTCAGCAGTTCTATGGTAAAAAAACTGCTTAGCGTCTGCCTTTTAAAAAATTCTTGTAAACACATTTTAATGCCTTCTCAGCCCCCTCATTCCTTCTCCTCCTCCTGATATTTGTCATGCACAGAGAGTATGCCCACCTGCTATATCTGGTCTCTGATTCAGGAATGTTACGATATCCTGCAGATTTGCATATTAATAGCAAAACCCAACCGAAACAAATTTTCTTGTCATCAGGGAGAAATTTGAAACATTATTAGATCATAATGATAAAATCAGATCAATAAAGAAATTTTCGTCTGTATGAAGTTGCTTGTACAACACCGTGGGAGGTACCTTACTCTAGGAACTGGTGGCTCTCTAGTAGATGCCCCATTGTATGCTAAACTTCATCAGGTTGTGCCTAGGGCTGCCATGGGGAAAGCTAACATCTTGTTTACAGTAGAAAATTAAAATTTGAATTATGCTATTTCAGCTCCTCAACATGACTAAGTGACAAGAACAACTTTGGTAATCATTTCAGCTTCTCCTGAACAGATGTACAAGTGAGTTGGTAGTCAACTGCAGGCAAGTTTTGTTTCAGGAGGGGAACACTGTTATCTTCATGCCTTTTATGAGGCATTATGAGGAGGCTAGAGGGAGGAATGGACGTTGACAACCTGACCTTCATTTCTGATGTTAGTTCCTGTAATGCTTGTACACTGACTTAGGGTTTAGAGTTGTTTTTCTTTACCTCAGTTGTTACACTGGCAAGCCCATGAGCATACTGGAATGAGGTAACTGGTTTCCTAAGGTGAGATAGTGGAAACATGATACTTCTTGTAGTCTGAGTATAAAGCAATATTACCTCCTAAAGAATACATCTGTCTTTTTGTGCATGTGTGTGCTTAGTGATGGGCCAGCTACCAGAGCATCAGCTTCTGCTCAGCTGAATGAATCATTCTGTCCTCCATCACTAAATCTACCAAGTATAGGAATTTCAATTGGGTTTAAAAATGGCATTGTGTAACTTTTTCTTGGCATCCTTCCTATTTATATTTCTAAATGTAATTACATAGCTTGGATCTACAAAGAAGGCTTGTCTTTTGACTCTGTCGATCCTGCAGTGGAAATTACTGTTGCTTTTTTTTACACTTAAAATACAGATGCATTTGTTTAAAAAAAAAAAAAAAAGACTGCACTTTTTTTAACCTTTTCAAACCTTTAAATCTCCTGAGTTCACAGTGATTTATAAATGTTAAATAAGTGAAACCTTGCAAGCACTACGGCAATAAGTTATCATTAGTTACTGAAACATGATAACTGGCTTTAGAGCTTTTGGTTTGGCAGCAATATTGATTGCTGTTTCTTTTAATAATAGTTAAGCCATATCATCTAAGGTTTTTGGCTTGTTTGAGATGTGAATTTGTTTTATAGATTATAAATATACATATATAGTGTATGTATAAAGCAGAATGCCTGTCCTTACTGATTATTTTTTGTACCATATTGTAAATTATATTATTTATTCTTTACCAATTTTGGAAAAAGGTGTTTTGGTTATTTAATATAATATTCAAAAGCTGTTAAACTTCCTCTGTTTAAATTTCCAATTCAACTTGTAAAGCTGTTTTTATTGTGCATAAATACATACTAATACTTGGTCTAACTTGTGTTCAGTTGTTTGTTACATGTGCAGTTTCTGCCTGGGCAGTTTCTCATTAAGGTTTTGGGTTTTAACCAGTATTTACTTGATGCTCCCATTGGAGACATCCAATTGAATGGCTCCATTGAAATGAGTGACAAAATTACCATTGATTTCAGTGGGGCCAGGATATTTCACCCTTTGTGCCTAGAAGATCAGGATGAGAGAACTATCTTAGGATATTTCTGTATCTTGCAACTCCCTTTCTCAGTCCTGTCTGTCTAGCAACATAAATCCTGAGCTGTGCTCTGGTTGTCCCTAGAGCACAATTGAGCTGTCTAGTCACATGATCCTGTCCCCATTTCCATCTATTCTAGATCATACTAAAGATAGTTGAGTGTGTTACCTTCATAATATCACTTTTCCACATAAAAGCTATTGTGGGAGCCATGGGATATGAAGCAGTCATGAATGAGAGGGGAGACAGAATGTTTGGCTGTGAATGTGGGTAAATCAAATGTCTGGGTTGCTTAAGGGTTTGTCTAGACCAGGGGTCGGCAACCTTTACTAGCCAAAGAGCCATTTTGCCAGAGCCGCGGGTTGCCGACCCCTGATCTAGACAGAGGAACTCAAGTAAATTAATCCAGATTAAATAAAGGTGTGACTCTGAAGCACATCAATTCAATCACATTTAAACACTTGCATGGACACTCATTTGAAATAAACCAAATTACACCATTTTAACCTTAATTCACAGGAATTAAGTTGAACCAAATTCCAAGTCAGTGTCCATATAGGGGGGAAAATGGTTTAATTAATATGCTTTTAATTCACACCTTTATTTAGTCTGGATTAATTTTCCTGTCTTGTGTAAAAGCACCTTAAGCTATGTCCCAGTCTACAGAAAAGTTCAAACTCTCTCTAAACACATTTTTGCTGCCCTTAATCCTTGCCACCTCTATATTCTTAATGTCATACCTGCGTTTAATGTAATAAGAAGGCTCCACACTGTGAAACTCAGTATTTATTTTGTTTTATACTGTCTGAACAAAAATTCCAAAAGCTCTAGATTTGATTTTGAGGAGGGCAGGATGGCAGAGAATATAAATAAAAGCTAAAATAGTTTATACTTTTCCTTTGTAATGCTTCCTTTTCCTCCAAAGAGGCAAATGCCATGTATTGCAGAGAAAGAAAAAAGAGAAGAGGACAACTAACTTGACAGTGGGGTTGCGTAAAGCACTTCTTTTAAAAAACAAAACAGAACACGTAGTAACTGCCCTTGTACCTGAATGGTATTTAATGACATGGAAGAATAATAAAAGTCTAGGGCAATGCTCAGGTAGATGAGGACAGGGAAGATCTTCCATTAAAACATCCCACTCTGGTACAAGCTTCCATCAAAACTTCCAGCTTCCTAGCAACAAAATTGCATGTGACTTATTGCATGGATACAGTTACATTTTGAGGCAGTTTCTCTTATGAAATGAGGTTCCTTGTGACATAGTTACCCTCCTGCCTCCTGTCAAATGCCCTTTACAAAAATAGTGATGGATTGACCTTCTAAGCCTGAGATTCAATGGCTAAATAAAAAACTAAGAGGCACCTAGAGCAATTCTAGGTATGTCTTGTGTGTATGCATTTAGGGTGGGTAGAGAGGATTTTCCAGTGGATGTGACCCTGACATTTTTGTAGTGAACAACCCTATTGTTCACAGTAACTACCTTAAAGTTCCCTCTCTCTGCTGTTTCATTTCACTTTATTCACCTGACAAGTGGAAGTAAGATTGTGTTTTGCAGGGAGGCCTCTCCTATGTAAGGACCAATTGGTGAAAGTGGGTAACAGTGGCTAACTTTTTTTAAGCACAAATTTGCTTCATCTCTCTTATGCGTAGCTAGCGCCTGTGTAGGGGAATCTAATATACATCACAAACAGCATCACTTCCCAATTTGGTCATAAGACTGCTGGCTTTTTGTACTTTTTGGGGACCAGGCTAAAGGCAATCCCATTTGCATTCAGCACATACATGAACTGGTCTGTGCACCAAACCATGGTGTATACGTTAGCTGGGCTCTCAGTACCTCAGACTCTTAAAATGCATTCCACCAGCTCTAAGTATGGCCAAATCTGAACTCATTTTTCCTCCTCAATCCTTTCCTCCACCATCTTTCCTGTCTCATGTCAAAGCTGGACCCAAATTTTGTCATGTCTTCCTTCACAATACATCAGAAATCTGCCCCTGCCACCTACATTGCTGACTGGCAGCATTGCAGGAGCAGGTGATGTAAATCAGGACTAAGATGCATTGATAGGGCTAGCACAGGGACAGAAACAGGATGTTGCACTGGTCAGGACTGTGCAGTTAATTTTCTCCTTCCCTTGAAGATAAATGTTGCAAGTGGACTGCCTATGACTTTATTTCTTGACATATTTAATGTTTTGAAAGCCTTCTAACTGAAAATTTTAATAATTGTAATTTAACATCCAAGCACACGTTTTGGGGTTAAAAATGCAGTGCAAGCACTGGCTTCCTATGCTTAGTTATATGAGCTCCTTGGAGCTTGGATACAGATCCCCTGGAAATTCCTAGTTTTAAAGTAGCAGAAGCCAAACTATGGCTTTGCTAAAGCTCACTGTGTACAATGTGCTCAGCTACCACTATTTTCTTAAACATGGAGGGCATAAATACAGAGGACAAGTCTCTTTCAGGAACAACCAGGAGCTAGGCCACAGTGCATGCCGAGGCCTGTAACCTACCAGCTGCATCACTGTTCAAAACTAGGAGGGCTAGGAATCCGCTTCTGTGCATGGGAACTGGGCGTGACCCTGTCAGTTCTTGGCAGAGCTGGAAAAAGGCTGCGTGAGTCCTGGACTAACGGGACAGATGAGCTCAGTAAGCCCCTGAATTAATGTTTTCCCCTTGGTTTGGGAATCTTTCTCCCGGGTTCTCTCCCCCACCCCAACCCATTGTCTCTGCAAATCTGGTGTTCCAGCGGCCCGAGGCTTGTTAAAGGCGTAGTTATTTGCATCCATCACTCAGCAGAACCGCTTCGTTTTGCACCTCTGCGAGCGGCTCGAGACCCGTAATCGCTGTGGCCAAGTCGCCAGGCGGGGGCTGCTCGGAGCGAGCCCAAAGGGAGCCCGGCCCCGGGATCTCCCCGGCGCGGTGCCAGGCTGAGGCGTGACTGGCACGAGCGCGGCTCCGGGTGTGCCCAGGGCCCCGCAGGAAGCGGCCGCGCGGCGGGACGGCGAGGGCGGGGCCGGCACCCGGCAGCACGAGCAGGCGGCGCCCCCCGCAGTCTCGCTCTGCTGGGCGTTCGGGGCCCGCCTTCGGGGCCCGCCTTCGGCTCCCGGGCCGCAGCCGGCGCTGCAGAGCCCAGCTCGGGCCGGGCTGGGCCGCGGACCCAGCGCCAGCGCCCACCCCCCGGGGCCGGGCCGGGCCGGGCCACCGCCTCCAGAGCAGCCCTGCACCGGGGCGGGGCCGGGCTCCAGGGAACCAGCCGAGACCCCCGCCTCGTGCCGCCCTCCGCGGCCCTTTAAATATCGAGGGCCGCCCTCCCGTGGCTCGCGCCACACTTTGCCCAATGGCCGCGCGGCTTTGCCTGAGTGGCAGGTGTCTGCTCCAATGGGCAAGGCCGGCAGCGCGAGCCCCGGAGCGGGTGTTTTAAAGCTGCCCTCCCCGGCTGGGTGGGTGGGTCACGGTGGGGGGGGGTGCGCTGCAGGTGGTAGGCTGCGCGACGTGATTGGCGGCCAGGCCAGCCAATGGGCTAGCCGGGCGGGCCGGGGCGCTACCTGTTGTCTGGGAGGCCCGGCCGGCCCGGCGCGCGGCGCAGACGGTGTGAGGCGAGGCGAGGGGCCGGGCCCGGCGTGCACAGCGTCACCCCCCCTCCCCCCGCCGCGATGTTCCAGGGGCCGGAGGCCGAGCCCGCCAAGCCCAGCTCCAGGTACAGGCCGGGCCCCTCCCCTCGGGCTTGGTGCGGCGGGGCCGGGACCCCCGGCGGGGGCGGGGCGCTCCGGGGCGGCACCGGTTTCCCTCGTCTCCATGGCGATGTCCCCTCCCCCCCCCCCCCCGGCCCGGCCCGGCCCGGCCGCCTGGGTCCTTCCTTCCGCTCCGGGCCGGGCGGCGGGGCTGGGACCTGGGACCTGGCTCCGCTCCGCGGGCTGCGGCGCGTAACCTTGGGCGGGCGGGGCGCCCTTGCCCTGCCTCAGTTTCCCTGGCGGGGCCCAAGGCGCGGGGGGCCGCGTGCGTGCCCCGCGGGGGCGGGCGCGGATGGAGGCCGGGGATCCCGTGGGGCCCGAGCCGGGCGGTCATGACACCCGCCTGGGGCGGGGGCCGCCCGTGTCCACACGGTCCCGGCGGGCGTGTCTGTGCCGGGCCGGCTGCCCCCGCCGGGTGACCCCCGGCCCTGGGCTCGGCTCGGCTCCTCCAGCGAGAGGGCCCCGGCCCGGCCCTCCCCGGCCGGTCTCTCTGCGGGGGTGCCGCGGCCCGGTCTGTCCCGCCCGGCTGGGGCCCGGGACCGGCCCGCGCTTTGGGCCCGTGTCTCTGGAGGACCCTGCACGATCGAGCTTTGTCTCGGTGGGTGTCGGGTTTCGTCAGGGGCAAACCAGGCTCGCAGAGTGGCTGCGCTCTCCTCCCGCCCCAGCGGGACACGCTCTGTGGTGTGGAAGGGCTTGAACCCGCAGTGCAGCCCTCAAAATGAGAAGTTCTGAGAGTCGGAGGCCGCTTTCAGTTAATCCGCTTTCCAAAGTCCGAAATGGGCTGTAACTCGAGCTCTGAAGGCTTGCCGTGAAGACTGCACCTCAGTCTAACCCCTGAAGAGTTTTCTGTTTTCACTTGGGAGCTGTGTTCTTCAGGCTGTGCTGTGTGGAACCTGGACTGTAGGGGTAAACTCTGCTAACAGTGAACCGGGATGCCGGGGTTCCAGGAACAATTTCTATCCTGGCAGTGTTTACATTGCATTTGGAATGCAAACTCCGTCAGCTGTTGTGTACACTAACCCAAGCACTTATCTGAGCAGACCTTCCAGATAAGGCAGGCATCTGCTAATGCTGCAGTGCGTCTTATATGGGATCTATGCCTTTTTGCTGTAGTGTGGTCTCTCAGATGGTTGCTGTATCTGTGTACAGATGTTCCAGCTGTGTACAAATGATGCTCTCAGAAGAGTTCACCTCACTAGTCAGATTTTTTCCTAAGACTTATTCTAGTCAGAACCCTGACACTTTATTCATTGATAATATAGATACCCTTTGTAGTTGTCATGTTTAGGATCCCCTTTAATTTGTATGTCTAATTCAGAACCTCCATGGCAACCATCAACATCTGGAAGCAAAGCTAAGGCCTTGTCTACACTAGCACTTGTGCTGGCAAAATTTGTGTCACTCAGCATTGTGTTTTTTTCACACCCCTGACCAAGATACGTTTTGCTGGCATGAGCACTTCTGTAGCACATTATGTGGATGGGAGAGAGCTCTCCTGCCAACATAATGAAACCACCTAAATGAGCATTGGTAGTTATGTCTGCCGAAGAGCATCTTCTGCCAATATAGTGCTGTCCACACAAGCGCTTATGTTGGGAAAACTCAGGGGGTGTTCTTTTCACACACCTGATTTTGCTGGCATAACTGGCCTAAATAAATCCTTCTAAGTTAGACTGTCTAAAGCAGCAAGTCTCTTAAAGGAAGTAAGAACTTCTTATGAAATTACTAAAAATCACACGCTGCAATGTGGCATGTTATAAAGCTTTTTGTTTTAAAGCTGCTGTCTGAGTAACCTTCTAGTCAAGAAACTTACTACAGGGACAGTTCCTCAGTCACCCAGATTGTTATAGCAATGTACACATCATACATGTGTAAATGTTAAAGCATCTTTAAAGTAATAGAGCCAAAAGAATATCCAAATGAAAGATTTATAATACTTTTTAAAAGCAGTTATGGCCAAGAATGACTTAGTATCTTTTTACTATACATTTTGCATCATCATTCTTGGTTAGCTTTTGGTTCTCATACTATCTTACTACTAGCTGTAGAAATAGTAGTTCTGTACTTCTCTGCCTTATACATCCTCAACAAAATTGTGATGCCAACTTCAGTTTCCATAAACTTTAGAGCTAATGTGCAAAGCAAAAAATAAATTATTTATCTTGTCTTCACCTGGCAGCTAACCTCTAACTCTGACTTGTGTGTGTTGATTTGGAGCACAAAGATACCATTTCTCTGCCTTTATTGACCTAGCAGAAGAACAGTTTGTCTGTGGGAGTAAGCATTAAATAAAACTCATATTTGTACTGGGCTAAAACACTGTTAGACTGAGAACTTAGCAAGCAGTATTTAATGGGTAATAAAAATTCCTTGGGTATGATGAAAGATAGTAAAGCTGGAGGTCTGGCATAAGGATGTCGTGTTTTGTCATAAACATTGGGTGTTGCTTCCATTTAAAGAACTTGCTCTGTAATGGGAGTTGAAAGCAGGGAGAAGATAGCCTAAGAATTCTTAGGCTCTGTCTACACTACAAAGATAAGTTCATTCTAATTAATGACTGCAGCTGATGTCCATGCTGCCCTCCTTGGGTCTGTGGTGTGCTTCCTCACCAGGAGCACTTCCACTGCTTTAAGGGGGCAGTGTGAGCAGCTGAGAGCCTGGCCTCTCAGCTCTGCTGGCAGCTCCCTGCCAGGACCCTGGCTGCCCCACAGGCTCCTGGTGGGCTGCCTCCCACGAGCAAGGTCCAGCCATCCAGGCTTCTTGCCCCTGCTCCTGGCCAGGAGTGGGGTGGCTGCTGGGCTCTAACTGCCTGGCTTGTCTATTTCACAGTTCCAGTGGAGCCCTCAAATGGGCACTAGTAACAGCCAATGTCAGTAACTCTGTGTTTACGCTGACACTGTTGCCTTAACTACCCCGACATAAAACCACCTCAGCGAGAGGTGTAGGGCTTGTTACATCGCATAGCAGGGGGTTTACAACAGTGGGAGGAACGTTTCAGTGTGTACGCCTCCACTGTTCTGTTGACACAACTCTGTAGTGTAGACCAGGCATTAGAGTGCTGCTGCTGTATGTTGTTCCCTTTAAAGCTATCACTTAGGAGCCATGCGTGCTGACAGACGACTGCTTTTTGGTTGGCTGCTTGCTAGTCATCTCAGTGGTAGCACAGCATAGTGCACAAGAGGAACAGCCCCCTTGGTCCTACCTAATTAGAATGGTTACAAACATGAGAACTTTCTATAGGAACTTAGCGCTAGCACTTTACTGTTCAAATACAAATTGAAAATTACAGTGAAACAGAACATTAGTCAGCTTCTTGAAAGTGAGTTTGGATGCTAAAACTTACTGATCTGCACTGTCCTTACCCCACCACATCTTTCAGATAGTTACACTTCAAATGCTCTAACGTTTCAGACAACTCCCTGAGTCCTAGAAGAGGTGTAAAAACTGCCCTGCCCTGCTTCATCCCCTCCCTAATGTAATTAAACAAAAAATGTACACAAGTTTTTAAATGAGTAGAGCATTTGAGTTTAATTTAGTTTCTCTAGATCAGCGTTTCTCAAATGCACCCTCCAGTGTGTTTTTCTGCAGCCTGAAAAGAGATGGGGAAGGGGGCAAAGCAGTGGGCCCTTCCCTTACAACACCCAGGGGTCTCCCCCTTCCCCTGGTCAGCTGGAGGCTCTGGCGGTGGGCTTCATTCCCTCTCTCCCTGGCTTCAGCCATGGGGCTATGGGAGGAGGCAGGCTCTGTGCTTCAACCCCTGCCCCCAAACTTCAGCTATGGGGTTCCAGGCTCTGGGCTTCCACCCCCCGAGGTGGTGGGGCTCCAGTGGTGGGCTCTGGTTTTCAGGCCTCCTTGACTCCAGCCATGTGGCTCTGGGTCAGGGCTTCAGCAGGGCCAGCCTTACTGGCTGCTGTGGTCAAGAGGCAAGGAGTGGGGTGAGCTTCGGGTGTGAGACCATAGAAGGGAGTTTGGGGCAATGGATGGGCGAGGGGAGCAGTGGGGCTAGAGGCAATGGGTGGGGGAGGCAGTGGAGGCCAGGGGCATCAAAATACAACTGTACATTATTTTTATTGTGGAACCTGACCAAAAAAACAACAAAACCTTGGCTGTGGTGGGGTCATCTAAAGTGGCTCCCTCTCTTACTGAGGCCATCAGGGGACCGGTTAAAGCCTTGTGGCAACCCCATCCTCCCTGCCACCCACCTCAAAGAGAGTTGAGGAAAAAGTACTTTGTTCCCACCCAAGGGTATGAGGACTTGTACTCCCAGCCCCTGCCCGGGTCCCTGGTTGTCTTGTGGGCCAAGGAAAGGGGGAGACAGGTCATGTGGAGTGACCCCTAAGGTGAAGGACTCAAAGAAGCTAGACCTATTTGGTAGAAAGGTTTATTCTATAGGAGGTTTACAGCTCCGCAATTCCAACCAGCAGGCGTTGTTAGGGAGATATGATTTTAATGTCTGACTCCACATCAAAGTTCAGAGACTCACTTCCCCAGGAATCCAGGCAGGAGTTCTCCGTGCTGGTAGAAGAAGGGACGTTGATAGCCAGTGCCTCCCTGCTGTCCACCCTGGACGTGGCAGACTTGGCCATGTGCGGGTGTTCTTGGCTGCAGTGCTTGGCCTGCAGAGGTCCAGCAGTCTTTCCAGGATCTTTGATTTGACGGGGCCTTGCTCTTCTCAAAGCAGACATGCAAAGCCCTGAGGACTGAAGGTCTCCAGAGCTGCCCTCAAGTCCCTGCATCCATACACTCCTGCACCTTCAAGCAAGCATTTCAGGCCTCAGCAGACCACCTGTTTCTTCACTCCGCCATCCTGCCATGACTTGTGTAAAGAAACAAAGCAGGGGTTTTAGGTGCAGACAGCCACCCCCATCCATCTCAGCACCTCTACCCGCATCACCTGGATACCTGGGGGTGGGTGGGTGCTCAACAGAACTTCTGATGGGATGCCCGAGAGTATTAAACCTGCTTCCATGACACCGGATCCTGTGTTCCCATTGTTTTCAGACCACCTGTCCCAGTTCAGCTCAGCATGGTCTCATGTTACCACAGACTGTGGGGTGCTGAGTACTGGAGAGATGGTTATACTCTCCAGTTTGTTTCTACCTCTTCCTACCATCTTCCCTCCCAGGGACCCTTCTCATGAGCAACTCTTAGCCCAGGAGGTACAAACCCTCCTCTGAGTGGGAGATGTGGGGTCTCCTCAGAACTTGAGAAAAGGGGTTTTACACCTGCTATTTCATAATTCCCAAAGCCGAGGGTCATCTCAGGCCTATCTTAGACCTGTGACATCTCAATGGTGATCTCAAAAGGCCAGAGTTCTGCATGGTCTCCTTGGCTGTCGTCATTCCCTGTCTGGCTCCAGGGAACTGGTATGCCACTGTTGAATTGAGAGGTGCCTATTCCCACATCTGTTTCCCAAGGACACAGAAGATTCTATGAATCGTAGAAGATGAGGGTTGGAAGGAACCTCAGGAGGTATCTAGTCCAACCCCCTGCTCAAAGCAGGACCAAATCCAACTAAATCATCCCAGCCAGGGCTTTGTCAAGACACACCTTAAAAATCTAAGGATAGAGATTCCACCACCTCTCTAGGTAACCCATTCCAGTGCTTCATCACCCTCCTAGTGAAAAAGCTTTTCCTAATATCTAACCTAGACCTCCCCCACTGCAACTTGAGACCATTGCTCCTAGTTCTGTCATCTAGTACCACTGAGAACAGCCTAGCTCCATCCTCACTGGAATCCCCTTTCAGGTAGTTAAAAGCTGCTATCAAATCCGTCCTCATTCTTCTTGTCTGCAGACTAAACAGGCCTAGTTCCCTCAGCTTCTCCTAAGAAGTCTTGTGCTCCAGCCCCCTAATCACTTTTGTTGCCCTCCACTTGACTTTCTCCAACTTGTCCACATCTTTTTTGTAGTGGGGGGCCCAAAACTGGACACAATACTTCAAATGCGGCCTCACCAATGCCGAATAGAGAGGAATAATCACTTCCCTCAATCTGCTGGCAATGCTCCTATTAATGCAACCCAATATGTTGTTAACCTTCTTGGCAATGAGGGCACACTGCTGACTCATATCCAGCTTCTTATCCACTGTAACCCCCAGGAACTGCTTCCTAGCCTGTCGGTCCCCAGTCTGTAGCAGTGCCTTGGATTCTTCCATCCTAAGTGCAGGACTCTGCATTTGTCCTTGGTGAACCTCGTCAGATTTTTTGGTCCAATCTTCCAATTAGTCTAGGTCACTCTGAATCCTATCCCTACCCACAGCCCCAGCTTAGTGTCATCTGCAAACTTGCTGAGGATGCAATCCACCCCATCTTCCAGATCATTAATGAAGTTGTTGAATAAAACCAGCCACTGACCCCTGGGGCACTCCGCTTGTTACCGGCTGCCAACTAGATACCGAGCCATTGATCACTAGCCATTGAACCTGATGATCCATCAGCTTTCTATCCATCTTATAGTCCATTTATCCAACCCATACTACTTTAACTTGCTGATAAGAATACTATGGGAGACCGTATCAAAAGCTTTGCTAAAGTCAAGGTATATCACATCCACTGCTTTCCCTGCATCCACAGAGCCAGTCAGGTTGGTCAGACATAACTTGCCCTTGGTGAATCTATGCTGATTGTTCCTGATCACCTTCCTCTCTTCAAAGTGCTTCTTTTTACCCTTGACATCCCTTGCTAGCTGTTAAGCCAAGCTGTTCGCCTGCCATATTTGCTCTTCTTTCTGTACATCAGGATGGTTTGTTCCTGCACTCTCAATATGTTTGTTTGTTTGTTTGTTTGTATAATACAGCCAGTTCTTCTGGACTCCTTTCCCCCTCATGTTAACCTCAAAGGGGATCCTGCCCATCAGCTCCCTGAGGGAGTCAATGTCTGCTTTTCTGAAGTCCTGGGTCTGTATTCTGTTGTTGTTCTTTCTTTTGTCAGGATCCTGAACTCAGCCAGCTCATGGTCACTGCTGCCTGGTTACCACCCACTTCTGCTTCCCCTACCAATTCTGGACATGTGCAAGCACTAGAAGAAAAAATGGTTACTATCCTTCTGTAACTGTTGTTCTTTGAGATGTGTTGCCTATGGCCGTTCTACAACCTGCCTTTCTGCCCCTCTGTTGGAGTGAGCCAGCAAGAAGGAATTGAGGCGCGTGCATGGCCGGCTGGTCCCTTTGTCCCAGTGCCATAAGCACACAGTACCAAAGGGCCGGCCTGAGGGGGAAAAATTTCCGGTGACTGTATGCTCGAGGTGCACACACCCCTAGCATGGAATGGACATGTGCAACACATTTCGAAGAACATCTGTTATGGAAAGGTTGGTAGCCATGAGGACTTGTCACTGCTGATTAATCATGGCAAAAAGGGACTCCTGTGGGGATTATACCTCAGTCCCAAACTCCCTTTCTATGCAACTGCCAATGTCCAGTTTTGCTTCTGTTAATAACTGCATCAGAAGTTATCAGTGCCATAATCCTTGTCATTTTGATAGCTGAAAATGTGAGGACAGCATGCGATTGAATTTAATATCAAAATAGCAAAGGGGACAATATGTTGACTATTAAGATACTTAATTTATTAAAAGCCCAAATCTTAAAATGAAGCTGTTGCAGAATCAGCCACAGAATCAAGAA
>ML675626.1:1867350-1954398 GCA_007922155.1 Mesoclemmys tuberculata
CAAATCTTAAAATGAAGCTGTTGCAGAATCAGCCACAGAATCAAGAAATCTTGCCTTGGTTTGTTTCCCGTGTAGTAGATAATGGTTGGAATGCATGGCTCCATTTGGGACTACACTTAAACTGACTTTCTTAATCCAATGAGGGTGTATCGCCTGCCTCTGGGGACTGACCCACCCTCATAGCATGCACATGTGCATGCTAACAAGAATTCCAATGGAAGGAATTGCTTTTGTTTGTATGTCAAATGGCATCTCTTCTAAAAATTAAGCAATACATTTCTCTTTCCTGTGTATCTCTTTGGCAGTTTTCTTAGTCTTCCCCCTTCTGGTCCCTCATCCTCAGGCCACACACAGAAGTGCAATAGTTCTTCTTTTTTTTTTAAAAAAAAAAAGGCCACAAAGTCATTCATGTAACTGGCTCCATTAGTGTCTCAGTATGTCCTCAGATGCTCTTCTTGACAGGAATGCCTCCCCCAGCTCCTGTGTTATGGTTTTGGTCACTGGAATGGCCTCAAGCCATAAACTGGCTTTGTGTAAATACAGCTCTGAGATAAAGCTGATGCTTTCTCACATGGCTTTCTTATGTAGGTTTTGACAGCAATTTAGTTCTTAAAATATCTAGAAAAATATAGCTCACTCCTATGGAGAACTGATCAGCTTAGTATTGTGACAAAATTAAACTGAACCTGCTACATCGGAGGTCTTCAATCTGGGGGGCGTAGAGGAACATGTGGGGGAAGGGGTGGGGAGGGAGTGCCACACAGCCCTAAGCTTTGCTCCAGGCCCAGCCGCAGCCTTGGCACTTGGCCACGGCCTCGGTTTCTTCCCTCCCCACCAGTGTCATAGAGCCAGGCCTATGCCTGCAGAATCTGGCTCCCAGCCACTGTGGTCCCTGGAACTCCCAGACTCCCAACTATAGCCCCCGAACATGGCTCAGCCCTAGCTGGGGGGGGATGGAGGAGGCGTGGATGGGTCAGGGGGACTGTGGTGCTCAAAGTTTGAGGACCTCTGTGCTACATCATGAGCAAAAGGCCTTACCTATTGGGTTTGCGTCTCTAGCTAAAAATCTCCGCAAGTGGAAGGGGTTCGGTAACCTGGCCTTCACAGTGAGACTAGCAGTGTAAAAAATTTAATGAAACTAGTGAACAAAAACTGGAAAATGTAACTGAGGCTTGTCTGGCGGAAGAAATGGCTCTCGCTTTCTGCTCCTCCCCCTCCCCCCTTTGTAACAGACTGGAACAACTTCCTTCTTCAGGAAATCTGAAATGCTGACAGTCATTCTGTGTAACTGAAGTCAAGCTTCACAGAAACAGGGATATTGGCAGCAGGCTGAGGCGCTGCACTGCAAATAGTGTGTGGCTTTTATCATGTATAGCACAGAGACTCGCTATCACGTCTTCCTTTGTGTCTCTAATATTGTATCTGACTATAGAGTCTCAACCATATGAAGAAGCTTGTAATACTTGTAAAATAAAAGACTAGCAGGATCTTATTCAGGGGGCCAAGGCAATATGCCACATTTATTGTAAATGTAAGAATATCAAAAAGCACTCACATGTACGCATTCTTACCCAAAAAGTTCTTCAAGCTTGTGTGATATAATTACCAGTCCTCTTATGTGTTGCTCAAGCCAGCCTACAGGCCAGCTAGGCTGGGCACAAGTAGAGAGCCAGGCCTCTGTTGGTCACAACCAACAATGCTCCAAGATGACGATTGCAGAACAAGACCCAAAATTTCCATGTTCTTACCCCATATTCTATAGTTACTGGCTCTCGCAGCAAGGCCCATAGATTTACATGTCATGCTGCCTTTAGGTTCAGTACGGTTGTTAATCACCAGCTAGTTGCAAGCCTGACTATTCTCTTATTTCTGTACTTTGTCTTTTCCCAGAGTGGATCCTTCTCTACTTTAGAGTCCTTGCTATGCATTCTCCATCCTTCAGAGACAGGATGGCAGTCTGCATCTCTACTCCCAGACTTCTGTTTTCAGAGCAGTTTAGGTTTGGTCTTTTTATGCCCAGCACATACATTCCTCACTCTCTCACACAAAGAGAATTCATCAAGACATTTTTAGGTTCAATAGTACAAGTTCAGGAAAGAGTTTACTTTAAGAAACTAACAAGATGGCATTTACTTATGCCACACTAAACAGTGCTAGCCCATTATCACAACAGTAAAGGAAAAATTTCTCTACACCTCTGTCTCTCACAATAATACAAGGCGTCTACATTTGATTTGTTTGCACTGTTCCTGGGGATGGCTCACATGATGAATTGCACTAAAGACGTAACTGAGGTAATATATAATTTATTTGCAAGCGTTCAGTCCCCCCTAATCACCCTTTCAGGCATTGAGTTTAAAAACAAAAAACCCTTAATTTAGGCTGGGAACTAGATGATGGAGTTTGGTTCAAGGCCTGGTGGCACTTGGTGGTAAAGGAGGAAGAATTGAATTACACGGAGAAATGTCCCTAGGGTCAAACAGGCTCTCTTTTCCTTCTGCTATTCTGGGTTCGATCACGTTGCTGAGGCAATCCTTTTCTTGTACAACATATATTTGCTATTCGTGCACAGGAGGTAACTTAGCTGACCTAGGCATAGATAAAGCAGCAGACTTGTTACTCCGGGGCAGGCAAGCCTTGTTGCTAGAGCAGGGGTTCCTGACCTTTTACTCAGCGTGACCCCATTTAAACACTGAAAATTTTTGGCAACCCAGCAGACAAGTCAGGGCATGCAATGCTTGTGGTATTTATATTTTTCATTTAAAATCATTTTAACTTTTTTGTTTTAAATAAAAAAAAAATACAACTTTGAATACAAAGCCTAAAATAGCTATTAAATCCATTGATCTGACATTTATTACTTTGGCTTTAACTGGATGATATTTGCTGTGCGGTTATACTGTTAAATAACCCTAGATTTCATGGTTGCTAAATTGAGTCTTAAGAGTGTGGGAAGGGGGAACACTCCAGAGATTCTAGGCAATGCTGTTTATGCATCGGTATCCACCAACAGACTGCTGTAATGCAGGCTGTTCCTTGGTGCTGTCTGTTTAGCCATGGATGGCTCTGGCTCCCAGACACTGGAGGATACAAAATGACTTTAAAGCCACCTTATTCCTTTTCCCTGGGCTGTAAGTTTTGTTGTGCTGCACCTCCTTTAGTGCCTTGCAGTAATTGTCCTCATTCATCTCACTTAGGCCCCATCCACAACAGTGACCACACCCCCTCCCCACTCTCCTGCCCCATGCAGCCCCACACTGAGCACTGTGACACCCCCATCTCTTCTGCCCCCCCTTCTGCCTCCTTCCTGCCCCAGCTGTGTCTCTCCCCATTCCAGGGCTGCCGCCCTAAGCCAGGCACTGCTGGGTGTCACAATGTGCCCAAGGCTCACCATGGCGGGGAGGGCGCTCGGGTGGGGAGGAGTGAGGTCACTTGCCCATGACCCAGCCAGGCTGGCGTTGCTGCTGCCCTGAGCAGGGCCAGAACCCTGCCCCATGCTGCGCAGTGCTCCTGGCCGGGAGCTGTTCAGCTTCTTTGTGACCCCATTTTTTATTGTTACGACCTCAAGGTTGGGAACCGCTGTGCTACTTGCTGAACTAATCTGATTCTACTATAACAACCTCTCTATGCACTTGTTCCTTTCTCCCTACCTGCAGTCGTCTTATGGCTGCATTCTGTTTGCTGAAAACTTGGCTTTCGCTGGAATGCATCCCTTCATTCTAAACTCTAGAATGGTTACCGGAGACTGATCTTTGGTGATGGTGTCACAAGTTTTCTAGTTTAAGAAGATTTTAGATATCCTAGGACTGCAATGCTTTCTCTTATTTCCAACTTTCAGCTGGAATTGTAGTAGAAAAATAGGCATGAAGACTCCAAAAGAACTCTGGCAAAAAGTCTGTTTGATACAGTTTGCAGATTAATTTTATGAAATAACTGTTGATTCAGACTTCCTTTTTAGTCTCTTATTGCTTCTGGAGCATCACAAACAACCAGTAGATGTTTTGTAGATGTTTCTGGTTGTCCAAAAACAAGATGTACAGTGCAAAAACTTGTATAAAGGGGAACTAAAAATCACTTAGCTCTCTTTTTAAAAAAAGAAATAAAATTTAAAAAATTAGTTTTACAAAACCTCAATTTAACTAAAAAATTTGTCCTAGTGCAATTTTAATTTAATTATAAACTGTATTCTATTTCAGGGACTGACTTCAATGTCAATGTGGGTAGGGTATCTTATCTACATTTTACAAACTGCTGTAGACGAAGAACGAAGTACAAAATTGTATCATTATTCATAGTAGTGGGTGCTGCTGGGTGCTCAGAACTGTGTAAAACAGGTTAGTTTAGGTGCCTAAAACATGGACTTAAAAACGAGTGTCTGAAGTTAGACTCTTAAATCTTGGCTTGGGCGTCTCAGTTTGAACCACTTCATCTGGGAGATGTCTTGCAAGGTTTGGAACGGCGCTATATTTCAGCTTTCTTGATTTGTGGAACCTCAATCAAAAGATGGAGTGTGCTGCACATAGAGCAAAGGTTATTGCTTATCAACTTAATGTATTGAGTTTCTGGTGGCTTTCCAACAGAGGAGGCTAACAAGACCCTAGAACAAATCTCTTAACGGTGATAAGAATTTTAAGGCCCTGTTCCTGAAAACACATGCACTTCGATTGTAAGCTCTTTGGGGCAGGGATCATCTTTGTTCTGTTTGTACAGCGCTTAGCACAACAGGTTCTTGGTCCATGACTAGGGCTTCTAAGTGCTATGGTAATACAGGTATTAAATACTCAAGCAGTCACACTGATCTCAAATAAGCACATGCAAATGTTTACAGGATCAGAGCTGAAGTGTAATTTTTCTTTTTTAATAAGAACCCTGTGTAAAATCTGAAATTCTAACCATTAGGAAACTCTTGCCTCTGTCACTCAGATTGTATTAAACATTCGGTTTCTCAATTTAAGACTACAACATTAGAAGAAAGGAAAACTAGCAACCATTTGTTTAAATTGTTTTTAACCATTCTGGAGATACCAAAGCATCCAAGTACAGCGAAACAAAGTTCAAAAGTAGGACATTAGCATCCAGTTGCATGCTGCAGAGTATCTAGAGAAACAGCAAGTTAATTCATATCAAAAGCTAGAACGTTGCATTACAAACTCTGGCTGGAATTGCAGTTTGTCTGAGAATAAGGCCTGTCTACATTAGCACTTACGTTTGCAAAACTTATGTCACTCGGTGGTGTAGAAAAAAAACTGCCGAGTGACATAAGTTTTGCCAGCATAAGCACTTGTGTGTACAGCGCTATGTCGGCAGGAGAATGTCTCCCACTGACCATAGCTACTGCCGCTCATTCAGGTGGTTTTATGATGTCAGTGGGAGAGCTCTCTCCTGTCGACGTAATACAGCTACCCAAGCGCTCTTACCGCTGTGCTCCTGCAGGTTTAAGTGTAGGCAGCCCTAAGCTGACTTCTGAGGGGCAATTTGACAAGTTACACTGTTGTAGGTGATTTTTGGTGTGATGTAGCCAGACTATGGTTCCATGGGGACACCATTCTTTAAACGCGATAGAACTAAATGCTGCCACATTCTGCTCTACATACAGTCCCAGCAGAAGCTAAGCAGAATTGATGGTGTACAGGGAGGAAAGGGCTGACCCTGATCTTGCTTTAGCAAGTATAACAGTTTCCCTTCACTTGCTTGCTATCTCTTAAGTTTGTTTTGCTCAAGTGGAAACTATGGATGAATCTACACCTTTATAGAAGAAAAACGTCAAACCAAAGGAAATATTGCTGCGTGTGAGGGTTGTGTCCAAGTCCTGGAATATAACCCTTCCAGCCAGCATTGTTATAGTAGTGGAAGGTCACAAAGGGATTCTGTTCAGGCCTCTCCTGTTCAGAACTGGTATCTGTATCAGTAAAACATTCTGAATGCTTCCTCTTCTGGAAGAGGTAGGTGTGGCATCCCACTTCTGCTCGTGGCTGGCTTACAAATGTTTGGTCCTTGACAACCAGATAAGTATGTGAATTTTAAATGATGGAACTACACACAGGGTTCCTTTCTCTGGTCTGCTGATCCCAAATTATGTTGTGTAATAAACTGAGCACTTTAAGCAAATTTAATCTTAGCTTTGGAGGATGGGTGGGGAGGAATATGGCAAACATGCTGAATGCAGAAGACTTCAAATAAGTTGACATCTATCAGTAATTGCTCATGTTCTGCAACACAGAGTCCTGAAACCCCCTGGAGGAGGCTCCAGTAATCTGTTTGGGAGCACAGAAGAACCACGTTCCAGCAGGCCACACAGGATGGCATCTGGCATCTTTGGAGCAGCTGAGGAACCTCAGAACTTTCCAAAAAGAACCAATCCTCCAGGTGAGAACAGTTGCCTCAGGAAAACCACAGAGGAGAAGAGGTATAGTTTGGGTCTTTGTAGAGTGTACATGGTCCAGCTCAGTATCCTAGAGCAAAGTATACTTTGCATTGGCATTTTCCTGCCACAGCATTTTTTGCTGTCCTCGTAAACTATACACTGCTGCTAGTTGACTAAGCTTGTGCACTAAACCCCTTTGTGCCTCTCAAAGGCAGAAAACTTGTTTCTCATTGAGGCATTTATGATTAAATGGGGAACAATTCTATGAATACAGATTTGATGCTCTGTGTCTTTTGAGAGGGCAATTCCTGGAAATAGCTTGCAATACTAGTTTTTCAAGACAGTCACCAGATTCACTTCCAGGGGTTGTACAAAGCAGCACTCAAGTGCTTTCAAAGGCTACTTGAATGTCTTGCAAACTAATATCTGCAAGCTGGTATTTTGGTGCCATACTACCTAGTAGTAGTACTTGGCAGCGCCATCCCAGTTCTGGGGCAGATATTAAAGTGCTTAGAAGGGAGTCCTATCCATTCCTCTTGCAATGCGCCGTGTTTCGGGAAGGGTAGTTGAAAGATGGTGATTAGCATGGCTTGCACTCTCTAATGATCTGGCAGAGGATGTAGCAGATACCTCTGACAGGTCATGTTAAAATAATCACTCTTCTTTCAGAAGCATATGTTCAAGCAGCAGGGCTTCAAAACAATATTGCAATGAATAAGGGAGTGCTGAGTTTAGCTCTAAACTGATCTTGGGCTGTAAAATACAACACTTTTTCCTCCTGGTGTGCCATCAGTCTGACCTGGTTAAAAATAGGGATTGGGGAAATTATTAATTTACCAGCTAGGCTTGAAGGACTTAAAACATTGAACAAAGCTAATGTGGGATGAGAATTTTGGAAGTTGTCTGCCTGTAAGCAGCAATTACACTACACTGCCTGTCACAAGAACCTTGAAGTAACCATTTTTAAAGCTTGAAATGGAACTGATATTGCACTGTGTAAGCGTATGCAAGAGAGTGATGATTCTGCTTGCATGTTTCATGTGAGCTTTTGTCACATGGCTAGTTTTAGTGGTGATAAACTTGCCAGCAGTGAAATATGGGGCATTAGGTAAATAGCTGCACTATTGGATGAATTAACTGTACAAACGACTGGTGAAAACTTACAGATTATTTTTCTGAGACCTGGTGACAAAAGACTTTATATATCTTGAGGAAACTGTAGTAAGCAAAATTCTAGGATTTCTGGGCGTAAGATCCAGATTCAGTCAGTGATACTGAAAACATCAAACTTGGATATAATCAGATCTTAGTTAAAGTTTTGAAGAAAGCTAGAAGGGAATAGTACAGAACAGTTTCAAATCCTTTTCCAAGTAACTCTTTGTTACCTTTCAGGGGGCAAAGGAAGTGGTATTTTTGAGGATCCTAACCCTGTCCAGTCTCGTCAGCGCATGAATCCGCCTGGTGGGAAGACAAGTGATATCTTTGGGTCTCCGGTTCCTGCCAGCCCTGTTCGAGCACACCCAAACAAACCCAAGGTATTTGTACTGCTGTTAAAATGGGTTAGAAAATAACTGCTAATAGGGCTTACTATAATCTGGTAGAGTTTATGAACAAGGCCCCTGTGTACCATGTGGCATGTTAGTCCTACTTTATGCCTCTGGTAACCCAAAATTAGTCAGCACTGCCTCCCCAGTCTTCTTCTAGTCAAGTATCCCTTGTTAATTTGATCATAAACTCATTTATCAGTTCTCAGTATGCTGCAGATTTTTGTGCTTAAAAGTGTCTAGTTGCACTGTGGAAGTATGAGGGGGAAGCTGAAAGTGTTTGCAGTTGTGTAGAGGAGAACTGAAGCTGTTGTCACCCAGTTAAGATGGAGGCTGTCTTTGGACAACCAGGAGGTATTTCAGGCTTTTGGCATTGGAAGGCGATGTAACGTCTCTCCTTTTTCCAGGCGTACTGACTTCAAATTTGGGAGGTGCTGAATTCCTTATTATTCACCTCCACAAACCTTTACATAAACCGGCTGTCCTCTGCATCCCGTCCCAATATATGCAACAACATTAGCTTGACTTTCTGCTAAACAGACCAGCAATGATATAGCTAACTTAAATGTCAGCCTTCTCCTTCATTCAGCTTCAGAGCCAACACCTCCTCGTTTCACACTGTCTGCAGATTCAAGCGTATGTCAATATATCCATCTATATTTCCATTTTAAGGCGCTCAACAATGGCTAGAGACCTATTTTTGTGCATGGAAACAGATTCTGGTGCATAATTGTGGCAATTTACTTGGCTGCGTAATCACATTAGACACAAGGTCATGGCTACGAGCAAACATTCCTCTCGGGGAAAGGAGTGTAAATATTTGCCACTTATCTGCCATGTTCTTGCATAGTAGATGGGCTCCTGCATTTTGGCTTGTTAACTCTTTCCTTACATTGAAACTGCATCAAGTGAGTTGGCCACCATGCTGGCAAAGTTCTTGATAAGTGGAGAGTCTTGGAAACATACCATCCCTTAAGCACTAGTGTTAACGGCATGTGTTCCACTGAAATGTCTACTGAAGGGAAATGCGGGGGGGGGTAGCTTTATTGCTTCTAAAGCTCTGGTAGACCAGTGTTACTAGAATCTGGTTTAAGAACATAGAACTAAACTGGAGGCAGGGGATCGTCTTTGTCCCAACCTCTTCTGCAGTCCTGCCAGCACTGACCCCACGGGTTCTGGGATTTGGCTTATAGGAAGAAACAGAATTTTGAGGGCTGGGTGTATGGTGCTCAGGGGCGTGCTGTGCTACTCTGACCCCGCAGCAAGTGGCTCTGGGCAGCACTGCTGTGAAGTTGGCTCGTCTCTAGAAACACAATTTTGCCCAGCCTAGTGTGGGGAGGGTGCCATGGGCCATTGTAAAGTTGGGATGAAGCAGGGATGCAGTAGTAGCAGCAAGAGGAAGGGAAAGAAATTATTCTGCTGGGTCTTATGCAGAATACAGCTCACTTTCTCCTCCTCTGAGCATTCAGTCCTGTGTACGTGCCCTCTTGCAATCTACTTTAAAGTCACACTCCACAGGTGGAGAAATGCTGGAGTACTCGTTTGAAAGACTTGACACTGTTGGGTAATGGGAGGCTGTCTTGAAGGAGAGGGTTAAAAGTATCTCTTTAATGTCATTGTCATGGCAGCCCTTTCTGCTGGGGTGAAACAATCATAGAAGCAAGAGAACCTTAATGATTTGATGTACGGGGTATTTTATCTAATTAATTGTGTTGATCTGACAGCAGCAGTCTCGGTATGAGGAGCCACTCTTGCTCATCACAGATGATTCCTGAATCTGAAAATGGGTCAGTGAGGGTGGGTGAAAACTGTTCTTAAGGCTTTGTCACTCAACTGACTCAGTAATTCAAACTGCTCTGGACACCTCACTGATCATGTGCTTTATTACTGAGACACCCACTGAAGTACCGAAGCGCTTGCTATTCTGGGTCTCAGTACTTGCTGCTATTTTGGGAGGCCAGTGGGGACGTGTAGAAAAGAGAATTGCAGGATAATGATCTAGAACAAACTTAGAGTCAGGGGTAGAAAGTCTTAGTGCTCTATCTTCTTTATATCAAGGGAGTTGTCTTGGTCAGCCCAGCATAATATAAAGAACACCCAGGGATCACTGTCTCTCAGTGAGAGCGACTGTAACATCAAGCTCTTCAAAGCCATTGCAGGAGGCTTCAAGCAGAGCAAGCTGCAGCATTTGCCTCTTACTGCAGAAGTCCCATGGTCTTGGTGTAAAGGATCCATTAGGTCTAAGACTTAAGAAAATCTTGAGGTGGAGGAGTAGTTTACTTAACCCTAAAACAATCTGGTTTTGTTGCAGGATCACATTGTCTTACAAGAAGGGGGAGATGCACCAAAGGAACTGAAAGGTAAAGCAAGAGAAACCTCTTATGCTGAGATGCTGTGCAGAGCATTTTGGCCTGTGTATGCAAAGAGGAAGAGTAAACAAGCCTTTTATGCTGGTTTTCAGGACAACACAGTCAAGCAAGGTCATGGCTATTGAACTTCAAACTGGGCAGTTACTGTCAATATCTGTTACAATGAAAGGAAACAGGACAGGCTGTGACCCTAAAATAACCACGACATCTTCCATTAAACTGGGTCACTCTAGGTAGAGTATCGAATGGGGGTCCTATGCTGGGTCGATACCTAAATATGGGAAGTGTCTATCTTGATACCTGCCATCCCAAGGTCTTCTGTCTGTTTTTATAGGAGACTTTTTGGACTTGAGCCCAAGTCCTTAGAATGTGATGAGCCAAATGGGCCAACTTGTGTCCTTGCTGCTTCAGAATGGGATGACCCAAGTTAACTGAACAATTTCAGGTGTAACTCCCATTTCTGCAGCTCTCAGACAGTGGAGTTATTCTGGTGGTATATCTGAATCTTGAGTGGAATGATTTATTTAAATGGGGGAATGTAGACACAATTATTGGTAAGATGTATACAAATATTGTGGTAAACTGTTCCTCCTTCTCCCCATTCATAGCTTATCATTCTGGCCTTCCTTAACTGTCACTACAAAATAACTGACCTTCCCAGAATGCATTATTGCTCCATTACTAACTGCTAAGTGAGAGCATAATGTAAGCTGTTCTCGTGAGCTCAAAGCTGCTACGTGGTAGTGCATATTGTTTATCCTCTAGGGTGGGAAGTTGGCAGGCTATCACGGTAAGTACGTGGTACAAACATTCTACAGTATGTACTAATCTTATACGGCAGAGGGCATAAGTAATTGGTGAGACCAAGATCCGAGAGTCTGGGAAGAAACAGGCTTTGAGCAGGAAAAGTCCATGGGAACAGGGAGACTGTTCAGAGCACGGGCCCCATCTGTGAAGGGGCAAGATAAGGGAGCAAGGCTGCTGAAGGTCAGGGTGTATAAAAGGCAATGTTACTGCACTGCAGTCTAACCACTCTAACCTCCCTTGTCATACAGCTACAGAAAACAAACCACAGCCACACATGGAAGACAAAAGCGAGAAGAGAGACCTTGGGAAAGAAGAGCCAGGCCCCAAGATAGATGATCATGAGCCCAGACTGGGGCCAAGGCCACGGTCACACAACAAAGTTCTCAATCCCCCTGGTGGCAAATCCAGCATTGCATTCTATTAGGAATGTTCAGTTTCACTAATGGAGTCAGCACAGAAACTTTATCTATGGGTCTTCAGGTTTGTTTCCAGACAGACACCTGTATGGGAACAAATGCTTTAGGCAGGAGGATGAGGGCTTTAGTGACTCATCTAATCCGAGATATAGACAGAGGACAGCTTGATGTTTCAGGCTTTTGTAAAACCTGTTAAGGTATGGTGCTTATGGAAATAACTGGAGACTTTTTTATGTGCTAGACAGTGCAGGGTCAAAGGGACAGTAGCTTAAATAAGTGCAAGAGGAATGTCCCTATGTGGAGGGCAATTACAAAATACTCTTAAACTTGCAGCCACTTAGTAGCTCAGACTCTTAGACCTAAGCATTTAGATAGAGCCGACATGGGGAAAGCCCATCCTAGTGTATGGGACTTGGATGCCAGGCCTGGGTTTATCTAACTGAAACAGTAGCCAATGCTCTTCTCATGGGCAGTGTACCCTAACCTTAAGAAGGTAAAAATTGATCTGCAACCACTTTAATGTAAATGTGATCCATGCTAAGTGGTGTTGCTGGGTTCTGAACAATTCTGCTTAGACAGTGGCCATGATAAGACGAGGTTGCCTCACCAGGCAGATGACTCCTGGGATGAGGACAGTGTTAAAACACTCATTCTTGTGTGTCAATCTCACAAGCCGTCATGTGTTGTAAACTTTTGGAGCACTTACAGTAATAGACTGAGCTGATGCATACTAGCTCTTGACAAAGGGAAAAATAGTGGAGTGTTTCCTGCAGGCACTCCTGGAAAGATCTTATTTCACTGATGTCATGCAAGGGTGCTTCCAGCTTTCCTGATAGAGAGGAGTTGGGCACACACAATTACATCTAATGGAAGAACTCTGACAAATGACAGTGGGTGTATTATTAGATTCTGGAAACTGTCCCAGGAGATCTCTAGGGAGCCAGCTTTGATGGCCTATCACCAGCCTCTAAAAGCCCTCATGTACAGATGCTTTAGCTTGTGCAAGGGATTTTCTTCCTCTGACCTGCAGAATAATGGACTGTTCTGCTTGTATCCTCCACAGTGCAGTAGCTTTTGTTTTTTGTTTCTCTGCTGACTCTGTTAGTGAAATCTCCTGTTTTGTTAGCCTTAGGTTGCCGTTGACTGCCTCAGTTATTCCTTGGTAGTGTGGACAATTCAAGTAGCTCATCCACACATACTGCTGTAGCTATCTTGAGACTTAGTCCCTGTTCATCTGCTTGGGACAGTCTAAAGATCACTGCAATACTATTCTGGCATACTAGCTGTTTTGAATTATGTTTGCAAGAATGTGCATTGTTTCCTTTAATTAGGTATGTGGGTTCGCGGTGGGGTGGTTGAAGGAGGGCTCTCCAATTTCATTTGCCGACTCTGACTGGACTTTCCTCAAACATATCCAAGGTTTCAGTATTTGATAACACCAGGTGCTTAAACTGTTAGCCACTTGTAATAGCGATTAAAAAAAACCTCCCAAACAAACTCAAACCTGCAGGAGCTGTTCAGGCACACCAAAGAACAAGTGGCCTTTATCTTTACAATGGCTCCATGTACCAGTAGCTGTTCTAGCTCAGGTTCACAGAAAACTATTTCTGCAACAAACTATTCAGAAGAGCCATCTCTTGGCCAGGTGCTACAACACCATGGAGGTCATGACGACTGTTAAAGTGCCCAGCAAAGGGAATGACTGTGCCATGAAGACTCACAGCTGCCTTTTCCACTTACAAATTGAAAATCCTATTATGGGCTGGCAGCAATCTTAATGCCTTCTGTGCCTCTCTCCCAGGAGGCTTGGCACTCCTGCTCTTGGCCCCCTTTAAATGTAGTCGTATGGTGAACAGTAGTATTGAGAGAGGTGGGACTGGTATCACCCTGTTTTAGATCCATATTCCCCCCGTATAGCAGTTTCTTAGCTGCTATTCCTATTTTGCTTATCTTGTCAAGCCTGTAAGGGGTTTCCTGCCTCTTCTCCCTTGCTAGTGTTTAACTTCCCTTTCCAGTACGGGTGAAGCTTTTCAAGGGGTTAGCAGCTAGGAAAGGCCCACCAGTCTGAACTTCAGCTTCTGTACTGAAGGGTTTGTTCATAGGCAAGTCAGTGAGCTTAGTCTGCAAGATATAAAGCTTTGAGTCTAACTGGAGCTGGAGTATCGAGCAGGGCATTTCTACAGTGCCTGTGTTAGTTTCCAGCTAAGTCTTAAACCACTCGGGACTTCTGTCTGCATGTATTGGCTAGCATTTCCCTCACTGATGAATACCCTGTGCTGCGTGTCTCAAGTATAAGTTTGATAAGGACATGTTTTTTTCATACCCAGGGTCAGGAGGGGACTGGAACTTTGTATCAATGGTTAAATCATGGACTTTGCAATAAACCACAGTATTTTGTTACTTCACTGTGTGTAGGTGGGGTCTCCTGTAAATATCATTGTCCTAGTCTAAAGCAAACATTTTAGTCAGTGATCAAATTCCATATGCCAATTCCTGGGTCATACAATGAGCCTTTTTAAACACCTACTTCCTATCATTGCTAATTTTAAAGGTGCTCCCTCCTCCCTGGCGTTGCAGGCTTCCATCCCTCCCTCAAGCCACAGTATATCCTTGAATCAGAATCGGATAGCTTCACCGGTAATGGATACAAGAATGAAAGGAGCAGCATCCATCAGTCTGTGTTTAGATGAATTCTTCTGTTTTAATCCCCTTTCCATGAATCTTGTACAGCTGTCCAGTTTTGAAATTGTCTAAGTCTGCCTTTAATCACTTTTGCTATTGAGCATTTATACTTCTCTAGAAATGGATCCATGTTTGTAAAAATTCATACCTTTCCCTCCTGGAACAAATAAGTGCATAACTGTACTTGTATATTTAGCTGTTTTTGTTCTGTAGACTAGATATTTTGAGACTATTACTGAAACACATCCAACTCCAGATAAATTAGGCAGCATGGCAACTAGAGCTAAATGTTAACTTAGGGTGAACCATGCAGGCTCTGTCAAATTTGATGGTTTTTTTCCCACAGCTGGAATGGCATAGACAACCAGACAGCTTTCTCCTAACTGCAGCCTGAACTTCACCTTCTCTAGGTGCTGTGTGTGAGACCAAGCTTTCCCCTTCCATCTCTTGCTGGAGTGCATTCTTAAAACTATCTTTTAGGTAAGAGCTTGTGCACCTACAAAATAGTATCAATGATATTTAAACCTTATTGCACTGGTAGGAAGGGGATAAATAAGTACAGTGCATCCAAACCATTAGAGTGCCATAAGGATTAAGGTATTGGAGTGGTGCACTCCCCTAGTTACAAAACTATATAACAAAGTGCATTATATGCGATCTGCAAATGGAGGTTCTGCAAAAGCTTTTTTCTAGAAGAAACAAATCTGACTTGTACGGTTTCTGGACTTGTAAGGTAAACATGATCCAGGTTAATGCTCTAGCCAGAGCAACAGAAAATTGCAGGTGACCTAGTGTAGATACTGAAGTTAGCTTAAGATGGAGCATCAGTGTTGATTTGGTAAGTCATGACAGAAAACAATTGTAGGCTTTTCCCTGTCTCGGACAGTCGTCATGTATGATCTGACCATGCAGCTCAGGATTCACAACACCTACCTATGAGAAACAGTAAAACTTACTGCTAGGGAAGGGAGGAGTAGCCCCATACCTACTTTCTTCTTACTTTAGAAATAAAGGGCAGTCATACGTGACCCCTCTGTCTGTCAGGGTTCTTTGAAGGTGTCACCTAGCATGGATCTAGTGTACTTTAACTTCCATGAAGCCTCTCAAAATGTCCCTCAGCAAAAGCTCTTAAGCAAAGTAAGTGGTCATGGGTTCAGAGAAGGTCCTCTGCTGGATAAAGGAAACAGCTAGGAATAAATCAGTTTTCTCAGTGGAAGGAGGTAAATAAGGGATCCTCTAAAACAGTAGTTCCCAACTACAGGGAGTCTGCAGAAAAGAAAAAACATCTTCAAGGAAATATACAATTTCAAATAAAACAAGTAGCAGGGGGTGGTCTGAAATGTTTGGAGGTTGAAAAGGGGTCCACACATGAGAAGGTTGGGAACCACTGCTCTAAGGAGCTGCAGTGGGAGCGGTGCTGTTTAACATTCATAAATGTGGAAAAGGGGAGAGGTGGCAAAAATTGTAGCTAATACAAAATTACTCAAGCTAGTTAAGTCTAAAGCTGACTGTAACGAGTTACAAAAGGAGCTCAAGAAATTGGGTAGCTGGTCAACAAAAGGGCTGCTGAAATTCATTGTTGAAGTGCAAAATAATGCATATTGGAAAACAATCCCAACTATCCATACAAAATGAGGGGGTCTAAATTAGCTGCTACCACTCAGATTTTTAGAGGCAGTGTGGATAGTTCTTTGAAAACATCTGCTCAATGTACAGTAGCAGTTAAAAAAGCTAATTTTAGAAACCATTAAAGGATAGCTAAAACAGTGAATGTCATACCATCATATAAGATACCTGGTATACCCCCCACCTTGAATACTGCCTGCATTTCTGGTCACCCCCTCTCAAACGAGCTATGAGGAATGAAAAAGGTACAGAGGAGGTCAACACAAGAAAGTAGAGGTATAACCAGCTTCTATCTGAGGAAAGATTAAAAATATAGGACTAGTCAACTGGGAAAAGAGACTAAAAATAACCTAAAAGCTGGAGGTCACCCACTGAAATTAATAAACAGCAGGTTTAAAACCAACATAGAAGTATTTCTTCACCCAAAGAACAGTTGAGGGGTGGAATGCATTGTCAGATGTGAGTACCAAAATTACAACTGGGTTAGGAAAATTCCTGGAGGATGGGTCCATCAATAGCTATTAGCCAAGATGGGCACAGATGCAACCCCACCTTGAGTGTCCCTAAAACACTGACTGCTAAATGCTGGAACTGGATGAACACTCAATTGCCCTGTTCTATTTATTCCCCCTGCCACACCTCATGTTGGCCACTGGCTGAAGACAGGACATGGGGCTAGACTGGGGCATTGGTCTGCCCCAATATGACTGTTCTTAAGTAGCAACTTTGATAACTTAGTGCTGACAGCTATGATTTTTGTGAAGTGTGAGGCAGCTGCTGCTGCTGCTAGCTAGGCACAGAACAGCTGTTACTCTTCTGAGGCAGAGCCCTGCCAGTTGTGCTACATTGGGCTACAGAAATCCAAGTGAATTTCCAAATGTAACTACACCATGTTACAAGAGGGAGTTTGAGTAATGACACCAGCTAAGAACACTCGTGTAAGTGCACGGAAAAGATGCATTTCAAGTGATAGTATAGGTGGGGTCTGCTTCACTACCCCACCGAAGGCACTCCCCTCAAATAATAATAGGCTAAAACTGGTGGTGGCAAACAAACTACATCAGCTCACACTTAATTTGAAATTTCTTAGTGGCTAAGTCCAATTATGACTCCTGGGGGAATTCTGTCTCACTGGGTGGGTGCAGAATTCATGTCCCTTGCACCGCCCCAGTAGTGCAGGTATGTTTCAGGTGCCTGGAGCAGCAAGTGGAGAGGTAAATCACAATGGGAGAGCTGGGGATGCCCCTGGCTCCTACCCTGCATCAGGCTCAGATGGGATGTGGGAGGATGGGACTTCCTCTTTCCCTGCAAGGAGCAACCCAGGGCTGTGTCTCACCCATCCCCAGAAACCTGTGGCTGCAGGAATCTCTGCAAACCCTTCCCAGCCACCCATGCATCTAGACCCACCCCCACAGACCATGCCCCAGCAAGCCCCCCACCCCTGGACCCTCAAATGAGTCCCCTACCCAGAGCCCCCCTGCAGAATCTCATTACCCTGCATCCAGAAACATCCCTCCCCCCACCCCTGCAAGTCCCTGTGTCTCTAAATCCCCCTGCACCAGAACCCTCTCACCCCACACTAAGCCGCTCCATCCTTTGAGCCTACATGGTGCAGAGGGGCAGGGTCTAGCCCTTGCACTGTTTCACAGTCAAGTGCAGCCTTACTGCCATGGCTGTGTCCTTGGTGGGTGGTGGCAGGGAGGGGAGGGAGGTGTGTGTGTGTGTGTGTGTGTGTGTGTGTGTGTGTGAGTGTGAGTGTGAGTGTGAGAGAGCGCGCTCATCTGCAGGCACCCAAACTGGTACCTCCACATTTATTTAATCGACCACTAACATTTGCAGAATTTTAAAATATTGTGCACAGAATTCCCTCAAGTACATTTTGACCATTCCTATGGGACAGATGCTCACATTACAAGCATTTTCATTGTATTACCTCAAGCGAGTAGAAGATATGAGTATAGCCTTTAAGTTTTCAGGAACAGGTACCATATCTTTCACAAACTCCTGCCACAGGAAGTAGATGGTCCCCCTCCATTAAAAAAAAAAAAAAAAGCCTTAGTCATAGGTGTCCTTAAAGTCTAGTCCTTCCCTTGTTTGAACTGTGAGCTAGAGCAGCTTCAGATGAACTTACATATTCTAACAGAGGCAGAGACAGAAGAGCTACATAAAAAATTTACCCAAACTCCAATCTGTCACTGGAACAAAATTTGCTATAATAGAGGTTTTGTCAATTACTTGAGAATAGATTAACTTTATTGGATTATTAGTGCACCCTCCATTCTTCCCATACAGATGTGAGTAATTTTACTCTGCAGTTGTTTAACCACTTACAAGCAGAGAATTTCATACCTGTCACTTTTAGGAAATCATCTTTCCTCCTGGTTGCTTCCAGCTCTGTTTAACAATGAAGTTAAAACATTTGAAGCATCAGCCTCACTGCATATAACAGCACCATCCAAGAGGTTGCATAGTGAAGCAGACTATTTTACTCATCTGTGAAAGCCAAGGGTCAATGTGCCTGGGCAGCTGACCCTATGAGATAAGGTTTTAACAGGGTTTTTTTTTACTATTTTCAATCAATGATGTCACACCAGTTGACAGTAACATGGCTGTATTGGATAATGCAGCTTGTGGGAGTGTTAACCAGCAAAGTAATACATAGTCTGACTAATTTTCACATAATTGGTTTTGCCAGTTTAAAATGAGTAAAAGATTGCCAACAGTCTCAGCTAGGACACAGTGGCAATCTTATTTACATGCATTGACAATCAACACCAATTACTGAAACAGAACCCACGTAAGCGGCACCGTATGAGGAGCTTTCTGTGAAGATGCAGGGATATTTTAGTGAAATACCTTACATTATAAGTGTGTCAATGATAAATTTTGGGGAGTTAGAAAATGAATCTAGTTGCTTAGAACAAACTTCAGGTGGACTGAAGTTTAGACTCTAAACATTGTAGTGTAATCCATTTAAAAAAAGTGCACCACAAACTTGGTCACTGGCTTAATTTACCATATGGCTGCTATGTTTCAGACACAAGGAACAAAACAACTTTCCCTTTATATGCATAATTCCCTTCACACACCAACTTGTTTCCATGGGTGACTGAATAAGGTTACCCTTCTTAAAAAAACCCTAAAATATTTAAATGTATTACTTAAAAGCAGACAAGTGGAAGTGGAGAGGGATAATACTGTGTCAGCAAGCAGTTGTCGTACTCCATCAATGTCACATCTGACATAGGACAGCCTGATGATTCCTAGTTGATGGACCCGTCATCTCCCACTTCATCAAGGAGCGGTGCTGTGTCCACAGGCTGTCTGACCTCCTGTTCTGCAGACGATCGCTTTGTTGCTCTGTTCAGTGTTCCACCCTGGCATTTCAGAGAAGCAGACAGTAAGTAGCTTTCCTAGACAATGTGTGTAGCCTATAAACCTTTCAGCAGATAGTCGGGTCTTCGGTATTTTGTGCAACCCACCTTGAGGGAAAGTGTGTGACTAGGCCACCAACATATGTGATACTAGTGGAATCCACCATTGCCACCCTTCTCTTTTAAAAGGTTTGGTGGCGACAGAGGGAAAGCAGTCGGTACCTATAGGATATTCTGCAGTGCCTGTCCCGAGTCAGAGAAAACCTTCCTTATACAAACTGCACTACTCAAGGTCCCTTTCAAACCAACATGTTAGGAGCTAAAGTTACACCTACCCCAATGCACTTTTTGTAGGAAATACCTAGTGTCCAAGACATCAGGCCCTGGAGGTAGGAGGGCAATGGAAGTTTAAGCATGTTACTACCTGCTGTTTGTCCACCACGTTGAGGCTAACAGAGGCAATGATACACGCAATGGTGTTTGCCAGCATGAAGATCATCATCTGTTGCCACCGCCATAGTGGGATCTTTAGTTCACTGTTGGGTCAAGAAGATGAACCACCAATGATCACATGAGAATGTTTCCTCTTGCCATATAACATACAGATAAAATGAAGCAGCACATGGTCTTGGCTGTCATGTCCTGAAACCATGCTTGGTTTAGACACAAACAAAACTGGTTTTATGGTCTCAATTTCGTTCCCATCAGCACAACTTGTGGGCTTTTGCTTAAGAGACAAAAGTTCTCACCTGGACTTTGTTCCCAGAATGTGTCCAACAATCAGATTTGAGAGGCCAATTCCAATCATCTGCACCGAGGTCGCAAGCCCCATAGCCGTCCCTAAAGTTGCCTGGGGAACCACAAGGGGTATGGATGGCCACATACTAGCCTGTTGTAAGGAGCAATGACATGGGTTGATGTTCAATAGGAAAAGTTTGCTGCCAAGACACTTTCTAGAAGATTCTAACAATTCAAACACCAGTTTCAGGCCACTAGCAGATCAACTGAAGAAGAAAGGAAATTGTTCCAACTACACATTTTGGATGCCTTATGGAGGGCTTTACACTTTCCTCTGATGCATCCCCCATGACCATCATCAACCCACCAGATTACAGTAAATGGATGATGGGAATGCCTACATCTTTCTTCAAGCTACTCCCATCAGCTTAAACCACACACAATTCAGAGTCAAACTCTTTCACCTTCACATCTCAATGAGGAACTGGGATAACTGACTCAGGTGGATATTCTGGATCCTTGTCAAAAGCTATCATGAAAGGACAGTACTGCCTAACATCTAATGCTTCCCACAGACCATGCCAACGGGCTCCTTGAGCTGTTTTGGGGTTTGTTACTGACTAAATCCTTTGGGTTTTGTAATCCAGAGACCTCGGAATGCAGCTGTTACATATGCCTAATGTTTAGCCCTTGGTAGTGTAAAATGCAAGTGTCTGGAAAGGAGATGGGGAGGGACCAGAGCTATAAAATGACCAGCCAATGAAGTGGCTTCTTCATACTTACAGCAGCAAAGGAGTAAGTGATCCCAAGCCAGATGGTAGAGACAAGCGGAGGAACAAATGTAAATGCCAGGAGAGCAAAGACTGGAAGAGTCAGCACAGCACAGCCAACTGCAAACACGCCTCTCAGTCCTACGTAGTCCTGATGAGGACAAACAGAAGGCCATTTACTGTCAGCCCCCCATGGTTTCCACCAGGGCGCCAGGGTGCTCCTCCTCACTGAGAGCAGCTGAGCAACGTGTGCTGGTAAGGGATCATTTATAAGAGCATCAGCTACAGGAAAGTGACACCTTACGAAGTATTCCCAGTTCTTCACGTAGCAAGAGGGACTGAAGACACCCGTGTGCCCGTCAGAGTAACAAAGCACCAGAATTTGAAACTCCAAGGTTTGAGTTTTAAGACAGCATGTTGCATTTTAGTGCTTATGGAAGTGAGGGACCAATACGTTAGACAAAGCCTGAGCTGGTTCTGTGCAAGCTACTGCACCCCATCCACCTGCCCCTCAGTCCTGACCTGTAACACCCTCCCTCGTTGTTTTATCTGGGGCCTCTCTTGAGCGTTCAGCTATTGATGTGGTTCTTCTACAACAGGAACTAGGGGATCAGAGGCCAAACTCATCTCACGTGTGACCTAATCCAGAACGGATCCAGGTCTCGTGGTTTCCCATCTAGGCTGTGAACCCCCTGCAGCATTAATGACCCAACTCCAGAGCTCTAGTTTTAAGCAAGCTCCCTCTTCTGACATTCAACCTCTGAGAGAGGCACACAACATCATATCTGTACGAAGCCTTGGTCAATCAATGAACAATCCCCCATACACCACTGCTACATACAGTGTACTCACGATTAATATGCCAACTGCTGCGGAGAGAACGAGGGAGCTGTCGTACACCGCCCCAGCAATGTAAGCGGCTGCCTGCTGACTGTAGCCAGAATACTTATCCTGGATAAACTTGCTAAAAATAAAGTTGAAAGGGACACAAAAATGTACATAATTAGAATTCTTGGTCTGGTTATCTTGGCACAAAGCAAGTCTGAGCGAAGATATCTGGACAAGGAGTTTTTCACTGGAGAACTTGTCAGCACAAATTCAATTCAGTCTGGCTGGTAATTCTGCATATTCGTCATTTTTTTTAAAAAGATGCACTGAACAAAACGATTTGTTGTGGTGGGGACAAGTTTGTGCCCTTTTTTATGATGGATAAAGGAGGCCTGAAGTTTGGGGGGTGGGGGCAATGTGCATCTTGGAAATGCCAGAAACAGTGAGTCTTGTTTTCCCTGTTTTCACTGGTGGTCTCCTTGGGGGAGAGGAACATTTCTCAGCCAGCCTTCAAACTGAAAGGGTAAGGGATGTTAAATTTGTAGGTATATTAACTCAAAACATTTGGGAGGGAAGGATTAGTATTTAACAACTTCAAGCCTTTGAAGGGGGGCTCAGAAAGCTCCCACTCCAGTTCCCTACTCCTCCAAGGAGACAGCCAATAAAAGCAGAAAAGATAGGCCTCGATATCTCTACAGCAGAAAACAAGATGACTTTCATGCCTCCTTCATACATTATGGAGGACAAAAATGGTGCAAACCCAGTGTTTCTAAAACCCTTTGTAGGGCATCTAGGATTGCTAGTGGCCAGCCACAACTCAGCAGCTCTGAGAGTAATTTATTTGGACACTTCCTGCTCACCTAGAATTTGACTGGTTTTAAGTGACTAGAATTATTCTGAGGAGAGCTGAACCTTTTTGTACCGCACATGCCATCACTGGGGCAGCAAAATGCTGCCCCTGCAGATTTACTGCAATAGATTCAAGTAATCAATAACACTGAAGGCACTGGGTCATGATTCGTTTTGGAAACAAGCCTGGAATTGATCTGCCAAAAGAGAGATTTGAAACATGACTCTGGGCCTGAGGCAGGGTGGAGTATTGCTCCATGACACAGTGCTGCAGGAATCACGCCCTATGGGGGCCAGTTCAGGGTCAGGTAAGCAGATGACAGCTGGCCAGAGAGCCCACTTCAGGGCACGCTATGGGCACCCCAACGATGTGTATTTTGCTTTCACTGGGTTCTAATATTAGGACCTTGCTTGTTAATTGCTGCAGCAAGCCTGCAACGACACTTCCCCTCCAAAACTGCTGAGGTGCTTATAAATATAAACAAACATGGAGACCTCGCTGCCCTTTTCTCCCGAGGATCTCCGCGCACTTTGCTAACGGTAAGCTTTGCGAGCTCCTGTGAGAGCAGTAGCAGGGTAGCCATTGGGGAAAACAGAGAGAGGGGAAGCACATTCCCCACGGTCACAGAATCCATGGCAGAGCCAGAGCAGAACCCAGGTTTCTCAACACCTAATCTGCTGCCCGAACTGCAGTCCCTCCCACTGAGCTTCTAGTATTTGGGAAACTGCAGTGTGCCATTTTAATCTCTGCTTTATCTTAAGATATTGGCTGCTGGCCACCTTCCAGGTGGCTGCTCACATGTGTGGCAGTCTTGGGAAGGCTGCAATGGTTCTGAGTTGTTTAGCCAGGAAACACTTTACAGCCTCAGTGTCCTTGAATCTGACCCCACGGAAACTCTCAGACCTTCCTTCTCTTGACATTGCCACTCCAGATGCGTGTTTTACTTGAATGGATTTATGCAGCACAGACCCCACAGCATCAGAAGTTGGACAGTTCCAGCTAGATGCCCTTCATGAGCCTTTCCGGTGCCAGTAAGAGGGGTTTCCTCTTTGCCACTGTTCCACCTAGCTTAGAGGAGAAGTATTAATTTGCAGGAAATCAGATTTGGAATGTCCCCAGTCTTTGGAGTTTTGCATGAATCCTTTAAGGTTGCTATGGACTGGGAATCCCCATGCCTCACACTATCTTCAGAGATGGGTGCAGAACACAGTGCAAGGGAGAGAAGAATCAAAAGGAGTCTGCTGTTCTATAGCTAAATGCTAAGCACCTTGCTTGGCAAGGACATTGCTCCCTTTCTGGCTTTGCACTCACCAAGACAGCAGTGAACAAGCTGTCTGGAAAGCTCCCCCTTCCTCTGAGATTCCCCTGCTAGTTTAATGGAGAGGGTGAGGGACAGAGTAAGCTCTGTTCCGAAGCTCCAGTGCGGGGAACAGTTACCAGCTCCAGTGCTACCACCATTCTGGTCAGTACCTGGCATCTGCCACGAAAGGGAAGACCCCGTTGTAGAAGAACATGATGGTGAGGACTAGGAGCCAGTAGCAAAGTGGCAGTCGCTTGACATCCTGAACCCGCTGCAAAGAGAAAATCCCCCTAGATTAATAGGATACAGATGACTTCCCATTTCATAATGATGTTACCTTCTTCCACTAACATTCCTTGGAAAGGGCGAGCTGGGACTGGAGTATGAAAGGTAGCTCATTTGTCTTTGGGAGTCCCAGCATTTGTTGTGCCCCTCCAAATCCACACACCACCCTTCTCTGGGAGTGTGAGAGGTTAAGAGCTTTCCCTTCCCATCATAAACATCTGTGGCAGCAAAAGATTTTTCGGAGCTGCACTTGCTGGAGGCAAACTCCGGGATGAAGCACAGCAGGGATGTGGGTATAACTAGAAGCTATTAATAAAAGGAAATACCAGTACATTAAGAATGGAAAACGCTCAGTAAGACCTTCCCTCAGGGTCTACTATTCTGAAGTTTAACAGATCTGATGACCTAAAGCAATGGCAGCCCTGTTGCTTGGGCCACTAGGGGTTCGTCTACACATCAATTAGACATCTGTGACCAGCCTGTGCCAGCTGACTCGGGCTCGCAGAGCTGTTTAATTGCAGTGTGGACATTTGGGCTTGGGCTGGAGTCTCAGATCCTAAAGGGTCCCAGAACTCAGGCTGCAGCCTGAGCCTTGACCTCTACACCACAATTAAACAGGCCCTTAGCCTGCGAGTGAGCTGGCACGGGCCAGTTGTGGGGGTCTAACTGCAGTGTAAACACACCCTTGGAGAGCACAGCACAGGGACCGGCTCAGCCTTGGCAGGAAGATGGGCTAGCTCTGACCAGATTGCTCTGTAAACCACGAGAGGGGCTAGAATCTCATCTGCATTCACAAGCGACCCACGTTTGCACAGTGAACTGGGGGAAATGTTTGCTGATCCCTCCTGCTCAGAGTGCTCGCTCGGGTCTCTAAGAGGCTGGCAACATTTATTCGCTTTGTTTAGTTTAATTTCCACCATCCCTTGTTGTTTGCAGCTGCAGAATCCTCAAAGACCTACAGGGACAACTAACACTTGGATAAGTGACACTGGCTCCCTCTTCTGGCCCAGATCAGCTATTTATTGCCCACTGCAGTCTCACAAAACAAGCTCAGCAGTGACAGAAAAGTTCAGTTAGCCCATGCCAACCTTAAGTCTCTGGAGGAAAAGGCAGTCTGTATTCCACCTACCACTTTCTTGGACTCTTGCTGGATAACTCCATCCAAGCCAAGCTGCTTCATGCCAACTTTGTCCAGCACGCTGACTGTGATGGCTGAAATAAAACCCAACACACAGAGCAGGGTACCTGCAAACACAGAAGAGATTTAGGACTTCTTTGAAGCAGGAAGAGCTGAATGCCATAGGCCTCTGAATGATTCATGTTCCTGGCTTCTTCTAACAACATGACTAGTACTTCTCCATTGGGCCACAAGTTAGATTCTATACAATATATGGGTGAAAAGTTTGGATTGCAAACACTGTAGGACTACGTTTAGATTGAAAAACACTGTTTTCACTGATTTTTTAATAAGTAAGTTATGATAACGTTTTCATATTAGTATTTCTTCTTACTGACACCCTCCTCCCACAGCTGAAAATTAAAACAGTCCTGGATATTGCGAATGGCTAAAGAAACCCCCAACGTCCACAGGAGATAAAACAGATTGTTGCTGGAAGACAGAACAAAAAAAGAGAATAACTTCCACACTTGTTGACCTGCTTCACCTTTGTAGAGTAACTGCAGACATGACGGGTCAAACTGAGTCTTAGTGTAATGAGGAGCAACAAAGAAAGAAGTCTATGGAGTTACACTGAGTTATGCTGGAAGTGAATTTGCCCCCAAGTGCCTGTTGCAAGTGAGATCAGTTTTCTAACTGAATCTTTTGGAAAAATCAAGTGAAGCTCACTTGAAAAGCCTGCTCAGACGTGCATTCACTTAGCATTGGTGTATTTAACCCTTCACACGCAGAGTACTCAAGTTGTTCTGCTGCTGCTGCAATTGGAGAATCACCACCAGAGTACACAGCAATACTACTGAACTAAAGGTATTGAGGGGACTCTGTTAAAGCAGACTTGGTTGAGAGAACATCTTAGTAGGACAGAGGGGCAGGATTTTCCTCATACTTGCCTCTTGGTTAAAAGTCACATCCTTGAACAGGACTGGCACAACATTCATTGTTTTGTTACTTGGTAAGTACATTTATCCCACATGCCCCATGACCGAGATGTCACACGCAGTACAAACACAGCGATGCCCATTACCACCACGCCAAGGCATTTCTAACATGCCCATCAGCATGATACCTAGACAGCATCATCATCTAGGCCAGAGGTTACCAAGCTTTTTGGTTCGAGGGCCACAAATATCATTTTTACAACCCTGAAGGGCCACCAGTCTATCAACTCATAAAAATGTATTGACGTACACACCATTAAGACTGCAAATCACTACATATTTAACGTAAACATTTGGGTGCTACTGTGCTCATTTTTACATTCTATTTTACAGCTACAAAGTACTCAGAGTATGTCACACGCTCACAGACAAAGTGTAGATGAGTGACTGTCACTACATACTGAAGCACATGGCCTGGCCACTAAGTCTCAGTGGGTGGCTTGCTAAGTGCAGGCCAAACTGAAAAGCACTGATTTTTAGAGTCCTGCCCCTCTCCTCAGGCATGGTGGGTCCTGACTGCTTCGCTAGCAGCTTCCCACCCTCACCCCCCCACTGCAGCCAGACGGAAGGATGCTGCCTCCTCGCTGATCTCCCATCCCTGGCTGCAGCATGGAAACTGCATGCATCCTGTAGCCCGTTGTGCTCCACCTGGGTCCCTAGGCAGTGGCTCCCTTCTGCAACCAGGGGAATAGGAAACCAGTGCTCTCTTCCCTCTAGCTCAAGCAGGGACCACAGCGTCTAGGGACCCAGGCAGAGCGCTTTCCCATGCTCCCTGTTGGAGCCAGGGGAGGGGAGTGCTGATCTTCTATCTCCTTGGGTGCAGCAAGGAGTCTGCACCGGTCTTGTAGCCTCGCAGCAACAGGCTCCACCAGGGTCCTTAGGCAGCAGCTCCCTTCTACAGCCAGCAGGAGGGGAGTGACGGGCCACTTTTGGCCCCTGGGCCACGGGTTGGGAAGCACTGATCTACGCAATATTATGATCCTACATCATAGCTACTGCTACACAGTGATTCCATTTGTCAATGTAAAAAGGAAAAAAACCTCAAGTGACATGAAGCTCAGAGCGAAATTGCATCAAAAAGAGAGAAGTGACAATCCCCCACCCACAGTGCACGCATGCACGCAGAGTCTTAAAGTGAGGTCTTAAATCTATAAATATGCAGAATTTGACCCATGTTAAGGTCTGTATGACAAAATGATGAATCGATTCAGTGGGAATGGGTCAGAGTTAAGACTTGAATAGCCAAACCAGAATGTAAGAGAGCACTATGATTGCTCTGAGCTCCAGTGTGAAACTGGAGATACACCAGTTGAGTGTCTCTGGGTTAAGCTTAGAAGCAAGAATAATAAAGGTGATGTTGTGGTGGGTGTCCGTTATAGATCAGACCAGGAGGATGAGGTAGATGGGGCTTTCTTCAGTCAACTAGGGAAAATTTCCAGTTCACAGGCCCTGATTCTCATGGGGGACTTCAATCACCCTGACATCTGCTGGAAGAGCAACACAGCAGAGCACAAACAATCCAGGAAGTTTTTGGACTGTGTTGGAGATAACTTCCTGGTGCAAGTGCAGGAGCAACCAACCAGGGGCTGCTCTTGACCTGCTGCTCACAAACAGGGAAGATTTGGTAGGGGAAGTAGAAGTGGGTGACAACCTAGGCAGCAGTGACCATGAGATGGTCAAGTTCAGGATCCTGACAAAAGGAAGAAAGGAGAACAGCAGGATACAGACCATGGACTTCAGAAAAGCAGACTGACTCCCTCATGGAGCTGATGGGCAGGATCCCCTGGGAGGCTAATATGAGGGGGAAAGGAATCCCAGAGGGCTGGCTTTATTTTAAAGAAATCTTATTGAGGACACAGGAACAAACCATTCCGATGTGCAGAAAAAATAGTAAGTGTGGTAGGCGACCAGCTTGGCTTAACAAAGAAGTCATTGGTGAGCTTAAACACAAAAAAGAAGCTTTCAAGAAGTGGAAGTTTGGTCAGATGACTAGGGAGGATTATAAAAATACTGCTCGAACATGCAGGAATGAAATCAGGAAGGCCAAAGTGCAATTGGAATTGCAGTGTGAAGGGGAACAAGAAGGGTTTCTACAGGTATGTTAGCAACAAGAGGAAGATTAGGGAAAGTGTGGGCCCCTTACAGAATGCGGGAGTCAACCTACTGACAGAGGATGTGGAGAAAGTTGAGGTACTCAATGCCTTTTTTGCCTCTGTCTTCACAGACAAGGTCATCTCCCAGACTACTGCACTGGGCGGCACAGAATGGGGAGGAGGTGAACATCCCGCAGTGCTGAAGGAACAGGTCCAAGACTATTTAGAAAGATTGGACATGCACACGTCCATGGAGCCAAATGCAATGCACCCAAGGGTGCTGAGGGAGTTAGCTGATGTGATTTCAGAGCCATTGGCTATTATCTTTGAAAGCTCGTGGCAACTGGGGGAGGTCCCTGATGACTGGAAAAAAGCAAATATAGTGCCCATCTTCAAGAAAGGGAAGAAAGAGAATCCAGCGAACTATAGGCCGGTCAGCCTCACCTCAATCCCTGGAAAAATCATGGAGCAGGTCCTCAAGGAATCCATTTTAAGGCACTTAAAAGAGAGGAAGGTGATCAGGAGCAGTCAACATGGATTCACCAAGGAAAAGTCATGCCTGACCAACCCGATTGCTTTCTATGAAGAGGTGACTGGCTCTGCAGATGTGGGGAAAGCGGTGGATGTTATATACCTTGACTTTAGCAAAGCTTTTGATATGGTCTCCCACAGTATTTTTATCAGCAAATTAAAAAACTATGGTTTGGATGAATGGACTATAAAATGGATAGAGAACTGGCTACAGCAAAGGGCTCAATGAGTAGTGATGAATGGCTCCATGTCTAGCTGGCAGCCGGTCACAAGTGGAGTGCCCTGGGGTTGGTCCTGGGGCTGGTTTTGTTCAACATCTTCATTAATGATCTGGAGGACGGGGGTAGATTGCAACCTCAGCAAGTTTGCAGATGACACTAAGCTAGGGGGAGTGGTAGATACCCTGGAAGGGAGGGATAGGATACAGAAGGACCTAAACAAATTGGAGGGTTGGGCCAAAAGAAATCTGATGAGGTTCAACAAGGACAAGTGCAGAGTCCTGCACTTAGGACAGAAGAATCCCATATGCCCAGCTACAGACTGGGGACCAATGAGCTAGGCAACAGTTCTGCAGAAAAGGATCTGGGGGTTACGGTGGATAAGAAGCTGGATAAGAGTCAGCAGTGTGCCCTGGTTGCCAAGAAGGCTAATGGCATATTGGGATGCATTAGTAAGAGCATTACTAGCAGATCGCGGGAAGTTATTATTCCCCTCTATTCGGCATTGGTGAGGCCGCATTTGGAGTACTGTGTCCAGTTTTGGGCCCCCCACTACAAAAAGGATGTGGATAAGTTGGAGAGAGTCCAGCAGGGGGCAACAAAAATGGTAAGGGGGCTGGAGCACAAGACTTATGAGGAGAGGCTGAAAGAACGAGGCCTGTTTAGTCTGCAGAAGAGAAGAATGAAGGGGGATTTGCTAGCAGCCTTTAACTACCTGAAAGGGGGTTCCAGGGAGGATGAAGCTAGGCTGTTCTCAGTGGTGGCAGATGACAGAACAAGGAGCAATGATCTCAAGTTGCAGTGGGGGAGGTCTAAGTTGGACATTAGGAAAAAGTTTTTCCCTAGGAGGGTGGTGAGGCACTGGAATGGGTTACCTAGGGAGGTGGTGGCATCTCTATCTTTAGAGGTTTTTAAGCTGCGGCTTGACAAAGCTCTCGCTGGGATGATTTAGCTGAGGTTAGTCCTGCTTGAGCAGGGGGTTGGACTAGACACCTCCTGAGGTCCCTTCCAACTCTAATATTCTATGATTCTATGAATGCAGCAGTGTACATATACACACGTACATAATTCAGTTTTACTCCACGGACTCAATGGGTGTATACCTTTTCACACAATACTGTTCGTATGACCGCAGGCGTTGCAATGTCACAGAAAGGCTGCAAACAAAGATAGAGGCACATGCAGCCATTTTAGATGGAAACTTCGGGCAGCAATAACGCATCCTTCCGTTTCGTCCTCCAGCCAGGAAGGTGAGCACAGGTACGCTGTCTGGAAGACACGTGGCCCACCTGCCACACACCACCTTCACACTCTTTCCTGTGCATATTCTTTATCAGAGTTAAACTGTATGATTTTGCTCTTTTGTCTTGGGCCTAGAGGCTGGTGAAGCAGAAGCCATTAGGAAAACTCACCTCCCCAGAGCGTCCACTGGATACCAAAGTGGGTCTCAAACTGCTGGGTGAAGAAGAAGTTGAGGACACTCCCAAGCCGGGAGAAGGAGAGGGTCAGTCCAAATGCCAAGGCCAGTTCCTTCCCCTTGAACCAGAAGGCAGTGATGCGATTCTGCACAACTTGGAGGGGTGAGAACAGAGGAGAAAGGGCTATATTAACAGATGCACAGAAACCTAGCCCAGAGCATTACACACACAAACCCAGGGCAACTCCCAATCTATGCTCTCTGTGCCAGATGAGATCAGTATCAAAGACTCTTGGATATCTGAGGTGGAGATAAAATGTGTATCTCTGTTTAGGATAGTCCTTGCCACTGCTGCAACAGGGGGAGGTCAAGTGGCTTCTGATAAACCAACCTGTAGTGAGAGTTTTGCAGCTGCTGCTCCCATGAGGGGGCAAACGCTGGTTAAAATGATGGTTCTTATCATTAGAAGGGCAGATGAAAGCTCTTCAACTCCCATCAGGCAGACCAAATACTCTCTCTTCATCCACCACCACTCAGGCCTGGTTCCTAGTGCACAGAGTAGATGAAATTCAAAGCCCCAAGTGCTAAAATCCCATCTTTCCTTCCATTGTTGGAGTCTAACTAGGAGAGGAGTTCTCAGATTCCTTACTAGTAAGTGACCCATTCCCAGATCCAAACAGCAACCGTCCCGTCAGCATCAGCGGCAGAAGGTATGGAGTTCCCTTGAAGTGAGAGCCCAGAGCAAATATGGACGATCCCAAGACAGTCAGGAAAGAGAAAAGAAAGACACCAACTAGGGAGGGAAAAAGAAAAAGACAGGAACACATTGAAATCAAGGCAACGGAACAGAGAAAATTACTGTGCAATAGGAAAATCTGAGAGGAGCTCTGACTTTTTATCTCAGGACAAGTAAATCCCTGGGTCTCCCATCAACTTGATGCTGACATGTTATTTTACTACTAAATAGCCCCTTTCATTGACGGGTCTCAGGTCACTGATGAGGGATCGGTCTCTTGCATGAGGAAACAGTCTGAGGAAGGTTAAGTGGCTCAACCGCAAGCCCATAAGCTCCATGCTCCTGAGTCCTGCTCTAAGCCCTGCCACTGAGTCGTTAACATTGGCCAAGTAACTCCACTTCTGTGCCATAGTGTCCTCATCGGTAAAACGAGAGACAACAATGCTGGCCTACTCCACAGGGAAGCGTCCACAGCAGCATTGTTTAATGTGGTGCAGAGTTCAGATACCATGACGACAAATCAGGGAGTGGGGTTGGGCTAGGTGACCTACTGAGATCCTTTCCAAACCTAATCGTCTAGGATTCTATTAAATACCACAGAAAAGGTCAGGAAGAGGAAAAGAATACAAGCCTAGTTACAGTTACAGTCAGAGTATATGTTTCTAAATAAAGGATCCCTGTCAGTTCTGAACTTGCCTGTCTTCCCTTTTATTGTGTGTCAGGAGATAAAGCAATGTTTACGCAACTGTTGTGTGTCATACTAAATTCTAGTGATCCACAATCAGGAATCAGACCAATTGGGGAACCACACAAGTTTTACAAGCATCAGGGATCTCTGCTGCATTTTGTGGAGTAGCCCTTGTAACTCCCATCTTCTCATCACACCACAAAGAACCTTCTTTGGTTAACTCTTGTTTTGTTGACCCCACTGCTTCATGCCTCAGCACCTTATTGAAAAGGTGATTCTGGGCTTGGGAAGCAACATCCCTTTCCACTGAAGGAATAGCTGGAAAGGTCACTTCTGTGCAAGAGGAAAGGTCAGCTATAACAAAATAATTGGGACTTACAGCGATTTCCCAGTTTATCAATCAGGAATCCAGCCAGAATCACCACCAGCGCGTTCCTAGGGAGAACAGCACAAACAATTGGTTTTACTACCTGTGCACCCCACGACCAGTGCACATGCTGCCCCCCTAAGCAGGAGAAAGGTGACTCACGTCCAGGCATAGATTGCATACAGCAGGTTGTACTGTGCCGGTGTCATCCCCAGACCTTCCACGCAGGCCAACGTGCCATTATGCCCAGTGCCATTGTGCTGGGTTCCATTGGGGCAGGTGAGATTCTGTGTAACAAGCCAGCATGAAGAGTCTGTATTCCAAGAGCAATGGAGGTCTAATCTGGATTACACAATAATTAACCAAACCTGCTTTTTGGGTGGAGGGACTCAACAGGTATGAGAGCCTGGTTTTGACATCCTTTGTAGACTCACCTCCACTTCCCACTTCCCAACCTGATAGGGGGAATGTAAAGGTTTTCAGTAGGCTTGTGAGTATAATTTATCCATCTTGAGGATAGAACAATTTACTTACTATTGTGACTGACATAGGAGCTGCAACAATCTACAAGGGATCAAAGGAGATTACAGCAGAACCTAGCTATTTCCCACTGGCAACTGGAAAACACACTGGGAATTACTGTGGTTTGACACACAGACTTTGACGGGAGTGGAGGGGTCTCCGCACCTCTTATAAACACACTGAGATTTGAGTCAGAGAGAAAGGCAAGGACACTGCATTGCAAAATGTACCAACATGATCTGTTTATTTTAATCAGCTGTAGCTTAATTTTTATTATTTGATACTACATAAAGGTACCAGGACGTGTCCTGCAGCAGGTTTGGTAAAACTAATGAAGCTTCAGTAACGAGACCTCATTCCAGCTCCCGGCCATGAGACTTTTATGAGGAATTGGAACCAGATCTCTTAAATCCTAGTCCAATGCTGTCACCACAAAGCAGTAGATGAGGGTGAACACTCACTCTCTCTGAATCTGACTTACTCTGGGTTCTCTTTACTATCCGAGTGTGTAAGGATTTCTTGCAGGCCTTTTAAAAGCCACATGCTAGCTCCATAATCTCGGAAGGACTGTACATTTTAGCTAATCACATGACTTGGATTTAACAGCAGATGGTGCACATGAGTAAACCCAGCCCTCTCCTCGAGACTGAACATAACTCATCAGCAGGCACCCTAGTTTTCTTTGATAAAACCCTCAACGTTCTCGGATAAAAGAACCCTATAAAAATCTGGGGGTTTTCCACAATTAAAATGAAACACTGAACTTTAGTTTCCCTAGTCACTCCACACACGCACGCACACGCGCACGCGCACGCACACGCACACCCCCCCCCCAATGGAACACAATGTCTTATGGCTATATTTACAATTTTTAAACTAGCAACCCAAGCCCCACCCATTCCCGATTATCCAAATTTTTGATTATCTGATCTGGTCCCAGAGCAAATTAGATCAGATAATTGGGGTTCCACTATATATGGTCTTATTTTTTCACAAAATGTAAAAAAGTAAAGATTCACTGTAAAAATGCGAATTGCGTGTTTTTCTGTGTTTTTCCATGGCAATCGGATTTCTAAGATCCCTGATAATCAGTGACACAACCAACCAACAGCTCCGAGTAAGCATTTCAGATCTTGATCTCTAACAAAATAATGCAAACAGCAGCATCTCATTCTCTATGGAGGAAAATTTACACTGCAATATGGATAGTTCATTAAAAAAAAAAGAATGAGGGGCATGGTGCAGTGAATGAGGTGGAGATATTAGTCTGAACCCCAGAGAATAAAGGTCTTTACTTATATCAGTTAGGAGCATTCTTGTTTTTACCTCTCAGTTTAATCACAGACCCACTTGCAGTCACTAGCATGGCTTAATGTAATGGATTTATGTAATTTTTAATTAATACTCCTAATTTTTCAATCCAATGTAGATTATAAAATCTACAGCAGAGACCTATTATTTGTAAAGCACTGTGAAAATCTATAGTCCTGTAAATATAATACTAACAACCTACTCTGCATAGTGACTGATCATGGGAAACATGTACACAAGTAACCAAGCAATAACAAGTGGTGGATTCCAAGTCCTCCTCCAAACACTTGCATTTGCTTTGTACGTATTGCCATTTCTGCTGAACTGTGTAAGTCTCATATTCTGGACACAGGGAATCTCTTTTTAGCATGTGTGACTTGCACTAGACCTCTTCACAGCATGACATCTCTCAGGTTCTCAGTTATCTGGATTAGAATGTTTTTTTAAATTCTCTGTTTGTGACTGGGAATCTTAGCTTTTCAATTTATATACCACTTTTCCAGTCTCTTGTTAGACTGCAGTCAAGACAGCTGTGCAAAAGTTATCGTTCCCCTTGTAAACTAGTTACTTACCCCTTGAAACTGCTCCTGCAGGACACTGGGAATATCAAAGCAGAAATAAGAGCCAAAAGTCAAGAGGCAGTTGAAGAAAAGCACTAGGAACCTGTAATAAGCTGCAGAATGAACAAGCTTGTTATGATCTACATTACAAAATATGCTCACGTTGACCAAGTTTGTGCCATCCTTGTGTTGTTGTTTTTTTAAACAAGCACATCCTGTAAGAGATTTAGAATTCAAAACCCACTACAAAAGTTTGTCATGGACAAAAAATAAGGGTCAGCTTGATCTAATAATTTAAGAGAATATTTTAAATATATAGATATATCTACCAATACCAATTAAAGATTGCCAGATGCGATGTCCTACCCTGTATTGATTTTTCCTGTTCTTCTCTTAAACCCTGATCCCATCATTGGACCTGCATGGATGGGGACCCTTGCCCCTGTGCCAGGACTAATTATTTTCAGTGGGTCTCCACTCAGAGGAAAGGTCAAGCTGCACAGAGCGGCTCTTCGGGGCAGGGTCTCTCTCTGACCCTGTACGGTACCATGCACGTCAGAGCGGCCAGCCCGGCACGCTGTCCCTGGGACCCCGGAACCCGCCCAGGCCCGGCCCGGTGCAGAGCGGGACAAGGCGGGTTCTACCGGGCTATGCCGCAGCGGCGCTCGCGGCAGCCCTGGGGCAGGGGCGGAAGCAGGGCAGAGGTCTGCGGGGCCTGTTCCAAACCAGGGCCGGTCTTGGGCCACCTGCGGCCCCGCGTCACAGCGGGGCTGCGGTAACGGGCGGTGGGGGGATCGCGTCAGCACGGGGCACTCAGGAGTCGTTCGGGGTGTGCAGCGCCGAGCGCTACCCGCGCCCGGCCCAGCGAGGCTCCCCCTGCCGAGGCGGGGCCCCCGGCGCACGGGCCCGGAAGCCGCTGACTGCGGCGAGCCGCAGCGCCCAGCTGGGGGAAGGGCGGCTGTGCCCGCCACGTGACACCCCTGACACGGCTGCAGTCACGTGACGGCGCGCGCCCTCCCCACCGCGGGGGGGGGGGGTTTGTACCACCCCGGCTCTTACCGCTCCCCGCCGGCGCCGCCATGGCTCCGCGCCGCGCCCTGCTGAGCGGAGGCTCCGCCCCTTTCACCTCAGGCCCAGGCCCCGCCCCCCAGCGCGGCAGGAGGCTGAGAGGGGAGGTGCGAAGCGGCCGGAGCTGCGCCGCCCAGAGCCCCGCCCCGGACCGAACCGAACCGAACCGAGGGCCTGTCCCCGCACCCCCCTGCCCCGGCGCGCTCGCTCGGAGGGGCGGGGAGCGCAAGGCGCGCTGGGAGCCCTGCCTGCCCCCGGGCCGGGCCGTGAGCGGGGCCGGCCCGGTTCAGGTTCGCCGGGCCGCGGTCACAGCCCCAGCCCAGTGGCACTGGGCCCGAGCCGGGGACGAGCCCCGCGCGGGCGTCTCAGCCCAGCCTGGCACCGGGCGCTGGCGTCGTACCCGGAGCCGCCCGGCCCTTCTGTCTGCTCCCGGGCTGGCGTTAGGGCGTCGTCACGGCCGGATGCAGGGTCCCGCTGTGCCGCAGGCCTACCCCTACTTGGGCTTCCGAAGCCGGTGAGACAGTGGGGAGGGTCCCACAGATCTTGGGATGGGGGCAGGGCCTTTCCACACAGAGCCACGCTTGCCAAGCCAATTCTGCAGAAGAAAATGATCTTTTCAGCTCACCGCTCCAGGCTTCTTTGCCATCCTGGGCCCTGCAGGACTCAGGGCGATTCTCTAAGAACCAGCTATTGTGGCTTGTGCAACTAGCTAGGACGGTATTGGGGCTCACCAGGCCTGGAAATAAAATTTAGCTGCCATTTGGTCAGCTTTAAGAGAAAGAAACTGGGAAGTTGGCTCCAGGTTGGCTCTCAGTAAATTGGCATTGCTCATCCACTGTGTGAATTGAGATACAAGAATAATTGAAAAAGAAAGGCCTGCCTACTTTCTGCCACATCAGCCAAGGTTGGCTCCTCTGTGGAGCAGTGGGACCTAGTGGGTAAGGCACTAGACTAGACTCAGGAGACCTGGGTTCTATTGCCAGCTCTGCCAGCAGCCTGCTGGCTGACTGGGCAAGTCACTGAACCTCAGTTTCCCCATCTGTAAAATGGAGATAATGACCACATCAGCCAAGTGCAAGCTTGCTCCCTCACATTCAGCACTCCCTTAAGGGCAAGAGCAACCCAACCACTTCCCTAGAGCCCGAGGCCTACATTGATGGAAAGAAAGTGACAAATCCCAAGCAACAATGGCATGCAGTACCTCCGTTACCGTTTAACTCTTTGAAAATTGATCAGTGGCAGAAATAGGGAGTGAAAAAAAGTCAAAGGAACACTGTTCATAACGCATTGTGTTTTTGAAGGAATAGAAAAGGAAAAGTAAGGAACTTAAGAAACGAAGCAATCCAGAAAGTAGGCGGTATCTAGTTACACTACATGGATTCTCCATAAAAAGAGTGGCAAATTAACTCAATGCCAACAGATAAGAAGCAGTATAACATATCAACTTGAAAGAAGGCACAAAAATCCATCAAACTGACAAAATTAGCCAAGGACACCTTGCATGACAGCTTCACCAACCAAATTTCTTTTTAGTCTCAGCATATCCAAGGCTATTCAGTGTGTTAGACATACGGAAAAGATAAGTAAGTACAGTATTTCTTATTAGTTTCTACTGTCAATGAAACCTGCAATAAAATCAATGTATTACTTTCTGTTTTAAAATGTGGTTCCACTCTGAAAAGTGACTATGTAAACACAGTCATTTAACAGATACATCCTTGTGTGTTTGTTCAGAGTGGAATCTACTGATTTTAATGACAAAATATATTTTTACTGCTTTTTGCTTCTGTTAGCCCAGCATAGCCTTAGGAGAAACACCTGTATTACATTTTTTTTTGTCTCATCAACAGAGAATTGGTTACTAATTCCCAATTATTTATAACCTTGAAGAGATCACTGAGTATAATTTGAAGGGTGTATAAGAGGAACTGAGGGGGGAGAACTTGGTCTACAGAATCTTTATTAGTGGTGTGGAGATGTGAGAAGGAAAGAACGCAGCTGGATTGTCAGGTACTAGATCGGATTTGGTTAGAAACAGATATCTTGTAGACTTAGTGGATTTGATCTGGAATAACAAATATGGAACTTCCCAATGTCCTTTTCACAGTCATTTTTCAGATTAGACCCATTCTGTAAATTGCAATTTTCTTGCATAGGTATTTTCATCACTTTCTTTACTATTTTTGGTTGCCTTTCTGGCTTTTAAGCTTATAAATATAGTTTCTGTGATACTGTGTCAAGTATATTCCTTTTTTAAGGTTCCCAGAGTTCTCTTTTTACTTAAACAATCCTAACAACCTCAGCTAAAATCAACAATAGTTTATCAGGCTTCCCCTCCTTAATGCTCCTCATTTCAGTGCAAAATATGTTTTCCCAAGACAGCAGAGGAAGAGCCAGGAATCTAATTACCCTTCAGTCATAAAAACAGTTATTTTTTCTTTATATTACCAATGATTTTTAGTATACTTTGAGATGATTTGAAAGGCATTTTAAGCTTTTAGAAAATTACTTGACTATCATTCTGGAAGCAAGAAACAAATATTGCAATCCTGCAATCAAAAACAAACAGGTAAATTGCTACACCTGATATGAGCAGAGTCCCATAGCCTTTAATGGGGCTCTGCATAGGCTTACCAGTCTATTTTTACAAATATACTGGAAGCAGGTAAAATTAACAGATAAACTGGCCAGTGGACATAGTACAGACATTTACAAACAATCTTAAAATTATACAAAGTACAGACAGACTTGAATTAACATTTAAAAGGGGAATGTATCAGGCTGAAGTACCTCTTGGTAGAGAGGGGGGGATGTTCGTGGCTCTGTTTAGAGCCAACAGGGTCCCCATCAACCATAGGTTGTAGTTGCTTGCTGGCACCCCGAATGGGTTCCAGTATGAGGTGGCATGAGACAATTAGGGGGGTGCCTTCTGAGGGGGTTTTATTTCTGTATTGAAGCAGGTTCTCTCGACATATTTGGGTGGCTTGTTCCATGGTGTGATCTGGTTCTCTGGTGCAGTGTCATTTGGTGAAGGCAGTTTTGATGTGTTAAGGTGCATCTCCATCCTGGATGTTCTCCTCAGAGCATATTCTGTGGTATCTAAGTGCCTGGCAGTAGATAACAGGTTTCTTGGTGTGTTTGGGGTGGTTACTGGGTCTTTAAAGGTTGGTGTGGTCATCTGTGGTGATCTCTCATTAGGTATTTATATTGCATCCATTACTGTGGTATCAAAGTATTTGTGTGTCATGCTGAAACAGATCTGGGAATTTATCTTAAATGTAGCTAACATTTCTAGAAGATCTGCCAGCCATGCTTCTTCCCCAACCTCTGTAAAAGCAAATGGAGGGGAATAAAATAATTCTAAATGTCTAAGCACTAAGCAGCATATAGCTGCCAGATACGTCAAAGAACTGTCACCCCAAGGGTCTCTATCTTCCAGGGGCATCCGTGCATGCCCATTAGTTTGACCAACTTGGAATCTGGGGAGAATGTACTTGGTCTGTGACTCTGCAAGAAGGGACCAAAATGTAAATCAAAGGACACAAATCTATAAGTATATGGGCGCTGAGTCCCACAGATCTCATCCAGCTGTGCAAACAATCCCCTCTGGACTTCCCACCAACAAGGTAGGATATGAGGGTCAGTAGGTTGTGCTCTGTGACTCCTCTGAAGGGGTATCACACATTCAGCAAAAAGTAATTGCTTCTGCAAGCAGCACAAACTATCTGCACATTTTATTGCAATTCACCTGCAGTTCTGGTGAGGAAGTGTGCTGCTTCGTGCAACTCCTCCCCTTGCCTTTTGGCCCAGACCACTTTTTCTACCCAGCCCATCAGCCACATAGTTTTTTTGTGTTGTGAGGAAAAGGTAGCTAGGTAGTGTGTGGCCAGGGCTACCTAGATATCTACTTTTCCCCTCCGCCTGTGGTTTCCCACTTTTCCCATGTGGTGGACTCTATTGTTTTGTTCTCTCCACACTATGCAGTGTGGGAAGTGTAGGGACCCAAACCAGTTACTGGATTCAGCAGCCAATCAGTTGAGGAAGAAACTAAACTTAGGTTTAGATATTACAGTATAAGATCAAGGTCGTGGACTTTTTAGTGTCGATGTTTGAGACCAATTTAATTATCATATGCTATGAACAGAAGAGTTGGACATCAAGGGACTCTCTCAGCCAAAAGCTGAGATACAGATAGAAGGCAAAATTGTGCTGTGCTTTAAGGATCAGCTTTATAGGATCAGCACTGAGTGCAGTGCTGTGGTAATTAGCACAATACCATCTTAAAGAAATCCTATACCATTTACATACACTCTCTGGCTTTATTGCAGAGCTCCCAAGGGATCCTAAGCTAAAGGTAATGGGGACAAATTGCTTAGTGTATTGTTCGATAAAAGAGAGCCATAGGTCAAGGAAAGGCCTTGAAAGTGAAAGCTACGGACAGAATGAAGAAATATAGTGAACCTTAGATTCACACTAAAATAATAATTCAGCTTTAAATAGACTGAAGTCAGTAATGCATAAGCACATCTTATAGGTTGGCACCAGCTCTTGTGTCAGACATGAACAGACCTGTTGTGTCATCTGTCATCACAAAAGGCAACTACAAAAGCTGAAACCCCATTCTACACATCACGTGTGTCTATCATTACTGCTTGCATGATGAAGAGCTTGCATTACCTGTGTTCATGGTAGCTACCATCACAATGATAGTCTCCACCTGATGTGATGAGTTCCTGTATAACTTGCTCTAACATTAGTGTCTGTGACAAAGCAAAAGAAATCTATAAGTGAACCTGGTGCACATTTGCATGACAGCCAGGTAGACACTGGCTGTTGGAAATCCAAGTCAAATACATTACTTACACTGCCAGTTATCTTTTTTCTTCAAGTTATTATTTAATTGCTTAAAGCTTTGGAGACTTGTTGTTATCCATTATCATGCCAAATCAGCAGTTAAACTACTCCAGAATTTCTTCAAGCCATGTGGATTGGACAAGAAGTAGAGGCAGCCGGAATTGAAGAATATGCATATGAGATTATACGTGTAGCAAGAAAGGAATGGAAGAGTATGCAAGATTAGGTGTGTATCAAGAATCTCAAATCAATATTGACTGAACAGTGCATGCTCTTATCTATAACATACACCATTGCATACTCTACCTTCTTCCTTCGGTGTTTTTTCTCTCAATACTCTTACTATTATTTTGCAGCTCTAACACAGTGAGAAGTCCCCTGACAACAAACTGCACTTCCTAATACGTTTCCCAGCTTTATGAGTCTCTGAAAATGAGTATTGCCTACACACCATTGTATCCCTCTGTCCCTGCCAGGTCTTGGCAACACAAATTCATTTTGGTACTGCCACTTCTTTGGCAAACAGACAATGTTAACATGTGACTCAGTCATTTTCTATATCTTTTAAAATATTGCCATATTATTCTACAAAGTAAGAACTACAGGATTTTTGGGCCAAATTAATCACTGCTCAAATTATATTGATTTCAGTGGAATTAAATTAGGAAGAACTTTGAGATTATGGGTCTTCTGTTTAGCCATCTTTTTTGTTCTGGGTGGGGATCTTGTCAATTCTATGAGAAAACTCATGACTTGTAGGGATTTTGTTTAATCTGAAGTCTCAGGTTTTGTCATACGCATGCCACCTCCACCTTTGTTGTTGGGCTGGCTCCCAGGAGGCAGCTATATGCTTTGAATTTCAGAGAGATGCCACCTGGCTGTAAATAGATCAGCCACCATTAAACTGCACCCTGGGAATACATCGGAAGCACAGAGAAGAGATATAGAAGAGAAAGAGAAGTTGTTCTTGGCTCCCAGGCTTCTTTACGATGGCACTGAAGAGAGTGATTTAGAAAGTTAGCATAGTGGCAGGTGGAAATGATGCAAAACTCGTGGATGTCACTAATTTTAATAAAATCCATGATTTAATCAAAATATTCCCTGTAATTCTTCCCAATTTTTGAGTGACAAAAATCACAGCCCTAATTATGAATCTGAGACAGATCTGTGTGGGTTTTTTTTAAATAAATAAATAAATAAGCCACATGGAATCCTCCTTTAGGGCCTTAGAAATCTATAGTGAGGGATCTCAGAGAATTCACCCAGAACCCTGAACAACATCCTTTTATTGTTGTTTTATGAACGATAAACAAATCTCCCCTGAGCTTTCGTGCAGGCCCAGCTTCTGCTCTTTTCTTCCCCCACACTAAAGCCTAGAGCTCCTATTACAGCTCTGCCAGGATCTTCCTAATACCTCATTGATTAGTCATTAGGATTGGATAGGGATGGATTAAATTACATAGCCCCTGACATGTGAATGATTTCTCATGTTGTTCAGAGAAGGGTCTGAGAAGGTCTTGTTTGGTATTTACACAAGTCTTGACTTGCATTCCTTGTGAAAAACATCTTTTGCTGTATTAAAACAGTTAAGATTGCTTTAAAGCAAAATCCAGCCACATAAACCCTTAAAAAGCAGGAAATTGATCAGTAAAGGGCATCTTCTTTATAGTACTTTGACACCCACACAACATACTAATTAGATAGACTCTGCACCTCCACTTTCCACCTCCAGCAGATAAAACGGCATACTGCACAAAATGTGTTAATCTAACTTGCTCTGTAATGTAAAACCTTAACTGTCACCTAATAAGAATGTTCACAGTTACATTAGATAAGATTAAAAACTATAAGGCATTTAAAACCTCATACGTCAGGGCAGAAGCCAAGCAGCAGCTACCTAGGGTCAGGAAGATACTTCCTCCATGAGCAGGTTATTATATAATTGTACGTAGTGTAATTTTCTTGCATCATCTTCTAAAGCAACTGTAAGAAATATGGTGGACTGTTGATCTAATCCAGTATGCCAGTTTCTATGTTTCTAGCCTGCACGTTATTGGCAGTAGTAGTAATAATAAAAAAAAAACAAGCATGATTAATATTTGAAGAATAGGAATTCAGGCTCCAGGCTGAGAGCGCTTCAGATGCAGTATGTGGAGCCTGACCCAACTCCCAATTAAATAAATGGGGCTGGATCAGGCCTTTAAGGAAGAGGAAGCACCTGATATCTCTTTTTAGCTACTCCTCCTTCTGACCCAGGTAATTTACAAGCAATATTCGTAGGTTCTAGAGAAAGCCATATGGAGAACTCTTTAGTTAGAAGGAAGGCTGGCCAGACGCAGGATGGGGACTAGGAAGAATAAATGGAGAACAATATAACATGGCTCCTAAGTCTGTAAGTACCTACCCAAAGATGATACTAGAGGGATCTTTAATCAGCAGACAAAGGCATAATGAGATCCAATGGCTGGAAGTTGAAGCTAGAAATATTCAAACTGGTAATTAAACACACAATTTTAAGTGAGGGTTATTAACCGTTAGAACAGATTACCAGGGGATGTGGGAGATTATCCATTACTTTAAATCTTTAAGTGCAGTGGCTGGGAGCTGGGGGGTGAGAGGGAGGGGTGGTCAAGGCTGGGTTCCCCACAGTGACTGGGAGTTGTGGGGTTCCCATGGCAGCTGAGAGCTCCGGGGACCCCAGCCATCAACTGCAGTGGGTGGTGGGGTTCCCGGAGCTCAGAGCCACTGCTAGCAATAGAGGGACTCCAGAGCTCAAGCTATTGTGAGCAGCAGAAGGACCCTGGAGCTCTGAGGTCCCCACCTGCGCTGGCTTGAGGCTCAGAGGTTCTGCTGTGGTGGTGCAGGGCTGTGGGGTCCCCACTGCCGGCGGGGCCCCTGCTGTCCATGGCGGCAGCAGCAGCTCTGAGCCACAGGTCCCCTGCTGCATGGTCTTGCTAACAGCAATGGGGCCGGTGGCTTCAAGCCACAGGGCCCTTCCTGCCCCCCCCTGCTGATAGCAGCGGGGTCCCTGCTGCTCTTTTCGGCTGACAGAAGTGGGGCAGGGTCACTGCCACTGCCTGAGGCTTGAAGTGTGGGACCCCTGCTGCCAACCTGGGTGCTCGGAGCTGGGGATTCCCACTGTTGTCCCCTGAGAGCTCCGCAGCCCCCAGAAACTGACAGCTGCTGAAAAGACTAATTTCACAAAGGTTCGTGCAAGTCACAAAATCTGTGACTGCTGTGACCTCCGTGACACAGTTTTATGTCTAGCTATAATTCTCTTTAGAAGTGATGTAACTCCTTTGATTTCAGTGGAATCACATCAAGAATGAATTTGTTCCATTTAAAATCAGTTCATCTTCCTCCTTGGTCAAGTATTACCAAACTAGACCACTAAAAGTATTCATTACTTTATATATAGAAACCCCCCAATTGTCCCTCCCCCCTCAAAAAATCTAAACAAACATCACAGGGCCACTAAAACACATGCCATATTTCAGTGCTCAGTCTCCCTGCTTTTGCGATCCCCTCTCTTTTGTATGAATTTTTTCTTTTTATACTGTCTAGCTAGATTGTAAGGTCTTTGGAAGGGAAATCTTGTCTTCATATCTCTCTGTAATCCACCTGTGACTCTTCCGTGATTAGGGTAGCCCATCTGAAAATGCCAAGGTCAGGGCAGGCTGCAAAAGGACAGCATATTCTCTCATACTGATGGCTAACACTGCAGTTAGATTCCTCAGCCAGTTATAAACAGTGCTGCTGATTCCCCACACTGGTTATCAAGAAGCTAAAACGAAAACATTACACAGTCCCCTTTACTGCATTTCAATCTGTTCCCAATCAGCAAGTAGGTCCAGAAAAGAGATAAGTTATTTAAAACTCTATTCCCTTTACCAAAATGTCCTCCTGACCCCAAAAGGTCAGCCACATTGTCAGATTAATGTAAGTTTGGAGCTTACCAAAATACCTTGCTGCCAGCCAATTCTTTAGTAGCTAAAACTAAAGGTTTATAATAAAGTAAAGAAACACATGAGAAGAGAGATGTTAAATGGTCAAAGCAATCAGATACATACAAAGACTTTAAAGGCTATATATGTGTGTGTGTGTGTGTGTGTGTGTGTGTGTGTGTGTGTGTGTGTGTGTGTGTGTGTGTGTGTGTGTATATATATATATATATATAATATCAGATTCTCAGCAGAATTGTGGAGTTTGCAGGCTTGTAGAGTTCCTGTGGTGTACATCCAGTACTTGGATGGGTCTCAGTCCTTTGTTTAATAGCTTCAGTTGTAGATGAGTTGACCTAAAGGTAGGAAGCAGGAATGGACAAGATGGGGATGGTGCAGCTGGCAGCCTTTTATGTTCCTTTGTCATGTAGCTTGTCCCAAACACAGCCACACAGCACACGGCATGGAAAAGCCTCAGAGTCCCCTGTCTTTGGGCATGTTCTTACATGCCCTGGTGACTCATAAAGCATAGCCCCTGGGCTCTTTCTTTGGATTCATTGTACCTGTGAGTTCATTGATGGCCCATTAAGCAGGCTTAGTGCTGCTGCTATCCTGTCTGGAGTGTCACTCAGAAACACAATGCAAGTTTGAAATACAAATACACCAGACATATTTAGAACTTATAATGCAAAATTGATACATACATATAAAGTGCTTATCAATCTTAGCAAAGCATGACTTTTCCATCAATACTTTGCATGGCATATCCTATACAAAATGGTAATTTTGCAATATTGATATAAATAATATTATAATTATAATCCAGACAGTGTCACATTTCTTAGCACACTATTGGTGTTATACAAAAATTGCCACAGAGTGGCTGGCCATCGAAGGGGAGATGACCTTCCGTCCCACCTGTGACAAGATCATCTCATTGCCTATGTGGGGAAAATGGAGGAGGTCATATTTCATATTTCACGGCTCCAGTCAGGCCATGGTATATAAAACAGAGGCCTGTGGAGAGCCAGAGAGGGCTTTGGGGCTGGGGCGAGGTTTGGTCCAGTTAGGGAAGAGATGCTGGAAAGTGACTGTAGAGAGCAAGAAGGCTCCTGCAGGCTGGGTCTGACTCATGGAGGGAAGAACATGCTGGATGGATCAGAGGGAGGCTGGGAAGGCTAAGTGTTTTTGATGTGGGGCAGTAGCTTTTGAAAGAGAGATGGAAAATTTAGTGAATTACACTGAAGCTAGTTTAGAAAATGTAGAAGGGGAGGTGATGGCAGAGAGGAAGAACGGTCACAGATTAGGGAAACAAAAAGGGTGAATTTGCTTGATTCAGAAGAAGGATCAGCAAGTAGGAAGACAGGAATGAGCAGTGAGTGAACTTTGTAATTGTGAAATCACTGGTTCAGGATATGCAAGTAGCAGAGAGGCTCTTTTTTGTGCTTGTGATATAGTAAGAGCTAGAAACTACAATGTGGTGATTTGTTAGTGGAATGTAAAACAAAGAACAAGTGGGGAAACTAAGGCTGAGGTTCTATAAAAACAGAAAGTAAGCTGTCAACTCCCCCAGTTTCTCATGGAAATGAGATGTAGTGTCAGTGTTCCTATTAAAATGACTGGAGATGAAATCAAGCAAGGTATAGGAGATAAGGTGATTATGGTAAGCAGTTAATTAGTTGGGGAGGAGGTGAAAGTAAGCCCTTAACAGCTGTCCTAGTCACATTTAAAGGAGGTGCTCTACCAGACACAGTGATAATAGGGTACCAGATTTTCTGGGTTAAGTCATACATCCCTTCCCCTCAAAGGTTAGGACATGTGGGAAATAATTGTAAAGGGAAAATGAGGTGCAGTAAGTGTGGAGGAGAGCATTCATCTCACAGTTGTGTGAAGGGGCAAAATTAAAGTGTAGCATCTGTCGAGGAAAATGTAGTTCAGCATATGGGGATTATACCATAGCAAAGCAAGCTAGGGCCATACAAAAAACTAAGATCACTAGTAACATATATGCAGAAGCTGTTAGGAGACACCAAAATAGGGGAGAAAGAGAGAGAGCCCAATAAAGGAAAAGAAATGAGAAAGCAGCAAAATAATGGAAAGGATGTTATTAGTGATACTGGGGAAAAAAGAGATGACATGCTGCTTAGAGCGAAAGAGAGGTTCATAGTGTTTATGCAGGAAGTAATAAACTGCGCATCTCAGGCAGGAACAAAAACAGAGAAAATGAGAATTATAATTAAAGCAGCTGAAAAGTATTTATGTGTTAGCAAAGTATCAGTAGAACAATTCTATGCTTTCTTAATGGAAGGAACTGTTGATGGTTAAAATTGAGTGGTGGTAGCAATTTGTAGTTGGAATGCACACAGTCTGGTAGCATATGGATAGGAATTAAAGAAAAATATTGTTAATGTGAAAACTAAACTTGATGTCATATGCATTCAAGAGACCTAGTTTATAGGGAATCTGGATTGTAGAATCCCAAGACATGGTGTATGTAGATAGGATAGAGAAGTAGGGCAGAGTCGAGGCACGTGTATCTTCATGAAGAAGAATCTAAATTATTTTGTAGAGGTGAAAAGGCTTAATATTGAGTATAATGTTACTGCAATTCTGAGGCAAAATAATATTGTGTCACTGAGAATATATATATATTGGTTACAACACATGCTGAAAATCAGAGAGCAAGCATCTGAAAGAGAGAATTGCAGATACCACAAGCCTGTATCTTGTATGTGAAGATCTAAATAGGTGTAATAGATTGTGGGGAAGTAGGAAAAAAATAACAACGGAAAATGTCTAGAGCAATTCATTGATAAAAATAATTTAGTAATGTGAATGATGGAGCACCTACCAGGTTTAATGCAGCGGATGGAAGTGTAACCCCTGCTTGCTTGGAGAAGCACTCTGTCCCACTCTAGTGGTGGCTAGGCCCCCACAGGTTCTGCAATAGAGTTGGCTAAGAGAGATGTGTCTTTTGGCTCATGCAGTAGAGGCCCATGTATTTGTTCCAGAAGTGCCAGGCTTGATCCCCTCTGCCAATGCCCCAGTGTGGATCAGCGTTACAGAAGTTTCTTCTATCTAGACTTGGGAATTGTAACAAGCAACACAGTAAGTAGATGCAGCTGGGAAATCTACAAAGAAAAGGGAATCGGAAGGGACCACTTTACAGCACTCATTATATATCAAGGAAAGAGTAATAAAGAAGATAAAGATTGTCTCCCTACTTGGAATCTTAATAAAGCAAATTGGGAAATATTTAGAAACAAAGTGCTGAATATGTAAATGAGCCATGCAAAAGTGGGGATGTTGAAGATTTCAGTAGTAGTATCACAAAGGAAATTATAAAGGCAGCAAGCCTAGCTATAGCTAGGTTACTAAATTATCCTAAAGACAGAAAATGTGTACCATGGTGGAATAAGGAGAGTACAATGGCTATTAAGGAAAGGAATAAGGCAGATCAGAAAACAAAAAAATACAGTGAATAATGAGGACTTAATGAAATATAAAAGTAGTAAGGCAGTCGCACAAAAGACTATAAAAAGGACAAAAAGAGAAAGCTGGAGAAAATACCATGGGAAAATTAATAAAGATACCAATTTATCAGCGGTATATAGGGAAATTAGGAAAATTAATGGTAGATGGAGTAAGAGCGACATAATATCAAGCCTTATTGTGGAAGGTCATGGAGCAGAATCTCCAATGAACAAAAAACAGAAATGTTCCAAAGCGTTAGTAATGATCAGAATCAGAGTGTAGAAATCCATGAGAGGAGAAGAAAATGTATTGAGGAAAATTATGTGATTGAAGAGATGGGAGGAAGATGAAAATATGTTAAATTAAAATTTTGGTATAAAGGAACTTCAAAAAGCACTAGTAAAGAGCAAAAATTCTGCTCCAGGCAAGGATGGTGTAAGCTTTGGAATGCTTAAACACCTTGCTGAAGAGAGTCTCAGGGAGATACTAAAATTGTACAATAGCATACAGGGAAAAGGTGAGCTGCCAATGGACTGGAAACACATGGTTATTGTTGCAGTGGGCTGATGTATACAGGCCAATTGCCCTTACAGCAGGTTTGGTTAATGGTAACTGAGGCTGGCTTCATACGTAGAGAGAAATAGACTGATGGACAGCATACCAACGGGATTTAGAAGAGGAGGGAGTGTGACTGACCATGCTGTAAGGTGTGACAGGGTCAGACTAGATGGCTACTAGGGAGTGCTAGAAGGCCACTATGTCAGCCCCAGGCTCAGCAAGTCTCTTTTTGCCTGGTAGCTGAGCAGGGGTTAATTAACACACCTGGAGCCAATCAAGGCCTTGCCCTGGACTTGTTTAAAGCCTCCCCTCCAGAGAATGGCATGGCTGGAGTTGTGAGAGCCAGGTGAGCTACCAGAGTGTGTGAGCAGGGAAGATGCTGTCAGAAACCCGGAGGGTTTGGAAGAAGGTGCAGAATGCTGGCAGGAGAGCACCTGGAGGCTTGAAGGAAAATACCCTGCCAGAAGGGAAAGAGAGAACTAGACGTTTGGTTTGGCACTACCATGCCCAGCAGGGCTGTCAGGTCAAGAGCCTCCCCTAGCAAAGAAGGCAGGAAGGGCCCGTCTGAGCAGGGTCGAGACATTAAGTCAAGGGGCACAGGGAACAACCCAGAGAAGCCAGCAGCTTTCCTGAAGCTACACTGTGAAGCTGCTACTTGTAGGGTCCTTGAGTTGGGTCCAGAGTTGAGGGTGGAACCCACACCCAACCCCCACTGGCCATTCACTGGAGGGGCAAGAGCCCCAGCGAAGAGGCAAGGGCCTGTGAGGACCAGAGACAGGACTGGGACCAGGCAGGGAGTGGCCATCTTAGAGAGGCTGTATTACCCTCCCCCACAACTAGAGGGTGGAAGAACACTAAGGGGTGAAGAAGCAGTTCCCTGACCTACCCCTAGAAGGAAGCAGTGGACCCCCCTGAGGTAGAGGAAGAGCTTTGTCATAAAGGATAAAAACAGAAGCACAAAAAAGTATGAGGACTAAGGAATGTTTGATGGTAACTTTTCTGCATATTGAAAAATCTTATGCTATGTTATAGAGCAGTGGTTGTTAAAATGGGGGGCGCGAGATGGATTTTGGGGGCGCACAGAGCAGGAGACAGAGCTGGTCCAGCTCCATGCTCCCCAGAGACAGAGCAGCCGCTGCCGCTACCTCCCACATCCTGAAGCAGCAGCAGCAGCCCCAGCCAGGAACATTCCCCGTGCTGCTGCCCCTGCTTCCTGTGCTGCTGTCCCAGCAGCTGGGAGGGAGAGAAGGAGAAAAGTGCTGACATTATGGAAGATGACCAGATGTAACCCCACTTCCTCAGCCCCTCCCAGGAGGTACAAAGGAGGTGATTCTGAATTCCCAAGGCCCTCAGAACGGAACATGATCCTATATTGAAGGGGATGGTAACGGGAGGGCCCTGCAGGTATAATTAACCCTACCAAGAAGAAGGAGGGGGAAGATGGGGCTCCATCGGCATACGGAGCTATAGTCAGAGCAGGGTGGGAGTTCTGTCAGTGTACAGAACTATGGTTGGGGGAGGAGGTTGTTCCATGGGCACATAGAATTACAATTATGGAAAGGCAATTAAAGGAAGCCCAACTGGTGTGAAGGGCTGTGATTTTAAGCTTGCTTGTTTTGACTTCAATAAACCCAACAGACTGGACTCTGGACTGTTGCTTTCCAGCAAATTGTGTCTGGGAACCAAGAGGGAAGAGGCAGAGGAAAGCCCGGACAGACTGTGTTATTTGGGCCTGTAATGCTGAACTGGCGCCTCCTGCTGGTCATCTGGTGATTAGCTCCAGGCTGACATCTGTGATCTGCACACAATCACACTCTCACCATCGTTGGCCTGTAGTTCTTCCAGCAGCCATCTGGGACTGCAGCATCCTCCTCCTGATGAGGGCTGAGTCAGTCTGTGTTCCCCCCCTTCCAGGGGAGGGTTAGCTCCTCAGGAGGCTAGCTACTTTCGCAGTGGCAACTGCAGTCTCTCATCCTGCAGTGACTTATCCTGCCACTTCCCAGTGGTGAGTGGTGGAGGGGAGGGAATTGGGCCCACCCACTAGTCCAGGTACTGGCCCAGGGACCCTGTAGATTGCAGCCTTTTGCTGCACCCCAAGTTCCTCTTCTTGCTGCTGTCTCTCTGGGTCACTTCACCCAATTTATGATGTTAGATAGCAAGCTCACTTGGAAGGATCATATTGAAATTATTAGAAATAAGAACAAAAGCAGAATCAACTTACTTAAAAGTATTTCTGGAACAACCTGAGGTACGGATAAGAAAGCAGTGGTAATGCTAGACTGAACAGTTATACAATCAATTATTGAGTATGTGTACCATGCTTTTAGTTCAAGCTCAATCCAAGCTCAGGTGTTGCAAATTGCATGTGGCGCCATCATCATATTGATGCTGTGTGGAATGCATATAACTGCAGGAGGAATGCCTATTACCTTGAGAATGAAAATTATAGATTTAAGCTTTTGGGCTAAAGTTATTGGTAATAGTGATGATGTAGCACTAAGCTAATATATTAAAGTGTGGAGGTTAGAGTCTATAGCTATGGGAAAATTAATTATAATTGGAAAATTATATCTTCTGAGGTAGATATGGAATTATATAAAGAAACTGAAAGAAGAAAAGGAGTATTAAATGTGCAATATATAGCAAATCAATACATCTGTGACAAGTGGGAACACTATTGGCAAATATATACTGACACCTTCAAAAGATGTAAGAACAGACAGAATGGGAACAGCATTCTGCATTCCTATACTTGGAATCAAGAACACTGTAAGGCTATCAAATTTTATAGCTCTGTTGATGGCTAAACTGGCAAGGATAATCCTGGCATTAAATTGGGTCATAGATGTGCGCCCAGCTGCCATGAGCATTTTGTCTGATTTCTTATCAGAACTACTGGCAATCAGAAATGGCACCTCAGCTAGCAGAAATTATGTACTTAATGAAACATTACTGATAACAGCAGAATTGATGTGGTTGGATGTAATCATAGTAATACAATGGACCCTGGCACATGTAGGGGTAGTGGGCAATGAGCTGGAAGACAAAGTGGCAAAAAAAATTATATTAAAAATGAGCAAGATTATTTAGTAAATTGGGGTTTAACAGTTTAATTTAAAATGAATTGAAAGAGGAATGCCAGGAAATATAGGCAAAAGAAACAAAGGGGAATAGTTCCATGAAATATGCCCAAGAGTTGAAAATTCTGATATACTCCAAGGCCCTGAGAGAAAAAGTGAAATTGTTTTATTTTAACTGGCCATTGTAGCTTAAATAAGAAGTTGTTTCTATCAAACAAACATAAAGATGGATTATGTGGTATGTGCCAAGTCCAGGAAACAGTTGATCATCTCCTTTGGGAGTGAAAAGATTATAGCATTGAAAGAAGGTATTTATATGAAAAATTTAAAATATCAAAATGTTTGTTGCAACACCTAATAAGAGCATCAGGAAAATGGGGCCCTATAAAACAAGCAATATTGCAATTCTTTAAGAATGTTGGGAAATGTGAAAGGCTTTAATGCTTTAATTACCTGTTGTGTCCAGTGGTCATACCCTTGGTAAGTGAGTCTGCTTTGCCGTAAAACACAAGACGAAGAAGAGCCAGAGGGGAGGCCTGTGGAGAAAGCCTTAGGTTCACTACTGGGTGAAAATGGTGAACTCCAGGCAAGAAGTCCTGAGAGTTACTGCTGAAAGAGCAGGAAGACAGACCCTCAGGGAGGAGGGGCTGGTCCCAGCCTGAGACTGGAATGCAGACTCAGTTGTTGTTGTTTGTTGTGCTGTTCTGTGTGTGGGTTTTTTATGTTTGTTTTTCTTTTTTAACACCCCCTTATTGGCAGAAGTTAATAAGTTGGACCCTGGAAGGGGAACCTTGTTTTGAATATCTTGGATTGTGATGTGGAGTGATTAAAATGCCACGAGCAGAAGGGGGAACTGAGTAGCATGACCATATGTCCTATTTTGGCCAGAACAGTCCCCTTTTAAAACCCTGTCCTGGATGTCACAAGTTTTTTGGCAAAACTGGGTATTTGTCCTGTTTGCTGTTGCTCTGCAGTGAGGGGGGTGCAGAGGAACGTTCAGGAAATAGCAAACAGGACACATGCCCAGTTTTGTCAGAAGAGTCGTGATGTCCATGATGTCGGTGTGGGCAAGTGGCCCCCCAGGCAGCTTGGGTTGGCCCCACATGGGGGTGCTCAGGTGAGCAGCCATGCCAGGTGGCTTGGGCCAGTCCTGCATGGTGTGGTGTGGGCGACCCACCTGGAATTGCCACTTACCTGGTGTCCTGTTTTCACTTTAGGGAAATATGGTCTCCCTAGAACTGAGGCAGGGTGATGCAGTCACTGAAGGCCATGAATGGGTGCTTCACAAATAGATGACCCTGCAACACAAATAATAAATAAAATGATATATAGGCACGTAGATACCACTATGATAAGTGCAATATAAAAGCAAGACATAGAGACTTATTAAGCAAATAATTTTCCCCCATCAGCTTTCCTCTGGGAAAAGTAATTTTTTAACTCAACTGCTTTATAGCAACACCTAGCATTTATTCGGTTCCTGACTCATCTCAAGTTTTTAAATTATTTACAGATTTATAGATACAGAAATGTATTTTTAATTTAACTTCGGGCAACCACCTGTCCTATTCCGCAGGAGTCTTATCAACCTCATAAAACTCAAACATGCTGTCTTTTGTAGAATGGAGAAAGTAATTAATCTCAGATCACCTCACCACAGGGATGTCTGCCGGACCTTTTGTGATTACATTCGGGGAGTGTGGGTGTTAATGGCCCGGTCTACACTTACCTTTGTGATTCGGTGGCAGTCGACGGGAGATACACAAGTGACGTAAATCACTTGCGTATATCCTGTCGACTTTGCGGTGTCTCCTCTGCACGGTGTCCACACTGTGCTGCATTGAAGGGAACAGCGCTCCCTTCGACGCAGCGTTACGCCACTTACCGAGGTGGTTTTTCTGCATTGCTTCCTGGATCGACTGAGCGGGTCTACGCAGACCGCTCAATCGAGCCAGAGCAATCGATGTGATGGCAGCGAATTTGCTGCCGTCAGTGTGGACCCAGCCTCTAAGCTCATCAGACTATACACTCATGATTTTATTATCCACCCATGCACTATTGCAGACTTTATTTATATATACCTGTGCAAAAGGTGGAGGGACTTCATACATGTGCTTTTTACATGCATCCTTGGTATTACATGGCATTAGAACATACTACTTATACATAAATAGGAGTGAATCAAAATTGTATCACAGCACAACCTTTCTCCCAGGCTTTGTGTGTCTTGCCTATTTCTGTTAGGCCCTGTTCCTGTAAATACTTATCCATGTTGCATAACTTTAAGCACATGAGAAGTACTGTTGAAATGTTGCTCTTTATTGCTTGGTATAACAGTACATTTTTTGTCCTGTATGACTTTTCTGCAGAAACCAATGGGGATGGAGGATATTCACAAGGTGGTGAGCATCTTGAGAATTGGACCTTCAGAGGGATTTTTGCATTTACATGTATGATTGTTATTTGTTTGTTTGTTTGTATTCCAGTAGCACCCACAGTGCTCAGTGGGAGCTGCAGCACGCTGAGCACTTTTGAAAATGTGACCACTACATTGAGATGCTCCAATGAGAATCTGAGAATTAAAAATCTAACCCATAACTATTTGTAAATGGACTAGGTTAGTATATTTCTGCCAGTTCTTTCTTTATTTGGGAGACCACTTTCTGCATTCTAAGCTATCTTTTTCTGAAGGGGGCTGTGAACTGAAGACTCTGATATACTAGTCCAGTTGTAGGGCGTTAGAGAGAGAATGGCCACGATCTGGGGCTGGAAATTACAGATGAAATGTGACAATCCCATTGGGATGATGCTGTTAGGATAGGTTTAAAATTGCCTATCCTACACACTCTTTGCCCTCTGTATAAGTTGGGTTTTTAGAATTTCCTGAAATCCATCAACAGCATAGTAAACTAAGGATGCCGAGGGCCTGATCCAAAGCTCACTGGATTCAATGGAACGACTCCCATTGACTTCACTGGGCTTTGAATCAGGCTCTTATTCGGTGCCTCTAAATCAAGAGGTATTCTAATGGTTTGCGCACAAGCTGAGACTTCAGTTCTCCCTCTTGTCAAGCAAAGAGCTATGCAGGAATGTGGATTAAGTGGGGAAGGTGGTTTATGCTGTCTTTGCATACCAACCCTCTCCCCCAATATTCTGGGTTCAGCTGGGGGCCTACTTGGTTGGCTGGTCTAATTTTCTAATAGTCTTCTGGGCTATTCTGCAGCTGAGAATAGCTGGACTCAACATTGTGCCAGCCAAACATCCCTTAGTATGTACCCAACACTGGAGGCTGCAAAGTGGGAGGGCAGTGGTGGACCAGTTTGGCAATTCTGTGTTACTCAAGAAAACCAACCAACGGTATTCTACCAGTGAAATGGTCCCTTTAAATTGCCAGAGCAAGGTAAAGGGGAAGGGGACAAGGTGGAACACAGAGTGTGGTGTTGGGACTCAGGATCTCCTTTGTTCTAATCTTGATTCTGACACTCCCTTCCTCCTTCTATGGCCTTGGTGGAGACACTTCATCTTTCTGCCTCAGTTTCTCCATCTGTGAAATGGAGCTAGCAATACTCACAGGAAGTTTGTGAGGACTAATTAATGTTTACAAAGTGTTTGAAAGGTGCCAAGTATTATTCATTTCTGTTCCCATCCGATTAAATTCAGATGATGGAGTTGATACAGATCTCTAATATGACTGACTGCATTGTCCCACCAAACTATTAGGAGTTTGGACTTCTATTTGGAGAGACTGGTATTAGTATATAATTGTTATATACTTTAGACACTTCACCCATTAAAAACTTTACTTTGCTACTTATCCAGTGGAAGAATCCCCTTTCTGCCTATGTTTCAACAAGGCTTACTTAAATTGTAAGTTGCTTGGAGCAGGGACTTCCTTTTTGTGTGTTTGTACAGCACCTAGCACAATGCAGTCCTGGTCCATGTCTGCAGCTCCTTGATGCTACCTCATTAATAATCATAATATAAAAATAAATAAGTGGCCAAATTTTTGGCTAGCAGAATCTGATTATTGGTCTCCTCATCCACCTTGATTTATGTTTATTTTGCTTGGACTATTTATACATTTTTCCTGTTAATTTTATCTACAGTTCTTGGTTTGGTTGTGTATACACTGTTTGTGTCTGTTAAATGAAAATAAAGTGTCAATTTCATCCTTTTTTCCCAGTTAGTTTCACTTTTTTTTCTTATAAACTAGTCCAGTGGTTTAAATCCCAATAAAACAAAGTTTACACTGGATTCTTTAAAAAATCATGGAAACATTTATCTTCCTACTTATTTTTATAAAACTTAAAAATAAAAAAATAAAGTATCAGAGCCTAAATTACCTGACCATGTCTCTTTAATTGGAGATACATCTTATATAATTGACATTTACTTACAACACTTTTCAGTCACTGCTTAGCTAGAGGTGACTGAAAAAGGAATTGGACTAATCTGTGATTTGGTGACTACATGTTGGAAATAAGCAGGGAAAGTAGATTTTAATATAAAAACTAGGATATGGGTTTAGGGAGTTTCTGTATTAGGATATTTGAGATGTTAGGCTGAACATTAAAGATAATAGTTGATCATATTTCTGCTGAAAGAAGAGTGGAGTCACTAGAATCAGAGGATTGATTGTGTTGCATACATTTATTTGCTGTTATCAGAGACTGCAGTGGTTTGCAATGTAGTGAATCTGTAGGAATCTATGTGAGCATCTTCATTCTTCTGAATAGGCCTTTCCATGTTGTCTTTTATAATGTAGAATCTGTTTCCAGCTGTCTGAAATAGCCCATAAAGGGCTGACTTTCTAGGAGTATCTTCCCTATGAGCTATTGAACTTTGCCATGAGTAATGGGCTCACGTATAACATGACAGATAACTATTGTCATTGAATTATTCTTTTATGCTATTTTCCATTTCTGTTTATAGCATTACTCAGCTTAGCTTCAGATACATTATGTACATTTTGACTTGAGTAGTTTGCTTAATGATATTTCAGAATTGGGACTCGGGTGGTATAAACTACTTTGTAGAGGGTAAAGGGGTGACAACTGACAGGATTCTGTTAAAGCCCTTGTATTTTCTAACACTCATCTACACTTGGCTACCCCCCTTGGTTAAGGGTGTTGTAATAATTTCTTTGCCTAGAAAGACACGCTGATCAAATTATCTCATTTTAACTATCTAACTACTGCACTATTTATAATACATGGTAGAAAGCATTGCTGTACAATAAACATGTCTTATCTATCCACGTTTTTTTAAAGTTAGTCACTAGTAAGAATGTCACCTTTAAGAAGCCTATTCCTAGTCTTAACTTGTTAATTTAAGCAGTTGGTGATCTAGTCTCCTTCTATCCCACCGCCATGCTGAAAGGAAACTTTCATTTTATAGAGAGTGGGCTATTCTAATTCCCCTTCCTTTCTGTCTGGCTGTTTTTCCTGTATTTTTTCCTAAGCTTTGTATTAAAAAACCAACCAACCAAAATCCCACTAACGTATTCCTTGGAAAAACTCCATAACCCAAAAGAACAGTAAAATGTATTTGCTTCCAGAATCTAAACATCTACGTTATCTAACCACTGTGTTTTCATGCTTGTCTAAATTTTGGTAGTTAGAATTCTAATAGGGCGGGAGAAGTAGGAAGACAGAACTTGGATGAGTAGGTCTTTGGAGCACAGCCACACTACAATTTTATCAGTGTTGCTATTTCTGTAAGAGAAATTAGCACAACTAGCATGAAGTCCTGCACCAGCTTATTGGGCTAAGCTTTAAATGGTCACACTTGTTCAAAAATACTTCCCCAAAATGCACCATTTTATTGAAAGTGTGTTTCTGACATTCCTCCTCAATGATGGATTCTAAGGAGCTGTCCAGCACTCTAAAATCACCATGTACAACACTGGTGAATGCTAATCGACGATAGGAATGGTGGAAGAGAATGAGCATGCTTCTGTCCTTGTTTTCTAAAATCCAACTCAGAAGTAACTCCACTGAAGTCAGTTGGGTTGCTTTGATGGTACATGTGAGAGAATGATAAGGCAGTATCCATTGTGGGTTAGTAACGCTGGAGCCCCCATTTCTGGGCTTGTCTCCTCTTAGAGTTGGGCTTGGACAAATTTTGGGTGCTGAAGAGAAATGCTGAAGTATGGGAAGATCAGTCTTATTTTCTGCATGTAACTCTATTTGGACTCAAGCTACCTTATATTTGTTTCATGCATCTCACTAAGCAGGAGTAGAAATGGAGCTCCCATTGTAAACCTATAATTGTTTCATTCTGCTCCTAGATGTACATCCTAATGAATCTGTAAATGCCTGGAAACGGAGGAACACTGCATCCGGCAAAGGATTTTAGAAAAACCTTGCTTTGACTGTTCCTGGCATTATGGTGCTTGAAGAGTTAATGCTGCATATAAGTGACTGTTTCAGGCGCCAAGTTGAGTCCTTTCAATTGCTAGGTTACTAGTAGCCTGGCTGATTAAAAACATGGCTTCCTGATTAGCCTATCCTCAGTTCCTCCAGCAGCAGCATAAATCATGTATCTATGCTATACATTTTATTCCAGTTGACCAGTCAGGATTTATGCCAAACTATAAAAAGCTTCTGAATTTCAAACATATCTACAGTGGGGGATTTAACTCCCTTGTGTGCCTCTTTTGCTTGTCAAGAATAGTAAAGTATGTCCTTGGTATTTCAGAATCTCTCTGCTTTCTCACCTAAAAATATGCCTGGTAACACTTTTGAAAAGTGATGAGCTGCAGAAGCGCACCAGGATGGAAGTAACATTCTGGAATACTCTAGACACAACATGAAGAACTTGAGAAGCTGATAAGAAGGTAAGTACCCTTCCTCCTACGTATTGTGTGGCTATATTTCCCACCTCTGCTCTGCACTTCTCAGCCACACTGATCAAGAGAGGGTGCTACACACAGTGGTGAAGCACCTGGCTGAAATGTGCTCTTGGCTCATGGCAGAGGTGTTTGTCTTTAGACTTCATGGTAACCATTTATTCCCCCTCTGGTTGGTTGGTTGGTTGGTTGACTTGTCTGTACCCAAGCAGACCATTGTCTCCTTTCATTGTCTGTAATAACTACTGACAGCTTGATCCTGAAAATATAAAATGTTCAAACTTGAATGCCCAAAGGGAAACTCCTAATGTGAATACGGGCAATTTAGTAGTCTTGTTTTCACCACTCCCACTGAAGACACTGTAATATGATGGTGTGTTTGGGAATTCTGAATGAATGGTTGGACTCTAGCACTGCAGATGAAAGTTGTCAGTATGTCATTAAAGATCTAATGTTATATAGGCCTATGATAAGGTCTCAAATTTCACCCAGAACCTTGTTGTCATTGGTAATTTAGGTAATATATTTTGTACATTTGTTAGAATGTGGCTAATGTTAAAATGTAAACTAGATAAGAACAAACTAGATCATTTTTACTTATTTACACAGAATATATATCTCTGTTCTGTAACTTAATGTATCATTCCAGACCTGTGATGGCTGTTTGCCTTGATATAATTTCCTTCTGAGGTCCAGAACATGATTTGCAGAACTGGGTTTGAATTTCAGCGGGGATAAATTGTGAAGACCAAACTGTGAGACTGGTGCTTCAACAAGGCTACCTTATTATTTAACATAAATATGTAGTGTACTATAATGACAGGTTCCCAACATATAATTTGGCTTTGTTGTTCAGGTCAAAATGCTGCATTGGGTCCATCTCAGTCAAATGACTGGCCTGCCTTCAGGCTCGGGATCTCTTATTTTGCGGCCCTCACAGCTCTGCAGCAAACATGCGGGTGAGGTGACTGACTGCTCCACCTCATGCATTTTGGGTGCAGAGCTTGAGTTTAGATAACTTCATTGTGTCTCTGAGGCAAGAAACCCACTAAGCCTTGAATAACTAGTTTCAGGTAGGCTTCAGTATATCCTGTGGGTTATGTTATGAAACTGTGCCCTATTGGTACCTAGATACTTGCCTATGGTGGGTGTACAGATGTAAAGATACTGTCTGTCCAGGAGAGATTAAAGTCCTCCAGTTTGCTGAGACAGGGCAGAGACCTGGGTTTTGCTATGTTCTGTTCAGTACCTAGCATACTAAACAGGGAGTCTTTAAGTGGAGAACCATGGAAGTATTTAACTTACTGCAATCCCAGCCCTCCCCCACACACCTGGAAGCTGCCTGGTTCATACAGGGAGACCCCCGGGTCCCTTTTTGTTGACTCCTTACATAGATGGGGCCCATTTCATCAGTAAAATCTAGGCCAGGGTCACTTTTGTTACCAGGACTAGTGCGGGTCTTCTCGCATCGGAGAGTGGGCCGGGGCGGGGGCACTTTTACCTCTCCACTCAGTGGCTGCTTGTGTCGCCTTCGCCGCTGGTGGCCTCAGGCGGCGGCGCCCCGGCCCCCCCGCGTGGCTGGCGCTGACCCAGCGGAGGAGGCGGCGCTGGCAGCGCCCACTGGCGCAGGGAGGAGGCGGCCGGGCAGAGCCCAGTGGCAGCCTCGGCATCAGCCTCCCCAGCCCGAGCGGCGCGGCGCGGCCCCAGCGGAGCCCGGCAGGCCGAGGCCGAGGCCGGGCGGCGGCAGGATGCTGGAGATCCAGCTGGACGATGGCGGCGTGGGGGGGTACCCGGGGGACGACTACTGCTCGGGCTCGGTGATGTCGGAGCGGGTGTCGGGCCTGGCCAACAGCATCTACCGCGAGTTCGAGCGGCTCATCCGCTGCTACGACGAGGAGGTGGTGAAGGAGCTCATGCCGCTCGTGGTGACGGTGCTGGAGAACCTGGACTCGGTGCTCACCGACAACCAGGAGCACGAGGTGGAGCTGGAGCTGCTGCGCGAGGACAACGAGCAGCTGCTCACGCAGTACGAGCGCGAGAAGGCGCTGCGCAAGCAGGCCGAGGAGGTGAGGCGGGCCCCGGCCCGGCCGGGCCCCCGGGAGCCTCTGCGCCAGGCCCGGCCCGGCCCCGCGGGGCCCTTCCGGCCGCGCTGCCGCGGGGTCCTTGCTGCGTGCGCGCCGGGAGCCCGGGGAGGCCGGTCCGTGCGGCGCTGTGCCTGCCAGCGGGGCGCGGCGCTCCCGGGATTCGGGCTCGCCCGAGCGCGGAGGGACTGGCCGCCGATACCCGCGTGTATGGTCGGTCTTTTAAGAGCAGTTGTGTCATGGCTGGTGAACCCTCCCTTGCAGGGGACAGAAATGTCCCGTGGACCGGCCCTAGGCACCACGGGGAATTTTTCCCTCTGGTATCTGCAGGCTCTGGTTCCTGTCTCCCTTAACTCAAATGTGAGTCTCTCAAAAACTCTTCCTTGCAATCTCTAGTAATGATTCTCCTCCCCCCCCAAATCACACTAGCATGCGGTATGGGCAGACTGGTAGGATGACATTAGGACAGGAAAAAGCAAAGAAACCTTGGCATGCAGTGGAAAGACCTAGTAATCCTGAAATATCTTTCTATAGGAACACCTTGTTCTACAGCTAGGGTATGATCACTGTGTCCTATACATGATGTATTTGTAAATGAAACAAGATCAATCAGAAAATGGCCTTTTCCTTTGTCCCTGAATCTAGGACTTTACCATATATTCAGACAGGATTCATTGAAGGTTATTTTGAAAGTAAAAGTCAAGCATTTGGTGAAACTTCCCTGTTAAAATTATGGTTGCCTACTTAAAAGCAAGAATGAGGAGACTAAACAAACTAACCAGGGTTCTGTGAATTTGAAGAATTTAGTTTTAAAAAAATGCCAACAACAAAATAAACCACTTGGAACCTATGATGCTAATATTTGTTTATGATTAGAACAAATAATTTTTAAAACCCGGTTTACTTTTTGCACTTCACTCAATGTGGGTTGAAAATGATAGTTTCACATCTAGGCTAGTGCACTAGCACACTGCACAGTGCTATAATATTTGTGAATGCTTTCAAATCTAAACAATAAGCTGTTCCTTTGAAATAAAAACAGCCTCCTCAAGACATTGGTCTCTAATTCTGTGGATCGATTTTTTATCAGACCTACACTTTGGAGCTTAATAACATGGCTTCTGCAACCCAAAATACAAGGTTTGTTGGCTGCCAGTTCCATTCTTATCTTAGTCATGACTACAGCAGTGCAGTTCAATTGATGGGGAACAGCCTGGAAGTGAGTCATGAGAGATACAGTCACCTGGCTGAAAGAGGAGCAAAATTCCTCAGTCACTAAGACCCAGCAGGAGCCTGGAGGGAAAGAATAGCTCATTTCCTCACCCCCCTCTTGCTGCCTGTGCTTCTGCCACTACCAATTCCAAGAGCAGCTCCTCAGCATACACAGGCTCATCTCCAAGTGCTGCAAGGGGCTGTCGAGGCTTTCGAAACAGCATTGTGTGAGCAAGGGAAAAGGAGCGGTGGGGGATGAAAGCCATCTAGTTGTATCAACCCCTTTCCTCTCCCACAACAGAGAAGTGATTGTCTCGTAACCCAAGGTTGTGATGCTTATATTTGGCCATTTTATGTATTAATAACCAAAAAAGGTTCAGAATCATTGACCTAGAATCTGATTTGATAAATTACCAACAAGAGGCTACTTAATGTTTATGGTTTTTGTATCCAAGGATGATGTATAGCATAGTGGAATATTTAATGAGAAACATTCTTGTATCTGGAATGATTGCAAAGGAGAACCTCTCTAACTTGTACATATATGACTAGGAGACTCCTTGTCAAATACTAAATTTTGCAGTCTAGAGTAATGGAATCAAATCAATAGTCCTTTGTTTTGACAGTTTAGTTTAATTATTAATATAATTGTTTTTTATAATGGCATGTGGAGGTTGAAAAATGACTCTAAGTAACTTGAGGCTTCACTAGGAGACTTGCTTATTACATCTTTCAAAGTAGTGAGAAAATTTCTTTTATTTGTGTATTAGCAAATTTCTCATGTATTTTGCCCTGGTAAGGCCCTGCCCAGAAAAGAATTTTTGCTTTTTAAAATGGGAACTGGTGTCCATAGATGTAATATTTTGGAACGATTGTGACACAATCACTGTTGAAAGTACAGTAATTGTGATCAAGACAGACTACAGGGGAATTAAGAAGCTAATCTATGGTCTGATCTTGAACCATTGAAGTCAAAGGGAGTTTTGCTTTTGACATATTGAACATGGGAGGATCAGGTTTAGTTTATACTAGGTTCCAGCAAGCCAGTGTAATGTCAATAGATAGTTTCTTGGCAGGAAGGGTAGGGAAAGCAGCAATAGCAGGATGCTCTTTTCCTAGATTTAAAAATAAAATTGCTTATGATAACAATTCTATGTCATCCTTAAGTGTGGCAGAATGAAAATGAAAAATTATTTGCAGAGAGAGTTGCAATAAATAGCAGTAGAAATCAGGTTTTTATATAAAAACAAACCAAACAAATCACTCTCCCTTCCCCAAACAGTTTGCATAGGGTAGACAGACCTTTCTTACCGCTATTTCCTTGGACCCACTTCCCAAACACACTTTACTAGGCAGCATAGCCAATGGCAGGTTACTTGAGCTGCAGGGATAAAGGTCAATGAGTTTTATGGAGAATTTTACTGGGATAAGACAGTCCTAGAGAATCAAAAGTAAAAATCACCTATTTTCTTGTATCAGAATGTGGCTGGCCATTATGTAGCAGTGTTCACAAGAATGTGAGGAAATTAGTCCCTCCTACAGCATTTAACTGAAATGTTAAAAACCAGAAACGCGGTGGGCAAGAAATTCCTGTTAAGGGGCTGTGTCTGTGACATGAATCTGCTGGTCTGAGCTGCTCTGTCTGATTAAATGGCTCGGTCCTTCTCAGGGAACTGGGCTGAGTCCCAGTCTTGACTTCTCTCTGTATATTAGTGCTAATTACAACTGTTAAATTGTCACTGAGATTTTGGGGGTGGTAGGGATGAAGATGACAATCATTCTGACTTGTTAATTTTTTCCATCATCTCATGTCAAAAGACCCCTTGGTTGTAGGTGTTTTTGATCAGTTTATAAACATGAACTCAAATAAACTTGGACATTGTGCTGGGATACAGAAGTAATGCATTGTGCTTCTCCCGTTAATTGTGATGGGATGAATCACTCAATAAACCACCTTGTTCTGTTCATTCCCTCTGAAGCACCTGTCATTGGCCACTGTTGGAAGACAGGATACTGGACTAGATGGACCATTGGTTTAACTCAGCATGGCCGTTCTTATACTACAGCAGTACCAACCAACCTTATTATCAGAGCTGTGGTTACATAGAAAATGATGGCCCACAAACAAGACTTTTATTGGCAGTGTAAACTGGAGTTGTTAAAACAAGTATTTTAATGTCACCACCATTCAAGTCATTAAAAAATAGTTTTCCTTTTAGATAAGAAGATATTATAGATATGAGTTTTTAAAATGGTATTTGCTAAGAGCTAAACAGATCTTGACTTTCTAATTGTATTACAAAGCTTTAGATTCAAATTGATTCAGTGTTTGTTTCACCTGTCCAGAAATGGGAAGTGGAAGCCCCCAGATACATGGATCAGAAAATTGAAGCTTGTGATTTTATGGCTGAAATTACAATGTTTGGTGATTTTCTTAAAATCCTGTTGCTGGATTTGTGTGATTACATGACAATCTCTTCCTTTTATTTATTTATTTTTAAGTTAAGGCTAAGTTTGTAGAGCTCATGGCTGTGGCAAAAAGCTTGAAAATGTGACTTCTAGAGGCTTAAAAACTAGAAAGCAAATACAACCCCCCCACCATTTAATTTTGTTAATTTTATGATTTTTGAGGCTGACTTATTTTCAAATGCTTGGGCTTTGACTTTCCTGCTGTAAGTACTTCTGCTGGACTGCCTGAGAGTATGCTAGGAAGATTTTTTTTCCTCTCTATTGAAGAGCACACAGTCCCGAAAAATGTGCTACAGTTGGACACTGCTTATTTCTACACTGAAATAAGTGGAAACTGTAAAGATCACATTTGGGCTCTAATCATAGAAGATTAGGGTTGGAAGAGACCTCAGAAGGTCATCCAGACCAATCCCCCTCGCTCAAAGAAGGGCCAACCCCAACTAAACCATCCCAGCCAGGGCTTTGTCAAGCCACGCCTTAAAAACCTCTAAGGATGGAGATTCCACAACCTCCCTAGGTAATCCATTTCAGTGTTTCACCACCCTCCTAGTGAAAAAGTTTTTCCTAATATCCAATCTAGACCTGCCATTTCAACTTGAAACCATTGCTCCTTGTTCTGTCATCTGCCATCACTGAGAACAAACTAGCTCCATTCTCTTTGGAACCCCCCTTCAGGTAGTTAGAGGCTGCTGTCAAATCCCCCCTCTCTCTTCTGCAGACTAAATAAGCTTAGTTCCCTCAGCCTCACCTCATAGGTCATGTTTTCCAGCCACTTAATTGTTTTTATTGTCCTCCGCTGGACTCTCCAATTTGTCCACATCCTTCCTGTAGTGGGGGCCCAAAACTGGACACAATACTCCAGATGTGGCCTCACCAGTGCCGAATAGAGGGAAATAATCACTTCCCTCGATATGCTGACAATGCTCTTACTAATGCAGCCCAATACGCCATTAGCCTTCTTGGCAACAAGGGCACACTGTTCACTCATATCCAGTTTCTTGCCCACTATAACCCCCTCGGTCCTTTTCTGTAGGACTATTGCTTAGCCAGTTGGTCCCTGGGGATTTTTCCATCCTAAGTGCAGGACTCTTTTCCTTGTTGAACCTCAGATTTCTTTTGACCCAATCCTTCAATTTGTCCAAGTCATTCTGTATCCTATCCCTACCCCTTTAGCATATCGACCACTCCTCTCAGCTTAGTGTCATCCGCGAACTTGCTGAGGGTCCAATCCACCCTGTCATTCAGATCATTAATAAAGATGTTGAACATAAACGGCCCCGGGACTGATTCCTGGGCACTTTGCTTGATACCTGCTGCCAACTAGACATCAAACCATTGATCACTAACCATTGAGCCTGATGATCCAGCCAGCTTTCTATCCACCTTATAGTCCATTGATCCAATTTATATTTCTTTAACTTGCTGGGTAGAATACTGTGGGAGACGGTATCAAAAGCTTTGCTAAAGTCAAGCTATAGCATGTCCACCACTTTCCCCACATCAACAGAACCAGTCATTTCACAGTAAAGGCAATCAGGCTGGTCAGGCATGACCTGCCATTAGTGAATCCATGCTGACTGTTCCTGATCATCTTCCTCTCCTCCAAGTGCTTCAAAATGGATTCCTTGAGGACCTGCTCCATGATTTTTCCAGGGACTGAGGTGAGGCTGACCAGTCTGTAGTGCTCCGGATCCTCCTCCCCTTTTTTTAAAGATGAGCACTATGACAAAGCCCTGGCTGGGATGATTTAGTCAGGGTTGGTCCTGCTTTGATCAGGGGGTTGGACTAGATACCTCCTGCCAACCCTAATCTTCTATGATTTGCCTTTTTTCCAGTCGTCCAGGACCTCCCCTGATCGGCATGAGTTTTCAAAAATAATGGCCAGTGACTCTGCAATCACATGCGCCAAGTCCCTCCGCATGTGTTTTGTAAACATGACATCTAAATCTGTTTTTTTTGTATTTTTTTTTAAAAAGCATTTACAAAAAGTTAAACTAGAAATCGGGAGTTAGTCGGTGTACATTGGTGCAGCTCCATTGAAGCATGGAGCCAAGCTGATCTCTCTGAGAAGCTGGCCCATTGGCCTGATGTTTATGTGAAAACTGGTTCCAGTGCAATTTTAAATACTGCAGGGGAAGTTTAGCTGCAGCATTTAATAATGCATTAGGAGTGAAATGAAACTGAAAATATAAACTAGGCTCTAGGCAATGGCTGTGCTGAGGGAAATGTGAACAAAGAGCATGAATACTGAAGAGGTACTATAGAGACGAGGGGTAAGGTAATTTCTTTGATTGGACCAACTTCAATTGGTGAGAGAGACGTTTTTGCACTGTACAGGTTTGGTCCAATAAAAGATCATTTCATCCACCGTGTGTGTCTAATGTCCTGGGACCAACATGGCTATAATAACACTGCATACAAGGGTGTACTAGATCCTTCAGGTTTCACTTTTAAACTAAGATTAGTGACTTAAGTAAAGAGGCATTAAATTGACTTTTAAACTATCCCCACTTACTTTTACGGTTTGGTACGAACTTTAAATATCTCATGCTCTAGGAAAACATACGCATTAGAATCAAATTGATATAATCATGGAGTGTTGGCCAGCTTTGTTGGGTGTAAATCGTCTCACGAGAAGAATGCTTGGAGCTGAGGGCTTGGAAAGAAGGGTGTTTCCCTAACATGTTTAAGGATGAGGGAGTATTATGACTCCATCCTTTCCTTACACCGCTATTTAAAGCCACTTGACCTGCATAGAATAGAACTCAGACTGGTGCATATCAATGATAGATCTAACTTTCCAGTGAAAGGCTTTTATCCTCTGTTGTCTTGACTGAAGTTCAAGGTCTATAAGCAGCATCCATTGGAAAACTGCCACAAAAGAAATCCATGTTGATTTCAGATGAGCAATCTCCGCAGTTGTGACTTATTTCTGAACAATAATGTTCCCGTCTTGCCTAGTCAAACTTCCAGACTGCTATAATTGAAAGCTTTTATTTGTACTAGCTAAATAAGGATTAGTTTGCTCCTGTGCTCTCAGCTTTTGGAGTCAGGATTGAAATACCTGCTGAGAGCTCATCTATTTGTACGGTGCATTTACGTGCCCTTTAACTCACTCCCAGAAATGTGTCCTCCAAACCACCAGAGCATCAAAGATTTCTCCTGTCTTCAAAGCCCCTGTCAGACCTGACAGTGGAGCTGGTGAAGCTGTTCCAGAGTGTGCCTGTGATGTGAGATTTGTCCTTCTATTAACCCTAGAGCGCGCTAACTAATTGATTCTAAAATACAGTAGCTTCCATCTTTGAGAGCTTCTGTAGACTTCTCCTGGTGTGTATCTGTGCTCTGATCCCCTCATACTTTGTAAGGGTGTAGGACAGTGAGTGACTGAGCTTTTGCCGGGGTTGCCACTAATAAATGTAACTCGCTGCCCTTATGCATCTGGCCACCATTCCTTCCTAGTTCTAACAGCCAATAAAAATACTACTTTTCAGACATGTGGTGTTGTAATTGCAGGTAACCACCATTTAGGATCCCCCCCTTTTTAAAAAAAACAAAACCCAACCCCAAACATTTGGACTATTGAATATTTTGTTTTTATGTGATGATTTATGATGTCTCAATTGTTTGTGGGAAATGTTTTTGGGAAAAATTATAAATGTATTATTAAATCTTGTTGGAGACTGGTGGCCGGTGGCCAGATTTTCAATGGTATTTAAGTACCTTTAGATACAAATAGGCTCCTAGTGCAATTTTCAAAAGGGCCTAAGCAAGTTTTAGTTTTTGAAAACCTCACGAGGCTCCTATCAGCATCTGTAGGTGCCTACATACCTTTTGAAGTCTGGCTCTACCTACCCTGTTTAGGGACAATTTTAAATATTGTCTCTCCATCACACTAATTTTCTTATGGTAAGGTGTCTAGGAAACAGTAAAAAAGTTTGTCTATCAGATTGCAACTATGCTGTGCATGGAGAGATCTGCACTGAAAGTCTCTTGTGACTTTTTTCTTAATTGTCTTGTTTTTTTCTGTCTCAGTGATATGAGGCTCCCAGTCTAGGAGAGAACTTACTCAATCCTGCAGCTTGACCTCAGAAATAGTTACTTGATGGGAATTTCTGCAGATTGTTGGTGATTTCTTATCACAAAGAAGAAAAACATTCTCGCAGACTCCCGACAAAGAGTCTCAGCCCATCCTAGTATACTAACAACTGCATGCTGTTCCCTTCCAGTACATACAGGTGAATAATAACTGGCAACCATAAAATGCAGACTTACTTCATGAGCTGCTTTTGTACAGGATCTGACTTTGTATTCTTCACACCCCTATTCACCCCCTCCTGGTGGCTGCAGGCATTGACATAAGTTAAAATGAATAGGAGTGAAAATGAATGGTGCCTTCTGATGGGTATCTGGGGAATCAGCTGTCAGCCAGGCAGATGCCCCTCTCTTCAGTGTCTTGCCCTCCATCCTGTCTCCTGGACCCTCCTTCTCATGACTCAGCCCTCTGGCTAAGTCACAGTCGGTGTTCCTCATTCCGGGGGATTCCGCAGTCTCTTCTAGCTGCTTTCCACTGTGGCCCCACAGTCCGGCCACCACTCCAATGGCAATTGGTGGGCGTACCCAGGCCCACCCACTACTCCGGGTCCCAGCCAGGGACCCTGTATGGCAGCCTTTTGCTGCGTCTCCCCCAACTCCTCCATGGATTTCCCTGGGCCACTTCCCCGCAGCCACAGCACCTTCTCTGCCTTTGCTTCAGAGTGAGGAGCTCTGCTGAGTCCCAGCAGCCAGCCACTGCTCTGTCCAGGGTGCTGACAGCCCTTCCTCTCCAAGCTCCTGAGCGTCATTCCACTTGCTTTGCTCTGCAGCTTCCCTTTTTATACTGGCCGTCTGGGCCTTGATTGACTGCCACTCAGCCCCTTCCTATTGGCTACCTTTTGGGCAGCCTCCATGAGGGTCCTCTTAACTCTTTCCTGGCCAGTGAGGGGCAGACGCCCCACCATAGAGAGATGGGTGCATTGTATTTCACCCACAGAATGGGCAGCACAATCTCTAGTGTTTTTTTGCTGTCTTTTGAGTTCTTTTGTTAAACTTTATTGTTTTTAACATCTGTCTTTAAACAGAGTGGCTACTGATCCTGGAACGTTCTTGGAAAATAGGGAAATTTCTTAGCCTAAATTTTTTCCTGCTGATTGTATAAATATTAAATTTCTCAATTATGACACTTTTCATCTGACTTGTTATAGACTTCAAATGTAAGCAGCATTTGTGATCTGCCCTTATAATTGATCAGAAATAAAAAGGAGTATGACTGAGGACGTGTTATACATTGGGCAGCTCCATCGGCGCTGCAGCCATCACTGCAGCAGCATCGAACGAGTGGGTCTGGTGAAGAAATGCTCAGTCGATTGCTGAGCCCTTTTCCCGTCATCTCCGATACTCCATGGGAACAAGCCTTACAAGCCTTACTTGTACATGACCTTACAGCCTTACCTTGGCTGTTGGCTGTCATTCTTGTCAATTTCATGGTTTCCCTTGAACCATGAAATTGGAAGAGAGCAAGAGAGCTGGGCAGCTAGAGCCCAGCTGCCGTCACTTCCCTGGAGAGCTGGGAGGCTGGACCATACTCCCAGCTGGGAGCCAGGGAAGAAACCCGGGTGGCTGGACTTTGCTCCCAGGAGGGAATGGGAGCGAGGAGAAGGAAGGGAAGTCAGCCAGGAGCCAGGGGGGAGCCTGTGGGGCAGCCGAACTCCTAATAGGGAGCTGCCAGCAGAGCTGAGAAGCCGGGTTCTCAGCTCCCCACACTGCCCCCTTAGGTCAATGGAAGCTCTCCCGGTGAGGACAAACTCCAGTGACCCAAGGTGGGTCATGTGAACATCAGCCATCACAGTCATTAATGTGGTGTCTGTAAGTTGACTTAACATAGGTTGACTTATCTTTGTAGTGTTGACAAAGCCTTAGTGATTGCCAGAGGGTTTTCTGATAGACGTAACACATCTACTAAAACATACAGACAAATACAACTGAAGCTCATACACCAATCAGGCTATTTCTCCTACAGTCTGGGAAGGGAGAAATAGCATCTATGTTTAAATACATGGGAGGCTCACAAGTTTATGGTAATGAGGGGCTATATACATGGATCTTTAATACAAATATTTTTAAAGTCAGTCTTTTTATTAGTATTTATGATTGTTGGTTACAATTATTTAAAAAATATGAAGTTTGAAATTCAAATAATATGAGGAATTAGTTTTATTTAAAGATCTAGTTCAAATGATTGTATTCCTAGGTATTAATAAACAAAAGCCATAATCAAGTACCCCTCAACACACACAACTAAATTTGACACACTGTAAACCCCAAATATGCTCCATTGACACGCTATCTTCTCTTGATGAAATGCAACAACCCATTCCTCAATCACTTCCTGTCCACTACTGAGTGAATTTTCCAAGGCTGTCTTTGGAACGTGCCAGATGTAAGAAACAGGGACATATCACTTTCTGCTTTGGGGAAAGGGACTAGGAAATAGGGAAAAAGACCAAGAAGGTTTGAGAAGAATCAGTCTTTATAATTCTTTAATCTTTGTCCTATGGTACTGTTGAAAATGAATTTGGCCAAACAAAATTAAAATTTTAATCCTAAAAAATGTCCAATAGGATCAACTTGAATGTTGTTTTGGTGAAACTCTTCATTATTTGTATGGATCATATTATCCTTTCTTTAGAGCCAACTAATATACCTGGTATGGGGCATTCCTTGTGGCATTCCTCTCCTATTCTAATTTTAAAAATTAGTTCTAAAACAGTTTTTAATCAAATGTTTGAGAAATCTTTAAGGAACTCTGCAAATCCGTGGGGAAACATCACAATGAAGACTAGCAAGTTTAAGATGGGATTTTCAAAAGAGCCTAAGGGAGCTGCACACCTAGTGCTCATTGAAGTTAAATGGGCTTTGGGCACCTAACTGCCTTTGTTTATGATAATAAATACACCACAGCAATGACAGTTTGCTTGGGGGACTGTTTGTGGACAGCTTCTCATACACTGTGGACATTGCGGGTATAATAAAGAAGAATAAGCTCCTTTGAAAATCTCAGGCTAAGGGGATTGTGTCAGATGACAGGACTGTAGCGTTCCTACTATAAGGATCGATGGCACTGGAATTTGAGAATACTTTAATCTGTAAAAGAAAAACTGCAGCTCTGGGAAAAATCCAAACTTATCTTTTTGGTCTAGCAACGAAATCCTCTGCGTTCTGATTTGGTGACTTATTTGTGAAGCATACAGAAATGTGCTGGCTGCGCCGCAAAAACTAGTGAAGAAACAGTTCTTGCCCGAAATAGCTGACAGTATAAAATCAGTGTGTCCCAACAAATGAAGGTCATAAACAGACCTAAAGAAAAGAGTGTGTGTGTTTGTGTGTGGGCAGAAGGCATGTGGAGAGGAAGGACAAAGTGAAGATCACAGATTACTCAGGAGTCATATTCCATCTTGAGGATTCTGGGTCTGTTTCCTCCTCCTTCACTTCACAGACGTAGGCCATATCTCTAATACGGGGACCATAGCGGTGTAGCTATCGTACTGTAGCTATGCTGGCATAATCCCATATTGTAGACACATCACAGTCTACTGTGATGGAAGGGGTTTTTCTATGATGGTAGGAAGTACCATCCCCAAGTGATGGTAGCTACATCAGATAGTAGCTAGGGCCATTGGCCTAGCTGCATCTACACCAGGGTTAGGTCAGCATAGCTGCAGTGCTGAGGAATGTGGATTTTTCACGCCCCTGAACACCATAGCTGTGTCAACTGAAGTTTTACATGTAGACCAGGCCTCAAGATCTAGTTAAGTTGACAGAAGCTAGTTTTTAGGAGAGAGCTGAAAGGGAAGGTTAGGGAATAGTTTTACAGAGGGATAGGGGTTTTCATTTTGGAACTGTCTGCTGTTGTGAAAAGTGGATAGTCCTGGTGATCACAGCATTTAACTTGGTTTGGTCATTGCACTGCAGTTGTATTTTAGGAAACTGACTAGCTTTGGTTTTAGAATGCTAAAGCTAAATTGGGTTAGGGGAGAGGTGTTCTTGAACTAGGTGAGTGTGTGCGTGTGTGTGTCCCTGAGAAATCTTTAAGTGGATAAGTGATATTAGGTAGGAAAAAAGCATTCTGGACTAATTCTAGAAGAAGTATTGATGAATGGTTTAATAAATGCTTGAAGAGGTTGCGCTATTAAGGAGCGTTTTATCTTCTTAGCCTCTTCTATGCATCCCCATTTTTTGAAGTATTTTATTTTTAACCTGATGCTGTCTGTCTCTACCTTCCATTTCAGTTATATTAGCTGTTGTTTAACTTAACATTCTCATTAAACTATGTGGGACTTGTCCTTGGTTAGTAAATGTTCTCCACTTTCTAGTAGGTGCAGATGGTGGATTTTTTAAAATTTCTTGTGTTCTATCAGTTTCAATGACCTGAACTCAGACTAAAACTCAGTTGTCTGGTTCATGGCTTTTTCGGCCCCAGCGTCACACTCCCTAAGTAACCTGTTCCAGTACTTAGTTAGCCGTGTAGTTAGAAAGTGTTTCCTAAATCTCTCTGATTACTGCTTGTCCTACCTTCATTGGTCATGGAGAGCAATTGATCACCGTCCTCTTTATAACAAGCTTTTGAAGACTGTTATCAGGTCCCACTTCAGTCTTCTTTTCTCAAGACTAAACGTGCCCAGTTTTTTTAATCTTCCCTCATCAGCCATATTTTCTCAACCTTTTATCATTTTTCTTGCTCTCTTCTAGACTCTGTGTACGTCAAAGTGCAAATTGTTATAAGTTTTACCTTATTAGCTGCTCTCAGTCAGAATGTTCTTATTTTGTGCCGATTGTGGGTGGGATTGTAAAGAGATACCGTCAACTTAAAAATCACACTTTGTCTGACAATTATTTAACTACACTTGTAATAATGATTATACTTGACAGAGATTAAAATGATGCTCTTCTTTTCTATTTTTTTCAGCTTGTTTTACTCTGCATTTGACCACACTTTGTGTCTAGTCAGTCCACTGTTTCTGCTATAGAGTCACATGGATTTGGATAATTCTGACTAGTTATCCTCTGTTTGGCTTGTGTGTGGGAGCATTTGGCATAATCATTTTACATGGTCTGGGGGAGAAATGAACATCCTACACACGCAATTAGAAAAATAAATCCAGCCTTAAGAAACACTGCATTTTCATATGTTATCCAAATAACAGATATCACAGGATCTTTTTCAGGGGATAAGGCAACAAGCCACATTTATTGTGAATACAAAAATTTGGTAAATAGTATCAATAATGCAAATACGAAGAAAACAGTATCAACACTGTAACAATATCAATATTGTGCTTTAGTTAGTGAAATAATATCAATAATGTAAATACCAGGAAAACAGTATCAACATTGTAACAATATTAATATTGTGCTTTACCTAGTGATTACAAATACAGAGACCCTTGTTAATAAAGTATATTTCATTGACACATGTTTCAATTGGTACATTCATTCACACTCATGCACAGACAGGGAGACAGACAAACATACATGGGGTCTCACAGATGTTATAGCTACCAGCCTTTTGGTGCTTGTGGTAGTCACAGGAGCAAGGTTCTGCCACTGTGCATGGGTACTCCTGGCTGGTTGGTCATTGTAGACCCGAACCTTCAGCCTTCATCTTTCTGTCCCATTTTATAGGAAAAAGATCCCATGTAAATCTGGGGGTTTTTGCTCTGTCATGCTGCATCTGCATTTGGTGTGATCCTTAATCACCCACATTGTTGCAAGCCTGATCAGATTTTGTTCTTTGAAGTGGGCTGACTCCAAAGTTAACAGGATGGTTTCCTCTTCAGCCAGTTGAATAGTAAAAGTTATTATCTTTGCTCCTTTCTTCCTCCCTCAAATGTTTGAAGTGAGGCTGGTGTTTTCTTTATCATGTTTCAACATCCCTTACTTGGACCAATTGTTCAATAACTCTTCCTGTCTACACCCACCTCAATTGCTCAGCGATTCACACACCAATCACTCAGTGTCAGCACCTAGTGGAAGAACTTACCTGTCTTTTAAAGCTAATATTATTTCATTTTTGACTTAAGCACATATAAAATAGGATTTTTACAAATATTCTGAAAGAGGGGAAAATCAACAGATAAAATTGTCAGTTGGGCGGTTTTACAAATAATCTTAAAACAGAATTATTCAAAGTAAAGACAGACTTGAATTATTACTAAATAATATGATTTGGAACCATGTCTAACTGTAGTGTAGGACTTACAGAGAATAGCTTAGGCAAAAGTCTGGGATCTCTTGTTCCAATTATATACAATAAAAGAATATTTTAAAAGACTGAAGTGAACATTTCAAAGGGTAGAACAATGTCAGTTGAGGTTTTAGCTTTTGATTAAATGTACAGTGTATCAGGCTGAAGAGCCTCTTGATAGGAAGAGGGGGTGGGTGTTTGTGGCTCTGTTCTTTCATGTATTTCATAAAAGCAGGATTGGGCCAGCTCGTATGGCATTTAAATTCAAACTCTCATACTGTAGAAATACAGCATGTTAAGCAAGGGGTCTGCATATATCAAAAGTAGTGGGCTTCCAGTCTTCTAAACTAAGCCTGTTGTTTTAGTCTTGAGTACTGTATTAATAGACTTAAAGGCCAGATGAGACTATTACGACCATCTAGTCTAACTTTCTGTATAGCACAGGTCAGAGAGCCTCACCCAGTCATTTCTGTGTCAAGCCCATAACTGAGCTCTAGCATATCTTTTTAGGCACACACCCAATCTTAATTTAAAGACTTCAAGTCAGAAGAACCAAGCACATACCTTTGTTAGGTGTAAAAATGTTCAGTAATTCACCCCTGAAAGAATTTACTATTTCTTTGCATTTGTTAAGCTCCAGCTCCCAGTCATCAGATCTCATTGTGACTTTTGTTTTTTGCTAGATTAAAGAGTTTTCTCTTCTCTTGGAAATGCTTCCCCATGTAGGTTCTTCTAGACTATGTTCAAGGCACCTCTTCTCTTGGATAAATTACATAGATTGAGTTTAGGTCTCTTACTATAAGACAATTTTTCCAAACCTGAGATCATTCTTGGAGCTCTTTTCTGAAACATTTCTGATTTGTCAACATATTCTTTCCTTGCCCTCAAATGTTTTGGGTCTCATAAGATGTAAATGTCTTATTTGTGTAAATAACATATTGTTTAGTGGGAAGGATCCGGGCCACCTCTTCTCCTTCCTCAATAAGATTGTTTGACATTTCAGAATTCTCCTTCTTGCTGTAGTTAGGTACGACTTATACCTCCCTGTATTTACAATCTTTTCTGTTCTTCAGCCACCCTCAGCACAATCTAGCATTCCCTGGCACCAGGAAGAGATACAGTAACCATTCTTCCTGATACTTTGTACCTCCTCCTTGAAAGACACAGATGGGATGGTTTATTGGTTTGAACATAGGTCTGAGAATCAGAAACTCCTGATTTCTAATCCCAGCTCCTGCCAATGGACTCCTTCTGTAAAATGAAGATAATACTTCCCCACCTCACATGCTCTGGGGATTAATTAAAGTTGGACCATGGAAAAGAGTTATATAAGTACTGAGCATAATTGTTTCCCCCACTGACCTCTGGCTTCCCAGCATCTCATCTTTTTCTTTTTCTCTTACACCTACAGTATCCAAAATGCTATTTCTCAACTCCTCTGCCATTGTAAGGCCTACACCAGTCCCCTCTTATTTCGGATTTAATTCCTGGGGCACGTTTTCTGTGTCATGTTCAGGCTCCTCACTCACAGCTGTTCATAACTCTTCCCCTTACTGAATCTGTGCTCTCATTTTCTCCTACTTACGCTGTCCCTCACTATGCCTTTCCGTAGCCTCTCTCCTTACTGCTGCCTTCATTTCCTTCTCCCACTCTCATCTTTGGGCCTTTTCTCATGGCTCTCCTTGTGCATCTCTCCCACTTCTTGTATGCCTAGCATCTCCTCCTGCTCATTCTTCCTTGAGAATCAGTGCTCCTCGCTAGCCTTCCAACATGGATATCTGAGCTGCATTTGTCCCTTCGTCCTCTGCCCGCCTATATTTTGTATTTGTATAAGATTCTAAATAGTTTGGGGGAAAGGACCTTGTGTTTTATATACCTGGATGCTCTAAGTACATTTAAGATGCTCTGAAGTAGTCCTGGAGCCTTCAGTATGAGACGAGATGCTTCACTAACTTTTCACTTTTCTCCAGGGTACTTTTATTTTTGGCAAATGCTGTAGTTAGCGAAGCATTTTTTGTAGCAGTAAAAGACTGAGCCTGCCTCTTCTTTTTGCTGTACATGCTGTTTCTTTCTCCTCAATGCTTAGCCAATGTATTAGCCAATCTTTCAGATCCCACCTGTCTTCCTTTCCAGAAAAGTTATTAGCCATGGCAGTGTAAATAATTATCAGTGAGGGTTTAGTCAGTACCCTTCTTGAGTTTGTATTAATCTTAAATTGCAGTGGTCGCTAATTTTTCAAGAAAGGAAGGTGGTGATACCTACAAGCCTGGCAGTGAGTATTTCTGCATGTTGAAGGCTCAAAGATGCCATAACACCTCATTTTGTGACTGTGGCCTGGAAAGCTGTATGTTGAAGCTCTGTATTGTTCGTTTTTGACACTTCTCACTTTCAGTATGCTCCTGGCAAACATCTGCCTACCAGCTGCTAGGGAGGCAGCAAGATCCAGTGGATAGAGTTGTGCTTTGCACTTGAACTCAGGAGATATGGGTTCTATTCCTGTGCACTGAGGGTATGTCTACACTGCGGAGTTAAGTCAATTTAATTTAAATAGACCTTCAACTGCCGAGCTGCAGAAGTCAGAGCGTGATCACATCACACTCATTGCATCAGGGGATTGCATCCCCACCATCCGCACTTGCGTTGGCAATCAAAGCAGTGCACCGTGCGTAGCTATTCCACAGTGCAACTACCCCCAGTGGTTTTTGGGAAGATTGTTGTCCTCCCATGATGCAACATCCTCCTTCCCCCCCTTCTTGTCCCAAACAAACAGAGGAATGCCTTTTTATGCCGTTTTTCGAAAGCCTTCACTCTCTGCCACACACACCATTGCCTGAGAGGAATGGAGCCCGCTCATCTCTGCATTATCATTATGAGCATCACAAACACCTCACGACTTATTCTGCAGTATTTTCAGGGGCGAGACAGGAGCCACAGTGCTGAAAATTGCGATGTTATTCAAGCTGCCCTGCTACAAGCCATAGAATGAAACCATTCCCATTTGCTGCAGGCTCTCACGCACCATCTGCAGTTGGTGGAGGGACACTTCTGGTGCCGAGAAACAAGCAGTGACTGGTGGGATCTCATCATTATGAAGGTGTGGGGTGATGAGCAGTGGCTGCAGAACTTTCGTATGCAAAAGGCGACCGACTTTCTTGGAACTCTGCGCAGAGTTGTCCCCCACCCTGAAATGCATGAATACTCACTTAAGACCTGCTCTGACAGTGGAGAAGCGGATGGCCATCACTCTGTGGAAGCTAGCAACACCAGGCTGCTACCAGTCAGCTGGGAATCAATTTGAAGTCGGTAAATCAACCATGGGAGCTGCTGTGATGCAAGTGTGCCATGCCATTAATAGACTTCTGCTAAGAAGGGTAGTGACTTTGGGAAACGTGCAGGACAGAGTGGAAGGTTTTTCCTCAATGGGGTTCCCAAACTGGTGGGGGAGGGGCGGCAGATAGATGGCACACATATCCCTATCTTAGCACTGGACCACCTTGCCAGAGTACATAAACTGAAAGGGATACTTCTCAATGGTGTTGCAGACCCTCCTGGAACACAGGAGACACTTCAGCGGCATGAAGGTGGGGTGGTCTGTAAAGGTGGAACTCAGGTCTGTTTAAAAAAATATATAAGTGGGCACTTTCTTTCCAGACTAAAAAATAAGTATTGGCGATGTTGAAATGCCAATAGTGATCATAGGGGACCCTGCCTACCCTTTGCTTGCCTAGCTAATGAAGCCCTACACTGGGCATCTGAACAATAAGAAGGCATGTTTCAATAATAGGCACAGCAAGTGCAGAATGGTAATGGAATGTGCATTTGGATGTTTAAAGGTGCGCTGGTGCAGCTTATTCACTAAGTGAGACCTCATGAAAGAAACATCCCAATGGCTATCTGTGCCTGCTGTGTTCTCCATAATGTCTGTGAGACAAAGGGGGAGAAGTTCCCATTGGGTTGGGTTGTGGAGGCAGATAGGTTGGCCACAAATTTTGAGCAGCCAGAAGCCACTGCAATGCTGAGAGCCAACCACGGAATGCTGTGCCTCCAGGGAAGCATTGAAAAACTGTTTTTGTAATGAGACACTTATCTGTGCTGTGCTTTCCTTTCCCATCCCCTACCCATCCCTCACCCATGCAGTTCTGTGCCCCCCCCCACCTTCCACCACTGCTAATCTCATTGCTCTCAAGATATATAGTGATGAATTGTAAAGCAGAACTTTTTTATTGTTGTTCCTTAACAGTGGAGGGGGAGGAAGATAATTTAATGTTTTGCATGGATTGTCAGGGGGCCGAGAGGGGATACAGAACCAAATTGGACTGCAAACAGCAAAAAACACACATTCCCAGTTCCTAAAGAGGGACTCTTTCTGCTCCCCTCAACCGACGACGAGTGGAGCATGTACTGCACCCTGCTCTAACTCCTTCTACACCAATTGCGCGTGGGCAGCTAGGAAAGAGTGTTAGGTCAGAGTTTTGCAGGGGCTGTAGAGGGAGTCTGTCCTGCTGCTGAGCTTCATGAAGCTCCACCAGACGCATCACATGTCTGACTGATCCCTCAGTATATGGAGCATTTCATCCTGCGTTGTGCACTCATACTCCTAGGCTGCTTTCCTGTTGTCCATCTCCATGTTCAGTTTGTCTGATAATAAAATCCTCCATTTTCTTCGCTCTGTGTCAGCAGCCACAGAGGCATTCATTATCTCATTGAACATGTCATCCCAAGTTTTTTTTTTTCTCCTTCTTATCTCTGATAGACACTCAACAGGAGTAGTAGAGGCTGCAGTGAAGGCCATGCGGTCCACTGAAAGGCAAGCAAAGCACAAGTTATTCATTGTTAGCTGGTCCCATGGATGAAAAGCAATGTTAAAATGTAAAAAGAACTCCCCTTTATATTCCCAAGGGAACAGTAGACCCACATACCAGTCTCTAACTATTGCACAGGTCGGAGTGCCATTCCAGCCATAGTAACTAAGGGGCTGGTGCATCTGTTGTAGGGAAATCTTCATTGCGTATGCAGCATAAGTGCATGCTCCTCTGAGCATAAGGATTGTGTGGCTCCCCTAGTCCTCCTAAAAACTGATTTTGAAGCAGCGGTCCAAAGGGTGTGGGTTGGGGTCAAGTGTCCCTGAGGAAAAAATATGGGCACCAGTTTGCAGCTCCCTGAGACCTATAGCAACAACTGTCTAGGAACTTGCATTTTGTTGACCCAAAAAACCATCAATGGCTGCGGAATAACACTCTTAAAAAAAAGTGTATTAGGCAGGTACTGTAAACGTGCGCCATCTTCCCTAGGTGAATCTGAGTGATATCAGTCTGCTGAGGGTCACACAGGCAGAAAGGGAGGATTTGCTGCAAGTATCTAGGTACAGGCCTGGCCCTTATGCTGTTATGCTGTGTTCCGCAATGATGCCTGCACAATTAATAACAGAGTGGCGGGAGAAAGTGTCCTATTGCGGTGGAAGAAATAAGGCTGCCCTCCCAAGAAACCTTCTGCAAAGGATTGTAGAGTACCTACATGAAAGGGTCCTGGAGATAACCATGGAGAATTCTTGGAGCATCGTCGTGCACATAAATAATCTTTTCTGGGGTGAACTCTATGCTTAAGCGCACCAACTACGTGGACGCCCATCCACACCCCCACATACACTATTTTTTTCACCGTTATAAGAAGCTGGATTGGGGCTATAAGCACAGAAATGAGATTTGCAGTACATACTCCCCAGATTTGCATTCCCCGGCATCTCGGTGAGTTATGTTTTCCTGCATCCGGCTGGGCTACTCCTGTGTTGCAAACAGCTTCTGGCTTTCAGGGAGAAGTGATACCCCACTCATCTGCCCCCATTTTCATCCTCCTCCTCATCTATAGACTCATCCTTATTCATTCTGGTCTTGGATTTCCCTGAGGTATCTATGCTGTGTGGTGGTGGTGTGGTGAGGTCACCACCAAGAATAGCATGCGGCTCCTCGTAAAAGTGGCATGTCTTTGGTGATGAGCCAGAATCATTGTTAGCCTCCCTAGGTTTCTCATATGCCTGCCTCATCTCTTTGATTTTAACATGGCACTGCTGCACGCCCCTGTTGTGCCCCTTCTCCAACATGCTGCGCAATATCTTCTTGTAGATATCCAAATTTCTTTTGCTGGCTTGGAGCTGAGCCAGAACAGACCCTTTGCCCCACAGACCGATGAGATCTATGACCTCAGGTCAACTCCAGGCTGGAGTGCGTTTGGGGCATGCAGTTGCCATGATCAGTTCTGTTGGCAAGCTCTCTCCAGGAAATAGGAATTAATAATTTCCCAGGGCTTGAGGGGAGTGGCTGCTGCCTATGTACATGGCCGCAGTGCTGCAGAGGGTGAATGTCCAGAGTGGTCACAGCAGAGCATTATGGGATACCTCCTGGAAGCCATTGATGTCGATTTATGTTGTGCTCTTCCTACACTGCTGCTCATACAACCCACACAATTTGACTTCAGCACTACGCCTCTTGCGGAGGTGGTTTTATTAAGTCAAATTTTCTCCACAATTTAGGTTGGTGGAACTGACCTGCCAGCGACTGATCTCCTGTGGCTAGGCATAGCGCCCTTTGGTGGACTAGCCCAAATTTGCACATTTTAAGAGAAGTGTCATGAGAAGAGAGTTTAGGTTCTCTTTGAAAAAGGACTCCAGCTTCTGGGAGCTGGATCACAGGAAATCATAAACCCTGCATCTGTTGGCCAAAACTAAGATATTTTTGTATTTTGTTCTGCATGATGAGTGTCAGCTGTAAATATGCAAGCATTTTGTTGCAAGGAAAGATTCCGGAAATTATCAATAGAAATAGGCTTCTGATCGCTAACTTCTGAGCATATCCGGGAGATTTTACTTCCACTACAAGTTACCTGCTGTTAGATGACCAATTTCCCCAGCAGAAACCACAGCTTGTCTCTGAAGAGATTAGCAAGACTTCGGGGAAAGCACTTAGCTCAGCGGGGTCGTCAATCATTCCTCTGTGTATTATATGAATCCATCTTGGTCTGCACTTTCTGAAAGTTTATTGTGAGAAGCTCTTCACAACGCGTTGGCTGAACTGGTTTGAAAATAGTTGGGGGGGAGGGGAAGATTTATTTCTGATTCTTTCATGCTGTTGTGACTATCTTGTTGAGAAGTGGCCTCATTTCATGTCAGCTGTATTTGAAGTATGAAATTAGTGTAAGGCAGATCCCAGCCTGCTTTTCAGTTGGTTTAATAGAGGCTCAGAGGCTGGAGTTTTGAAAGAAAATATTGAAAACATTACAAGTTCTACCCTTGCTGTTTGGGATACCTGAGATCCCTTTGGCATAGGAAGGTTTGGCATTTGGGTAAGAGAGATTACACTGTTTAGGTGTGTGTTGTGGTCAGGGAAGCTAGAATCTAGGATTAGGAGCCTGGATTCCTGGATTCTATTCTTGGCTGTGACTTTGAGTCACGCTTGGGGCAAGTTACTTATGTTGATTTGAATGGGAGTTACCTTTTGTTGATCTGGGCCTCTTACCGGTCTCTGCCAGTTTCTTTTTGTACAATGAAGATAATAATATTTCCCTTAATAATACTTGCTCCAGAATAATTGTGAGGCCTTTTTCATTAACCCCTTTTGAGATCCTTGAAGAGAAGGAGCTATAGAAATGTCAAGCATTGTTACATTTAGAACATTTTAAGGTACATCTTCAAATTTGCTATTGCCTAACTATAATGCCAACTGGATCCATTTTAATTGAATTGTCTCCTTTTATTAGTAGTGTTTGTTGGGTATTACATATCTTTCTGTGACATCATTGGTATAGTACCTGGATTCCCTTTATATGGATTATACTGCACTTCATGATCCCACAGAGGGAACAGCTCCTTCACTCCTAGCTATTTTCTTAAGTGGATCAGTTCCAGAAGGCAACCGCCCAGGAGGGCGGAGGCTTTAGACTCTACAATTCTATTAAGAGAAGCCATACATAAATACCGTGTTTCTCCGAAAATAAGACAGTCTTATATTATTTTTTGCTCTGAACGATGGGTTAGGGCTTATTTTCAGGGGATGTCTTATTTTTTTCCATGAACAACAAAGTGTATGGGGACCTTTACTCATGAACCGCTTGTAAACTGTAACTAGGGCTTATTTTTGAAGTAGGGCTTATATTTCAAGCATACTCCAAAAATCCTGAAAAATCATGCTAGGGCTTATTTTCGGGGTAGGTCTTATTTTCAGGGAAACAGGGTAAAGGGAAAATGGATTGAACCCTAAAGGTGTCAAGGGTAGAGCTTACCTGGATCTTTTCTGAGAGATTATCATATAGCTGAGGACCTTCTATGCAGAAAGCCTACCACAGCTTCTTGTGTGTTTTTGTCTGGAGATTTGTCCACCAAGGGCATTCCACTGATCATATATTTTACACTGGAATGAAAGGAGAAAGGCAGCTGTTAATATAGCTGGGTCTTAGCCTTTTTAAGGAATCTCAATTCATTTTTACCCTTCTTTCCTCTCTCCATACCACCTCCTTTCCCAAAACCCCAATGCACAGTTCTTAAAAATGTTTTATTATGCATACCATGAGGAAAGGCCCTACAGCCTTCAGCATGAGAATTGCTGCTCGAGTATATTGAGCTCGTACTCAGGTTTTCACAGTCATCATTTTTGTAGTGCTTTAGGCTGCAGGATTTAAGAGATATGGAAGCTTTTATTATTTGTGGTGACACTGGGCCAGAAAAAACTAAGCGACTTTGCAAGTTGCCTGGCCCAAAAGTGACCTTTAAACACACATTAAAGGAAAATACAAATAGTAATAGTTATTCCTTATAAGTAGACTAGAACTTTGATATGCAAGTGCATTGTTGGTAGTTATTTGATGTTTACATATATCTTGTTGGGGGTTAACAATTTAGATAAACTGCTTTCCCGTCTGTTACTGTTCTGTTGATTATGAGTTCAAAAGGAACATATTCCCTTTAGATGGGACTTTAATGTAACAGTATGATTGTTTGTATTTCTCTTTGAAGTGTAAGTAGTAAATGCCAGTGAATGGTTGTAAATTGCCAATTAGCTTGTGCTAATGTAACTAGTTACGGGGTGTGCACATGACATTGGAGATGATACTTCAGAGCCACAAGTAATCACATATTAATTGTTCAAGGAGGTACCTGCTGTCAAGAAAATATCGGTCAGCCTGTATGGATCTATAATGGACTCTAGTGGACTGATCCTTTTTATCGCAAATCTGTCCAAGCTTGTCAGGGAAAGTTTGGATCATAGGATTGGGATCCCAGCACCAGCCTGGAATCACCCTGCTAATTCTCATGGGAGAATTTGAACAAACTCTGCACATTGTGATAAAGTCAGGCCGGATGGCTTTAGGGTGTGCTGGGGATGGGCATGAGGGCCCAAAAGGGTTAAAAACCCTCTGCCTGCAAAGCACAGCACAGCAGGGCAATTAAAGGCACCTGGGCCCAAAAAAGGGCGGGGCCAGGGGCATTTAAACCCTGCCTTCCCTAAAGGAAGGGGAAGGAACAAACACAGGGGAAGCTGTCAGAAGGAGTGGAGCAGCTGGAGAAGAAGTTCCTTCCCAGGCCAGGAGACAGAGCTCCTCTACAGTCAGGGGAGACGAGGTAGCTAGGGGCGCCCTGGCCAAGGAAGCGAAGGTAAAGCATGAGACCCACCAGGGAAGTGGGCAATTTGCCTCAACATGGACTATTTAGTCTCCATTTCTCTGGACTGGATTACTAACCAAGACGCTCTAGACAAGGACTGATGACCCCCAGCTGCTTGGGTAGTTTCAGACACTTTGCAGTTTAAGAACTTTGCAACTCAGTTATCATCTCTGCTTTGAAACGGGCTTCATCTGTGTGTATTTATATTCATGCTGAGCTTTTAACCGTTACGCTTCTTTTTCTTTTGTTTTAATATCAGCTAGTTAATAAGCATTGGCTTTAAGTACGTATCTTGGTAAGAGCTGAACTATTCATTGACCTGTTTGGTAACGTGCCCGATCCCCTGGGTTTGGTAGAAGTGTTTTACATGTGATGGATAAAGATATTCCATAATCCCCCTCATATTTGACTTGGCTGTCTGGGTGCTGGCCAAAGTGCTGGATAGTTTTAAGGAAACTGTGTTTTGTCTTCTGAATGACTACTGAGGTGATCAGAAGCTGTTTGTTGCTGGCTTGGTCTATCTTATGGAAGAAAAACCACCAGCATTTGCCACAGCTTTGCCTGCCCCATTTTTTGCAGTTTGCCCTGTTTAAGCTATCTCAGTATGGCCCCTGTGGAGGCCAACATCACACTTGTGTGAACTACAGAGGTTTTATTTGGGTTCATTGTACACTGACACATGGCTACGTGAATTTTAAAAGTGTTAAGAGACTGAGCAAAGTTTAGCCACAGTGGCAATTAGTGAACATCTTGCTTTCAACAGGTCAGGCTGGACTCAGGGAAGCCCAAAGATGGAGTGATGCTATCCCTTTCTGTTCCTCCAGCCTTTCCTTCAGAAAAACACCACTGTGCACGAATTAAACCTGAGTTGGGGTTTCATAGGTATGTCTGGCAGTTAGTTTAGAGGTGTTTGGGTTCACTGAATATTTTTTTTCACAGAGCAGTACAAATATTGTAATGGGCGCTAGTAGTGCCACATTGTGCCCTCTTCTGTGCCCACAGACTTGGGGAGTTGATATGGATACAGCATTCAACAGGTGTGATAGCAAATGTATAGTTTGGCTAAATTCCCTGAAAAGTAGATTTGTCCCATCCCTAGTATTTTCTAGTACTGACTTCACAGTTAAATTTCCTGGCATCAAATCCTGTTTTGGAAGATCTTTTTGTTAGGAAGGGATCTCAGAGCCTAGTCTGGTCATCAGATTGGGGTTTTGGAAGAGAGAAATCGATGGGGATTAAGGGGCTGCAACAGATCCCCCTTGTAAACGCAAGTGATTATTTAAAGGTATGTTCCCAATCACTTCAAAACAGCCTTGCATTGTACTGTGAAATCCAAAACCAGTAACTGAATTTAACAGATTTCAATTGCAAATACTTCTAAAAACAAAATATTAAAAAAGCACTTCTGCCTTTATTTACCTGCTAAGCGCTGAGAGCAGGTTTTTGTATTTTCTTTTCAAGACTGGAGAGTGTAGCAGTTTAAATGAGTGCAGGGAATGCTGTACTAGGTGCTTTGAAAACCCTTAGCAATCACAGGGGAAACACTAAGTAGGTCTGAATTTCCTCTGACTGATGTAAATCAGAAGTAAGTCCCTGGAAGTTAATGGGAGTAAAAACTGAAAGGCAGAAGAGCGTCAGTCCTTAAATCTTGTTCTTAAATCTTGCAAGGTAAGTGAAAGAGGAACTGACATTCATATATTTTGTTTAAAAAGTAAATACAGTTCAACGTTTAAAGATGATCCAGAAGTCGACACAGTAAAACCACCCCCTCAAGTGGCGTCACGCTGCGTCGATGGAAATGCGGTTCCTATCAGCGCAGTGCAGTGAAGACGCTGCCCAGAAGGGAAGCACAGCAGTTGACGGGAGTTACGCAAGCTACTCTGTGTAGCTTGCATAACCCCCCTCAACTGCTGCCGAATCGCCCGGTAAGTGTAGACCAGGGCTACATTTGTTTAGGTCAGTGGAACATTCTGAACACTTATAAAGAGGGAAGCACCTTTTCTCCTCTCTCAGCTGTTACTAGCAGTTGAAGTGAAAATTGTCTCTAAAGCCAGCCTCCTGCTGGTGGCCACCACCCAGCTGAAAAATGACATGGTTTTTGGGTTTTCCTTCTCATTGCTAGATGAAAATGATGTGCCTGGTGCTCCAGCACTGCTAGTGTCTTAGATGATGTCATGATTTGGCTGTACAAGAACCACAGTGAGAGACTGCAGTGCTGATTTGAATGCCAAATACTGTACAGTAGACATCTACCTGGTGAAAAACTAATCTCCATGTGTTACGACCCATGGGTATTGAACCCAGGCCTGCAGGGTTCATGGGAGCAGCCTCATCCCACCCCTCCACCTGGCAGTCTGCTGACAATCACTTACTTGGGGCACATGACGCCTAGCCCCGGTGTGAGGCTTCGCCACCTGAGGCCTGATTGGTGAACTCCCATAATAGTGGCTTAAGCCAGCAGCAGGAACAGGAAGCTGTCTGAACAACTTAGCTCCCCCCTGCTCTGGACTGTGTGCCTTGTACTTCCTGCCCTGGCTCCCACAGCTTGATTTCCTGGCATCCCAAACCAGCTTGACTGCTGGCATCTGAACTGTGGTTCCTGACCTCTAGCTTGGCTCCTGCCTCTGACCATCTGGCATCCTGATTCTGGTTCCCAATTCATGGTTCTAATCTCCAGTTTGTCTCCTCTTCTAACCTCCTGGTATCTTTGCTAGCCAACTCTTCGCTCCTGTCTCATGACTGCTGACTCTGGATCCAACTACTAGGTCTGGCTGTGCATGACCTGGTCGTGTCACTATGTATGACATTAATGTAGAGTGAAATAGGTACAGCTTCCTGTTAAGGGAATGGAACTACTTTTCATCTTCAAAAAATAACACAAAACTCATTCATGTAGGTCTGATCATGGTTTGAGTCAGAATAGCTGATGGCAGTAGGTTGCTTTGGACTGGTTTATTTATCTCTTGGTCTCTCTTTCTCAAAGAACTTGGCTTGTTTAGCCTGGCCAAAAGAAGGCTCCGGG
>ML675626.1:1954798-2064430 GCA_007922155.1 Mesoclemmys tuberculata
GGGCGGATTGGCAAAGGCCCCGGAGGTTTTTCGCCTTCCTCCGCAGCATGGGGCATGGGTCGCTTGCTGATCGATTCCCTGCAGCTTGAGGTCTTCAAATCTCACTTTTGAGGATTTCAATAACTCAGTCATGGGTTAGGGGTTGTTATAAATGTGTATGGGTAGGGTTTTGTGGCCTGCCTTGTGCAGGAGGTCAGACTAGATGATCATATTGGTCCCTTCTGACCTATGAGTCTATGAGTCTTTCCTCAGTTAAAGCATTGTCAGCCTAACCTCCTACATGGTCAGCTGTATCAGGAACTGCTTGTCTAGGGCTTAGACATCAAAACCTCCTGAGAAAAACCAGACTGCCAGCATGAAGGCAAAGCTTTCTCACCTTAAAATCATCTTCTCCTCCCCCCCCCCTCATCATCATCATCATCAAGAGGTTTCATGTTGCAGTAACCTCTCTAGGGAGGTCCCTAGGAAACCACATGGAGCATGGCTTGTACTCCCAATTTAGAGTATTGTATCCCGTTTTGGGCCCCCCACTATAGGAAGGACAAATTGGAAAGAGTCCAGCGGAATTAAAATGATTAGGGGTCTGGAGTTGGGCTTGGCCCTGCTTTGTGCATGGGTTTGGACTAGATGACCTCCTGAGGTCCCTTCCAACCGCCATCTTCTATGATTCAGAATTCCAAACTGACTTTGTATCGTCCAGCAAGGGTCACTGTTAGATCTTACTCCTCTCCTCTTCTCACAAAGTGTTAGTGTCACCTCTGCAGTGCTTCCATCTCCTGTCAGCATAGTGAGACAGAAGCAGTGACTGAGATTCAGCCTGTAGTATTCCACCTATGGTACAATGCTATCTTACCATCCCTGTGCCAGCCCTAGATCAAGACAGTGTTGTAAGATTTCTGCATATATGTAACTCCAGATACGCTATTTGATTTATTATTGGTGTGATATGATAGTTTATGACTGTATGTTACTATATTTAGTCAGTGTCTTTCCTCGTTAGACACCAGTAAACAAGTTCTCTGCCTTGTAACCACTTATTTTCACAGGGAAAGTTACTTTTTGCCTTAAAATGATTTTATGCCAGATATTTTTCCCTTTAAAGGCTCTGTTGTGTGAGTCATTGCAGATTATGACATTCTAATCATGGATTGTTATAAACCAGTTATATTGCTTGAAGTCTGGGGATAGAATCCAGTAGGAAGAAATCCATATGACTCATTTTTATATGCAGTAATTTCATACTCGAGTTTTCTCAGGTCACTAGGTGTGCGTTGATTTTTCTGGTGCGATGAGCAGTGTATGAGAACTTTTGATCCTGTAACTCTTCCTATTTTTGTAAAATGAAATATTCATATTGGTAGTCCAGGCCTCAAATATGATTGTGTATAACTCTTTTCTACCCTAGTAAGAAATGCCCTATAGAGTCTGTTGCATGCATGTAACCTCAATTAGGGGTTTTATAAGTGCAGATGGGCAGGATATGGCCCAACGTGTGTAGTGTGTTGCATTTTGAAACAAACTGTACTCTATGGAAACTGTTTCTGTGCATTTTTGTGGGCCTATTTAAATCATAAATAAGTAAAGATAACACCATTAGTTCCTCTAGTGTTTATTTCTGCTTATATCAGGGATGTTGCTGCATGCAAAAGGAAGTAACCAAACATGCTGTGTTAGTTTCAGGTCTATTAGAAATGCAGACACTAAAATTAAATGCTTACCATGTAGAGAAGGACACAGGGAAGGTTTACTGAAGTTTTTAAGGGAGCAGGGAACAGCTACAAAGGAAATTCAGACTGGGAGAAAATGATTGGACACTGCCTGGCAGTAATATGATGTTCACAGTATGTTTTATGATTCAGACCAACATACTGACTTTCTTGGTATAATAATGTTGATCAGTCAAAATTCCTTTCTTCTAGGGAAATGGAGCTTTATTAACAAATGTAATAGATGTAGATAGTTTTAAAACTGAAATCCCTGTTCTCTAGAACTGCGTATAGTACTTGTTTTTCTTTTCTTTACTCTTTGAGCTGCTTTCAAGCTCTCTTTATAATGCTTGTTTTTAATAGTTATATCAATGAAGAATGAATAGATGGGTACAAATCTTATCAGTACAAATCTTATGCTTTTTACTCTTCTTCCACCTTTCTTTTCTTTCATCTGCTCTGTAGCAGGCGAAGCTGCAATCTGTAAAACTTGCTGTGATGCTATGGCTGCTTATGATGAAATGTTAGGAAGAAACCAGATATTGGCCTCAATCCTACAATCACTTACATGTTTAATTCTACTGCTGTGAGGAGCCCCATTGAGAGCAAGGGGATTGATGATTCATAGCAGTAAAGTTGAGCACGTGTGTAAGTGTCAGTGAGATCAGGACCATTAACTTTTTTTCTAGTATTAAATTAAGGAAACAGTCAGCTTGTTTTGTTTTTGTTCTTTAAAATTTGCTAATTAAAAAATTTCTACTTTTGTATGAAGCCCTGTTTAAACAGTGTGCCTTGAACTCTTTTTCTTTTTCAGAAGTCTTAAAAAGAAATGCTATTGGTGGTTTTTTGGCTTCCTCTTAATGTTTATAAGAGCCTTGTCAGTAAGGGAAAAACTGAGTAAGCACCCGATCCAAAGCCTATTGAAGACCATGGATGTTGGATTAGAACCTAAGGCCCCGTGTGAGTGGGCCCTTCTGCTCTTAGTGGGAACATTCTCATGAAATCTATGTTTGCCTCAGTTTCCCTCTGTGCTTAGCATTGCTACTGAGTAGGGCAAAAGGGTTAAGTCTGCTCTTGGAGCAGAACAGGAGACAGGTACGCGTGTCTCCTGGCTCTCTGGGCTGAATGAGTGAGTTGTGAAGGAACTGGCTGATACTGACCTAGCAGAAGATCCAGAAAGAGCATAAGCTCTCCAACCACTGAACAATGGGCACAAATACAGCAGGAAACTTGGGCAGTGGCAGGCAGAACACGTGAACTCAGCTGGGAACAAAGGAGGAATGTGTTGAGCAGCTGGAATCAGGGCTTCCCAGTGGAGAGATGCTGCTCATCTTCGGCTGACAAAGGGAGAGAGCCAGAACCAGACATGTTCAGGCCAGAAGGGACTATGGCGTAACCTTTGCCTCTCTTTGCTAAGCTAAGAACTTTCGGATCCTGTATGCCAGGGGACTAATAAATTGGTACATTGTTCTGAAAAGGCTGTCTGCTGTCGCTGCAGATACTCGTGGAGAGCATGGCAACCTGAAGAGGTATGGTATGAGTCTCCCTTGGGAGTCTGGCTTGCTGGATTCACCATAGGAAGAACATAGAGGGAGAGAAAGGATCACTCCGTTCTGGAGGCCGAGGGCCTGTGTGTACCCTTGGGGTTCAGCACACTAAAAGGGCATAGAATCATAGAATATTAGAGTTGGAAGGGACCTCAGGAGGTATCTAGTCCAACCCCCTGCTCAAAGCAGGACTATGCTCAGCTAAATCATCCCGGCGACGGTTTTGTTAAACTGCAGCTTAAAAACCTCTAAAGATGGAGATGCCACCACCTCCCTAGATAAGCCATTCCAGTGCTTCACCACGCTCCTAGTGAAAAACTTTTTCCTAATGTCCAACCTAGACCCCCCACTGCAGCTTAAAACCATTGCTCCTTGTTCTGTCATCTGCCACCACTGAAAACAGCCTAGCTCCATCTTCCCTGGAACCCCCTTTCAGGTAGTTAAAGGCTGCTATCAAATCCCCCCATTCTTCTCTTCTGCAGACTAAACAGGCCTACTCTTTCAGCCTCTCCTCATAAGTCTTGTGCTCCAGCCCCCTAATCATTTTTGTTGCCCTCCGCTGGACTCACTCCAACTTGTCCACATCCTTTTTATAGTGGGGGGCCCAAAACGGGACACAATACTCCAAATGCAGCCTCCCTAATGCCGAATAGAGGGAATAATCACTTCTCGCGATCTGCTGGAAATGCTCTTACTAATGCAGCCCAATATGCCATTAGCCTTCCTGGCAATGAGGGCACACTGCTGACTCATATCCAGCTTCTTATTCACTGTAACCCCCAGATCCTTTTCTGCAGACCTGCTGCCTAGATCGTCGGTTCCCAGTCTGTAGCTGTGCATGGGATTCTTCCGTCCTAAGTGCAGGACTCTGCACTTGTCCTTGTTGAACCTCATCAGAATTCTTTTGGCCCAATCCTCTAATTTGTTTAGGTCCTTCTGTATCCTATCCCTCCCTTCCAGGTTATATACCACTCCCCTTAGCTTAGTGTCATCTGAAAACTTGCTGAGGGTGCAATCTACCCCATTCTCCAGATCATTATTGAAGATGTTGAACAAAACTGGCCCCAGGACCAACCCCTGGGGCACTCCACTTGTGACCGGCTGCCAGCTAGATATGGAGCCATTGATCACTACTCATTGAGCCCTTTGCTGTAGCCAGTTCTCTATCCATTTTATAGTTCATTCATCCAACCCATAGTTTTTTAACTTGCTGATAAGAATACTGTGGGAGACCGTATCAAAAGCTTTGCTAAAGTCAAGGTATAACATTCACCGCTTTCCCCACATCCACAGAACCAGTCATCTCTTCATAGAAAGCAATCAGGTTGGTCAGGCATGACTTTCCCTTGGTGAATCCATGTTAACTGCTCCTGATCACCTTCCTCTCTTTTAAGTGCCTTAAAATGGATTCCTTGAGGACCTGCACCATGATTTTTCAGGGACTGAGGTGAGGCTGACTGGCCTATAGTTCTCTGGATCCTCTTTCTTCCCTTTCTTGAAGATGGGCACTATATTTCCTTCTTTCCAGTCATCAGGGGCCTTTCCCTGTTGCCACGACCTTTCAAAGATAATAGCCAATGGCCCAAGGGACTGGTCATAGGCAGCTGCATAAACCACACACTGTGGCTCTGTAACACCTTACAAAACCCTATTGATTTCAGAGGTCTTCTGCACAAGTATAAGTAAGTGTCTGTCTGTCTGTGTCTCTCTCTCTCTCTCTCTCTCTCTCTAATTGCAGGAGCTCGGCCTAGCAGACTACAGAGAAGCAAAACTGACTGTACCCAAAGTGCTGTGAAATCTGTAAACAAACTGAATAAAATAGAGAAAGTTTTCTCTTAACTTCTTTCAGCAATAGCTGCCTTGGGTGTGAAAGGCCAGCATTTTCAGACAAACGTTTGACAGCATCCCCTTCACATTGCTTGGGTGGAATCCTGGCCCTGTTGAAATCAATGGCAAAAGTCCCATTGACGTCAGTGGGGCCAGGATTTTATATGTGTATCTTGACTATAGAAAATGTTGAATGATGAGAATATTTATATACAAGGCTCCATTTCAGTGAGTGATATGTTTTCATTTTTTTACACATGGTCTTAATATTATGTTAATTGCTTCTAAGCTTTTAGATACTTTAAAAAACAGGCAATATTCTTCTAAAAATCTGCCCTGAGTTAATGTTAGCAGGAGGTTGCTTACATGCAGTATGACTTTTCCAGCTTCTGCTGTTCCCCTAGTGATTTGTATCATTGATGTTCCTGTCACTGACCCCTTTGAAGAGGCTGTTGTTCAGAGTGGAGCACAGGTGCTGGAAGTCATTGTTCTTGGGAAACAGCTGGCAGGGCTTCCTTGTTTGTTGTTCTCTGTGATCTGAGATGGTCTGTACTGATAAGCAATGGGATTTGTATCCCAAGTGCCTCACTGGATATTAACACTCTTCTCTGAACACTGTATGAAAAATTGTGGTATCAAAAGCTACTGGTTGGTGCCTCTAAAGAGCATTACAGGAGAGAATGGGGGTGCTTAGTGAGCAGAAACCACAATAAGGACTGTGCTTGCTTTACTGGGAAAGGCTACAGTTGTAAACACTCTCCTCCCCAAGCCTGCTTGATCTGACTTGGTTTTTCAACCTTTCTCTGTGGATCTTAGTCCCTCTCAGCCATTCAGACTCCATGATGCACAGAGTGAAACATCAGGTGAGGCAGCCTCTGCAATGTCATCATAAAAAAGCTATTTCAGGTAGGGTGACAAGATGTCGCGATTTTATAGGGACAGTTCCAATGTTTGGGGCCATGTCTTTAGGCACCTATTAACCCCGTCCTGTTTTTTCACCATGCATCTGGTCACCCTAATTTCAGAGCCTGACAGAAAAAGTAGTCTTTCAGAGACTGAGTAGTCCACATTCTATCATCAGTTACTGGTAGCAGAACAGAGGGCAAAATTTGCATAATGCTTTCATCCACTGTGGGGTGTTAATCACAGTCTCAATCTTAAACTGAGTTGTGTCTGTTATTTCTTTCCTAAATACAGCAGAAATCTGTTAAGTACTTAACTTTGTACACTAAAAAAAATTAACAGATTAGTCAGTTGCCAAATTTTTGTTTTTGTGATTGCTCTGAGATTGCAAAATGGAGATCTGAATAAAGAGACATAGCTAAGCACCAGCCTTTCATTAATATTTGTAAAAGAATTAGCCTTTTAATCAGTCTCCCTGAATTAAACCAAAACATTGAGAATAAGCTAATTAATCCTATTAAAGATGACGTGCAAAATGGGAATAAAATTGGTGTTGTGCCTTCTTTTGCTTTCTTGTGGAGGACCCAGAAGACTCTGAAGTATTTTTAAAAACATCTGTTTGGTGTTTTTTTAACATTAAAATGTAGGTTCTATCTAGTTTGGAAGACTCTCTGATGACTGGAGAACTAGTAAAATGAGGACATCTCAAAAGCCAAACGATTGACAGTTGAGCAAGTGAGGGTCAAAGGGGATTTAGTCAGACTGTTTAAAGACTCTTTGTTTTTTGTTTGTCTTTGTTAGCACCGATTTAATTCTGCCTAACTGACATTTTGGCGAAAAGAAACCTTTGTTAAAAATTCAGTCGCCCCATACACCCCCTGAGACTCTCAAAGTCCTCCAGGAAAACCAGGGAAGAACAGGGTTGACATTCCTAATACTTCTAAAGTAAAAATATGAGCATGGTGGTTCGGGGGAAACATACAGCAACCAAAACAACTTTTTAAAAAACAATCAGTTCAAAACTTCTCAAGTTTCTTTATACATCACAAAATGGGGGTAAGAACACAAGCCCAATTAAAAAAAAATCTTTAGCAAGTCACTGTATGCAGGAAAAAACTAGAAGTAGCTAAGATTTTATAAATCAAAAGTACAGACCTATATGAAAAGTGACTCATTAGAAACCAATTAAGTAGTCCATTACAGGGATGGTCAAAGCATGAAAAATGATGTGATTTATAGAGAGAAGATCCAGTTCACAAAAATAATGAGGTTACAATGTTACTGATCCCACTAAAAGTAACAGGAAATGTGCCATGGCTCTTACCTTGCAGGGGAAGTAGACTCTACAGAATAGTGTCTATACAGCCTTTAATATAATAAATTTCAAACAAATCCTCAAACAAGTGTAATTTCCTGGTGTTCCCTGGAGGCTTTTGCCAACAAGTGTGTTAGAATGATGATATGGGTTCAATCCGTCTGCTGAATTAAAAAGAAAAACCATGCCATTCATCATGGCAGGCTTAGAGAAGATGGAGCAGTTATTTTATTATGTACACTAGAGCATTTGTGGACTATTCTGTAGGGGCATGCATGGGGATGACACTATTTGAAGTTGCATACACTGTTGTAGCCATGTCAGTCCCAGGATATTAGAGACACAGGAAAATAATAAAAAACAAGAACACCCTCTCACTTCCGGGTGAATGCCTTTCACAAAACAATCACTGTATATCAGTCCTCATCCTCAAAGGAGACCTGCCCTATATTTTTAAAAAACAAGCCTGGGAGTTTAAATACATAACTTTGCTAGACATTAACAGCATGGTCTGAATTGAGAGACTGGATTAATGGCTTACTACAACAATCTATAACCCATTAACAACCCCTCCAGCTGCATCTCCCCTCTCTCCCCCCTCCATTCATCCCATGAGTGGGAGAGTATTAACAGGCCACTTCCCCTTGAAAGGTCCCTTGAAATATGTGTAACTACTTGTGCTAAACTCCTTGTATTTAGTGAGACATTTTGAGTGCGGTTCTCAGCTCTGAAGAAGAGCTGTGTCTAAACTCCAGAGCTTGTTTCTGTCACCAGCAGATGTTGGTCCAATCAAAGATATCACCTCCCGCACCTCGTCCCACTATTGGAAGTTGTCAGTGCCTGCCACTGCTAGGTGGAAGGGTGTGTGTGCTCCAGCATGCAGAGGAAGTGGAATGGTAAAGAAACAAGGAGTAGCAAACAGGGTGTCAAGCGCAGGAGAAGACAGAGTCTGGGGAACACCTCCAGTGCAACGGACCTCACTGGTCAACTTAGAACTGGTATAAGGGATCAGTGCTGCTTCCCTTCTTAACTCCCAGGTTAGGAAGAGTTCGGGGGCAGACGCAGGGTGGGAGTCGGAAGGCAGAGGTCATAGTCTGAACACAGTGTTCTAGCTGTGTTCTCTGCTTCTCATCTAGAGGTGGCTCTGTCTTACGCTGGCCTCTAGTTGCCCCAGAAAACGGGAACCCCACAAGTAACTTAAACCCCCTCCTGCCATCTCCCAGTTCTTGCTTTGCAGCTCAGCATCAGGGCCTGGAATTCTGAAATGGAATTTAACGGACCATTAGCGCACGTTCCCGACTCACTCACTGTTCAAAACAGACAAACACAAAAGTGGAGGCTGGAAAGCTAGTCTGGTGGACTCTGTGTTGGGCATGGAAATTTGTCTTTGGTCACATATACAAAGAGATTTTAATGTGTTAGTCCCTTTCCAGAGGCCACTGTTCAGTTGAAACTATCCATACAAACAGTCCCAGGTAGTATCTATCAATAATTAGGTGTAGTGCCAGCATGGATCCACTGCATTTGGAGCTAAATTTAATGTCTGATACATTCAAATCTTTATCTGTATCTCAGTGCTCTGCACGGTGACTTTACAGTGAGCACTTACCCAACGCACGACAGGAATGAAACAGCCTGATCTAAAGTGACGTTTTATGGAACTCTTAACCTGAAATAAGGTATTTTTCTGTTGTATTTTAATTCTTATGTATTTGGGAACATGCACACCAGTTAGAATCTTTTTCCATTCTATGTTTTATTCAATAAGCTATGCTGCTATTTCTGCAGTCACTCCAGTGTTGTTACTTTAAGGTGAGGTATGGGAGCTGAGTAAACTCTGGTCTTTTTTTCTCTCTCCTGTCTTCATTAAGAGAGTCACCTAATTTTTCCCCCTCTTGTCTACAAGTTCAGAAGTCGTTTCCTTTCCAGACTCATTCTCCCCTCCAGCCTCACCTGCCCTTCCAGCTGCTGCTTCATCAAGGAATCATTCTGGAAGTCCTTACCAGGAAGTCCTCCATCTTTAAATATTGCTATTGCTCTGAACTAACCATACGCTGCTGCAGAGCCCTACATGGGACTATTCCACTCCGCAGTACCCACTCCCACCTGCTCTCGTCTTGTTTTTTGCATTTTTATCCTGCTCCCATCCACAAAAACCTTAGATCCCACAAATCCCACAAAAAAGATCGATTTCCCCATGCTACTAACCACCTTTAAAAAAAAATATATATATATATATACACACACACACATATATATGGAATTCAGACAGAATTTTTACCACTAAAAGACTAAAACCATGTAAAAAAATACTTCAACTCTTTTTCCATCCCTTGTTTAAATTTAAGTATTAAAACCTTTATTTAAAAAAAAACAACTATTGTTTTCCGCAAATTACCGCAGCATGGCTTTTTTTTTGCCCACCCAATCCTGACCGCAACAAAGTACATTTTACCCGCTCCCGCTATTATGGTAGCTCCAGTTCTGCTGGAGGGCTGTACACTGCTGTTTCCCCACGCAAGCCAGGAGAAGGACAAGAAGGGGTAGAGCAGGCTTGGAGAGGAAGCTGATTGTGGTTTGTGCCACCTGGTGGGGGTGGGGAGGAGGTCACACAGGTATTGCCCAGAAGTCTTCCCCAGTATTTCTCCTTGGCAGCTACAGACCTCCCTGCTACCTCACCCCCTGCAGACTCTTTCTTACCCCATGAAACTGAAGATATAAAATGTCTCAGAAGTTCCTTGTAACTTGAGGATTAAATTTATTTATAGTCAAATGATTACCCTCTCCTCAGTCAAAGTCTCCTCTTGTTTAGAGTCTATCATTTTAGCTCAATCATTCTCACCCTCCAGTCCTTGTTTGTATTTTCTCTGGCTGTTCTAACCTCTCCCAGACTGTTAGGAATACGCTATAAAGGTGTTAATCTGGCACTTGAAAAAAGGACAGCTGAAGCATGACCAAATATTTCATCTTTCTAAAATGGCACAAACTGAAGGATTAGCTTGAATGAGGATTTTAATACATGTAATTATAAGTGTATAACCAGAGGAATCAGAATGTATTATCTAGAATGGAAATTATTAACCATCAAAATTCATCCTGGCAAAAGGAGACACCAATGCTTTTGAAGTCGGTGGCGTTTCATCAGCTTATCTCAATGTTAAATTAGGACCCCTGTTTGTATATTATTGCTCCCTCCTACAGCTGACATTTTCAGGTAATGTCCTCTTTACTGGGCTAAAATACTGTAATCTGCAGTACTGAATTTTAAAATTTTCTCTCCTGTTTTTGTTACTTCTGTTCTCTCTCACTTTCCCATTTTTGTTGGGGAGGGGAAGAGAGCTCAGAAGGGAAACAGTGCACTCACTGTGTGTTGGTTTCTCACCCTGGTCTCCTATGTTTTTTCCCCTGTACAGAAGTTTATAGAGTTTGAAGATGCACTGGAACAGGAGAAGAAAGACCTGCAGATCCAGGTTGAACATCTTGAATTTCAGACCCGACAGTTGGAGCTGAAGGCTAAAAACTATGCAGACCAGGGTAAGTACAGTAATGTACCTGACATGCTCATATTGTTGGGCTTCCATGGAAGCTAGGCTGTTGCTCTGAAGTTTCTTTATTTAAAGCATCTTCTTCAAAGGCTGGAAGCTTCATACATTCCTAACTTGGGTGACAACATTTGAGGCCTAAGGGGAGAAACGTATTCAGCATTGAAGTTGATAGTGGCTTTATTGTTCCCATTGCACTGAGCATTGCAAACATCTGTGGCCAACTGCAGCATTTGGAGAAGTTTTGGAGCATCAAAAACTTTGTCTTATGCCTGTTCTGTATATCAATTATGTTACTGTCTGCAGCAGCCCTTGGAATGCCATAGCTTCATACTGGAGCAACTACTACCTGTTTTAAAGGAATTTCTGTATTAAATGCAGTGCTATTGGTTGAGAAGTGGTAGATCCGTGGAATACATTTGGCAGTAGTTTGAGGGTTTCTGTGTTGTTTTGCTGAGTTTCTTTAGAACTACCTAGACTTCAGTCCCAAATCACCCCTAGTGTATCTTGTCTGAAGTCACTGGAGTTGCACTAGGGTTTTATTTAGCTCTTTGAGACCATGATTCCAATTTCTTCAATTTATACACACTCCCTACGTTTTTCAGATTATACCATTTTACAGCATATCAGACAAACCCCTGTTAACCCACACACAATTTTTTGCATTTTATTTGAGGTGTGAGCCAAACCCTAACTTCTAATACAGATCCTGCATTTTGTGTGTAGTCCATGAATTCCTGCCCCCAATAAATAGAACATTTAAAGCCCTCCTTTGCTGTCAAACATTTGATTGCATTAGACAGGACTTCAGATGCCAAAATCTGAGATCATACCGTTGAAAAGTGGGTCTAGAGGAGCATGTGCCGAATATACATCCTTTTTGTTTTGGAGGCAATAATATGGGCCTCTTTTTGTCAGCCATGATTGCATCTGCTTGGTGGAAAATCCAAAGGAGCTTTAAGTGGCAAATCCCAGTCTTGTAGCTCACCACAACTGAGTTGGAGCTTTGAGTTTGTTTCTACTGTCAGTTCTTTCTGGTTGGATCTCTAACAAAACCAACCCTTAAAAAAACAAAGCAACTCTTCTTCTCCAGTAACAACACATAGTGGGCTCCAGATTACATGGGATGTTATTCACTAATCAGCTTTGGCCATTTGCAGTTGGACACAGGCAACTGTCACATGTTTAACATACAGTATGCCACTTCTTTCCCTCTTGTCCTTGAATGGGTTCTCCATGCCTTTTCTGATGCACCAAGGATCTCACCTTGTTTTTTGTTTGTATTCTCCTTTTCCTCATGTGTTTTAGTTGTGGTGGGCTGGACAAGGCTTCCTTCAGAATTCAGCAATGCAGTGTCCACCCCTTCTACTTCTCAGATAATCAGAAGACTCATAACAGAGCTGTGTGATCCTTGCCACTGGGGCTTGAGGATGCAGCTTTCAGAATATTTTGCCTCCTCCAGCACAGTGGTTCCAAACCCATGGCCCAGGGGCCAAAAGTGTCTCATGGGGGCTTTCAAAGTGGACCGCCACTCCTTTCCAACTGGTTTGCATAGGGAGCCGCTACCTAAGGAACCAGGCAGAGCACATTGCCGCGGGGCTAAAAGACCAGTGCAGACTCTTTGCTGCAGCCAAGTGGACATGAGATCAGTGCTGCCCCTCCCCCAGCTGTAGCAGGGAGCATGGCAAAGCACTTCGCCTGGGTCCTTAGGCTCTGGGGTCCCTGCTGGAGCCAGAGGGAGGGGAGCACTGATTTTCTGTCCCCCTGGCAGTAGCTGCAGAAGGGAGCCACTGCCTAGGGACTCAGGTGAGCCTCATGGGGCTACAACACAGGTGCAGTTTCCCTGCTGCAGCCAGGGGGACGGGAGATCAGTGAGGCGGGAGGCAGCCTTCTTGCTGAACTCCTTCTGCTTGGCTGCAGTGGGGGGAACTGCTGAGGGAGACTGGTGGCCCTTCAGGGTTGTAAAAATGATATCTGTGGCCCTTGAGTCAAAAAGGTGGGGAACCACTGGTCTAGCAGTTCACATACAAAGGATAGAGCTAATCCCTAACTTGGATTGACTTTTATGTTGGCTCATGTGTCTACTGGTAGGTCACTGGGTTGGGCCTCGATGGATCCACCTCTAAAATGACCATTGTATCGCTTTGTATGCCCACCTCAAGGGCATTTTGATACCTGTGAAATGACTGTGGGATTAAGACCACATACCACAGCATGCATTATTGCATTTCTAATTTTTAATAGGAAGGAATTCGTTTTTACGTATTTTCTGTAACATAAGATCCTTCCTTGAGAATTATCTGGTGTTATTTTTGGGGTCTAACACATTTGCTCTCTGATGGGTACAATACTTTCTTTTATAGTTTCGCGGCTGGAGGAACGTGAATCAGAAATGAAGAAAGAGTACAATGCCCTGCACCAACGCCACACAGAGGTAGTTTATCATCTCATGATCTCTGAGTAAATATAATTCTCTTAGTCTACATGTAGGTCTATCTTAATGATTAAAAACCCAGAGGTGACTGGAGTTGCTAAGCCCCCCGTTTGAGGTGAAATGCTCTGTTTTCCCATTTCCTTTAGACCTCAAGAGAGAACCACTGGTGTCTAGTTTCCAAGAAGCTTTTTTTCATTGTTTTTCTGCATATGTTTTGTCACAGACCTTCTGTCATTGTACTGGCCTTGAGGCTCGGTATCTATTTGGCCCCACTCTCTTTCATATTAGACTCAGTCTTAGTTCATTTTCCTGTGTCATCAGCCTTAAAGAATAGCAGTGACAGATAAAGTTATGAAAAAGAGAGAGAAATTAGTGCCGGAGGAAGATCAAGATCATCTCCTTTTCACTTCTCTTTGGCTTATGGGTTTTTCCCTCTTCACAGATGATCCAGACCTATGTGGAACACATTGAGCGGTCCAAGATGCAGCAGGTTGGGGGAAATAGTCAAACTGAGGGCGGTCTACCTGGGAGGAGGTAGGGCCATATCCTTTCACTGCAACATGTGCTATTCAGGGGCTTATGAACTGCATGAATGTGTGTGAGAGAGAGCAACCAAAACAAGTTTCGCTCCCTGCTAAATCCCTAGGAGTGGACAGTAGTTGAAACTTGCTATTTTGTTGTAGGCAAGTTGTCAGCGTATGCACAAAAGTATATGTACGTGTTCTGTTGACAAAGCTTAGGGTTTGCAATCCTACCTCTTGTGTGAGCTTTTGAAAAAATACCCTTTTATATTTAGATGGCATGTGCAAAATCTACACAAAGGATTGTCCACAGAAAAAGAGAGTCATGGAAGACATCAGAAATGTGGCAAAGTAAACATGCCTTCCCAGTTCACGAGTACGTTGTCACAATCTGATTTCCTCTGTTTTTTACCAAAAAAAAATTTCTATAAAAAGACATCCCATGTGGACTTCTTTTTGCCCAAGGATTTGATGAACTCAAGATAGTGAGTTGTTTTTCCTCATCTTCCCCTATCCAAAGCAGTGAGAGGCATCCTCTGCTTTGAGGGTGATGGGACAAAAGCCAGCAGTGTGGATCGTTCGTCTTTATTCTCATCTCACACTAGTTTTAAAGTAGCATAATTACACTGACTTTCATGCAGTTGCTCTGTATTTAGACCAGCCAGAGGAGAATCAGATGCATTCTCTGCATTGGTCTTATACTCCAGGAATGCTGCCTTTGGGGTGAGAGAGGAAGAAAGTGAGTTTATGAAGAGTATATGATTTAGTGAAGTAATAGATCACACAGCACTGCATGAGGGACATAACCCAATTCCACTCAAGTTGAGCACAAACTATCCAGTAACTTGGCCAGGAGAAAAGGATTCTCTGTGACTTTACACTAAAGTCAGATGACTATTTTTTATTACTCATTATATGCCGGCAATAACTTGACATTGTAAAGACATTCCCCGAAGAGTTCATAAGCTCAGTGGTAGATACAGATTAAACAAGATGCACCAGGAGACCGGGCCGGAGTTGTTAGCTGAGTAAATGTTTGCTTGAGAAGGCATTTGATGTGGGTTAATGTTTATGAGTCTCAGGAAAGAAGACGAGGGAGGGATTTGACTGATGCAAGAGTGGGAGCCTGACACTGGTTGGCAGATCAGACTGTGCATGGAGAGGACAGGGAAGAAGGCATGGAGCTGGGAGTGGGAGAAGGAAACTACAGTGGAAGCAAAGCTGGCACTTTTGGCAAAGCAAAGATGGTGAACTGGACAAGAATTAATGGGCAAGCAGGAATCAGTGAGAGAATTTGACCAGAGGAGTGTGAGAGGGACGATGACAGGAAAGAGGGGAACAAAGAGGGAAATGTGGCGATTGAGCAGGGAGAAGCATTCTGGAATTAGGGATGAGGTCCCTTGTGGATATTTTAGAGCCTTGGAAATTGCTATGTAGGCGCAGCGAGTGGCAGCAAGTCTCCAACCTTGGGTCGACAGACTCAGGCTTGTGCTCCTGAGCTAAAAAAGCTGTGTATACTGTGGAGTTCAGGCTCTGAAGCCCACCCCTTTGCTAGGCCTCAGAGCCCAAACTCCAGCCTGAGCTGCAATGTCTCCGCAGCTACAGACTGGGGACCGACGAGCTAGGCAGCAGTTCTGCAGAAAAGGACCTGGAGGTTACAGTGGATAAGAAGCTGGATATGAGTCAGCAGTGTGCCCTGGTTGCCAAGAAGGCTAATGGCATATTGGGCTTCATTAGTAAGATCATTGCCAGCAGATCTTGGGAAGTGATCATTCCCCTCTATTTGGCATTGGTGAGGCCGCATTTGGAGTACTGTGTCCAGTTTTGGGCCCCCCACTACAAAAAGGATGTGGACAAGTTGAAGAGAGTCCAGCAGGGGGCAACAAAAATGATACGGGGGCTGGAGCACAAGACTTATGAGGAGAGGCTGAAAGAACAAGGCCTGTTTAGTCTGCAGAAGAGAAGAATGAGGGGGGATTTGATAGCAGCCTTTTAACTACCTGAAAGGGGGTTCCAGGGAGGATGGAACTAGGCTGTTTTCCATGGTGGCAGATGACAGAACAAGGAGCAACGGTCTCAAGTTGCAGTGGGGGAGGTTTAGGTTGGACATTAGGAAAAACATTTTCACTAGGAGGGTGGTGAAGCATTGGAATGGGTTACCTGGAGAGGTGGTGGCATCTCCATCTTTAGAGGTTTTTAAGCTGTGGCTTGACAAAACCCTCACCAGGATGATTTAGCTGAGGATAGTCCTGCTTTGAGCAGGGAGTTGGGCTAGACACCTCCTGGGGTCCCTTCCAACCCTAATATTCTATGATTCTAGCTGTTTTTAGCACAGGAGTGCAAGCCCGTAGACCTGGGCTTGTAGGCTTGCCACTGCAGGCTGTGCAGACATACCAGACTGCTGGGTGGCTTCGAAATGCCTGACATAGATAAGTGCTGTTTAGCTTGGGAAATTTGTTTGCTCTGCATTGTGCTAAGTGGGAGAAAAATCCTAGCTCCTGCCATAAGGGATTTAAACATCTTCTGTCTACTGTGGCATCTTTTACTGGACTTGAACTAATTTAAAACTGACAGCCAGAGTGCAGCCTAAGTGTCAGCTGCACACTGTAAATGAGAGAGAGAGAGACTTTGCGGAGACATTGTGTGGAGAGCAGCTGAGAGTAGTTCAGGGCATCCATCTGTCATCAGCATCTTCTGTAAATATGCCGGGACTCTTGCCAGCTCCCCTGCAGCTTTGACATTTCTTTTCTGTCTAAAACGTCATTTTCTGCCAAAACTGCATGGCACAAATGGAAGGCAAGGAACCTTCCACGGCTGTGCGTGACATCTAGCACTGGCCCCTGGGTTCTACACTGATGACGTGACCATTCATGTGGGGTTTGATCTGTACGGTTAACATGGATTTGTGGTAGCAATTGCTGTTGGCGGTACACCATTACAGTGCACAGAATACACAGCACAGAGCTTTCTACAACCCTGGTGCAGAAAGGAAGGGAGGCTGCTGAAAGAAAATAGACTCACTTAATAAAAAGAAAAAAAATGGCCTTTAAACTGCTCTGGGGCTGTTTGCCTCTCCCTTTGTCTTTGCACAGAGCTCTTAGCCACGCCATGGGGATTGGACAAAGCCTTTTCAATCCTGCTATAATGTCCCTCCTGCTGAAAGGGGTGGAATGTGCTACAGAAAGGAGAATATCCATGAGGACCATCTGCTCTTACATCTTTCTGCTATTTGTGTTTCCTGGGCTTGGAACTGGTGGAGTTAAGAATTTTGGTGCAAACGTGTTGCGGCATGGTCTGAGGTGTGACATGATGGCAACCTTCCATCCTATTTAACTCCGATGAAGGGCAGCTCATCCCAAAAGACTTGTCATAGTCCAGAGAGTTTAACTATGTAGAAGGGGCAATGAGATCAGAGTTAAGGAGATTTTCTCTCTCTTGCAGGCTTTTCGGCTCTTGAGGCAGGCTGACTCATATGACATGCACACACTTTCTCCTGCACCTCTCAGTTTTGCAATGCATCTCTGACTCATCTCTTCTGGATTGTAGAGAATTAGGATGAGATGGTTTCTGAACCAGTTACTCTGTTGGGTCTTGGACTGAAGTTCCAAGGATTCAAGGTCTATAGAATTGATCTTTCAAATATATTTTAATCTTCTATGGATCTGACCTTCCAATATGAAACGTTTTATATTTGAAACAATCAGTGCCAATTTCCCACTCTCCTTTGAGACAGAACAGACAACACAGGTTCCAACTTTTCAAAATAATGTCTTTTTACCATTTAATCTACCACATTTAATAACTGCAGCCACTCCTGCTGTGTAGGCTAGGATTTGACTTCAGGAATACTTTGTAGCTAGAAGACACTGATACCTTAGGTAAAGATTCTTCCCCCAAGTTGGATCATTTAGTATAATTTTTACGTTCTAATTTGTAAGGCTACCAAAGGTGTGTATAGACTATACATACACAGAGATAAGCCACAATTATTTCTAATTGGGTGGGGATATTTTACACTTTACTTGGTGAGGGTCAGTTGCTACTTTGAGATGAAATATCAGATCTAGTGTTCCTGCTATAGAGGAATTACAAAAGGCCACAGAGCATTTTAAATGGATAAGCTGGTGTAGTGGGTCACTTCTAGGTTACACTTTCTGCAGAAGCTGTAAATTATTTATGTGGCAGACTGTTGTTAAATAGAATAGGAATGAATGATCCCAGAATATCATGTTGTGCTATCTGCCAATCCTCCTGGCTATTCTCTTGCACCTTGCATAATCTGAATGCAACATCCAAGTGGATATCTCAAACTGTATCAGATTCATCTGAAAAGCCTGGAGCTATAGCAGCATGACAGCCCCAGTAGGGAGATAGAGCTGATATGGTGGATGGATTTAGAATGCAAGATAAATTATATATAATCATTTTAAAAATAAACTTTCCCTTTTAAAGGAAGTTCTCACTGCAACTCTTGGTAGATTTTATGCCCTAGAGTCATGGAGAGAGGGGGCTATTCCCACAATTACACAATCTTTCTAATGCCCATTTAAACACTCACTGGAAATCTGCAAGTGTTGCACATTTACTCCAGCTGGATCCAAACCCTTTTGCAGTTAATGGAAAGACTCTCATTGACTTCAGTTGGCTTTGGAACTTGACCTTAATGAGTCTTCAAGTTACTGTGGACTTAAAGAACCAATGCACCATAGACATCCCTGTGAGTGGAGAAACAGATGCCCCTGTATAAAACTCTCCTTTATATGATTCTGTTTTTCCTCTCTCTTTTATTTCCTGACTCATGAGTGCTGTAAAAGTTTTTCATTGTAGTTTCATGGCCCAATAACAACCTTGTAGCATCATCAGTTTAGTGCTAGTAATTAGATACCTAGGGCTTGATTCCTCTCCCACTTACACCAAAGAAAACAGGAGTAACTCCATGGAAGTCAGTGCATTGTGAAGTGTAAAACCATTGTATGTGACAGCAGAATCAGGCCTTCTGTATTCTGTATGGTGGTTCCTGCCATTGGCATCTACCACAATTAGGTAAGAAGTGATGTGGGCATGGCTGCATGAAGCAGGTTGGATTAATTCTGCTCAGCTGTCCCCTTCCCAGGTGTCCAAGAAACATAAGCTAAAAGTGGCTTTGTGCTGTCCCTTGGGAAAGGGATGCAGGATGGAAAGTGTCAAGAATTGTGACAAGATGTTCACTGGGGTGCGGGACAAACCTGTCAGTTTGAGTTTCCTGCTCTGTACTGCACAAGTAGCACTCCTTCCCGGGTGCCTCTGAGCACTGGTGTGTTACTAGCCTCCTGGGAGGAGAAAAAAGAGACCCATACATCATGTGTCTGTGACCCTTGGCTCCTTCTGAGTTTGTATGAGCCATTAACTGAAAGAGAGCTTTTTCCTTCATTCCAGGCTTTTTGTGTGTGTGTGGCACTATAGCTACATGTTCAGATTAGCATGTGCATTTGTGTTGGGTGTGTCCTGTATCAAGGCATGGATGTGTATCAATGAACACAAATATTTTGTGTGGTTTGCTGCACTGGTGTTTGTTTGTGGGAACCGTAAATGTACATCTCACTGCATTCATGGGTGTTTGTATGAGCACATTCTGTGTGCTTTACTGCCTTGGTGTGCTTAGTGGGTGGGTGTGTTTTGTGTGATATGCTACATGGGGGGCATATTTGTGTGAGCCCATATGTACACTTGGTATGTTTGCTTGTCACTGTGACATGTTTGTGTAAGCACAGATTAGTGTGTACATATATGCGTGAGAGACATACAGAGTGTGTGTGTGTGTGTGTGTGTGTGCGCGCGTGCGTGCGTGCGTGTCCATTCATCCACAGTGTGTGGTTACGAGTGCAGGTATGTAATGGGTATGCATGTTTATGAGGCTGTAATTGTCTCCATCACTTCTCAAGTGTGTTTCTGTGAGCACATACATGTGCTTGCATGACTTTTTGCTCTCTAATAGTTGTTTTCTTGTCTCGCTTCTTGTGCGGTTGCCACTCTGTTTTGGCTGTTATGTTTGTCACTGCAGTCATCGCCAGTCATGGAGGAAAAGGTAAATCCTGTTACAGCATTTTTAAAAAACTTTCACTGTGGAGATTGGGGCTGAGTAACAGCTGTGTGTCTGCTGAGTAACAGCTGTGTACTGGCTTGTGTGTTATCACCACAACTGGGACATGGGTTAAACTGGTGAATGTGCATCACAGTTCTTTCTAGTGGTACATGAGACAGTCAAACTGCTGCTTTAGCCCAGTGTATGAGGTGATCACAGTGTCTGTGTTACCATCCTAGACTGGTTTGAGGGCTTCTTCAGTCTCCCAAACCTGTCTTAGCACCCTGTGGCAAGCAACTGACACTGTCAGAGTGGAGCGTATGCAGTAGAACTCCGTTTATCCAAGTCTCTGTTATCCAGCTTTCTGTATTAACCGAGCCGGGGCTGCCAGTCCAGGCTGTGGCAGGGCTTGAGCTGCCAGCTCCCACTGTGGTAGGGCTCAGGTTGCCAGACTGGGCTTGGGTCGCCAGCCCCTGGCATGACAAGGCTCTGGCTTCAGCTGACGTCTGAGCCCCGCTGCCTGGGTCTGAAACTCTTTGCCTGTTCTTCAGATTGTCTGGATTTTCGATGATTCGATCTGGCCCTGTCCCAATTAGATCAGGCAAATGGGATTCCACTGTCATGTGTTCCATTTGTAGTACCTCCCAGAATGCACCTCACCTTCCTACCTCTGAGCATAGCCTGAAAAAATGGAATTCTGGGATCTGAATTGATGGGGGGGGCGCGGAAAGGACTGAGATATCTTTCAGTCTTTTAAACATTGCCAAATAAATAGAAATTTCATTATTCTTTTTAAACTGTAGAATTTATTTGGAGAGGCTCACGATTCTCAAGTCTAAGTAACTGAGATCCTCACTGAGCAGATGCACCTCTAAATGGCCCTGAGGACTAGTCTGGTTGAAAAGCAGACCCAGGACTGGGGAGCTGCAACCAGCTCCTTTGTAGTTCATGTTCCTTCCCCAGCCTAGAATTAGGGCCTCTGTTCCTTGTTTAGCATAGTCGGCTGTGAAGTGTTACACACACTTTCAGTGCTACCTACATAACAAGCGGTGGCATCCAAACAGAAATCTTGAGAGATTGCATAATGGAGTGTGCTGTAACGGCTTTACAGCATGCGTTTGAGATAACCATATGGCTCTTGGCTGGCAAAGCTGGTAGTGAGCTGTGCTGGCCATGCCAGAGGAGTACTGATAACATCTCTGGTAGTGCACTGTCAGGTTTTCTAGCTGTACCACCCATTTTGCAGAAAAAGCTATTTTCAAAAATATTTTAGAGCCTTGTTGGGCATGTTTATTGTATCCTTACCTCTGTAAAGCGAGGCTCCCTTAAGACCACGATTCCAATCTGAGGGGGAGGGAACACATAAAAGTAATGTTTAAAACCACTTTTAAAATGAGGTAAAATAGCTTTTCTATACCTAAAAGAGTGACTATTTTTAAGTATGGGAGCTTGAGGGTAAAAAGTACAGTATATCCTAGAGCCAGTGAATGAATAAGTTGGCATCTAAATGCAGTGCTGGGTATCTTGCCTCTTCAGTGGTATGAAGGTCCCATTTCTAATTCTGGAATATCTCATGGTCTGTAACTCAGATTTCTAATGCAGGGCTGGCTACTGCCTGGTGTTTCAGGCCAGTATAATGTGACGATGGAAAATCGACAAGGCTGGTATAGTGTTGGGGGTGGAAATTTCACATTCAGGAGAAAAATGGTTTCTGTGGTAGTTTATTTGAAGCTGCTTCGGTGGTTAGAATGATAGAACTAGTCCCGGAGAGATGGATTAGCGGGCAGAATGCTGGTGAGGCAGCTGGAGGTGTCATATCACGTATATCACATGATTATGGCCATCACTAATGTGATGTGTATGCGAAAGATACTATATAGGTAGGCAATCTCAATCTTTAACTATACAATATTGGGAACCTGTCTCCAGAACGACAATGTCTGCTAACATTAGAAAGTAGCAGACATTTTAGAATGACTCCTCTTGGGTCACATTTCTAAAACAAAACAAAACTCACGTTCCTATGAGTCTGGTTTTATGTCTGGCCAAGGATACTTCGTACCTTTTTCAAACCAAAGCTTGGTACATTTGTTTCTATGATCTGTCCTCTATGTGCTGCCTTTATTGGAGGATTCTTCCATCTGTTAGGAAATGTCCACTTGTGGAAAACAGGAACCACAGGACAAGGTTATAATGCAGATTGTTTGGAAAAAAGAATCCTCAAATTCATTGCTGGGCTACGTGAGAAATGCCCTTCCACCTCTTCTGCCAGCCCCAGATGGGACACAACGAGTGGTAACTGCCAACCAGCACAGCTTCCCTGCCTTATCAGAAGCTGCCATGGCAGCACAATGGTATGACACATCAGCACAGCATGTTCTGGCTCTCATATGAGCAATGCTGAGAATGGAGCTGCTGGGTGTTTTCTTTTTTTCTCCACAAGGAAATTAAATCTTTCCAGGCACCCAGCTCACTCCTTAACCAAGCCAGCTATTGCGTCAGCTCCTGTGCTAGTGCGTTTGCTCAGGTCTCGGGGGCCTCAGGTTCCATTACAGTCATTGCATGCAGGTCACAAGTGGGGCAATTGTAATGGTCTCTTGGCTGGGTCCCTGGAGAGCCATTCTCCATGTACAGGAGCAGTGTCTGCCTGAGAAGGGGAGCAGGTCTGGATCTGGCAGGAAAAGACTGTCCTTTACTCCTGCCCTGCCTTTGGTACATTAAGCCCAACAGGCCTGTGTGCTTGTTCGATTGTTTTTTTTAAGTCTTAATTTCAATTTGTTGATCAGTTTAGTCTCCCCGTCCTGCCTCTTAGCCAAGGACTTCTAGTAATGGCTTGGCCACAGCTGGCAATGGTTTTAAAAAGACAGTTGAGGGGCCACAGTCATCAACTCTGGCAGGTAGAAGGGTAAATCAGACACCCCTGCACTTACTAGGCCCTAGCCCTGGATGGGATATGGATCCCAAGGAAGGGCAGGCCTTCCCTCCTGAATTCATGTTGCAAGGTGGGTCACCTTTAGTTTGCATCTGGAGCTCCATGGGAATCCTGCCAGTGGAGGCGGCTAAAGGCATTTATGCAATCAGTGGATCCTCTGGCCATACTCTGTTCCCTGGTCTTTGGGCTGCTCTGATCATCTGCAGCCGTGTCTCCCTGGCAAAAGAGAGCTTGTGGATGCTTTGTTCTGGTGCAGCGTCTTCCACCTGAACCCCTTGCTGTAGCCTTTCTCCACTGGGGCTCAGTCTCAAAGTCTGTGCCAGCCCAGGTTTATACACACACCACCCATAAAGCTTGCTAAGCATTTGCAAAGCAGCAGGAGGGAAGTGAGAGGAGGGAAGTGTCATTTCAGCCAAATGGATGGTGGGCAAACCTGTCCTGAACTTCCCGTAGAGAGTAGAACTCGTATGTTTCATGGATTGGGGACGGCTGCCCATAGTTGCCACTTTTCTGTTTTCACACCTGAAATCATCCATTCTGACTATAATACAGTAAAACCAGAGGCTGCCTTGTGTCCTGTTTCTCAGTAGTTGGAGCAGACTCAGATATGAGATGAGAGAGACAGGAGGTGAAGTGGGAGGGCCATCTCCACTGCTGCCTGTTCCTGGGACCCCAGGAAGGCCTTTCTGCCAGAGGTCTGTGGGGTCAAGGATTGGGACAGGAGGAGGGAGCAGAGGATTATATTTTCTGTGGCATATCTCTCTACTGGGCCTTCTGGTTCCCAAGGGGAAATGCTGTTTACAGTGGGTTGCTGTGCCCTGAGCCCCTTCTGTAAACCCCGAAATCTTCCAACTACAGAAGGGGTCAGCCAGCCAGTCTAGGAAGTCTTCAACCCCTCACCCCTTCCTACGGGTTCTCCACTGGAGATCCCAATCTGGTTCCAAGAAACACTCCCAAGGGGGTGATTTATAATGTGGACTGTGGGTTTGGTAGGTGAACAATTTTTGTGTGGCAACTCAATTTAACAGTGCCTTTTAGTGCAGAGGTTATAAGGGTCATCCCTGTAGCCTTGCAATAGATAACCCAGGTTTGAATTTGTCAGCTGCATGCTCATATAGACTGTGGGAGTTGGAGTCAGCTCAGCACGGGAAGGGAGGTGGGCTGGGAATGGGATTCAGTACTGTTGTCATGTGAAACATTAGTCACTGTGTTGGTCGTGTAGTTTCTTTACCATAAAGATCCTGTGGTTTCGCTAACAGGACGTTTCTTCTCTCTTCCTTTTTCTCTCTCTTTAGCAGGAAGGAGCGTCCTAACTCTCTGAACGTCTTCCCCATTGCAGATGGAATGGTACGTGGGCAGATAGGGGCCAAGATCATCACCACAGTGGACCACTGGCACCTGAGTGACCTCGGCCAGCTGCAGTCCCACTCCAGCTACAAGGTTTTATAGATTGTCATGGAACAAGGGTTTCCCACTGTCAATAGCATCCCACATCTTCATAAAGGCAGAGACCACCATGTGTCCATAACCCTTTGCAGCATCTCCCTTCTGTACATCTGATCCTTTCTTAAGGCAGAACCCTGGGTCAGAGAATAGACCTTCACATGCTGATACATTTGACAGAGGGTGGAGGATTGGCTTTGACACAACTCATGTTTTTTGTCAATTTCTGATTTTTTGTTTCAGTACTAATTCCTTCTAGTTATGGCTTTCTGTTGATGGAGCTTGACCCTGGCTGAGAGAAGTGTGTGTGTGTGTGTGTGAGGGAAGTTAAGTACCCCTCTTGCCCAGATATAATGCTGCTTATGAATCATTTGGTGGTGGAAATGATGGAACCGGTCTTGTGCCCTGGCATGGGAACTGTTCCTTGGTCTTACTGGGGGCAGCGCATTGTTCTGCTGTGCCACGCTCCGCTCTGATGAATTGATCATTGTTTTAATCTTCCTGTCTTTGGGTTCATCTACACTGGATAAAAATGGTGCTGCCACCAGCACTGATGGTAGCAACAACTAATGCCTCAGAGCATCTAAAATGCTTCGTGTGTGTATACAAATAGCTCAGCTGCTGTAGTGATTGGTTCAGCAGGTTGCATTGTGCCACCCTGGAGCAAGCTTTCATGTCGCTTTCACAGTCTACGCTGGTGATCTGCTTGCATGGACAAGAAGTCACAGAACTGCAGCTGCACTAATGCAACTGGCCCTCCCACCTCCTTCCTCCAATGCTGTGCTCCTCCTTTCAATAACTACTTTGTGCAAGGAGCCCCAGCAACTATATCCTTAGCATCACCCCAGAATTTTCCCCAAGCTAATGCCCTTTTGCCTAGAGTTCCACAAGAGTCTCTTTCTTTGAATGGCACTCAGCAAATCCTTTCCAGCAGACCTGATAGCATTGGAGGTATTTACTAAGCTGTTTTTACTATTTACGATTGCCATTTCCTACCAATTCCAGTAGGTCTGACAGTAGCTGATCCCAGCTCTATCGGGAAAACGTCTGCTCAGGTACGCCGGTGATTCTGAATGCATCATTGTAAAAAAATCAGTTCAAATAAAATGTCTGTAAACACATCCATTTATTAATATTAAACTGGGCAAAGGGAAGCTGTTCTCCTCCTGAAATATAAAAGCTATAAACCATTAATGCGGTAAATAACACGAAAAAATATTGTGGCAGGGTGACCGGGCAAAGAGAGAGAGAAAATATTATGTTGCGGCCTCTTATGTTACCTTGGCCTGTCCATCACATCCTCATTGAGAGGTCCTTCATTAGCAATTTCCAAGCACTTGAGAGAAAAACTGAAGAAGAGACATTCATGTGAAATTGCTTTGAGATTGCAATTACCCTATTGAAGCCACGCTGCCACCAAATGAATGATGGATTTTAATTCACGTCCAGTGATGCTCCATCCACCACTGATTTCCCCTTAGCCCCCGGGCTACTGGCCTGGCAGTGTGACGACATGAAATCTCCAGGCACATGCACAGGCCCTTGGGTAGGACCAAAACAATTCTTGGAACTGAACTATTGCCTTTCCTTAGAACCAGAGGTTGGGATTTGGCTGGCATAATGGTATAAAAGTGTTATGGAACAATGACTCTGGAAACGATAGGACTTGGCCAAAACACCGAGATTACCATTCAGGTCCCGTGATAATTTGCAAATTTCCAAAAAGCACCTGCCCTGGAGAACTCTGCTGGGAATTAAGAGTCCCACAGTGCACAGCAATGATCAAGGATGGAGAGTTGTAGAAGTGGCACAAGCATTTTTCTATAAATTTACTTGCGTTGTGCCTGTGCTGCACCAAGGCAAGGAGACACAGTTCAGCCAACGTGTGCATGCACTGTATCCCTATGACAATGCATTTTCAAACACTCATTTAATCAGTTGTGCCTGTCTTTTGCAGGAGATAGTAGGGAGAAAGATGGAGTTGTATCCATTTTTGTAGACTGGATGAGACTGCTGCTTTAACCTGTATTCTGTAGCACAGAGACTAAAAACTTCTTACTAATAGCTGTCTGCAGTTCATCAATAACTCTTTGCATATCAGAAAAATTCAACAGGAATTCAAATAAAACTAGAAACCCTGAATTCTGAGTTCAGGAAGTGGAGGTTACTAAGTGTATTTGTAATTTGTTTATGCTTCTATCCGGCAAAGAAATCAATTTCTAATTGAAAGAAAATATTGAGCAGGGTTGAGAGAATCCTGTAGGTAACTCAGGGATAAATGTTCAGTGCTTGTTAAGGAAAGCCTAAGTACAGGGCACTGGGTTTAAGGAAGCTAGCCTGTGGGTTATGGAAGATCCTGGGTTGTTAAGGCAGATATCCTAAAGTGAATGAAAACCATCCTGTGAATAATTGGCATCTTGTGGAAGATACAGCATGAGCACGCATTGGGTAATGGAGGATACTGAATGGATGATGGGCTCACTTAGGAACGGAAGTATCTGTCATGTAAACCTCTCAGTTGCTTTCCATTAGGCAACGCCTTCTGCTTTATTTAAAAAATGCTCTTGCTTGGCCATTGAAATGCATTGCAAATACTTTACGGTGACTTTACTGTGCTTTTCTCTTGTGGTGCTCTAAATTCCTTCTGTGTTAGGAACATATCTGATGTTTCACTGATATCAGATGCACACTCATAGCTTACCTTCCTGGTATTTTTGTTCTAACTCTCTGAGCTGATTTTTCATCTTCAAGGGTCTAATTATGAAGTATTTTCCCCTTTTCTTCATGATTGTTTTGTTTTACCTCTAACTTTTTGTAAATAGATTAGGTTTCATTTTGCTTTTTGCTTTATTTTTTTAAAACATTTTATAGTTTGGAGATTTAGTCCTTAATGTTTTTTGTTTTTGTTTTTATGTACTGTATTTTCAGTGTTATAACCGTATAATTGTGGCTTCTCATGGTGACATATTACGCACATGAATTTTGGGCCTTTGCATTGCATTTGGAGGTCACTGCTACACATTTGATGTTTAGGAGGCTGACAGATATGACCGTAGGTAAGTGGTGGCTATGGAGAGTATCCTTGTGTAAGGGGTGGGTTATGGAGATAATCCCCTGGACTGCTGGATAGCTAGTGAGTTAGGGATATTTGATGGTAACCGAGATTCCAGAGGGGTAGAAGGAATATCTCAGTAGTGTCCAGTAGAGCTTCTGGAAAGTTAAAAAGGAATATCTTGGCTGCATCTAAGGGTTTTTGAGTGAATATTCCTGAAGCAGACCAGTTGGCTATGGAGGATATTCCATATGTAAGTGGAAAATTAAGGGTGTGTGGTAGACCATGGTGGTTATCCCATGAGTATGTTTTGAGTGACGGAAGGATTATGTAAACAAGCAGCCGTGCATGGGGCATCCTTTTGAGACAGATGTGGAATCCGGGTATCACCCAGGGGCGTTTGTGATTTAGTGTTTATGAATGTGTTCAATGTAGTTTCTCTGAGTAAGGAATGAACCGCAGACTGAGCCAGGCCCAGGTATCCATTTCAAAGCTATGAGATCTTCCTAGGCTGTGGTATTGAGAAGGATGTTAGGCATATTGTGTACCGGAACAACCCATAACTCTGCCATATATCCCAGATTTAGCTTCTGGGTTTTTTTTTTTTTTATACTTTACTCTGAATAATGGTGCATATTTTAGCCCTTTTGCTTCTGGGTCATTGGAGTGCTGTGGTAGGTGTTTGTCGATGTAACATAAGTCCCAGTGGGTTAGAGTTGTCCACAAAACCCTCTAGTTTGATACATTGCCCTTGCACATTCGAGTGGAAGCACCCAGAGTATGAATTAACAAAAGTTGTGAGAAGTCCAATTTTCAAATATACCAGCCTACATAAAATGTCTATATTTCAAATTTGATTCCTGAATCAGCAAATAAATGCACAAACGTCTGTTTAATACACCAGGGTGGTGATCTGAACACCCATAGAAGAGAAGTGGGTGTCCTGTTTGGGCTCACAATCTAAAATGGTTAAGCAAAAAAGTGGATAAAATTTGATGGCAACATTGAAACACCAAACAAGTTCAAATTCAGTGTCTGTGCCATAAAATCATCAGGAATGGCTGTGGCATAGGGCTCTTGGTTTCGTTACTGCATTTTACAGCAGAATACTGCAGAAATGAGCATGGACAGGGAGACTTCAGTATGTTTCTAATTAATGTAGTATGTCACTAGCGGGTAAGTCATTTTTTAAAGAATGCATGGCTGCAAAGGGTTAAATTGCCATTTTTTCCAGTCTTCATTCCCATCCCATTGTAAATTGTTTGTTGCACCATGAAATCACAAGGAAGGAGGACGGTTGAACACAGACTTCCAAACCACTGAAGTGCAAACAGCATCACAGTTCCAAGATTGTGAGTCCTAAGGTAGTCTCTAGTTTTAAAGAGTCATTAACAAGCTAAGCAGGAGCTTCCCAGCAACTGCACAGGAGAAGATGCAAATAGGGATGACAATAACTATAGTAAGGAAACTGAGCTGTATACATCAAATTACTTTTCCATCCAACTGGAAAACATTGTAAATGTTGCGCTAGAAGTTCACTTTGCTATCCCTTCTCAAGCAGTGCTTTAAATGGGCTGCATGACAGCAGGTTAGAAACCCTGCCAAGAAGTCTAGGGAGATCTCAGTTGGGTCTGAGGCTGATGAGAAGGTGAACTGGCTGAGTGTGAAACAAAGCTTCCTTAATTAGCAAGCAGGAAGCACATCATCAAATGCTGGAGTATTCTTGAATGCCTCCTGTGTTTTTCAGGTTGTGATAGGATGAGGAATGGGTCCATAATTGATGTAAAAGAGGTGCTTGTTTGTGCACATCTCAGATTGGAAATACAGCTCAAGGGTTTATTTTCTTTTGATTTTTGACCTCTTGGTCCTGTCTTTCATCCAGTTGAGGAGAACCGTATCTGACTGTACTGTGTTGTTCGTGCATGGCTGTCTTCTACATGAGCTGATACAGGCATGTAGCTCTCCCCTGCTAGTGAAATAAGACCATCTCAGCTTGATACCCACTTCACTTCAGCTTTCTGGTATCAAAAATACTCCCCTGTCCCTTCAGATGAAGTGGTAGCATTAGAAATCTATTAAACAAGCTCTTTGTCCCAAATACCCACTGCAGAAGTCCCCAAACTATGGCTCATGGACCACATCTGGCCCACCGGCACATTTTGACTGGCCCACTGCCCCCTCCCAGCCCCGCTGCTTCCCTCTCCCCGTGGGCCCAGCGCACTGCATGGCCCAAGCAGCACTTTGCAGCAGCCGCTCCCCCCTCCAAACCCCATCCCTTCACCCTGCCCCTCTCCCACGTGGGTCCAGCTGCTCTGGCCCACCGTAAGAGGAAAACTCACAGGTGAAATTTTGGGGACCCTTGACCTACTGTAATGATGGATCCAGAGCTTCTATGAAGCTGCCTTGTAGAGGCAGAAATGATTGTTCTCTCCCTCTTGCACTGGGTATCTTGGAAGACATTGGCCTGATTTTCAGAAGTGCTGAGCACCCACAAATCCCAGTAAAGTCAAGGGGAGCTGCAGTCGTTTTTCACCTTTGACAACTGGGTCACATTCCATTCTGAGTAGACCTCATATCTCACGTGACTGCCGAAGACCTGAAATACCCTATGCTGTGGTAATACAGGAAAAGGGGAGTCAGTATTTAGACGAGGTAGGATTTGCTTGCCGAGTTCTACACAGGCACTTACTGTTGGGTTGCAGTGCCATGCATACACAGTGAGCTCTGGATGTTCACTTTATGGTACTCATTTCCCATGATTTGCTGTAAGGCATCCATCAATCCGGTAAATAAGAAATAATCTGAAACATAGAGATGTGCTTTTCCCTTTCTGTGTTTTTTCCCCCTCCATATCATCATAGTGCCCAAATGATGAAATGTCTGAATCGGGGCAGTCTTCTGCAGCTGCCACTCCAAGCACCACTGGGACGAAGTCCAACACGCCAACATCATCTGTGCCCTCTGCTGCAGTCACTCCCCTAAACGAAAGCCTGCAAGCCGTCAATGACTACAATGGCACAACCAAGAGCAATAAGAGGGCTCGGGAGAAACGGAACAGCAGGAACATGGAAGTCCAGGTCACCCAGGAGATGAGGAATGTCAGCATAGGTATGACAGGTGTATTCTTCTGTATATGTGCTTTGCCAGCCAAGGTGTTGCATGCCCACTTTAATAATAGGCATCCATGGAATTGTGACATTACATACGGAAAAGGTCTGGGTGACTGAAGGAGTAACTAGCTTAGCTCAGCTGAAAGACAGTGCTCTTTGTTTAACAAGGGTACAGTTGGAAGTAAGGGAATACAGGAGGGTGATAGGCTCATTCGTGCTTGATGATAGGGCTATGTTCCCTTTTTGAACATTGGCATGTTTTGTGGGGGGGAAAAAAAAAGAAAAAATTCATTAACATGGCTCCAATTTCCAAGTTTCTTGCAACTGACTTAGAAGAAATTTCTTTTGTAAAATTCCCAAATGGGTTCCTGCCAAAGTAAAACTGCAAAATGGTAGAAAAATCTTGTGCTGTAGCCTTTGATTGATGAAATCCCATTTTGTAATTATATTAGCAGCCTGCTTGCTACCAAGATCAGAGTCCGCGGGCACAGGGCACCGTAGTTCTCCAAGGAGTACTTACATGCTGAGTGTCGAACCAGGAAGTGGGCGTCTCTTTAGCGATGTTGGTCAGGCCAGCTCAGTAAGGATATGTATAAGCTGGGAGATTGACATAGCAGTCTCTGCGCGCTCCATTCTCCATCACTGACCTGGCAAAGTCCAGGAATTGTAGGTAGCAAGAGAAAGTTAGTAATAAACACGAGGCCATTGTTGGTGTAATTCCAGTGGCGGTAATGGGATAAACACCAGGGATAAATTTGTTTTACAGCATTTGCCCCTGGCCCCTGCCAAATAGGTTGCAGCCCACTACAGGGTTCAGAGGGCTACAGCTCCAAGACACTTGAAATAATTATCAGTGTAGTCACGTTTAAAATTGCTGCTAGACCTGCTGGATATTGGTTGGAAATTTTGTACTGGTGAGCCCGCAGCAATGTTGCCTGGGGGGAGTGTCTTCCATTTCCATGAAGGCTAAAGGAACTGCATTAGATTGCTTTAATTTGATCCACGTGAACTGCTTAGGAGAAAGTATCTGAATGAATGGTCCAGAAGAACCTCCATGAGAACAAAGATTCTTGTCATTGCTATCATAAAATCTGCTGGATTTCACATGCACAACTAGGCTTTAGAATTGGGGTAAAGGGTCATGAGCTCCTGAGCTATTATAGAGGCCCACATGTGACATCAACCCTCAGTAACACTTCAGGAGTCTTCTGGGTCCAAAATCTGCCCTCTGATACGTGGGGACAACTCCATCTGAAGTCAGCATGTATCGATGGGGAGAATTTGGCACCTGGATATTTAATGCATATAGTCTGGATATGCATGGGCTAATTCATCCCTACTGTAACCCTACTAAAGATACTAGAGTCACAGAAATGTAGGACTGGAGGGAATCTCAGTAGGTCATCTAGTTCAGTCCCCTGCACGGAGAGAGGAATAAGTACAGTACTACCTTGATCATCCCGGACAGGTGTTTGTCTAACCTATTCTTAAAAACCTCCGATGATGGAGATTCCGCAGCCTCCCTAGGTGATTTGTTCCAGTGCTTAACTAACATGACAGTTAGGAAACTTTTTCTGAGGTCTAACCTAAAACTCCCTTTCTGCAATTTCAGCCCCGTTGCTCCTTGTCCCATCCTCAGTAGATAAGGAGAACAATTTATCACTCTCCTCTTTGTAACAACCTTTTATGTACTGTAGGACTATTATCACGGCCTCCTCCCCATCCAGGCTTTTCATTTTCAGACTTAACAAACGCATTTTTCTCAATAGTTTTTTTCTCAAACCATGTTTTCTAGACTTGAATCATTTTTGTTGCTCTCATCTGGATTTTCTCCAATTTGTTCACATTTTCTCTGAAGTGTGGTGCCCAGAACTGGACACAGTATTCCAGCTGAGGCCTTACCATTGCTGAGTACAATAGAAGAATTACTTTTTGGGTTTTGCTTACTATTCTCCTGCTAATACATCTGTAAAACAGTTCAAGGGATGAATCTGGGACCCGAATCATGTCCCTTAAGAAGAGTTCATATTTTCTGAATGGAACTGAATGCCTTTTTATAGACCATGTTCAAGCTTGGTAGCTGAAACTTTTGCCACAGTCTCTGTATGTGAAACTTCTCAGTTATTTTGGCCATAGCCTTAATAAATGTAGCTAGGAGCAGCACTCAATGTTAGGGGCAAACAATATTTAAATAGTGTATTTTATGTAGCCAGAGTTAAAATGCATGTGGGTATCAGTGATATAAGTGCATCAGAGCAAAATGGAGAAGACAGGTTTCTCAAACTGAGGTTCCTTCTTCCCAAAATGGGGGAAAGGGGCTGGATTTTCCTTGTAAAATCATAATCCGTTTCAGCGTTTGGGGGAAGCTTCCTCAGCTCTTTAAAAAAAATTAGTAAAAGGAATCCTCTGCTTCTGCAAGCTTGAGAACTGTTGGTATAAGGAACCCTGTTCTGGCAACAGATACACGCTGTGTTTGTCTTAAAACATGACAAACCAAGTTGGCAAGTGTTGCACAATGACAGTCAGAAGCAATGAACTAAACATTCAGGGTATCATGGGTTTTATGTACTCGAGCACTGAGGTTGTTTAACAGCATCAATAACTGCACCCAGATCTGGTGCAGTTGAAATGTTAATGTACTTTGCGAACTAGGGCTCTGATCCTGCAAGAATTTCTTTGTGGGCGGACCTTGTTGCCTCTGTGGAGTCTGCCTGCATGGAACAACTTCAAGACTGGGTCCTAGAACAGTTTAAGTCATTTGGAGCCTCATATTCCTTCCTTCATCAAATAATGACTCCTGAATGTGCATTATGCTAGAAAGAGATTAGGTTGCAGGTATAGAGTATATTGCTATTTCCAAATTTAATTTCACTCTAATTAACAATTAACTTAGATGTAAACCTGAGAATTTTTGTATATTCAAGTTGTTCCTATTTAAAGTGATTTAGAACCCCAGTAATCTTTGTTATATAATAAATTAAATTACTCTGTTTTTTATATCTCCTATTGTGTTGCAAAATGAGAGGGAGGCTTTTACTGAGAGATTAAAAGCATGTTATTTGGTGTTGAATCTTTCTTAAATTATCTTAACTGAGCCAGAAAAAGATGATCTCATTTAAAACAATTTTCCCTTTAGAATTCTGGAGTTATTTTTAAAGTTCAATATCCAGAAGTACTTCCTTACCGCAGCCTGGTTTACCTGACTGGCTGACAGTATGGGCACTGGGATGCTTCCAAGAATCATCTGTTTCCCACAACTATTCATGACTGGTAGATCACACCTATATCTACTTCTATGCAGGAATTTATGAACACACATTCCCAGCTGCAGCATGTGACTCACCAGAAATCCATTTACTCTTTATCTTTTTTGACACTTTGCACATGAAGTTTAGCAATCTTGAGAGTGCTCAGCATGATCCTGTTCGATACCCAAAGAAACTGAGACCAGTCAGAGAATACAGTCCCTAGAGTGGAACAACTCGGCCGTTTAGTCTTCTGGCTCTGGCTCTTATCTATGTATTATCTCCTGTAGGAATGGGTAGCAGTGATGAGTGGTCTGATGTTCAAGACATTATAGATTCTACTCCAGAGCTGGATATGTGCCAGGATCCCCGGCTGGAGCATACTGGAAACAGGTACTTGCTTTTACTCTCCTTCATGTAACTCCTAGAGGAGTGAAGAGAGACTCTGGCTTAAAGAGCTTGTGTAATTAATACTGCATAGAACTATGGTCCATGTTAACAAGGTGGAGACACTGTCATGTGAGCAATCATTGCTTCCTCTGCCTAATTCAGAATGAAGGGTCCCTCAGGCACAAAACTCCCTGTTATCATGGGAAGAAGAACACAAGCTCTGTTAGAAATCCCAGCCAGATGATCCACAGTTGGACGGCTTCAGACAGTACAGTTTGCCTTTGGGACATGGTGGGAAGGTGGCATGATAAAAGAGAGGACAGACTAAGCAGGTATGGGGCTTATAGGCTGAAGTGGTAGAAAAGAGAAAAAGCCAATTGTCTAGTAAAAGGTCAGTGCTAAATTAAGTTTCAAAACCCAGGTCTTTCTAAGTTTTACCATATGGAGGTTGGTACCCAGACAATGAGTGTCCTTTTCACTAAAATCCTCTGGTTCATGCTTGATTAGAACACCAGGTTTCCCTGAAATGGGAGGTTGCCTGAAATCCACTCATTTTGGTGTATCACCTCTGCCAGGCATGTAACAGGCTTGATATATGTAAGGCAAAGAGAGGCAATAAAAGGCAAGTATCTTATCATGAAACAGCGCATGCTGAGTTGCCACCATTTGGACAAGGACTGCCCTGCGGAGGAGACATGAAGAATCCTGATGTTACAGGAATGAGAAGCGAAGTTTCCCCTTCGGATGGTATGGCTGCAATATGTATGAGACATGTGTAATGTTCTGAGGACCACAGCGGGAGGAACCATTCTAGCAGAACCCTCTGTGTGTGGTGTGTGCCATGAGAATGGCTGATGAGATCAAGAATAATCTGTCTGAACATGAGTGAAGAAGAACCAGCAGATTCAGCTACAAAGAGAGCTCTTTGTCCAGGAAATCTGTGCACCAAGGAGACCGACAGGGGCTGCCGGCTAGAAGCACAAGGTAGACCTGGGCTTACTGAAGCTTGGATATTCTGCTTTAACATGCACAGTGCTTCCTAAAGTTGCAGTTATTAAATCGGGCAATCCAGAGATGATCCTCTGGCTGTTGTTGCTGCCCTCTATTGAGGATGCCTGTCTCAGAATATGTTGATCCACAGCATTGTTGTTTATCTCCAGTTCTTCAGTGCTGTCAGATGCTAGTATAGCCATGGAGGTTAAAAAAAAAAAAAAGAAATTGCACCTGGCCAGCAGAAGGTGCCCCATTCCGTCAGACACAGCTGACCACAGTGGCTCTTGGATTCATGATCTCCAGGCTAGATTAATGAAATTTAGTATATCTAGGAGAGAAGCTACACAGCATGAGGTAAGTTCCCATGGTTCTGAACGTGGTGTCTGTCTGCTGAGCAGGAAGCTGTGAACTTATTGCCCAGCTGCCCTACTGTCTGCACTGGTTCCCCATACAGTTGAGTGTAGTTCAAGGTCTTCATTCTGATATTCAAACCAATCCATGTGGTTGGTCCTGGCTACCTGGGGGGTCGCCTCTCCCTCCATGACCATCACCTCCCACAACAGCTGTGTTCCACTGTCAACAAATAGGAGGCTCATGAATGCAGGAGAAGGAACTTTCACAGGAATTAGACCAAGAATCAGGAACTTGGTCCCAACTGAAGATAACAATGATCCCTGACTTTGCTACTTCTGATACTAAATGTGAGGCTGATCTCTTTGATTGACCTTTTCCTAAATCAGTCCTTCGTACACTCACACGTCCATAGCCATGCGCTCATGCCCACTAAATGAACAAACAAATCCCTGCTGGCTTATTTCTCCTACAGACTGGGAGGGGAAGTGATATCGCTGTTTTAATTTGTAAATACTTTTGTGGCCCCACCGTTGTAGTGGTTGCCTGTCATGTACATGAACGGAGGGAATTGTGGGAATGAGTGGGTGGTCTCCAAGACCTACTGTAAAGCAAACAAATAATAATAATTAGACTTAGGAGCTCCAGTGAGTTTTTTATATAATAAATAGAAAATAATTTTAATTTTTTAAAGACATTTCAAATTAATGTGTTGATCTGAGCTGGGCCTACTATGCTTATCTGGGGGGCACTGGTGGTATATCTTTCATATTTGGAGCCCTGAAGGAGACATCCTTGATATGAGAAGCAGGGTATATTTATCCCTTATGCAGTATGTCCACTGTCTCAGCCCTAGAGCAAATGGATAGAAAGATATCTGTATTTTGATTGCAGTGATCTGCTTTGTTCGATAATTCAGGAGAGGAATGTTCTAGCTGAAATATTGCCAAGTAACAGGATTCCTTTTTCTTCCTCTAACAACAGCCCAACACAGGGGATTGTGAACAAAGCTTTCGGCATCAACACAGACTCTCTGTATCATGAACTTTCCACAGCAGGGTCAGAGGTCATCGGGGATGTGGATGAAGGAGCAGACCTGCTAGGTAAAAGATACTTATAACATCTCTGGTCACTCCACTGTAGGTAGGGCGGAGTTACAGCTGTAGAAGCAGAAATAGACAATTTTGTTGCTTTCAGAATTTTGGCTCCTTGTTGACAAAAACAATTTGGGACAACCTAGGAATTAAATATGTAATAATCATAATATAACTTACAAAAGTCATTTTAATAGCTATGGGCCTTGTTTTGTTAAGAGTGTTTTTGTCTGTGTGTCGGTTAATTTTTGTGTATGATTCTCCTGCACAAACTCCCTGGAAAAAACAATTGTGCTTCCTTCCTTTTCATCACCCAAAAATATCTTTGCAGATACTTGCAATTGAATATTGAGTGGTTTTGGTTTGGTTTGGTTTGGTTTGTTTTTTTTTTTTTTGGAGTGATATAGATCTGAAAATAGACCACTGTTCTGCAAGAAAGTAACTACTTTTCCTAACTTTATAAAAACTTTAAAAAAATGTCTCTCTTTATACAGAAATATTATAGCCTATATTGTGTGTTTTACTAACCTGTAGAGAATGTAAAAAAAGATTGTCTTTTAGGACAATCTTGGGAAGGGGTTCTTATGTCCTGAAGTCTGGGCACATCACCTGAGGTTCCTGACCAGGACTTTGGAACAGCCAAAGAAGGGAGTCTATCCCAGGTTGTAGACTGAGGTGTAGAACTTGGAGTGTCTAGGCCCCAATTCATGAGAGCTCTTAAGCACATGCTTAAGCCCCATTGAAATTAATACAGTGCAGATATGATAGATAAAGCTCATAGTTACAGACGTCACTTTCAAGTCTCAATGCCTTGATTTAAGAAGCTCTCCAGGAACTTGAGACAGAAGATGGCTCTCACAAAATGCCTTCCATGCTCTGAATACAAGCAGAAGACATATTTGAAAGAGTTAAGCGTAGGGTAAATATATTTTCTTTGTGATTGTCTGTGTTGCTTGCTGAAATGACAAAGGCTCTGTGACTCTCTCATCTTCCGAGTTCTGAAAATACATTGTTCACCAAAGTCTTTTTGGTGGAGGGACTAGACTAGAAGACCTCTCTTCCAGTTCTACGGTTCTACTATTCTATGGATGTAGATTCAGCTAAGCCAGTTTGTGATCTTGTTGCATAACTACAATGGGCCATATCTGCAAAAAATAAAGAGATTTAAATCACCCTTATCACCTTTGACAAAAATAGACTGTGAGCCTTGTATCTGAACCTTTTAAGGCCTCGGATGTGTTGCTGCATAGGTGATAGTTTATAACCTGTTTATTGCAGTACCTAACCATGGAGGAAGTGAGGTAAGAATGGAATAGCTGTTTCAACCCTACATTTCCTGTCTTTTCTCAGTATGCATCTCAGCCTGAAGGTCATTTGTTGTAGGTGGTTGCATGAAATTTTATTTTCTTTAGGATGGGAGAGGTCTCTAAAGCCGGGAGAAAGCAAAATCAAAACTACCTTCTGAATTTGTTTGCCTTGGCTGTGCAGTATATATTGACGTTAATCTCTTAAGAAGCATCGTGCTGGCATTGCAGCATTCAGAACAGCTGCATTGTGCAGTAGCAGCAGATCACAACAATGCCGACCAGCACTTGAATCCTAAGGCATTTATTGTTGAGACCCTGGTGCAGGGCTGACAAAGTTTTTGGAGGTGCGGCCGCTTGAAAACAGCACATTGTTACTGAGACACTTGGCTTGCACATGACTGGAGGCAACACCTAGACAGACAATTATTATAGTTGTGTTTACCAGCCCTTATGGCAGAGTAGGTCTGATCACAAGTCCTGACAGACACAGGAATGTTACGAGCAGTCGGTGTGGAAGTCTGACGCTGCCACTCAGATTCAAGGAGACTTTAGTAGAAACTGTAACTGGATGTTAGATCTTCATCTATCTAGTGTTGAGGAACCCAAACTCAGGGGTCCTTACTTCATGTCCATTGCCCAGTGGATGGTCCAAATTAGCCAGACAGCAGGTTAGCAAAGTTAAAGTTTATTCTTTACGTAGAAAAGGTGGCCCAATGGTCAGGGCGACCCTAAGCATACATTTCTTAAAGCTTATATAGTCTTACACAAACAAGTCTTTTATGTCACAGTTTCCATGGCAATACTTACTAAAATCTCCTTATCTAAGGAATTCCTTAGTCTCCCAATTTCAATTTCCCTTATCTAAGTTGCAAGGTCTTTCTCCTCATTCTGTACTTACTGGCGCCTTAGGCCTCAAAACTATCTTATTATTGCTACACATAATTAATTAAACATCTGCTGGAAAGGCACTTTCCATCTCATGCTTTGTCAGCCATTTAGTCAGGCTGGTTCCCTTGGAAAAGAGAGAATCCATCTTCTTTTCCCGCAACACCAGCATGTAGCATGAATTTTGGTTAGCCATCTCACCATGCATTGTTGGCTGTCGTCTTCCCAAAAGAGTCAAATTGCAATAACTCCTGAGAATCTAGCTGCTGTTCATCTGTTTTATCCTTGCCCCCTTGTTCTTCTCCTGTCCATAAGAACATTAGCTGGCAATCTGCCAGTGATCGCAAACATTCTCTCTGTCAACTTCTGCTTAATGTTTTTTTGCTTTCTATTTGTCAGGAAACACCAGGTTCTGAAATGGTTGCCATTCATGAGAATGACAAGCTCTTCTTAAAACTACTTGGAGCAGTACATTCCCCATTGTTGTGCTTGTCCAACTGTAATTCACTTGCAAGAACCTTGGGATTCAGACTCTGCAATCTGAAGAGTCTTGCCTAGCAGCAAGTCAATGACAAATTTAGGCCCAGATTTTCCAGTGGCTACACATTTTGAGTGACCAATTAGAGAGATTTGGAGGCTGATTTTCAATGGGGCTGAGCACCTGCCAATCTAACTGAACTCAAACTTCAGTTCTATGCACTAAGGACCTCTGGCAGTCAGGCCTATGGTTCTCAAGTTGGGCACCCCCAAAAAATAGAATTATAAAACCATAGAAAGTTTGCAGATGACACTAAAATGGGGAGAGTGGTAGATGTGTTGAAGAGTAGGGATAGGATACAAAGTGACCTAGACAAAGTGTAGGATTGGGCCAAAAGAAATCTGATGAGGTTCAACAAGGACAAGTTCAGAGTCCTGCACTTAGGACGGAAGAATCCCATGGACAGCTATAGACTGGGGACTGACTGGCTAAGCAGCAGTTCTGCAGAAAAGGACCTGGGGGTTACAGTGGACAAGAAGCTGGTTATGAGTCAGCAGTGTGCCCTGGTTGCCAAGAAGGCTAATAGCATATTGGGCTGCACTAGTAGGAGCATTACCAGCAGATCGAAGGAAATGATTATTCCCCTCTATTCGGCATTGGTGAGGCCACATTTGGAGTAATGTGTCCAGTTTTGGGTCCCCCACTACAGGGAGAATGTGAACAGATTGGAGAGAGTCCAGCGGAGGGCAACAAAAATGATTAGGGGGTAGCTGAGGGAACTAGGCATGTTTAGTTTGCAGAAGAGAAGTGAGGGGGGATTTGTTAGCAGCCTTCAACTATCTGAAGGAGGGGTCGAGGGAGGATGTAACTAGGCTGTTCTCAGTGGTGGCAGATTATAGAACAAGGAGCAGTGGTCTCAGCTTGCAGTGGGAGAGGGCTAGGTTGAATATTTGGAAAATCTTCTTCACTAGGAGGGTGGTGAAGCACTGGAATGGGTTACTTAGGGAGGTGGTGGAATCTCCAGTCTTAGAGGTTTTTAAGGCCCAGCCTGACAAAGCCCTGGCTGGGATGATTTAGTTGGGGTAGGTCCTGGTTTGAGCAGATGGTTGGACTAGATGACCTCCTGAGGTCCCTCCAACCATAAGATTCTATGGTAGAAATATAGGACTGGAAGGTACCTCAAGAGGTCAACTAGTGCAATACAGACTACGTAATAACTAGACCATCCCTGACAGGTTTGGTTCCCAACCTTTTTGAGTGAAAGCCCCCCACTAGTTAACACTAGGTGAAACACGGGCCTGCCTCCAAGCGATAAACACATATAACCCCTATAAACACATATGATGATGACACTAAATTACATCATCATCATAATAAATGACTTACCTGAGTCAGAAACTAAGCCTACTCTGGCACAGCCGCACTGCATGCCCTGTGTGGCCCTGCCTCTTCCCATCGTTCATTGATTGATGGTAAGGGAGGTGGGCTCTGGCGGGTTGGCTGGGGCTGCTGAAGTCACCCACCGGTGTGGGGCTGCTCCTCTCCTGCCAGGTGCCCGGCCAGTGCAGGACTGGGGGCAGCTGCTCCTCTTCTCTGGCCAGAGTGGAGTTTGGGGGACTGTGCCTGGCCGGCATGGAGCTTGGGCGGGCTGCTCTTCCACTCCAGCAGGCACAGAGCTCAAGGCTGCTGTACCCGGCATGGAGCTCGGGGGGCTAAATGACCTCAGTACTGCTGAAGCCTCATGAACCTCCTGGAATCTTTGACACACACACACACCCCGCCTGCCAGGTTGGGAACCGTTAATCTAAATTGTTCTTAAAAACCTCCAGTGACAGTAATTCCATAACCTCCCTAGGCTATTTGTTCCAGTGTTTAACTACCCTGACATTAAGAAGTTTTTCCTGATGTCCTACCTAACCCTCCCTTGCTGTAGTTTAAGCCCATTGCTTCTTGTCCTATCCTCAGAGGTTAAAGAGAACATTTTTTCTTTCTCCTCCTTGTAACAACCTTTGATGTACTTGAAAACTGTTATCACATCCCTCCTCAGTCTTCCCTTCTCCAGACTAAACAAACCCAGTTTTTTCAATCTTCCTCATAGGTCTTATTTTTTAGATCTGTAATCATTTTTGTTGCTCTTCTCTGGACTTTCTCCAATTTGTCCACATCTTTCACAAAGTGTGGTGCTCAGAACAGGACACAATACTCTGGATGAGGCCTTGTCAGCGCGGAGTAGAACAGAAGAATGACTTCTCGTGTCTTGCTTACAAAACTTCTGCTAATTCATCCCAGAATTATGTTTGCTTTTTTTTTGCAACAGTGTTACACTGTTGACTCCTATTTAATTTGTGATCCACTATACCCCCAGGTCTCCTTCTGCAGTATTCCTTCCTAGACAGTCATTTCCCATTTTGTATTTGTGCTATTGATTGTTCCTTCCTAAGTGTAGTACTTTGCATTTGTCCATATTGAATTTCATCCTATTTACTTCAGACCATTTCTCCAGTTTGCCCAGATCATTTTGAAAGCACTTGCGACCTCTCCCAGCTTGGTATCATTATCTAAATCATAGATGAAAATATTAAACAGAGCTGGACCCAGGACCGATCCCTGCGGCACGCCGCTCGTTATGCCCTTCTAACTTGGTTGTGAACCATTGATAATTACTCTCTGGGAATGGTTTTCCAACCAGTTATGCACCCACCTTTTAGTTATATTCCCCTGGTTTGTTAGTTAGGTGGTCATGCAAGACAGTATCCAAAGCTTTACTAAAGTCAAGATATATCACATCTTCTACTTCCCCTATCCAGTAGGCTTGTTACCCTGTCAAAGACAGCTATCAGGTTCTTGACAGTTCCATGTTGTTATCTTACTATCGTCTAGGTGTTTGCAAATTGATAGCTTGATTATTTGCTCCATTATCTTTCTGGATACTGAAGTTAAGCTGACTGGTCTATAATTCCCCGGGTTGTCTTTATTTCCCAATCAATGGCTGGTCTTAAAAATTTTGGCCTAGGATCCTGTTGGGGGTGTTGAAAGGGGATAATCAAAGATTATTTAGTGGGATAGGAGACTTGAGAGACTTTCGTAATAGTGGTGGAGGAAGATCAAGGGGGGTGAGTGCTGAATTATTTTTTGGGGGAGAATCCTGTATTTTTTTAGGGGATCCAGACCTCATTTAGTTTTAATGTACCCTTGAAAGCGTCTTTGATATTATTATGCCCCTGGTTTAATAAGGAATCGGATTTTTCTTTTCAGCAAGTGTTCCATTACCAAAAAGCCACAGCTGCTGGCGTTGCATGGGTTTTCTCCATACAACTCAACTAATGTGCTTCAGTCCCGACCAGCAACAATCCCTGCTCTGTTCCATTCTGGGGCATCTCTTGTGTGGAAGCTACCCATTGTGATAAATTGTGTAGTGGCTTTGTTGAACAATGGCCGCGTGAGACTGTTGTGATGATCACATTCCTTTCCACTGGTGATTTAAGTCAGCATTTGAATCTCCACAACTCTAGAGATAACAACCTTATGCATTAACTCACTGCACCACTTATGCCTTCTCAGTGTGGTTGAAATTGTGCTAGCCTGAAAGAACCTTAATGCCATCCTTTGGCAGTTTATTGTGGAGCCCTTAGTCGTCATGACTGTATAGCAAAGGCTATAGGATCCTTTCCATTTTAAACTGGGTTTTATGGTCATAAGTGCCTTGGGCTGCCTCTTCGTTCAATTGCACTCGAAAGATGGTGTGTCCTTTTCTTCCTTGCTGTATACTGAGTTGGAAAGAAGAGAATTTCTTTAATTTCACTTTGCTCCTGTTTGGAACTGAGGCTTCAGTTTTGCCCTCTTCTTGAAGTTTAAAAGCAAACAATCTGTTCCTGGCTACCCTATACTGGGAGTGTTGCTGTTTGTGGCCAGTGTCTTCACTTGTCTTGTTATTTGTAGGTTGCTCTTTCTATGAGTGGGTCTTGTAGTATGTCAGCAAAAGGAAATAATTGGTAGATTATATATACAGAGCCCCTCTGTCTTTTCTAAGTCCTACCCTATACCATGTCAAATTAAGCGCCGTCCTAAAGTAGACTCTTGCTTTATGGTTCCCTGGGCCTGAATGGCTACTCTTTCTGTGGAATGGTTTATCATTCCCAGAGATCAATTAGGAGAATGAGCCTGTCACCAAGGAAGAATTTTGAAGACCTCCATGATCACTCTGAAAGCTTCTGTGTTTTCAGTCTATGTACCCAAGTTGTTATACCAAGAAACATGTTAAAGTGTGCCCTCAGCTCAGCTACCATCTTACTGAGTGTCGGAGGATGGGATTTTTCTGTCATTTTTCTGCTATTCTACCCTAGATGATTTTCTGATTCTGCGTAGAGCAGCAGAACTCCATGCAATCATCAGGAGGCCTCTCTGGCTCATTACCTAAGGATGGATGTAGCTGACAGTCTCAGAGCTTTGGTAGTGATGCTGACCATCTAGGTGGGGCAGTTTTATGGATTCCCTTACGAGCCTGGGAAATGGGATGAAGTGAAATCCATCAGGCCTATCAATTTCCTGGAAATGAAGTTAATCTATTTAGGCCTTTTGTTGGGTTCTGGTCACCTAATCTAAGGAAAGTTTTGATTCAGATGATCTAAGGCACAGTAAGGGTGGGGGAGGGAGGCAGGCAAAAGATTTTAAATGTCATACTTCTCATATATATATTTTAGAAAGCTCTGGCTATAAGTGCTTTCGCAAACTCATGGACAAAAACGGTAATTTTCTGTATTCGTCCTTCTGCCCTCACACATTCAAAGGTGTAAAGATGTCTGATAAAACTGCAGTCTGGCCAAGAAGGTGCTAGGGCTTGGTCATAGTGAATGTGTCAATTTTTATGCTCTTATCAGATAAGTTGTTATCCCTGGGGCACCTCTTTTTCCTTCATGCCGCCTACAGCCTGAAGAATCACAGAGAAAATTGCATGACATACGTGGGCTAAAGAGTGGAGAGAGAGCTCAAGAGGATCCAGAAATTAAGATGCGTTCTTTCTCTTTTTGGACCAGATTCTGACCTCACTTACACTATGTAAATCAATGGAAGCCAGCAAAGTTATTTCAGACTGTAACCCGTGTAAATGAGATTACAGTCGGCTTGATTCTCATATATGGAGACCCAAAAGAGGGAGCAAAGCCTTTCAGATATACTTTTTTCCCCAGGTGGATTAAGAGTCTTAACAACTGAAGAATGTCATTTGTGAAGCTTTTAAAACAAAAGATTGATATAGAAGTTATCCTTTCCCGGGAAGCATGCCTATCTCCTGGTTGGAGGAATTTCAGTCTGCGTTTCTGGGTGTTTGCAAAACTAGTTTTGGTCAGTCATCTCTGGGCACTCTTTTTTGCAGTTTTGGAGAGAATGGTCTAAAATCGTTGGTTAAATCCACATTTCCCATTGATCCGTTATAGTTTCATTTACATTTATTCATGTAAGGATGTAGTTCAGAGAGCAGTGTAGAATAAAAACAATTATATACTAGTAATTGTTAATTGATTTCCCCTCTTTCCAACTACAACCCTATGAACAGTCTTCCTCCTTTATTCCTATATTTTCATTTTTTACCGCTATAATCTCACTGTACTTATTGTAGGTACAGTGTCTCTGTCACACACATACAAACACCCTCCTGTTTTCACTGCCCATAAAAATCTGGAACTGAAGGGTGAGTGGCAAAATGAATGCTGGTTATGGACTACGTATGGGAGGGTCCTTTTCTTCACTGCTAGGTGACCTGGCCATGTTTGCTTTGGAAACTTTGCTTTTCATAAAAGGGGTATTGGAGTATAAAGACAGTTTGTTTTAAATACTAATGGCTATTTTTGCAGGTTAAGGCATCCTATGACTACATAATTGGTACTATGCTAATATGGTTTGCAAAGACAAATGTATCATTCACTTAGGTGGGGAGGGGGTGGAATTGTGATCTCGCTTTTGGCCTGCAGTTAAAATGACCTCCCCAGATTCTTGTCTGCAGAACTGACAGCTAAGACACGTGGTTCCAAGTGTACTGTGGGTTCCCTTCCCTTGATTTTTTTTATGTCCTGTATGTAGAGTCATGCCATCTGCAGTCATGGCAGGTCCTGTCCTTACTATTTCATGCCTTCTGACATTGAAATGGCTGAATCATTGTTAATTTTTTTTAACAAAATTTTTATTTTGTTGGTTTCAGTCACTGATTGATCCTTTTTTCACTTCCTTTTTCCCCCTGTCTCTCTGTGCTTCGCTGGACATGGCCCTTAGGGGAGTTCTCAGGTGTGTATCTCTCCTCTGTTCAGTTTCCTTGTTTTTCTTTTTTTTTTTTTTATCTTTGTTGAGTTTAGATTGAATGATGTGGTATACACATGATACTCCCCTGCTGTTGTCCAATCACAGTTGGCTTTGCGGCCTTTGTCCTGACTTTTGGTTGGCTTGCACTGATAGGTCCCTATACAATAGGAGATCTCTGCTTTATGCTCACATGCCTGCTACAGCTTGATAAGCTTTTTTTGTGTGTGCTTTCTGCAGGTTAACTCCACGCTCTAAATTGATCTCTCTATTTAGGACCATGGGGAAACCCTACTATCTTTTTCTCTCTAGTCTGGGGTGGAAAGTTCCTTTTGGCAGGATAGGAACTGTATCCCAAGTCCAGTCCAGGTGGGCACAGAAATGTAGCTTAGGTTCTTCTCCCTACTCCAAATGAATGAAGATTGTGATGGATTTGAAAGTAGCAAAATCTCTGCTCTTTGTCGAAGCCTTGTCCTCCTGGCTAGACATTTTGCAGATGTTGTCTCGGGGCCTTCCTGTTATGATGGTTTTGTAAAGGAAACTCACTGCCTTAGGGCCACATTCTCCCATCAGAAGAAGTCACTTGGAGCCCCACACTTGCAGAATTTGCTCCTTCTCTTATAGAGCACTTAGGATCTGATCCAGTTCCCAGTGAAGTCGTCAGTGGCAGTCCTCCTCTTGTCTTCAGTGCACTTGGATTGGGCCTTTACTGCCTATCAAAGGCAGTTGACATGTAGACACAAATGTCTTTAAAGGCAGCACAGAGGACATTAACCCTATGACATGCTGAGAGCCTTCATGGGAGTTGAGGAGTCCAGTACCTCTCAGGTTTGGGCTACAGAGTGCTGAGGGAGCTTTGCCAAAGAAAGGGAAAGCATTATATGTCTTTCTTTCCTTGGTATAGATTCCCTTTGTCATTCTCCCACAAAAGACCCAAGCCTAAGGTCCTTCCTCAGGAAAACCCCACTGCAGTTAGTGGAAATGTGGGCTGTTCCTGGGTAAGGAAAGGCACCCCAAACATAAACTGTGATTTCCCCCATTTTAATTTCCCTCTCCCGCTGTCTTTCCCTTGCCCTGTCCATGCTGTCTGTTAGTTGTGTGGGTGGGAGGCCCGAAGATGCATAGCTCAGAGCAAATGATTAAGATGGAAATGGAACAAGAAATCCTATTGACCATGTTCTGAAATCTCCTGCGTTAAATCCCTGGTAGGCCAGGCTCTAGTGAGCAGGATAGAGACTCGCTCCTACTGAGCATCATCATGTATACCACACGTATCTTCGTACACTATAGCACACGTCACAGTGTGTACCACGAGCTCATCCTCCGACACCATAGCACACGTCACAGCGTGTACCATGCGCACTGATGAGCTGCTCTGTTTGCTGTTTACAGATTGGTACTTAATGGCTGCTTTTTTCTCTTCCTTCCTCCCTTCTCCCCTTTGTCCACATCTCTTTCTGTTTCCCCTTCTCGTGTGGGATGGCTCTCATAGTGCGGGATGATTTCTTTGGTAAGGCGAAGGCCATTTTTAAACATATGTTTTTTCTTAACTCCTTTTGTCCACCCAGCATCTCTTCATGCATCTTGAATTTTCTTGAATTTGGTTTTTGTGGTAGTGTCATCCCTTAGAGAAGCAGGAGACAATAGCTCAATTTCTGTGAATTTGGGCTTCTCTTTTATTTCTGGATATAGTTCATTATTCACTTTGATGCTTCAAACTGTCTGCCAGGATATGGAAGATGCAGAGCATTGGGTAACTCTGTAACATCTGACTGTCTCTTCCTAGGTTTTCCCTCCCTTTGGTGGCATACAGGGGGACATGAAAAGATCTCCTTTAAATCCCACCCAGAGTTCTCTTCATATAGATAGGGTTGTTCCACCACTAACCTCTCCAAGCTTCCCCACTCTGGGCACTGAGATGAGGTTGTCTTGGAAGTACCCATGTTGATGCGGTGGGAAAGCTGTCTCCATTCCTCTAGTCCCATAAATAGTTCTCTGTACCATTCCTGGGGTGAGATGTCCCATAGTTTACACTGTACCAGACAGGCAGCTTTTAGGAAGATATCTGTGACTTGGGCAATGTGGAGCTTCTAGTTCTGGGATGATAGGCTTATCCTCTCCAGCACAGCTCCTTTCTGTACTGGAGATGCACTAGTACCATGATACCTAGCAAGGGAATCCAAATGTAGGAAGGAGTAATCCAAAGAAAATCCTACACATGAACTCCCATTACCCATGACTCCCTTCTGTTTCTGGAACATCGTTATGCCATTTCTGAAAACTCGACTAGATACATATTTAATTTAGTTTATTGCTAAAAGCCAGTCAGCGGGATGGAAATGCCATTTTATAGCCAGAGTCCCATGGCCTATAATCACTGGGTCTGTGGATAGCTCCATAACTCATATATGATCAGTTAGAAGATGAAAAAAAGGGGGGCATTTCTCATTCCTCCCCCCAACAGAAATACATTTTTAGTTGGTCAACACCCAGCGTGGAGTTTTTGTCTCCCACTTCTCAGGCATTTTCAGTGTCCCTCTCAGCATTCCAAGAACACAGAACCTGAAACATCAAAGTAATTCATTTCCCGTCTATTCATTATTTTTTAAATTTTACTTTTTAAATTGCTGCTTCTTGTTCATCCTTGCTGGGAATTTGCTTTTGCCATCATGAACCCATTCCATCTAACTGTGGGAAGAGGAAATGTGTGTTGAAATGTTGTGCTGTGTTCTCACTTCTCGTGTGCTACATGATTATCATGTTTTTCTAACTTCCATTTACTTCAAGTGTGAATTGTTTATTATTTTCCTGTAAACGTGAATTAAATGGCACCTTGAATAATTTCTCATGAAAAATGTCTCTTATCTGTTATAAAGGAAGGCATTTTTGTGCAGCAAGGCAATATATGGAGAACTTGAACGAAAGCTACTGCAGTTGTGTGAGCTCTTTGTACTTCGTCACCTGTAGTGAGAGAATGCTATCCAAGCATTAACGCTGTGCCATGAGGGGAGGGGCTTGTCTCCATGCCTCTACCCCCCCAGAATTCCGTTTGGCCCCCATTGGGAAGGGGGCTGTCTCTGTAGCTTTAACCCACAGAGCTCCTTTCAGCAGGAGACTGTCTGAGGTGGTTCAGTCCCCTTTCAGTTTGACTTAAAAATATTGAACTCAGCCCTCACTCTTAAGCTCAAATCGTTAAAAATTTGCATGCAAAAGTGCAGCCTCCCAACCCTGTGTGTGAGCTACATTTGTACATGTGCACCTTTCACAATTTGGGCCTAACGTATTGTGGCTCTGAATTAAGTGTAAGATCTTTAGAGATGCCTAGATAAAATCAAAGAAACCAGGGCATGCCCTGTGTAAAAACCCTGCTCAGATTGCCACAGTGGGAACAGCATGGTACCATGGAGCCTTCGTGTACATAGAGCTGGTTACAAGAACTCTGAAAATGGGTATACTTAGGGACTGAGGATTTGGCTTGTATATTAAGAAAAGGAACAATCTTGTCACCCCCCCAGTAATGGGTTGCAAGTTGGATAACACTCTGCATTGCTATAAATCTGAAGACACCAAGGACCCCTGAACTCCTAGCTTCCCTCCATAGAAATCACTATAAGGAGCAGTTGTAGTAGTTAGAGCTGAAGTGGGGGTTTTAGACCCAGCTTCCCCTAGCCAGCATTAGTGCAACCATCTTCTTAGCCAAGCCCCCTCAAGGAAGCTTGTGTGTATTTAGGTGAGTGGTTAAAAAAGCATGTATGTCCTTTACAGAAAAGACACGCGTACACTTGCTGCTGTTCCATATTACTTAAGCAGGAGGCACTCTGCAGTAGGCCACTCAGCTGTAAGGCTGCCTAACAAAAGCTGGTTCCTCCCCCTAAGCATGAATCAGTTAGCCCAGAATAAGGCTCTGTCTTTCTGGAGGTGCAGATCAAAAGTGCCGGACCTCTTTTTTCAGGAATGGGCAAAGAAGTGGGGAATCTGCTGTTGGAGAACTCGCAACTTCTGGAGACCAAGTAAGAAATCATTGAATGTTCTGAACTGCTTATCTGTTTTTATACATCCTGTCATCTTGGCATAGTGCTGGGTCACAACTCCTGCCTCTTGGAGGCTTGTTGGTATCTGGTTTGGCGAGCTTTCTTTCATGGTGCTGGCTCCTGGGCTTGAGGAAGAGGAATTCCATGTTTGTGGTGTTTTCCTACCGATCTTCCTTTTGTACAGTCACTTGACTGAACTTCCCACAAACATGCTTATAGGGCCTGACCCCTCTGGAAGTCAGTGCAGGCTTTTCATTAACTTCATTAGGAACTAGAGCATCCAGAATGAGCATAGGTGACCTTCAGGATATATATAATGTTCTGAACTCTTAGCTTCAATATTTGCCTCCTGCAAAGGAAAATCATGACTTACTAATGTTTTAGAATTCTTTGAACATATCAGCAAAGTGGTGGATAAAAGAGAGCCAGTGGAAATAATTTATTTAGATTTCAAAAAGGCTGTTGACAAAGTCCTGCTACTCAAGAAACTAAATAGTCTTGGGGTAAGAGACAAAATATTGTTATGGATCAAAAACTGGCTAGAAGATAAGAAACAAATAGCATGATGTCATGGCAAAAAGTGAGCACCTGGGTGTCACAGGGTTCCAGACTACGTTCTTTGATGTTTAATGTATTTATTTATGATCTGGAAATGGAGGTGAGTAGAGAGAGAGCAAATTCTGCAGATGGCATCAAGTTCTTTTAGGTTAGTTGTACCAGAGAAGACTCTGAGGAACTTCAGAGAGACCTGAACAAGTTAGGTGAATGGGCAATATGATGACAAATTAATTCAGTGTTGATAAATGCAAAGTTACGTGCATTGGAGGGAAAAATTTAAACTACTTATATGCCTGACAGAGTTCTAAATTAATTGTATCAACACAAGAAAGGGACTTGGCCATCACTGTAGACATGTCAGTGTCTGCTCAATGACCTCTGCTCAATGTGCAGCTGTGGTCAGAAAAGCTAACAAAATGTTAGATTGCATTACGAATAGGCTGTAGAATAATACAGAAAGGAATAGAATGCCATTACATAAGGAGTGGGACATCTTTCTATAAAATACTGTGTGCTATACCGATTGTCCCATCTCCAAATGAATATTGCACTGTTAGAGGGGTTCAGAGATGGGAAACTGGAATGACCAGATGGGGAATGATGTGATTTCAGAGCCATTGGCTATTATCTTTGAAAGCTCGTGGCAACAGGGGGAGGTCTCTGGTGACTGGAAAAAGGCAAATCTAGTGCCCATCTTCAAGAAAAGGAAAAAAGAGGATCCAGGGAACTATAGGCCGGTCAGTCTAACCTCAATCCCTGGAAAAATCATGGAGCAGCTCCTCAAGGAATCCATTTTAAGGCACTTAAACCAGAGGAAGGTGATCAGAGCAGTCAACATGGATTCACCAAGGGCAAGTCATGCCTGACCAACCCGATTGCTTTCTATGAAGAGGTGACTGGTTCTGTGGATGTGGGGAAAGCAGTGGACGTTATATACCTTGACTTTAGCAAAGCTTTTGATACGGTCTCCCACAGTATTCTTATCAGCATGTTAAAAAACTATGGGTTGGATGAATGGACTGTAAATTGGATAGAGAACTGGCTAGAGCAAAGGGCTCAACAAGTAGTGATCAATGGCTCCATATCTAGCTGGCAGCTGGTCACAAGTGGAGTGCCCTTGGGTCTGTCCTGGGGCCAGTTTTGTTCAACATCTTCATTAATGATCTGGAAGAAGGGATAGATTGCACCCTCAGCAAGTTTGCAGATGACACTACATTAGGGGGAGTGGTAGATACCCTGGAAGGTAGGGATAGGATACAGAAGGACCTAAACAAATTGGAGGGTTGGGCCAAAAGAAATCTGATGAGTTTCAACAAGGACAAGTGCAGAGTCCTGCTCTTAGGAGGGAAGAATCCCATGCACAGCTACAGACTGGGGACTGACGAGCTAGGCAACAGTTCTGCAGACAAGGATCTGGGCATTACAGTGGATAAGAAGCTGGATGTGAGTCAGCAGTGTGCCTGGTTGCCAAGAAGGCTAATGGCATATTGGGCTGCATTAGTAAGAGCATTGCCAGCAGATCGCGGGAAGTGATTATTCCCATCTATTGGTGAGGCCGCATTTGGAGTATTGTATCCAGTTTTGGGCCCCCAACTACGAAAAGGATGTGGACAAGTTGGAGAGAGTCCAGCGGAGGGCAACAAAAATGATTAGGGGGCTGGAGCACAAGACTTATGAGGAGAGGCTGAAAGAAGTAGGCCTGTTTGGTCTGCAGAAGAGAAGAAGGAGGGGGAATTTGATAGCAGCCTTTAACTATCTAAAAGGGGGTTCCAGGGAGGATGGAGCTAGGCTGTTTTCAGTGGTGACAGATGACAGAACAAGGACCAATGGTCTCAAGTTGCAGTGGGGGAGGTCTAGGTTGGACATTAGGAAAACATTTTCACTAGGAGGGTGGTGAAGCACTGGGATGGGTTACCTAGGGAGGTGATGGCATCTCCATCTTTATAGGTTTTTAAGCTGCGGCTTGACAAAACCCTCACCGGGATGATTAAGCTGAGGATAGTCCTGCTTTGAGCAGGGGGTTGGACTAGATGACCTCCTGGGGTCCCTTCCAACTCTAATATTCTATGATTCTATGACCAAGGGCTGAAAAAAGTCTCATATAAAGAGAAATTGAAAAGATTTGGATTGTTATCCTAAAAAGGAGACAGACAAGAGGGGACATGATGTAAATATATTAAGCCATGAATGGTATCAAGAAACTTCCTAGTGCAAGTGCTGGAGGAACCAAGTAGGAACTGTTCTCCTCTTGACTTGCTGCTCACAAACAGGGAATGATTGACAGGGGAAGTAGAAGTGGGTGGCAACCTAGGCAGCAGTGTCCATGAGATGGCTGAGTTCAGGATCCTGACAAAGGGAAGATCAGCAGAAAGGAGAGCAGCTGGATATAGATCCTGGACTTGAGAAAAGCAGACTTTGACTTCCTCAGGGAGCTGATGGCTAGGATCCTTGGGGAGGCTAATATGAGGAGGAAAGAAGTCCAGGAGAGCTGGCTGTATTTCAAAAGAACCTTATTGAGGACGCAGGAACAAACCATCCCAATGTGCAGAAAGAATAGCAAATATGGTAGGTGACCAGCTTGCATTAATGGAGAAATTTTTGGTTATCTTAAACACAAAAAGGGAAGCTTATAAGAAGTGGAAGCTTGTACAGATGACTAGGGAGGAATATAAAAGTATTGCTCAAGCAATGCAGGGGTGAAATCAGGAAGGCCAAAGCACAATTGGAGTTGCAGCTAGCAAGGGATGTGAAGGGTAAGAAGAAGGGTTCCTACAGGTATGTTAGCAACAACAAGGTCAGGGTAAGTGTGGACCCCTCACTGAATGGGGAAGACAATCTAGTGACAGATGATGTGGAAAAAGCTGCATTACCCAGTGCTTTTTTGCCTGCCTTCACAGACATGGTCAGCTCCCTGACTACTGCACTGGGCAGCATAGTATGGGGAGACGGTGGGCAGCCCTCAGCGGGGAAAGAACAGGTTCGGGACCATTTAGAAAAGCTGGACATACACAAATTCATAGGGCTGAATGCAATGCATCCAAGGGTGCTGAGGGAGTTGGCTGATGTGATTGCAAAGCCATTGGCTATTATCTTTGAAAACTTGTGGTGATCAGGGGAGGTCCTGATGGTTGAAAAAAGGCAAATCTAGTGCCTATCTTTAAAAAGGGAAGGAGGAGAATCTGGGGAACTACAAACCAGTCAGCCTCACCTCAGTCCCTGGAAAATTCTGGCAATTCCTGCATTCCTATCTAGCTCTCTGCCACCAAATTGCACCGTTTTTCTTTGAGTTCCCACTGCACTGAATGCTTTTTAGGAAACTCTTATTTGGAACGGCCTGGTGGCATGTGTGATTTTTTTTTTTCTCAGCTGCCTGTAGGAGGCAGTTTCTGTTCTCAGGGCATCTCTGCTTACTGTTCCTTTCCCTGCTTTAAAGAAATGCCTTGAACGTTGTGAAGAATGATTTGATTGCTAAGGTGGACCAGCTGTCTGGGGAGCAAGAGGTGCTGAAGGGAGAGCTTGAAGCCACAAAGCAGGCCAAAGCCAAGATGGAGAACAGAGTCAAGGAACTGGAAGAGGAGCTTAAAAGGTGAGTGCTGCACACACTACCCCAAATAGCTTCCTGGCTTTTGACTGGTAGAAAGAAAGGCCACGAAAAGCTCACTAATTCATACAGCTCTGTTGTCAGCTTAATTCTTTTCCCTTGTGGAATGTCTGATTGGAATTCCAGGGTGCCTCGTGGACAATTTGAAGGGATATGTCAGGCAGCTTAGATATGAAAATTGATTTTTATGCTTTTTAAGTAAAAATATTTTTATTGATTTTTTTTTTTTTAATTGCATGAGAACATTTTTTGTTAGGATTTTAACATTTCCCAGCAGTGATTACAACCCAGCGTTCCACCTCGTGTTAGTGCATCAGAAGCCGGGTTTGGACACAGTTGGCACATATCCATATGCTGTGCCAGCACCTTTTGGAGGCTCCAGATCCGCAGCTTTCACTTAAAAAGTGACTCTCTAGCTGTTATGGTTTTGAGGAAAACTTCTGAAATGTGGCCTGAGTGCAGCCACAGCAGAGATGCCTCTGTGAGTCTGCCAAGAACCTGGAGCAGAAGGTCCAAGAGGTCTGAGCTGCCCATTCATTGCATTGGAGGATTATCTCAGATGCTGAGTGATGATATTTAAATGTCAGTGTTGTTTACTATATATTCTCTCATGCTTAGAATGAGATGGAGAGTCATGGATATGCACAGGTGACTGTGAGTGACATCTCATTTTGGTGCCACAAGGGGGTGGCATTTGGGAGAGACCACCACTTTTTATTTTTCCCTGGATCAAGTGGGAGTCCTGTCCCGGGAACCTCACAGGGTCATCACCACATGCAGCCCCTCTGAAGGGGAGTCAGGCTCAAGGAGTCCAGTGGCACTCAGAGCTGCATGTTCATCCTTTGAACATCTGCACAATCTACTGTGAGTGGCATCTCCTTTGGTGGCCTGTGGGTAGAGTGTGCAGAGCTGGAAGAATAGAGTACCTCCTTTTCCCCCTCCAGTCTGACTATGAGAACCAGATTAGCAACACAGACTAGTTTCTTTTTAGTATCCAAGATGACTGAAATGCAAAAAGGAACCATTGTGACTTCACTGTGAATAAGGTGTCATGTAATTCAAGTAGACACGAGCTTCAGTGTTGAGCCTAGATATTTTAAAATTCTCCTAAAAATACGTTAAACATTTTATTAAAATCTTTTCTGTCTTCCCTCTCCCACTGTTGTTGGAGTAGAATGAGCTTGTGCATTAGAATCTCTTACACTGTGTCGAGCCACCCTCTGTTTAAAATGGGAATGCCAGGAACATGGTATGATCAGTCAAACATCTGTTGGTGTTTTCTTGGGCAATGAATTTTTGTATCAACGGTCCAATATAGTTTTCCCCATTAAGAACAGTTCATGTTTGTCTATAGACTCTCTCTCTGTGGAATGGAAATTGACTGGTCCACTAATATGGCGCAGGAATTATTGAAATCTTGGGGCCTGTGGCCTGAAAGAAACATCATGGCCTTTGGAACATCAGAGGTTGCAGAGAAATAAGTCTCACTGAAAAGCAAGTCATTGGTACCTCACATAGCAATGTACTCTCAGTAGCCTGAAATTACAGTAGCTCTATTTCTTTATTGCTGTATCAATGCACTGTCAGCATTGCTGATTTGGAATAATAGTGTTAACTTCATCTGAAGGGTGTATATTTGCTATGAATTTCAAGAGGTATGCTTTCGCTGGAGGGTAGTGCAGGGGCTATATATTGGACTATGTTTCCTATTTAATGGTTGACAGTGGCTTGTTAGGTAAATCCCAAATGTATTGTGATATTTCAGGGCCTACTGCAGAGACCTCATTGCTTCTCTCAGATGGATGTTGATTATCGAACACAGAATTTAGACTTGTGTATGCTTATGTCTTGTGGAGAGGACATTGTTGTAAAAAGACACTGTCAGGTTAAATAAAATTGTTTCCATGTCTTACTAGGAATATTTTAGGTTACTAGAACAGCAGTACTTCAACAACTAATAACAAAAAAAACCCAAAAAACTGATACTCTGCTATTTATACTGGATTTTTTGCTTTTTTTTTTTTTTTTTTCCGCTTGTGCAATGACATTGGACTAGTTAGTTTCATGTGTGTTTGAGTTAGTTTCACTTTCTGCTTCTCCTGCACAGCATGTCAGTATTGGAGTTGCAAACCCAGCAGAGGAATGTTAGTTTTTAAATAAGATTTATCATTGAAATAAAAAATGAAAATAGTACTGTTCATAGGATGTTTTGTAAAACCCTTTTAAAACCAAATCCTAAATGTTATGTCTAAACTACTACACAGTGTCCCTTTTGAGGTATGTACATTACACTTGGTGTGAGATGTTCACAGAGTGCATTGGAGTAATGCCCAGTTCTGCAAACATCACACACAACACTCCTGGTCATCATTTAGACATATCTTAGGGGGAAGCAGGAATGGATCCTGCAGAAGTCAATTGGTCCCTTGCTCCTTAAGGAGTCCCATTGATTTCAATGGAACTACTCACTCAGCATGAGTAAACTGTCAGAATCAGGCCCATGATGGCTTGTACTTACAGGTCACGGTGGGGAAGAGGCTTGGTGTAAATATTCTATACTTCCATACTCTCTTAGATAATGTTCTTCAAAGGGTGACTTAGAATCTGCCCAGCAACAGCTGCCAACATATTACTTTCTGGTTTGTTTGATTTCCTCTTGTTTTTCTAGAGTGAAATCTGAGGCGATCGTTGCCCGACGAGAACCCAAAGAAGAGGTGGAGGATGTAAGCAGCTATCTCTGTACAGAATTGGTATATTACATTATTAAAATGCCTGTGGGGGAGAGGGGTAATATTATTTTTCGGTACTGCTTTGTTATCTGAATTATAGTTCAAAGTAGCTGAGATACAGACTGCTCTGCCCTTGTTGATGGCGAGGGCAAAGCTGGCCAACTGTAGGTTGTTATTTCTGAACATTGCTAGCAGCCAGGCACTTGCAAGTGATTTCCTCCGCACATGCCTGTTTGTCAACTCAGAGGCTGGCAGGGAGCATCGCTTCTCAGTGACTAAGCACTTCATGTCCTCAGTGTGCCTGCTGTTCAAGGAGGTGGTTTCAAAGTAGATCAATAGTCTGTTCAAAAGGGCTGGAATAACGTCCTCTTCAGTGTGTTCCTCCCATAGCGTCTCATTTTTCTCTTTACTCAAATTGGAATCTGTTTAACTGGACAATCTGTGCTGGAGCCCATTATAATATAGCTTACCCAGAAGAGGCTGTCTGTTGACGTTCATTATGTTGTAGCCTGAAAGGATTTTATGCTGTGTCTTGCACTGAAAACTCCAGGCAGTTCCACTGCAATAACCATTTGAATTGTAAAGGCTTTACATTCTCTCAGCCTTGAGACAGAAATCTTTTTTTTTTTTTTTTTTTTTAACACTCCTTTATTTTTTCTGTAATTTTCTTTTAAACTATCTAGTGCTGGCCACTGCCAGATGCAGGATGCCAGAGGAGGGGGATCAACGATCTACTCCATTCTGGCCACTCCGATGGGCCTGTGGTCATTTCTTTGGGTGGATTTTGCTAAAGTTAAGAACCTCTGGTTTTTCAACCTAGCGCAGCTGTAGCAAAAACCTAGACAAATCAGGGCATGAAAGTATCACGTGGAAATGTCACCTCTTATGTGATAGGAAATCAGATCCACCTCCTCTCTCCATGCTTGCACACAAAGGACATTCTGAAAAATATTGGGCCAAATTAATCACTAGTGTAATTCCACTGGCTTAAATACATCAGAGATTAATTTGGCCTGTGAATGCTGGATGAAGGGTTCTTTTTTGAGCTGAGTTGAGCCAATAGATCTGTGTTTAAAAAAAGTAAAACAAAGTGCGACTCCCACTAAATTTTTAATAGTAATTTCCCCTTCAATTACATGTTTCCTCTGTCTGCTACTCAAATGAGTTAATTTCAAGGAAAAGGCGGTGGGGGCTTCAACTGGCTAGTTCCCAGTAGTTCGTTTTGGTGCAGCTCTGCATAATCCAAAAGAACTACATCAGCCTTCTGGGCTGAAACGGGGATATCACCAATTATAGGAAAAACCTAATATTTCTTCCTGGTAGCATGGTTCCAGAATATTTAAGGTCTCCTGTAGGCAGATCTTTTCCCCAGCTATCATGGAGGTCCTGTCTTTGCTGCTTAGCATTGCTCTCATTTTCCTTCCCCCCAGGGGATTATAGTATGTAAGATCTCTTTCCCTTTTCTGGTCCATACATAGCTCCCCCAGCCCACAGCAGCCATACTTGTCTTTACTAACAGAAGGCATAATTATGTTATCCTCTCTAGGAAATGAGACTGAAGGTTGTTGGTGGGGAGGGGAGGCAGGGCCTTGGCCATTTTATAAGTGGGGACATTCAGATTCTTCTTCAAGTAGATGCAGATGTGTATTTCCTTTAGAGGTGTGTGCTCGCCCAGCAAGCTGGACCCGGAGACTTTTGTCTAGTAGTAGCCCGTAGAGTATTTGTGGCCCCTGCCCAGGCTTTACAAAGTAGTGCCCCCTCGCGCCCTCTCAGTTCCTTCTCACTGCGTATAGCTGGCTTTGGAGCACTGTGTGGTTCCAGTCTCCCAACCTCACCCTTTGTCTTAGCCTCACTGATTGTAGAGTTAGTTTCCAACAGCAACCCCAGACGCAGTGCCTGCTGTCTCGGCAAGGCTCACTTTAAGGAGCGCTGTTCCATCTGTAGATTGTTCCAGAAGCGGACTCAGGTGGTGCGGGACCTTTGCCTCAAGCAGCTCCTGCTTGAACAGGCCATGCGGCCTGAGGCAGTACCAAGGCCCTTCTCAGATCGAAGATTGCCCTCGGGCTCACAGAGTGCTGCTGCCTCTTGTTCTGGGGCAGGCCCCTCTCTGAAGAGATGGAGGAGCTGTTCTCTGTGGCTGAGGAAGAGGTCTCATAAAACCAACTGGTACTGCTCTGGGTTATGGGGTGACTCTGGCTCCCCTGGAAAAGCACAGACCAGCATGGGACTGGCTCCAGCGCATGGGATGTCAGGGGAACCTCCGACCCTTCCCCAGTACCAAGCGGGAAGGGAGAAACCTAATACCATTGACTTTGGTTCCGGCCTCCAGGTGTCTGTTGAGTCCAGTACAAATGAGGGCAATGCTGTATCCTCCACTGTGTCAACATACCAGGCTGTGGTGGGCGTGCTTTGCCTTTGTTTCATCTTCATGTTGGTCCAGGACTTTCCAAGGAGCATGCCTGGGGCAGGTCCTCCAATGGCACACACCACTGAACCTTCATGCCCCTCGGCACTTGCACCTAGATGCTCTCTTCCCTGGGGTGGGCATGGAGCTGGTACTGGAATTGGTGCAAGGGACCTTGGCACTGGTACCTTTTTGGTTTTCTCCCTGAGTCCCGAGTGATCCCTGAAGGAGAGTGTTCTCTGGGTCATCTTTGCAACATGGGATGTTTGTGACAAGGGAAAACAGGAAGTGTCGACTGTTCTGCTCTAGAGGGGGCCTCACCTTGGACTTCCTCTCCGATGCCTTCCACTGCAGCTGGTGGTCAATTCTTCTGTGCGCCTTTCTACCTATTCCCATCATTCCTCAGATCATCCTGAGGCCCAAAGTGCTTTGGACCAAGCTCATCCTTGTTGCCCCAGCATGGCTGAGACAGTGCTGGTTCTCTGATCTCCGTGCTCTGTCAATTCAACCTCCCATATCGCTTCCTCTCCATTCCAACCTGCTCACTCAGAACCATGGCCACACCCTCCATCCTGCAGTTAGCTCCCTGCCCCTCACAGCTAAATGAAGTGGAAAAGCAGCAGTGCTTGGAGGCTGTCCAACAAATCCTACTCAACAGTAAGAAGTCTTCCACTAGGACGACCTACTTAACGAAATGGAAGTGGTTCTTCGTGTTGTCCTTGTCCACAGGACCCAACCAACAGAGGCTTCCATCCAGGACATCTTGGAGTGCCTGTTACACCTTCAGATATTGGGCCTTGGAGTAGCATCAGCATTCCCGATTCAGGGGGAGTTAGTTATTTACAATGCCAAGGTGATGAGAATTCTGAAAGAGCTTCACCACATAGAACCTCCTGTCCGAGAACCGATTCACTTGTGAGGCCTTAATGCAGTTCTGGTGGGCCCTCCACTCACGGCCCTTATGTCCTGTCTGCTGTCACTTCTGTCTCAGAAAACCATGTTCCTGAGAGCCATCACTTTGGCAAGAAGGGTGTGTGAGTTGCAGGTGGAGGCTCCTTATGCTCTGATCTCCGAGGAACCACCCCCAAAGCTTTTATCGAAGGTGGGCTCTCAGTTGCATCTGAATCAGGCGGTATATTTATCTGTGTTTTCCCTAAGGTGCATTCTTCCCTGGAAGAACAGTGTCTCCATACTCTTGATGTCAGGCGATGTTTAGCCTTTTATCTAGACAGGACTAAAACCATTCCATGTTTCACCAGGCCTGTCCGTGTCAAATGCGGACCACATGGTGGGGCAAGCAGTCTCTTCACAGACCACCTCCAAGTGGATAAAATCCTGTATCAGGTTTGTGCCTCCTCTGCATATATGGGCTCATCCCAGACAGTGCAACCAACATCGATAGTGTTCCTCAGTGACGTTTCCATAGTGGTCACTTGTAGGGCTGCCACATGGCTGTCCATATATATGTTTATTGACCATTGTGCTTTTACTGCCTCTTCCAGAGTGGACATAGGCCTTGGGAGGGTGGTCCTGTGATCCTTATATTAGTAGGCTCCGAGCCCCGCCTCTGGATGGGGTTACTGCTCCTGAGTCACCTAAGAGGAATGCACGTCTACATCTACTTGAAGAAGATGGAGAAACAGTTACTTAGTGTAACTGTAGTTCTTTGAGATGTGATACAGATGTGTGTTCCATGACCCACCCTCTGTCCCCTCTACATCGGAGTCTCCTCTCGTGGGCTTTCGGTGTGATGGAACTGAGGGGCTCAGGGTGGCACTGCATCATATAGCCAGGGCAGGGGCCACAAGCGCCCCCCTCTACGGGCACTGCTAGGCTCTGGCGCGCTGGGCACGCACACATATAAGTGGAACGCACATCTGCATCACATCTCAAAAAACCAGTTACACTAAGTAACTTTTTCTTACTGGGAGTTGGGAGAGAGGAACTAGTGAGCTTGAACCCTGCTTTTGTGACCTGGTCTCCATATGGCAGGAAATTCTACTGACCCCCACAGAAGTTCTCTTGTTTTCCACGTGCCAATGTTTGCATGAACCTTGCATTTCCAATGACTCATTTTTTCTAACGTCACAGGTGATCCCTAAAGAACATTGGAATTTTACACTTTGCGGGCCGACCCACTAGAACCACGTTGTATGTTTCAGTCTGTAAAAGCCTCATGCTAGGGGGGGGTCTTTGAGTGCAGGGGTTGTGTGCCCATGTCTCTCCCTGTTCTGTATCTAGGGAATCCTGCAGAAATTTCTGCCCTCCCTTACAAATGGGTTTTTCTTCCTGTTCCTGACAGCTGAGCACCCCTTCTAATCCAAGATATTTATTGAGCCCATCCCAACCTGGAGTCCTTTAGCCTATAGCACTGGTATTAGTGCACATGGGAGTTGTAACCATGGCCTTTTCTCCATGCTGCACAGTGGTTAGTGGGAGGAAGTGCCTCTTTGGCATCATCCCCAGGGAGTCTGCCAGACTCCGAGCAAGAGCAGGTGAGTTCAGTCATGCCAGGCGACCAGGGGATGGCTTTTCCTTGATGATCAACAGTAGTATTTCCTCCTGCCTCACCACTTTCTTCTTAATGAAAACTAGCCCCTAATCCTCTCTTGTGGGCAAATGCTGTTACATGGTGCTCCTGCGTCTTGTACCCAAACTGTTGCTGGATCCTTTTGGCTAGACTTAGGGTCTCAGGTGGCAGGGGAAGATGAAACAAGACAGGGAGACAACTAAGAATTGTGTTTTTCATCTCCTGACTTCCTCTTTACTAACCTCAGTCCCCTTCCATTTCTTGTTGGCTGAAGCAGTGCTCCTCCCCCCTGCAGGACAACATTCCCATCGCCCAGCGCCGCCGCTTTACCCGTGTGGAGATGGCCCGTGTCCTGATGGAGCGCAACCAGTACAAAGAGAGGCTAATGGAGCTCCAGGAAGCTGTCAGGTGGACAGAGATGATTAGGTGAGGCTGGGAGTTCCTGTACAATAGCGTTTGGGGCAGAGTTGGACCTTTATCATTTGGGGGGCCCAAATAAAGAATGTAGGCTGTGAGTTGCTGAAATTCTCCGAACCATAGCTGGGTCTCTAATGCTTAAACCTGCTCTTCTGGTTCCTGGGGCTTGGATGAGAATCAGTCATGACTTGCCAAAGTGACACGGAGGCCCTGAGGTTTGTGTTTAAGGTTGGTCCTGCTGGCTAAGATGAATCTTGCAAAGTTCCCAGTACGTTCTTTATACTGTGGGATGTCAGGAGTACAGGTGGCCCCTGATTAATGAATCTCTGTGGTTGCAGCTAAAAATGAAAACATCTGAGTCCCGAGTAACCAAGGTCTGATTATGGTAACTATTAGAGCTGATTCCACTTTAAATTGAGACCATTTGTTTCCACTTTCTCACTCACTCACTCACTAGTACTCTAGTCTCCTCTCTTTACTGGAGATGGCTGTACCATGGCTCCTTTTTTTATGCCATCCTTCGAGCCGTGTTGCCAGAATAAATCCCTAAATGAAGAGCTCCAAGCCTACCCCCTTCCCTCTTTGCAGCTAGAGCCAACCAGCTGGCTTGAAGCTGGGCAAAAGGGGAAACATCTCCTTGGTATAATGCTGACATTAATGGCTCTCTGAAACATTTGTCCACAGAGCATCTCGGGAGCACCCATCCGTCCAGGAGAAGAAGAAGTCCACCATCTGGCAATTGTAAGTTATCCGATGGTCTGGGTAGATTCATTAGAGGATAGTGTTGCTGTTGCTATTTTATACACCAGCCTCATAACAGAATCTAACTAGAGAAGAGGCAAAAATGGAAGCTGTTATCTGAAGCACTCTACCGCAAATCACTTCATTGGTCCAAGGAAAACAGAAATCAGATCTAAGCTTCACATGGCTATTGTTTTAGAAATCTTGTAGAGGCTACTTACAGCTCAGACTGGAGAGGTGGACTGGACACACTCACACTCAGAGCCCGTTTGCAGCAAGGGGCAGTGATCATAACATAACTGATTCAGAGCAAGGTAGCCTCTCCTGGTGAAACCAAACACAGACATACGCCCCATCTCTAGTGCTAAGATCACTGCATTCAAACCTGGGCAATTCCACGGAAGGGTTTTCAGGCCTCCTGTCCTTGTGCTTGTTGCTTCCGTATTTTACACATGTTACACTGCACTTCTGCTCTTCTTGTTCCTTATTTGTTGGCTTCTCTCCATCCCCAGCTTTAGTCGCCTCTTCAGCTCTTCCTCCAGTCCCCCACCTGCGAAGAGGAACTACCCGTCGGTGAACATCCACTACAAGTCTCCAACGGCAGCTGGATTCAGCCAACGCCGCAGCCATACCATGTGCCAGATCTCTTCTGGCAGCCGCACCCTTGAATTCTTCCCTGAAGAGTGAGTGACCTGCTATGCGCAAAGCCAGATCCCTCGGCAGCTCAGCCATGTGGCAGCCAAATTGCTTTAAAATGGGCTTTTTCTCCGAGGACGGTGGCTGAAATGTGTCAATCAATTTCATGAAGAGATTGGCTCTCCTGCCTGTGTTTCTTGTTAAGGACCATGTTTCACTCTATACTTAGCTGTGGCATCTCGTCCCTCTCTTGTGTGTGGCCATTTGACCTTTCACGCATCACTTCTCCCTGGGGCAGGCTCATTGTCTGCCGAGAAGTGAGATCTTGTGCTCCCTAGGCCATGATGTGATTTCATCTGGATGATTCAGAAGCAAAGTGGCCGTGCTGTGAGTCAATTGCCCACCAGCACCACTGTGATACGAACAGGCTCTGAATCAAGTCCTGAACGCTATTGTCTGCGTTGGGGTATGTGGGAGGATGAGAAATGGCTTTGGTAGAGATACTGAGGACTCCACCAGCAGCAGCAGGATGGAGCCTCTCTTGTCTGTGTCCTCCAGCCTCAACTGGAGACTCCTGGGTGCTTTCTCTGCCCTGGCTACGGTATTTGATTTTAACCCTACCGTTGCTGGAAGAGGGCCAGTCTGCTGTTGCTGCTGCAGAATTCCCTCCCTTGTGCCCCTGCTAGAACCTTTCCTCTTGACTTGAATTCTTTGTTTTTATTGCATGTGGTCTGTGATTTTCAGCTTTTAGTGTTTGAGTTGTGTTTTGTGGAAGGAGTTTGGATTATGTGATGGTAGAGTACTGTTCCCTGTGCAGCTTTACAGGGATTTGTTGGAAGGGCTCTGGATCAGGAATGAGAGTGGTTCTCTCTAGACTGTGAAGCTCCATTATAGATTCCTGTTAGTTTCATGCTGTCCAGAGTGTTCTTTCACTGCTATTGTTTGTATGTTGGAATGATTAAAAACAACCTGTTGGGAGTTGGAACTGATGTTCAAATAGCCTTTGTTATGAGTAAAATATAGCTGAAGGCCAAATTTTGCCGTTATGCCAGTGTAAATCAGGAGTTGCTCCAGTGAAATTTCCCAGATTTACACCTGTGTGATTCAGATCACGATTTGGGCTTTAGTAACCAGTGTGAGGTGATGGCTCAGGGGAGACCCACATGAGAGGTTGACCTTCAGGACCTGATTCCTCAATCAGCTGGGACTGGGAGCATCATGGAGGTGATGATCTTGGTTTCTGAACTGGAGGGGAAGACATGTCACTGCTCCACCCCCGGCTTACTGGCCACTTGTTCTCACATTTCAAAGGAGACTGCTCACTTCAACAAGCCAACAGAGAGGGCTTTAAGATGTGGAAAAGATTAAACAGTTGACTGGAATGAAAGAAGAGACTTGGAATATCTTTTATCTGAGGTCATGTGCTCAGTAAAATGTGGGGCAACCTAAGCTGATAATCATAGGGTCTCCCATGAATGTTGGTCTCCTAGAAAGCTGGTACTCCATTTCTGATGGATTCTAGGAGTGTTCCCAAGCAGATGGCAAGGGCCTGTCCTACCACAATGGGTGAGAGGAAGGAAGCTAGAGATTAGGGCTTCCCTGGGTCCACCTCTCAACAGGACTTTTATCTCTCCACTTTCCTGCTCCTCCTTTTCTCCTTGTGCAAAGACTGTTTTATTTCCTGCTTTGTATTCTTTGACTTCTGCTTTTCTTCCCCTGCCGTGGCAACGTTTCCTTGACCCTCTGCCTCTGTTTTTAACCATAGATTGAGAAGTAACACTGTTGCTTCTCTCCTCAGTGACTGTACGTCATCCGCACGTCGCGAACAGAAACGCGAGCAGTACCGCCAGGTCCGAGAGCATGTGCGAAATGATGACGGTCGATTACAGGCCTGTGGGTGGAGCCTTCCCGCCAAATACAAGCAGGTAGGAACCATTTGCTGCAAGGCTGAGGGGGGGAGAACAGGTGAGCACAGTCCCAAAAGCAACCAGTAAGGACCTAATTCCCCCTGTTGGTAAATACACTTTTTATTGGTGCAGCATTTGGATTAAAGATACTGTAATGCCCACGAGGCTGAAAAACAGCAGAGGAGGAAGGAAAGTGTGCAATATCCCAGCCAGCAGTTGCGCTCTCTCCCGGCAACCACCTGTGATCTACATGGAAAAATCTATAGAGCAAGAATTGGACTCCTCGGCCATCTTAAGTCTCCTCAGTGACTTGCAGCCTGGTAGACGACGTGCTTGTATTGAGGGATAGCCGAGGACGGTTGCCACGTGCTGTCTGGATGATGTTCATGGGCTGCGGTCAGATTAATCCTTTCTAGATGCCCTCTGCAGCCATTGGAGGGGGAGTTCTCTGGCATGGAAGTTTCTGAAAGAACTCAGTCTGGGAACAGCAATAATTCATCCTCCTCCTCTAAAGCGTGTTCTCATTTTTATTTACTTTACTTTTTCAATTTAGTGCATACACAGGCTGCGGGTGCCCTGCCAATTATTGAAAATTACAAAACCCAGATACAACATCGTCAGCTCTCTGGTCTGCCCAGCAGCAAGATCAAATACCATCACCCCAATATGCTGGCTACACCTCAACCCACATACCTCTCATCAAAAGTAGGTGAAGGAAATGGGCCCGGCAATGTGCCCTGGAAGTTGAAAAATCCCCAGGCTGCTTTGGACCTGGTTGGGAAGGCATTCCATTGGCTGGGAGCCCTCACGGAATGCTCTGCCAGCCACCTTCTCTCGTTAGATCAAGGGGGAATATGCCATCAGCGTCTCTGCTGACCCCATGTCACATTCTGGGGGGCAGTCCAGACCACTGAGGAGTTGTCACTGCCTGCCCTGTAACCCTAAGTGCTTCAAAAGGCTCTGCTGCTGAGGTGCTCTTACCTGAACACCCCCAGCCAGCATCCAAGCTTGCACTGAATGTCTGTGGATTAAGCAGCTCTGATTCCAGCAGCCAGTTGGTTATGCTTCAGCCAAACTCTGGTTACACCTGGCAAGATGATCCCAACACACTCCCAGTCCCAAATGCTTTTCCAAAAGCATGTGTTTGGTAATGTCCAGCCCTCTCCTGGACCATTCAGAGACATTTAAGGTTTGTTTGTTCCTTTAAAGAGACAATATCCAACAGCTTGCCTCGTTAACTAGAGTTAACATTCACTTTAAATCAAACAGCACTGGGTTGGGTTAGCCTGAAAGTAAAACAAGTTTATTAACAAAATGAGATAAGATTTTAAGTGATTTCAGGTATAAGGGATAGAGTTAGAAATGGTTACAAGCAAATAACAGTGAAAAACGCTTTCTAGCAGCTCGGGCTTAACAAAACTATCTACAGCCTTTGTTCAAGGTTGCTTTTTCACCAAGCTACCTTCCAGCAGGAAGGCTGACCATTCCTCCAGTCTGGATCTCTCACAAAGTCCAAAGTTCTTTAGTCTTCTCAGGTGAAAGATAACTGGGAGTTCTTTGCCCCTTTTTTTGGTAGTCCAGTAAGCCTTTGGCATGGATTTTTCTGAAGGTTATTCACCAAAGTAAAGTTCATTCATGCTATTAGGAATGCCACGTGGAGTGTGGTGGTGGAAGAAGTTCCATGCTGGTGTCCGTCTATCTGTCTCATTCCTTTCCCCCTCCCCCATTTGCTAAAATGCAAATTATTCTGTTTTCTGCAATCGCCTCCTCTTGCTGGTCCTGATTATCTTGTGTGTCATTTGCATTCCATTATCTCTTAATGTACATTGGAGATGCCTTCTAGGTGGCTAAAAGACACTTCTCTCTTGAGGGTGGAATAACTTTAGCCCTATCTGGCAGACACACAATTTCCAATATGTTTGTAATTTTGAGTTTGCCCTCCATATGTGGACCCCATAACAATGTTAATGATCAGTGTGCTATTAGTTTTCTGTTGATCCCATTCCTAATATCTTTTAAACACTGCACTGGTCAGCCAGCTGTAACTCACTACCAGCTATCAATGAGTCCTTGCCCTCCTACATTGGGATGCTCTTGGAGTCACACCATAACTCTGGCAGTGTATCATGGTGAGAGAGGTGGTCTCACGGGTAGATTGGTCCCAGGCTGCTGAGGCTTTCTGCCATACAAGGTATGTGATGACACGTACACAGGCATTGGCAGTGAGTAAACTGCAAGACCTTTCAGGCTAATGTTTTTGTTACACCTTTATGGCTGTAACTCTGTTGTCACAGCCTGCCTTATGATCATGTCACACTCTTGTACTGTCTTTCTCTGTCTTCTCTTCCCCCACAGCTGAGTCCCAATGGTGGCCAGGAAGACACTCGCATGAAAAATGTCCCTGTGCCTGTATACTGTCGCCCTCTAGTGGAGAAGGACCCCACCATGAAGGTAAACATTCTGCTGCCGACTGTTTCTACATACTGCTCTGGCTCTGAACAGTGCACATATTAGCTGTGAATTGTGGTCAAATTACTGGTGCAATTTTTAGGTCATTTTAAACTTTTGACATGGCCAGTTGTTCTAAGTTCCTGATAAATCTGAAGACTTCTACTCCTGCTTTACCTTTGGAATGGCTTATTTCTAATGTGTGTAGGACAACAGTACCTCTCTTTATAAGGACATATTTCTCAGCTAATTCTGGTTGCCGGGAGATATTACCATGGTTCCTTTTGAGGTCCTTTGCTTGTTTTTACGCATGACTCACTCATCAGCAACCACTTGAGTTTATAAAGCTCCCCTCACAAAGAAGCCTTAGAGCATCATACAGTAACAGGATGTAAAAAATCAGTAAGCAAGAGCAGTTGAAGGCAGCTATGAACATATTTCTTTAACCTCCATTTTCTTTCCATCACTGATTAGAAATCACCACTATGAGTCAATTTAGCTTTGGTGTTGGTAACTCAATAGATGTCTGTGGAGTTGTCTGCTTATGCCAGGCCCGAATTTGGCCCCTCCACTGGAACTGCATTTGGCAGTAGACAGTCAAAAATTCACGTCTTTGAGGATGGCACAATTACTGTGTTTAGTGTGATGTGTCATTCAGTTTGGACAATATACAGACTTGTTTGCAGTGTTGTTGTAGCCATGTTGGTCCCAAGATATTAGAAAGACGAGGTGGATGAGGTCATATCTTTTATTGGGCCAATTTCTGTCGGTGAAAGACACAAGATTTCAGCTCCACAGAGCTCTTCTTCAGTTCTGGGACAGGGGACACCCTGAGTACCGTTCCCAGACCTGCTTTGTGGAGCTCAAAAGCTTGTCTCTTTCACCAACTTAAGCTGATCCAATAAAAGATATTATCTTACCCACCTCATCTCTTTCATACTCAGAGTTGATTTTCAGACTGCAGTTTGATATTAAATGGTAAGAGAATTTGTACATTGCTGACTGTTTCCAGTCTGAGACTCTTACTGCTGACCTTTGGGGGATGTTCCCGCTTGATATGGTTTCCCCCAGCGATGGTTGATTGTCCCAGCATCTGAGAGATAGGGTCCCATCCCTAACATTTCTCATAAAAACAATGTTGAAATGGCTTACAATGGATTGGGTCATTTCCATCACAGAAGAAGGTGCAAATCCTTTCAAACCTGCAGGAAATCACCTTCTTCGGGCCCAATCCTGCATTTGTTATGCAGGGGTAACCCAAACTTAAGACACATCTGGTTTTTATCTGCATGACTCTTGCCCTGAAAGCCCAGTTTCTAATTGTGGACTATGTTAGTGCTGCCTGTTCTCTGGTTATTTAAGTGTTAAAGAAAACACCCTACTTCTCCAACTAGGAGAGTTTGGGAACCCTTTTCACTACAATGCTGTGGACTTTTCACAAGCTTGATTTTAGGTCACGCATGCAGTTTATTATATTCTTTTCCCCTTAATATCTGCTAATCATATCTGCTAAATTGTCTCTGGAAATATAGAAGCTTCTTCTAGACAACAGATTTCCACTTTCCTTCCTCCCTTAAATCGACAGTGGCTTCTGGTAGGAATCAGCCTACGTTTTTTAGGTGTTGGGTATGTGTATAGCATGCACTGCGGAGGCACTTGAATTTGGTAAGTTTCTGGTCCCCAAATAATTCTTTGTCTGTTAAGATTTCTGCTTTGGTCATTTAGTTGTGGTGCGCAGCTGGAGTCAACCTGATGGGATGGAAGCCTTTTGAACAGGAGTCTGGGAATGGACAGAAGCCAGATCTTGGACACGATCCTCTCACCTGTGACCGAGAGGTGGAAGGAGAGAACAACAAGAGTAACCACACATCCCCAGAAAAGAAAAAGGTTGGAAAAGGAACCCTCTGATTCTCTCCCTTTTTTTCTGTTCTCACCTGTCCCCTTATACGACACCCACCATCATAGTATTAGAACTATGTCTTATGTGTACTGACTGTTTGCATAGTCTTTTCTCCTGTTATCATTGTTTTCATATCTATGCAGCACTGTCAGTGATCAGAGCAGGTGCTATTCCCAGCTCCCCAATGACTCTGTGATCTTGGATAAGTCACATACCCTGGCTACTCCTCCCTTTTCCCCTATGTAAAGTGCTTGGAGATCCACAAGTATAAGGTGCTTTATTAGAGTGAAAGGGTTGTTTGATGCTGCGCGGCGATGGAGTCTCTCATACATATGAGAGGATTTGGGCAGGAACGGGATGTATTGAGAACCGTGGTATTGGCGCTTGGGTGTGAGACTGGCTAATGCAGCTCCTGTAATACAGAAGCGTTGCTGCCCAGCTTATCAAGGAGCCAGATGCAGTAATGGCTTGCAACACAATGGCTTGTTGTTCAGCTTTCCAAATGGAGAAATGTTAGCAGCTGGGAGGCCGGTCGGGGATCGCGCCAGTGGTGACTTCCTGATAACCGATAACACGGGGAAGTGTGGTAGAGCTGTAGGTTGTTCTGTAAATCTTCACAAGCTTGTGGCTGCCATGTCATATTGCAGTCAGATGGCTGCAAATCCTATGGGAAGGAGGATAATCTAATAACTGGGGAGTTTCACCCTCCGGCCTATTTGCCTCCCAGCGATATCATGAGCTAAGAAGTGGGTTGATTGCTGGGTGTGTTGCTGAGCTCATTGCCTGCCCTGTTGTGCCATTGCAAGAGAGCTTTTACTGGAGTGAGCTGCGGCTTCTGAACTGCTCGTTCCAGGCTAGAAAGCAGCTATTTTCACTGACCATAAGCCCATGGAGACACTCAGCCCAGTGCTACGACCATTTGAAGTCATCTTGAAGGCATGTCTGGCTGTTCTGTGACTGTCTGGGGACCGTGATGAGTTTGAAGAAGGGATTGATTATGCGATAGGTGGATGGCCAGGTTGGCAGTAACTAAATGCTGTTGCCATCTGACTGTAGGTTAGTGTCTCTTTGAAAGGAGTTCCCAGTGTCATTAGTTGTAAGTCTCAGCAGCGAGGCTAAGGACTGAATTCCCCACTCAGCCCATTGGTGGGCTCTCCAGGCATGGGCTGAGATATGCTGGGGCAGCGGCAGGGGGTAAGTTTGCATTGAGACTGTCTGTTTTTGTGCATCTTCAGAGGTAACGAGGCGTTGGCTCTCCAGGGCAGGCAGGCCGGTCTTATCAGGACACACGTCAGCTGGCCTCTCGGCAGCGCTCATTCTTTCCCTGCATTTTCCTCTCCTGCAGGCCAAGGAGCTGCATGAGATGGATGCCACATCCAGCCGAGTCTGGATCCTCACGAGTACCCTCTCTACAAGTAAAGTGGTGATCATTGATGCCAACCAGCCTGGCACCGTGGTGGATCAGTTTACTGTCTGCAATGCCCACGTACTCTGCATTTCCAGCATCCCTGGTAAGCAAGGAAAGGCACCCTTTTAGGCTTGGACAGACTATCAGCTCCTCTGCTTTGTCACAAGTGATGCGTAGTTATTCCATAGCTAACAAGTGGGAGCTGCTGTGACCAGTTCAGCAACTGTGTCCACAGGTGATCACCCATATCCTGTCTTCTTGCAGGCCCAGACCATGGAGACCTTACTCATATTGATGAGAACTTACTCAGACAAGTAGTTCCTTTGACTTTCGGAGGTCTACTCCTGAGCAAGTGCTCACCAGGGCTCTACGAACCTGGCCCTTATAGTGGAGGCTAGGCAGGGCAGGTCACTCTCCAAGGCACTGGAACTCTGCTGTGATGTCTTCATGGGATCGGTAAAGGCCCCATCAAAACATTACAGCTCCACGGGTATCTCAGAAATGCTGCTACGTCTAAATGGGGTAGGTGGCTATTACATTTATGGGAGCATCTCTTCCTTTCCCTTCAGCGGCTAGTGACAGTGACTATCCTCCAGGCGAGATCTTTCTGGAGGGAGATGTGAATCCAGAAGAGTCATCTGGAACAGATGGAGTCCTGGCAGGAATCACTCTGGTGGGCTGTGCCACCCGGTGCAACGTGCCACGCAGCAACTGTTCTTCCCGTGGAGACACCCCTGTGTTGGATAAAGGACAGAGTGAGTCTCAGGGCTAAAGTCTCATGCTGATCTGGTTTTCACCCCATGCCTATAACAAGACACACGTATTCACATCCTTCGTCATCTGAGCACTTTCCATCCTGGCCTAAAGTCCTTGGGAAGCCCCAAGAAATCTTGCATTCTGGTCTAAGTCCTAAACGCCTTGGCCATCCCCTTTCTTTATCGCTTTGCAACCTTCTGTTTAGATCCCAGAGTGTTTCTTTCCTTTTCCCGATCCAGATCAGGCTGTGCAGTACTGAGGTTAACACAGCGGAATTTTTTTGAGATGAAATGTCCTTGATCTATCACTTTTGCTGCTATTCTTAGCATTTTCCTTTTCTAAACCATGTCTTCACTCACTCCTTTATTGAGGTGAGAGAAGAAACCAGTGTGTGAAGGGGAATAAAAATACTCTTGTCAGACTCAGTGGAACGGGCTGCCCTGAAGGGTCTCTGACACACTACCAGACATAGCCATACCTCACCTTAAAATATCCTCAGTTTGCTCACCTTCGGAGCGGAGATCTCTCTTTAGCACACCCCACCTATACACAGGCTTAGGGCTCTATAATAGCGGACAAGCTGTCTAACGTGGAAGAATAATCATAAACCCCAAAGCTTTTTTATGTATAGTTCCCGCCTCCTTGTTTCCCGTCCCCTAACAGCATGTTCCTTTTCCCTAGCTGAGGTGGCTTCAGTCAGCAATGGGAAGATCAATCAGTCTCAGTCCACGGAGGAGGCAACAGAAGCTACTGAGGTACCAGAGAATGGTGCAAATGAAACAGAACCAGCTCAAGTCCGGCCGGGCCCACTTACAGAGCATATCTTTACAGATCCAGCTCCAGCTCAGGTGCCTGTTAGACAGAACAGGTAGGCTGGCTGCATGGAGCATGCTCTCTTGACTTAGGTTTAGATTATATGGGGGTAGGGACTGTCTTTTTGTCCAGTTTGTACAGCGCCTAGCACCATGGGGTTCTGATCCATGACGGGGGCTTCTGTGCTGTGGTAATATGCTAGAAGCTCCCAGGTACAAATCCCAGCGCTAAGAACTGACCGGTCACCACATGTCTCATTTGGAACTGGACATGCGCAATCAGGTAGCAGCAGAGACAAAAAAGCAGATACGGCCCAGTGCAGTGTTTAATGTAGACCGCTGAAAAAATAAAGGGAACATTTTTAAAAAATTGGGTAAGGCAAGGAAACTGTTTTTGTGCTTGTTTCATTTAAATTAAGATGGTTAAAAGCAGCATTTTTCTTCTGCACAGTAACGTTTCAGAGCTGTGGTAAGTCGATGTTCAGCTGTGAACTTTTGAAAGAACAACCATCACCTTTTGTTCAGAGTTAGGAACATTTCCGAGTTCTGAACAACCCCCACTCCCGAGGTGTCCATAACTCGGGGGTTCCATTGTACAAAACATAAATGGTAACAGTAATAATACAGTTGTTTACATGGATATCTGCCTGCATTCACTGTCTGTGATGAGAAAAATGAGGTGGCCAGCCTGTTTTTTTGGGGCAGATTCAGACTCTCGTCACTTTCATCCTAAATCAATATCACAGATGGGAAAACAGGTTAAAAAAATAAAATGAAATAAACATGGTTCAGCCAACAGCAGACTGTGCTTCTGGCTGTTTAAGGGCAAATATTTGATCTCCTAATGTGAAATCAGACCTGCTGTCACAAGGAAACCCCTACCGAATATCTACGCTTGACTGTTCTCATCTGACTCTTATTTGTGATGATTTTGACAGTTCTTCTTCGAGTGCTTGCACATGTCCATTCCATGTTAGGCGAGTGCCTGCCTGGAGCAGTCCCTGGAAATTTTTCCCTGGGTGGTCCCGTCGGGTCGTCTGTAGTGCCCTCTCGTGCCTCACTGTGTTCTCCGTGCTGGTAGAAGAAGGGACGTTGATAGCCAGGGCCTCCCTGCAGCCCACCCTGGACGTGTGAGACTTGGCCATGTGTGGGTGTTCTTGGCCGCAGTGCTTGGCCTGCCGACGGCGGTCCAGCAGTCTCTCCAGGACCTTCTGTTTGACGGGGCCTTGCTCTTCTCAAAGCAGACATGCAAAGCTCTGTGGACTGAAGGACTCCAGAGCTGTCCTCAAGTCCCTGCGCCCCTACACCCCAGCGCCTTTGAGCAAGCATTTCAGGCCTCAGCAGAGCGCCCATTTCTTCCCTCCGCTGACCCGCCACGACTTGTGAAAGAAACGAAGCAGGGGTTTTAGGTGCCAGCAGCCGCCCCCATCCACCTCAGCACCTCTACCGTCATCATCTGGATACCTGAGGGGGCGCTAAACAGAACTTCTGACAGGATGCCTGAGGGCATTAGACCAGTTTCCATGACACTGGATCCTGTGTTCCCATTGTTTTCAGACTGCCTGTCCCAGTTCAGCTCAGCATGGTCTCATGTTACCACAGACTGTGGGGTGCTGAGTAGTGGAGAGATGGTTATACTCTCCAGTTTGTTTCCACCTCTTCCTCCCATTTTCCCTCCCAGGGACCCTTCTCATGAGCAACTCTTAGCCCAGGAGGTACAAACCCTCCTCTGAGTGGGAGCTGTGGAGGAGTCTACTCAGAACTTGAGAAAAGGGGTTTTACTTCTGTTACTTCATAATTCCCAAACCCAAGGGTCATCTCAGGCCTATCTTAGGCCTGTGATGTCTCAACGGCGATCTCAAAAGGCCAAAGTTCTGCATGGTCTCCTTGGCCACCATCATTCCCTGTTTGGATCCAGGGGACTGGTGTATGCCACTGTCGAATTTCCACATTTCAGTTTTCGAAGGACACACAAGATTCCTGAGGTTCGTTTTGAACCAGACCCACTACCAGTTTGCTGTACTTCCATTCAGCCTGTTGGCAGCCCTGTGGGTTTTTATGAAATCCGTGGCAGCCCTCTTGAGAAGGTGAAGGGGTACAAATATACCTGTATCTTGACGACTGGCTAGTCAAAGGCTGGTCCAAGGTCCAGGTGGAGGGCAGCATCCACCTCATTCAGTCAACCTTTCAGGCGCTGGGTCTGCTCATGAATGAACAGAAGTCTACCCTCACCCCAGTGCAGAGGATAGAGATTATCAGAGCTGTGCTCGACTCCACCCAGGTCAAGGCTTTCCTCCCAGAAGCCCACTTCCAGACAATGGCATCATTAATAGCGCAGGTAAGGTCCCACCCTCTTCTGACGGCATGTTTCTGCCTCAGACTGCTAGGTCACACGGCCTCGTGCACATACGTAGCGCACTATGCGAACCTATATCTCAGATCCCTTCAAGCTGGGCTGGCCTCAGTGTACTTGCCAAGCTGCCACCACTTGGACTTGGTGCTCACGGTACCTCCCCTGGTCCCTGCCTCTCTCGATGGGTGGCAGGACACCTTGATGGTCTGCATGGGTATCCGCTTTGCCAGGCCCCAGCCTTTGATATCCCTAGTCTCAGACGTGTCAGAGATAGGATGTGGGGCTCACCTGGGCCACCTCAGGACCCAATGCCTTTGGTTCCAGGAAGAGCTATTGTTGCATAGCAATATCAGGGAACTCGGAGTGATCCACCTAGCCTGTCAGCTGTTCTTACCCCACATTACGAACACCACAGCAGCCATGTACTACCTCAGCAGGCAGGGAGGGACTTGCTGTCCCCCATCAAAAAGCTATTTGCTTATGGGAGTTTTGTGTAATGTGCTCAATTCACCTCAAAGCTTCTCACCTTCTGTGGCCCAGAATGAACAGGCAGATCACCTGAGCATGTCTTCTCCAGTCACCACGAGTGGTACATTGTGAGGTCCTTTTCCTGTGGTTGTGGATTCCCATATAGACCTGTTTGCAACCAGACACAACAGGAGAGGTCACCAGTTCTGTTCCCTGCGAGGCCACAGCCTGGGCTCATTCATGAACACTTTCTTGCTCCCTTATATGGAGCGACTGTTCTACACCTCCCCGCCGCCCCCCACTATTCCCCTCGTGCACAAGGTCCTGCTGAAGATTAAACAGGAGAAAGTGCGGGTCGTCCTCATAGCCCCAATCTGGCCCCGTCACCACTGGTTCGCTGTGCTGCTAGGTCTTTCAGAAGTGACTCCAGTGTCTCTCTCTGCTCCCGGACCTGGTCTCTCAGGAATGCTCCTCCCGAACCTCAGTGTCCTTGACCTGACTGCTTGGAAGCTCCATGGCTGAATCCTCAGGTGTTGTCCTGTGCGGAGCAAGTCCTCCAGGTCTTTCTTGGTAGCTGGAAGCAGGGGCTGCCAGAGCTACATACCTCACCAAGAGGAAGCGTTTTTCCATTTGGACTTCCTGCAAGGTCTCGCCTGCACGATCATCTCTGCAGGTTGTTCTGGAGTCTCTGCTACAGCAAGGTCTGGCAGTACCATCAATTAAGATACACCTTGCAGCAATCTTGACATTCCACCCTCTGGGTGGGTAACTGACCGCTTTTCTCGTACGAAACGTCCATCCATTTCAAGGGCCTAGAAAGACTGTATACCCCCAGATTCGGGAATCCATTTCCTCATGGAGCCTAAACGTCATCTTGTCAAAGCTCTCGGGCCCTGCTTGAGCCTCTGCTGATGCGCCCTCGTCATACCTTTCCTGGAAAGTGGCTTTACTGGTGGCTGTTACTTTGGCTGGAAGGGTCTCAGAGGTTTGGGTTCTTACATCAGAACCAAGTACATGTTCATCTTTAAGGACAAGATACAGCTATGCACCACAATCCTCTTGAAGGTGGTTTCGCAGTTTCACAATAATCAGGCAATTTTCCTGCTGGTTTTCTTTCCAAAACCACACACGAATAGGGAGGAACAATGTATCCAGTCATTAGCAGTCAGATGTGCCCGAGTGGTCTGTACAGAGAGGACAGAACTCTTCCGTAGATCCACGCCGCTCTCTGTGGTGGTAGCTGACAGGATGAAAGGCCTTCTCATCTCGGCTCAGAGACTCTCATCCTAGATTACGGCATACATTTGTATGTGCTATGAGCAGGCAGGGGTCCTGCCACCAGCTGTCTTGAGTGCCCATTCTACAAGGGTGCAAGCTTCCTCAGCTGCGTTCCTGACCCAGGTCTCTATCCAGGACATTTGCAAAGTGGCGACTTGGTCATTAGTAGGTAAGTTTTCTTCCCACTACACAGTCACACAGCAGGCCAGGGATGATGCCGGGTTTGGTTGTGCCGTATTACAATCAGTACATCCATTAACTTGGATCCCGCCATCTTCATTACTTCTTGGGCGTCACCTAACAAAGAGTGGACATGTGCAAGCACTCGAAGAAGGAAAAATGATTTCTAATCTTTCTATAATTGTTGTTCTTCGAGATGTGTTGCTCATGTCCGTTCCACGACCTGCTGTCCTGCCCCTCTGTCGGAGTGAGCCAGCAAGAACCAACTGAGGAAAGTGCAGGGCCAGCCAGTCCCTTTGTACCAGTGCCATAAGCACACAGCACTAAAGGGCTGGCCTGAGGGGAGAAGTTTCTGGTGACTGTATGCTCGAGATATGCACACATCTAGCATGGAATGGATGTGTGCAACACATCTCGAGAACATCCATTACGGAAAGGTTAGTATCCATTCATTCATTCATTCCAGTAATACCTATAATGTGCAAGGTGCTGTACAAATATCAAAGAAGGCACCATCTATGTCCAAAATCTTAGCGTAAATGAGACTGAAATGGTGGGCTGGGGAAAGGAAACAACACAGAAGTGGGATGGTGACCTTTGGATGAAAGGGTGCTGTGGAAATGCAAAGAAAAAAGAGCTACTTTTGCCACTTAATTTCCTTTTTGTGTTTAAAAAACCAAAAAACATACAGAATATCCTCATTGACACTAAACCAGAAGTCCCCAAACTGTTGGTTGTGCCCTGCAGAGGGAGGTGTGGAGGACTGTTAGGGGCAGCAGGGCCTGGGCCAGGGAGGAAGCACCACCCACCCTGACCCCATCCCACCCCCAGCTGCAGCCCCAGCCTTGTTCCTGGCCGCAGCCCTGGGCCTTGGCCCCATTCCTGGCTCCCTGGGCCCCGCTCTTGGCTGCAGCCCAGGCCCTGCTCTCAGCCCCACTCCTGGCCAGCCCTTGCTCCCAGCCATGGATCTTGCTCATGGCCATGGCCCAGGCCCTGCTCTTGGCTGACTGCAGCTCCAGCCCTGGCTCGGGCCCACAGGTAAGGCCCTGGCTTCTAGCCCTGATGGCCCCTGACCATGGCTCTGTCCCTGCTCCTGGCTCCGGCTCCCAACTGGGGCTCCCGGGGGGCACAGACCTGGTAATGGGGGTGGGGTATGACCCAAAAAGTTTGGGGACCACTGCAGTAAATGAAGGGTGTTACCTAACACTAAGGTTAAAACATACCTATAAAGAACACAGCTTTGAAAAATCAGGGATCAAACAATAAAAGAAGAGCTGCTAGAGAAAAGTACTGTCAGGCAGGGATTGCATCTGCCTTTGTATGTGTTTGTAGTGTTGTGCCCCGGGACCCTGTGTGGGGACTTGGCACTGCTTTTCTAGAAATGCTAATAGCGAAACCTTTCAAAAGGGTCCTGTGCCATACAGGTTAGGCCCAGCTCTGGCCTGTCATGCATTGATGGGTCAGTTTTCTCTCTGCAGTGAGAACGGGCAGCAAAAGACAGAGTCGAGCGCAGCGCTGCCAGAGCAGGACGCAAACGGTGATGCTGCTGCAACAGGCACCAGCGCTGCGCCCACCATGTGGCTTGGAGCACAGAATGGCTGGTAGGTTTGCTTTTATCTCACAGAGAACCACGTCACCCACCATCTCTGTGTGCCACATTCAGAAAATCCCATAGATCTAGAGACCTTCCCCATGTGGGGTGCACCCTTGCTGCACTGACAGTTCTGAGTCCGCAGTTCACTTTAGGCAGAGCAGCTCAACCACACTTTGCAGATTCCTTTAGTGCCGGAACGAAAGACAAACCCTGTAGCCTTTGTAGGTTTGTGGACCTTCCTGCCAACCATCCCTCTCTGCTCCCTTCTCCCAGGCTATACGTGCACTCAGCAGTGTCCAGCTGGAAGAAGTGTCTGCATTCGATCAAGCTGAAGGATTCCGTGCTGAGTCTGGTGTAAGTTTGCCATGCTGAGGGGGGTCGGTTATTTTCCTCACCCTGCAGAGTGTCCTGTAAATCGGTAAAGGTCTGTGGGGAATCGGTTGCAGCTAGAGTGACCGTACGTCCCCTTTGGCCGGGACAGTGCCCTTTCTAAGCCCTGTCCCTGAAATCCCAACTTTTGGGGCAGACCTGGGCATTTGCCCCGTTTGCTCCTGCCAAGTGATCAGCTGAGAAGAGCAAATGGGACAAATGCCCAGTTTTGCCAAAAAAGTGGAGGAACGTTCGGGAGTGAGCGTGACGGGGGCTGGCTGAGGTGTCTCCATTACGTGCTGCCCCTCTGGTTGGAGCAGTGAGGTGTCAGGTGCTCACTCTGCAGTCCAGTCAGAGGGCAGCGCAGTCAGGGCCATAGTGCAAACTCTTCTCCATGGAGTCGCGACTCGTAGGCCCAGAGCCCTACTGGGCAGCCCAGCTGGCAAGTGGCCAACCGGGTCCTGCAGCATCCTCTTGTGCTAGGGCACCGAGCGTGGACGGCTTCCCTGGCAACCCCCGGAATCCCCACCTTGGCCTCGTGTCCTCCCCACCCACCATCCTTCAGGGCCAGTCCTGAGTCCCCTCCCGCCCCAACCAGCTTCTTCATTTCCCCAGTCTGCCTCTAGTCGCCCACTTTTGCCACTTCCCAGCAAGAGTGCCATTTAAGGATGGCAGAGGGGGGGCACTTCCTTCCACTCTCCTCCCCACCCCCCATTTTGTACCACCAGCCGGGAGTGACCTGCCCCCCATCACTTGTTCCTCATCTCCCTCTGCCACCAGCTGGAGTGACCCCCCCATCCTCCCTCCAGTCCCCCCTCCCCTCATGGGTTGAGAGTTGCAGACCCATACCAAAAGCTGACATGGTGGCCCTGTGAGCCGGCCTTCTACCTCCCCAGGGCTGCTCTCTGGAGTCTCCTTGGTCCCTCCCACTTCCTGGAGCCTACTTCCTGCCTCTTTGTTATCCCAGCCTCCTAAGGGGCATTGCATTATTACCTGGATCATAGTCCAGTAGCTTCACCACCTGGCTCTGGGCCCAAAAATACACGGGCACACGCCCATCCTGCCAGATCCCAGCCCAGACCCATTCCTTTTCCCCTGGGCCAATTGGGGCGCAAAGGATGAGTACGTCCCACTTTCAGTTTAGGGACATGTGGTCACCCTACTTTCAACCCGCTTACTGATCCATTTCAGCCTCAGAGGGCTGTCTACACTGCACGCTAAGCCCAGGTCTCTGTGGGACCTGGGCTTGCGGATTTGGCATTTCCAAGCCCACACTTCAGCATCCCCACTGAATTGTACAGATAGGTGTGCAGTTGCTGGATCTGGGTCTCATAGTTGTGCTAATGCATCCATGCTGAACGACAGACCTTCTGATTTGGGGCTGTGGCTAGACCTGCATCCGCACTGCAAAATGACAGAGCTTGAACCTGAGTCACAAGCAGACTTGGGCTCTGACCCACTCCTGTAGCAGGGTCCTAGAACTCAGGTCCTGAGCGCTTACTAATCTGAGTCAGGCTGTTTTGTGTGTAGATGGAATCTTGGGCTCAAACCTGAGTCAAAGCCCGGGCTTAGTGTGCAGTGTAGACATACCCATGCTGAGCTAATTTCTTTCCCAGTTGCAGGCTTGGCAGTGCCCAGCCAATACTGTACTGAAAGAGACAGCAATATTGGAAATAAGTACGCGGGCGAGAGAAGAGAGGAGAAGCAGCTTGATTCTCTTCTCACTCACACTAGAGCAAATTAGAAATCGGTGGAGTTGCACTCGTGTAAAAGCAGTGAAAAGGAGAGGTGGAATTCAGCAGGGTGTTGCTGAGCCCCTGGCCAATTTAATAATGAAGACGCAGTGCTACCCATAGAACAGAGACGCTATGTGTTGTGTACGACTGCGCGTCTCCAAGTGCTGGATGTTGCAGGGATAGAGGTGAGAACATATCTGTGATTTGTCTAGATACAGGAAAAGATTTATAACCCAGAGAGGGGGAGGAGGAATCTCTCATTCCTCAGACCAAGCAGACCATTAGAGCATCCGAATCCATCAGCACTTCCTGTTGTTGCCAGCTTTTCATAAGCCCTTTCTTCTCTGTTATTTCAGGCATGTGAAAGGACGGGTTCTTGTTGCCCTGGCAGATGGAACACTGGCCATATTCCACCGAGGAGAAGGTAAGGATCAAAGCAGCAGATATGAACGAGCCAGCTTCAAAGCAGAAGCAGAGTCTGGAAATGAATTAAGCATATCAGTGCTGTTCTGATTGAAGAAGGCAGGGTGCCAGGTGGCTGTGGGACAGAAACTTCCTAAAATCTATGGCTATTATAAAAGTATTACCCTCATCCTCAATCATTATCGCTCCTCTTATTTTTGGGTTGTAATTCTTTATTCTACTACTTGCAGCTAATTGTTTTGTCCCTAGTCATCGTCTCTGTTACTCTGCAACTCCCAGCTGCATTCACACCTGGGAACTTCAGAGCAGTTTTCAGTTGTGACGAAAGTTCCCAGGACGAGACCTTGCTCAGTTACTCCTTGAATTCCCTGAGTGAAGAGCGGCGGGGTCAGTATCACACACTAAGGGGCAGGCTGCTGTTTGGGTGCAAACCTATTTTGATTCAACCTCTGCTATGGTTGGTCAGGCCAGGGCAGGCCTTAGGGAAAATGGTGCCCTGGGCAAACTTGTGTTTTGGCCCCCCTCTGTACTCTCCCCCATTGCCTACCCACCTGCCATCAACCCTGGCCCACGTGACTCCCCCCCCATCTCCCCTCAGTGCTTAATTCATTTTGAAAGAGGTGCCAGGGCTCAACCCCCCCTCTCCTCCTACACACACACACAAATTGAGCACTGACTAGGTGGCTGGAGAGCAACAGCTGCTGCCTGGGTAGCAGCTTCGAAGGCAGCATCACCCCCAGGAGCAAGGGTGGCCTGGTATATGGTGAATTGCCACCCTTACTTCTGCACTGCTGCTGGTGGCGGCTGCAAACGAGCAAGACAGCCAGACAGCTGAGTGCCTCCTCCAAAAATACAGAGGCTAAGAGACCAGACCTATTTGGACGCAAGGCTTGTTCGATGGCAACCTCCAGTTACATGGCAACCTCCAGTTACATATCTCTAACCAGCAGGCTCTGCTGGGGAAGTACGATTTTAACCCGTGGGATTCAATGGCCAAATTTAAGGACTTCCTACCACAAGCGTCAAGGCAGGAGTTCATGGCCATCCTGGAGGAAAGCAAGATGGTGGCCAGGACTTCCCTGCAGGCACTGCGGATGCGACCGACTCAGCAGCCAGGAGTATGGCTTCAGCCATCATCATGAGGTGCTGTTTGTGGCTCCAGTCATGGGGCCTCTCACCAAGTGCTGCAGTCCGTCCAGGACCTCCCCTTCAAGGGGCTCTCCCTGTTTTCCGAACAGACTCCAAGCTTCGCAGCCTCAAAGACTCAAGGGCTATGCTGCGCTGCCTGGGCCTTTACAGGCCCCCGGTCTCCAGGAAGAATTTTAGGCCGCAGCAGTCGCCTGGATTCCCAGCACCTCCCAGACAGGAGCCCTACGAAAGAAAGGGAAAGGGCTATAAACGACACCAGCCTCTACCTTCTGCCACAGCCTCCCAGTTGGGCTCACATAGATACCCCGGTGGGGCCAGGCAGGTCTTTTGAAGGTATGCCTGAGGGGGGCATACCTGCCCCGACTCTGGATCCACCCCACCTTTTGTATTAGGACTGCCTGTCACCCTTCAGCCCTGCGTGGTCATTTATAACTTCAAACTGTTGGGTACTCAGCACTATGGCAGTCAGTTACAACCTCCAGTCTTCATCCACCGCCCCTCCCGCCCCCACCTCCAGCCCTCTTCAGGGACCCTTCTTACAAGCAACTTTTCATCCAGGAGGTTCAAGCCCTCCTTTGTGTAGGGACTGTAGGGGAAGTTCCTTGAGACCTGAGAGGGAAAGGGTTTTACTCCCGATATTTCCTAATCCCAAAAGCCATACCAACAGTTCTTGTCCTGGATAACCACGTGTCTGAGCTTGCTACGAGCAAGTGAAGATTCTACCTCTGGCCATCATGACCACTTATTCCATGAGAGCCCAGGTTTTGTCAGCATTCTTCACACAAGTCCCAGTCCAGGACATCCACAGAATTGTGACATGGTCCCATAAGTTTATACCTTTGCATCCCACTATGCCATCACCCAACAGGCCAACTTTAGGAGAGCAGTGTTCTAGTCAGCACATCCATGAACTCTGAGCTCACCTCTGGGGTACTGCTCATGTCCATTCCACAACCCATCCTCCTTCCCCTCTGGCAAAAAGAAACTGAGAGTGTGCAGAGATGGGGCCAATCTGCCCTGGGGGGAAATTCTTTCCTGACCCCAAATACGGTGATCAGTTAAACTCTGAGCATGTGGGCAAGACTCACCAGCCAGACATCCAAGAAAGAATTCTCTGTAATAACTCAGAACCCACCCATCTAACATCCCTTCACAGGCCACTAGCATATCTACCACCAGTCGTCAACGATCAATCAATTGCCAAATTAGGCTGTCCCAACATACCATCCCCTCCATAAATCTATCAAGCTCATGTTTGAAGCTAGCTAGATTTGATATTAGGAAGTTAGTCTCCCATAATCACACAGTTACCATTAGTATATACTCCATTAAAAGTTTTAAGGAGGTCTCTGTCCATGTCCAAATCAGATCCTGGTGGTCTGTAGCATACACCAAGTGCTATCCCAGGGGAAACTAGTAGTTTTCTTTCCCAATGTGATTTTTACCCAGACAAACTCTGTCTTATCAATTCCATGCTAGAGTTTGTCCTGCAGATACCACTGAGGGAAAAATCTCAGGCAACTGTGCACGCAGTGTGCACACACCTAGTGTGAATGGACATGAGCAACACATCTTGAAGAACAGCAGTTATGAAGAGTTAGTAACTGGGTTTTTTGGACTTGGAGATACATTGTCTGCTATTAATCAGTCTTTACAAAAATAATAATTTGATTAGGCAAATCGGTATTGCGAAAGTTGATTCCAGTGCTTATTCTGAAGAACTTATTTTTATTAGGCACTAATTTGTAGTGCAGTTCCTCCTGTGCAAACCCATACATTCTCGCTTTCACAACGTCACACATCTGCAGTGTTGGTCTCAGAATCAGCAAGAAAACCTCCTTTCTGTCTCCCAACACATGCTATATATAGGCCCCAGGAGTCTGCTGTATGTGATTTAACTTCAGGATACAAAGACTGTATGGTAGAACATAGAATCGGTCTTCATTCCTCATGACAGCAGCAAAACATTAAAATGCTTGCAGACAAATCAACCCAAATATAGACAGGGCTGCTCCGAAACACTGAGTGGCTGAGCTACAGTAGGAGCTGGGCACAGATCCTACAACCTTTCAGTGGGATGAAGTGTATGAGTGGGGGCTCCTTTCAGAGTAAAGGTTTCCGAATCAATTCCTGCTGCTACGTTTCTGCATGCAGAAATAGAATAAGAGAAGGCGAGACCTGAGGCAGACAGAGGGGGATGTGCTAGTGCAGAGGAGCTGAGGATGGTAATCACTGATCGTGTTGAGCAGCTGATTTTAGGCATCTAATCTGAGATGTAAGCCTGAAATGATTTATCAAATATACAAGAACAAGGAATAGCCCCTTCTCCCCAATCTCCCCAGCCCCTTCTGCACCCATGTGGGGAAACTGACCTGGATGCACAAAGCACCTGGTGTTGCTGCTCCCCCCCAAAATGTTCCCCCTGGTTGCCCTAGGGGGAGTGAGCAGCAACGCCAGACACTCTGCATCCAGGTCACCCACCCCCACCCCCGGGAGCTGCATAAGGGCAGGGCAGGAGAGCAGCTTTGATGCCACACAGCCCTCGTGGGGGAAGGGACCTGGATGCAGACACCATCTCGTGTTGCGGCTTGCTCTTCCCCCTGGGCGGCACCAAGAAACATTCAGGGGAGATGAACATCCCTGAACGTTCTTCCAGGGAGAGGAAGCTCCCCACTGTCACTCACTGCTCAGGGCACCCCCTGCCTGCATGCACTGTGCACAGCACCCTAGGCAGTCACCCACGTCTCCCACCCTTACTGCCAGCCCAGGGTTAGGCAATGTTACCTGGGAGATCGGATCTGAGTATTCAGAACATCCATGTTAAAGATGCAAGTCAGAAGTCAGATGTCTTCAGAGGAAGCGTGATTGCTCTAGTAGTTGGAGCAAAGGTCTAGGCGATGAGCTCCGGGCTCTGTCCCTGGCTCTAAGTGACTTTGGGCAAAGCTTTACTTATGCTTCAGCTCCTCGGTTTGTAAAATGAGACTAACAATGCCCCTTCCCAAGGCACCGTAAGCCTAATTCATCGAAACGAGCTTTGAGGTCATCCCATTGGGAATTCTTTCTTCTTTCCCCATTGATTTTGCTGTAGCTAATTAAAAAGCTTAGGGGAGTCTGTTCACAGTAAGAATGGAGGCTTTACTTAACCAGATTTTGGGAGCTTCCTGCCATATGTTTAATGGGCATGAGGCTCCCACCCCAGCTATTATGAATCTATGACCTGTTAGGAGATCTAGGGAAAATGACCCTTGGGGGGCGTCCTATAATCCAGGACCCTCCACTGCCAGTCTAGCAGGAGTCGACACTTGATTATTTGACATTCAGAATCTCCAATTCTATTTTAATGTAATAAACTACGTGGCTCGTTGTGTTGCTTATTATGGGAGCTTTTCAGCAGAAATTCTTTTCACTTTTGTCAGCACAAGGATTTCTGTATTCTCCATGTTCTGATAGCTGTGTGTCCGGATTTCTCTCCTGGGTTTTCTCTTGTTCTAATGACATGAATTGTATTTTTAAATAATTTATTCTTGATGGTTCTGGGCCAGTCATGTGCTTCTCTGTGACTACTCCGAAAACTAAGAGTATTTTTTACCTGTTTTATCTAGTTTTAAATAGCACAGCTCTCGTTTACGGAAACAATCCATTCCCACTGGGGTGTAGACCCAGAAGAAAACGACAGTGCTGTGCGTGACATCGGAGGAAGCACACAACACCTCCCTAATGCTTCTGCTTCTCCCTAGATGGTCAGTGGGATCTCAGCAACTACCACCTGATGGACCTGGGTCACACCCACCACTCCATCCGCTGCATGGCTGTTGTGTACGATCGAGTCTGGTGTGGCTATAAGAACAAAGTCCATGTCATCCAGCCCAAGACAATGCAGATTGAGGTGGGGGGGCGAGAGAGAAAGTGAGAGTAAAGATGTATTTGTTCTTCTAGCTGCTCTTCTGCAGGGCAGTGCGGGAATGCAGAACTTTTGTACCCTCATTGCTAAGGATAAGTTATGTCATGAAGGTCACGGAATCCGTGACTCCCTCCGACCTCCGTGAAATTTTCTGCTTCAGCTCGGGGGGGACAGAGCATGGGCTGGGAGAAAAGGGAACCCGGAGCTCCAAGCCTCAGCGAGCAGCGGGGAACTCTCTGTCACTGCCAGCAGGCCCTGCAGCTCCCAGGTGTCACGAGTGGCTGGGGGGGTTCCCCAGAGCTCCCAGCAACCATGGGCAGCCCCTGTAGCTCCTAGCCACCGTGGGTGCCGGGGGGCTCCCTGGAGCTGTGATCCACAGAGCCCCTGAAGCTCTGAGCTGCTGCAGAGGGCATGGGGCACCTGGAGCTCCAATCTGCCATGGATGGCAGTGGGCCCCGCAGCTCCAAGCCACTGCCACGGGGAGGGGATGGATTCAGGAGCTCTCAGCTGCTTCCGTGGGGGAAAAGGCCTCCCCCGCAACTCCAAGCCACCTGTCACAACAGTGGCCCCCCTGCAGCTCTCAGCCAAGTGCCCCACAGACCCAGAGCTCTCACCAGGACCCCAGCTCTCTGCCTCTGCAGGCCAATGGGGGACCTGCCCCACTGCTCTCATCCCACCCCCACCCCACTCCCCAGGCAGCCCCATTTTGTCCTGGATAGTTATTTTTAGTCAAAAGCTGTGAATTTTTGTTTATTGCCCATGACTCTCCCTGATTTTTACTAAATCTTAACCTTACTCATTGCTGACTCCACATTGCAGGGCAAGACCTGTAACCGGCATGTTACTCTGGACATCTGCCAGAATAGCCCTCCTGACATTCCCCTCATTTCTCCCCATGGGGATCCTCAGATAATATCTCAATTTAGCACTTTCTCTGATTTAACTGATGAAGCTGGGAGTCTGTACCCGGCACTGGTGTGTATCTGCTGATGGGAAATCCAACTTGCATGTGGCTGCAGGCAGTATATATGACTACAAAATGGGCAGAGGGTGGGTAGAAAGTTGTGGAGATTCCACTTATCGAAGAGAAAGATGCTAGTTTAAAACCCATCTTGTGGAAATCATGCTTTGTTACAATGTCATCATGTAACAGGAGCAAACAGGCCTGTCGGATGCAGCTGGAGGAATATAAACAGAAAATCCACAACCAGTAAATTTACCTCACTCACCCCCCAGCAAGATCCTCGTCCTTGTGCTTTTACAAACCTGATTGAGAAGTGCTGGGGGTTGCACTGCTTGAAAAGTATCCAGAATAAGGCAAAATGGTTTCATTTCAAGTCACTCTTTGACATTAGCCTTTTCCTTCACATCTGAGTCCCCAAGTGATCTGTTTGACTATCTCAGACTGTAACAACTCTCCCTATGGAGAGAAAGCCAGAGAAACAACTGGTCAGTCACATAACTGAGCTGAGGAGCTTCTGTGTCCTTATAGTGGAGGTTTCAGAGACTGGCAGAGCTGTCTCCTTAGTTTATGCATCTGACCCCGGAGTCTTGAAAGCCAAATGTCCCCAGCCCAGTAATGAACTCACACTGCTCCCCCTATGTGGCATTTCAGAAATCCTTTGATGCCCACCCACGCCGGGAGAGCCAGGTCCGGCAGCTGGCATGGATTGGAGATGGGGTGTGGGTTTCCATCCGTCTGGACTCCACATTGAGGCTATACCATGCCCACACCCATCAGCACCTCCAGGATGTGGACATAGAGCCTTATGTCAGCAAGATGCTAGGTGAGAAGGCAGACCCAGTCAGTAAATGGCCTCTTGGTTATTCTGGTGAGGAAGGAGCATCAGCGTTTATTAGGAGGCCTTGCTCCAAATGATACTTTCTTAACTGATTCTGCAATTCTCACTCACGCTTGGCAGGCACTGGAAAGCTGGGCTTCTCGTTTGTGCGAATCACAGCCCTGCTCATCGCTGGCAACCGCCTCTGGGTTGGGACAGGGAATGGTGTCGTCATCTCCATCCCGCTGACTGAGAGTAGGTGATGTTCATCAGACATTCTGCTGTGTTTCCGCGATGTTAGCAATGTCTTTATTTGCTAATTGCGCTGTGAAGGAGTGGCTCTTGCAGGCTAATGGTTCCCTTGTGTATCTCCACTCTGATCCTATGCATCTTGGTGCCACAACTGGAATTCTGCTCATAGCAGTCTTCAGGGAGAAGGGGAGGAATGGGCAATGAAGACAGCTTAGTTTGGTTTCTCACCATGTTACGGAAATGCATTCCTCAGTCTAGAACATTCTAGGACATCATTATGGACAGCTGAGTGTGGACGTCAACTCAGTGTGCTGCTGTGGTCAAAAAGCTAACAAGATGTTTGAATTCGTAAGGAACAGGCTGTAGAATAATGCGGAAAAGTGTATAACTCCATTATATAAATCGGTGGGACTTCCTCCTCTAGAATATCGTGGGCAATGCTGATCATCCCATCTCAGAATGGATATGACAGGATTAGAGAGGGTTCAGAGGTGGGCAACAGGAATGATCAAGAGCTGGAAAAACCCTCATATTGAAAAGATTGTGATTTTTACCTTAGAAAGTAGATGAATAAGAGGTATATAAAATAGTGAATGCTGTAGCGAAAGCAGATTGGGAATGTCTGTTCTTCCCTGTTTCACAGCACATGCGCAAGGGACAGTCAATGAAATTGAAAGGACGGAAATTCAAAACCAAGAAAAGGAAATATTTTTTGTACAACTTGTAAATAAACTGTGGAACTCACTGCCACAGGATATTGTTGAGGCTAAGAACTTAATAAGATTAAAAAGGGGCTGGACACTTATCTGGATATCAGGAGTATCCATAGTTACCATAATTCAATGAAGATTTGAAAGGGGTATAAATGCTCATGCATCACGGTGTAAGCCAGACACAGGCTGTTGCTGATCATGACTTTAATATGGCTGGCAAATGTTGACTGAGAGCATGAGGGAAGTTGAAGCAGTGGGAAATGCAGCCTAGTTCTGGAAGGGGGCTACAGAATGAGAAGTAGTCTGCGAGATCGTTTCAGTCAGGACTTCATGATGCTGTAGAGAGCTTAACTTCTCTCACTGGCAGCATCGCCCAAGGCTGAGGATGCGAAAGATTCATTAAATCAAATCAAAGACTTAAGTTTACTCAGTCCAGTAAAAATCAGTGTCTTAAGCCAGCTCTATAGAGTAAAATGAGGAAAGCCAGCAAGAGCTAGCAGGCAAGATTCTAGAGCTAGGGAGGAGGGCACTGGTTTAAGCACTCAGTAATGCCACTCTTTACCCGCCCATCAACTGCTAACTCACTTTCCATTGTGGAAAGTTTGCTCCTAAGTGGACTTGAATATACTGGAATTTGCTATCAGAATAGCAGGGCTCCCTTTTCTTCCCCTGGTGGTGGCAATTAAAGGAATGCTGGATAGAGCATGTCTGTTTTATATAAGGAGCAGCAAATCCACTGTGGTCCTCCTGGAAGTAGGGACTGGAATTGTCCACTCCTGCTGCTTTTGACAGTAACCTGACGTCCGTGTCAATTAATCAGTCATTAAATACAGCTCTCTGTGCATCATAACCTCAGATCTCACTTTTGAGCCTGTATTGTAAGGCCTGGCTCTTCTTGGGGACACTGTCATAACAGTGAGTTCAACTTGATTCACATTGCAAGCAAAACCCACTAGCACGTAGAAATGGGGGTGGAAATGCAGTCAGAGCTCAGTGTGAAACGGAAGTTTGAGCATGCGAACTGTCTCTCTGCCTTGGTGCTGCAGCATGTTTTTTCCAGCTCGGAGGAGAGCGAAAGCCGTGTTCTTATAAAGTGACTGAATCTACGCATCCCTTTGGTGCTTTCTCTAGATTGATACATTTGTTTCTCCTCCTTGCAGTTTCTCCCAATAATTGCCTTTTTCTTCTCTCCCCACCTGCCTGTCTGTTCCCATGTCCCTCTGTTTTCCCACTCCTTGCCTGTACCTAGCTGTAGTCCTCCACCGAGGCCAACTCCTTGGGCTCCGGGGTAAGTCCAACACTTCCTTCCTTCTAGATTTCAGATGTCATTCCTTATCCATCCATCCACCTTCCCAGTCATTTCCCCATCCCTTCATCTATTCACTTCTGTCCATCCATGTATCCATTCACTTCTCATTTTAAGTAGCTATCACTGAACAGAGATCGGAGATAATATAAATATCCTCATTCCTTTGGAGCTGAGAATATATGAATCCTTCTAGGCTGCCATCACATTTGTTTTATTATGCAACTAAGTACTTTAATCTCTCTAGTTAGTTCCATTATTTGGATGCGAGGAAGCTGTAGATATGATATATCTTGATTTTAGTAAGTCTTTTGAAACTGTCTCACATGGCTGTCTCATAAACAAACTAGGGAAGTATAGTGTAGATGAACCTACGATAAGGTGGGTGGATAACTGATTGAAAAACCATTATCAGACAGCAGTTATCAATGGTTCACAGTCAAGCTGGAAGAGCATAATGAGTGGGGGTCTCGCAGGGATCTGTCGTGGGTCTGGTTCCATTCAATATCTTCATAAATGATTTGCATAATGTCAGAGAGAATATACTTACAAAGTGGTTGCAAGTGCTTTGGAGGACAAAATTAGAATTCAAGATGATCTTGACAAACTGGAGAAATGGTCTGAAATAAATAGGATGAAATTCAATAGGGTCAAATGCAAAGTACTCCAGTTAGGAAGGAAGAATCAATTGTACAAATACAAAATGGGAAATGACTGCCTAGGAGGGAGTACTGGAGAAAAGGATCTGGGAGTCAGAGTGGATCAGAAACGACATACAATGTAATGCATATCAACAATGTGACACTGTTGCAAAAAAAGTGAATATCATGCTAGGGTGTATTAACAGGAGTATAGTAAGAAAGACATGGGAAGTAATTGTCTCACTCTTCTTGGCAGTGATGAAGCCTCAGCTGGAGTACTGTGTCCGGTTCTGGGCACCATACTTCAGGAAAGATGTGGACAAATTGGCGAAAGTCCAAGGAAGAACAACAAAATTGATTAAAGGTCTAGAAAACGTGACCTATGAGGAAAGATTGAAAAAACTGGGTTTGTTTAGTCTGAAGAAAAAAAGTGTGGGGGTGGGGAGACACAAAAACAGTCTTCAAGTATGTAAAAGATTGTTATAAAGAGGCGGGTGATAAATTGTTCTCCTGTACCAACAGGACAAGAAGCCATGGGCATAAACTGCAGCAAGGGAGTTTTAAGTTAGACATTAGGAAAAGCTTCCTAACTGCCAGGGTAGATAAGCATTGGAATAAATTACCTAGAGAGGTTGTGGAATCTCCCTCATTGGAGGTTTTTAAGAACAAGTTAAGCAAACATCTGTCAGGGATGGTCTAGAAAATACTTAGTCCAGTGTGAGTGCAGGAACCTGGACTAGATAACATATTGAGGTCCTTTCCAGTCCTGTATTTCTCTGATTTCTACTGGCCTGGGTATGTGTGCGGGAAGGAGCCTCCCACCTTGAGTACTGAGTTCTGGTCTGCTTTCCTGGTGGAAGGAGGAGTTCACTTCTTCAGAGTTTAACCCTGCAAAGTCCTGAGAATCCTTAGCTCTGGTCGAAATCCATGGGAGTTGAGGATGGTTAGAATCTCTGTGGAGTTCTTGAGTGGCCAGAAAGTCAAACTCATAGTGTCAGGGCTTTGGCTGGTGACAGAATTCTCCTCTGGATTGGGAAAGGAACTCTGCTCCATTTGACTCAACTAGTCTAAATACCATTGGATCTAGAGTGCCTTTCCTAATGCCGCAGAGGCTGTACTGCCAGCCAGAGCACTGGCAGATTAGCATGAGTCCTTGACTTGACTTTGAAACTGAGCAACTTCACCAGCCTGGAAAACAGACACTATTCTTCAGGTGCATGAAGGCCAAGAGTCATAAACCTTTCATCAGGACAGCGAACGTTGCTCATGTAAGCACCACAACTGGTCACTGGAGCGGTAAACTTCTGCTCCGACTCTGCAGACACTGATTCAGCCATCCTGAGTTCAGAAGAACAGATATTGTAGCTCCCGGAGACCTTTACTGAAATGCCCTTGACATCCTCATTCTAGTATGTATAGGGCTGGGATTATCCCTCTGAATGAACTCCAGGGAGGAGCACTTCCCTGTTACCCAAGCACCCCTTTTCTGAGAAGCACAGCCTATTAGCATGAGTGGATGTGACTGTTACTCTTGCACCAGGAGAGAGGGGACCTGGATAATCTAGTAGGATCTCTTCCATGTTGCATGAACGATGGCATAAAACGGGACCTACAATGGGCGTCTGCACCTTTACAAGTTTTCCTACGTGATTTGCAGTTTGTGTTTTCCTTACATATGTTTCACTCTGATTGATGTTAGTAAACGGGAACAACGCTACTACCTGGTTTTTTCTCCTCCCTGTCTTCAGCCAATAAGACCTCGCCAACATCAGGGGAGGGGAATCGCCCGGGTGGAATCATTCACGTGTACGGTGACGACAGCAGCGACAAATCTGCCAGCAGTTTCATCCCCTACTGCTCCATGGCTCAGGCCCAGCTCTGTTTCCATGGCCACCGTGATGCAGTCAAATTCTTCGTCTCTGTTCCAGGTAAGGGTACCCAGGCGTTTCTCTTGCATTTACATTCTTCTCTTTGGCCATGTTATTCCTTAAGACATCCGCAGCCTGAGCTGCCTGCTTGCTGTCGCATGCTGCGGATGAAATGTGCACCTCTTGCTGCTCTGAATGGCTCACTCACCCCTTTTAAGACCCTTTGGTTTTTATGTCTGAACTGGAATAAAATCCAGTTTCCCCAGCAGCAGCGGATGGCTTGGGCAGGACTCTGACCTGCGTTGGCGTCCTTGAGCTGAGCATTCTGGGCCCGTGGCAGAGTGCTGATGGGAGCCCCGGTTCTCCTTCAGGTAATGTTCTTGCGACCCTGAACGGGAGCGTGTTGGACAGCCCCTCTGAGAATCCCAGCACAGCAGCCACTGAGACCGAGGGCCAGAAGCTAAAGAATGTCCTGGTGCTGAGTGGAGGAGAAGGGTACATTGATTTCCGGATTGGTGAGCTCCCGCCATGCTTCCTATTTGGGAAGGGGATGAGGTGGGAAGGGCTGAGGGTAAAACATGGGCCAGTGGGATTAGAGATGAAATGTGTTGCTATGGAGCGAGTTCAGAAAACGATTTCAGCTTCTTCATCATGTCTCCTGCTTTAGAGGGAAACGACAGGCACTTGGGCTTTTTCCTCTCCGGTTAGCCCCCCTTTTCCATGACACATGGTTGGGCTGAGCCCGTCTGTCACAACTGCCTGTCTCTTCCCTACAGGTCAATCCTCCCAGATAGCCCTTAGCAGAAAAATACCCTCCACTCTATAGCAACAGCCCAAGTGCTGCAGCCTGTGAGCTGCTGTGTTTTGGAGCAGACCTTGTTATAAGTTGGGCTCCTCCAAGGCGGGTGGGGAGCCTGGCCAGGACATGAAATCGGGGATGTTGGAAGGTCATCTTTCTGCCTCTATGAAGATATCCCCCCTCTTCCCCCACCCAGTGTCCCATCATTACAGCTGCACTCCAGGCATGAAAGAAGAGCTCAGTTAATGCTGCCCATGTTCCTTGTGGAGTAACATGAGCCTTTTGTGAGGATTCCCAGGGCAGTAATCAGTAATGCTTCACAGCTCCCCTCCCCCTCAGCACTGTTGTATTCTCTCTGCAGGGGATGGAGAAGATGATGAGACAGAGGAGAATGCTGAAGACACCACCCAAGTGAAGCCCGTACTTTCCAAGGCTGAGAGGAGCCATATTATCGTGTGGCAAGTCTCATACATCCCTGAGTGAGATCCTTTCCTTTCCTGCCAACATCTCTCTCCCTCCTCCCACCTGAATGCCAAGATGTACATACAGAACTCCTGCATTACACCTACTGCTGGAAACTGAACCCCAGACAACTGCAACAGCTCCCGCTGCCCCCATTCTAACCTCTGAACTTGCAGCTTTCATCTTGGGCCTGGGCACTTTGAGTGATTGGGGTCCTGATCTCCTTCTGAAGCTGGTTTCTACAAGGGGAAAAAAGGGCAGAGAATATTCCGAGTGAAGCGCAGAGCTGGGAATTGTGCAAATCACTCCTCTCCAGGAAGCATGAGCTAGGAGCTGGTCTTGGAAGGGTTGGCCCAGGCTGGCAGGAAGGTTGCCTCACTCCTTGCATGAAAAGCAGTGCATCTCCCTTGTGTCCCCCAGTGAAACGATGCTATTGAATCACAACAGCCCAAAGAAAATCTTTGGTCCAATTCACCAGATGGAATTCTCTCCCTGTCCCCTCCGCGTAGATTTCCCCAAGCACCAAGTATTATCCCAGGATCAGAGAGCAGGCAGCAGGTTAAAACCAGAAGCCTGCAGAGAAAGGAACACAGAGGTTTCAGGAAGCACTTCAGTTGTTTGGCCATAGATGGACAAATGTCCTGACAAGGAACAGAATGCAGAACATCCTCTATAATGGAGGTAGAAAGCCTCCCTCCTCTGCTGCTGTTGTGTGGTTAGTTGGTAACGTTGGTGCTGGGTAAGTGTGAAATCAGGGAGGACTGTTTGCTTAGTAGGGTCAGAGGCAAGAAAGGTGTTGGGTGGCAGGCCAGAAGGTGCTTGGACACAGCTGCTGTGAACATTTGCTGGGTTCTGGTTGGTTAGCAGAAGAAAGAGCCAGCACTGTTTTGTCCAGGTGGTATTTTTGGAAGAGGAGATAAAAGACTCTTGGGTTTATTATTTTACAAGCCTTAAAAATGTCAAGCTGTTGTTTAGTGATAGTTGGTTTTAAAGTGTAGCCGGTGAAGGCAAGTTAAACAGCCCTCCACATTGATGTGATACGGCCAGGGCCCAAGCACAATTTTTTTGGGCCCAGTACAAACTTGTAACACAGGCCCCCACCCACACACATACCACAGTCCCTCGTCCCATACATACTATCTCATGAGCCATGAAAAATATTTTTCCTCATGGTAATGGGGATAGTAGCCTGGCCAGGCCACCCAGGGCCTCCAGGCCCTGGTAAAGTGTACCCTTCCCCCCATGTGGGGGCCCTGCAGGGAGATATGAGGCTATTAACAAAGTCTCTGCTCTCAAAAGAGAAGAGTATTGGGGAAAATAAAAGGCAGGGTGCTGATTTTGTCACTCTTTCTCCCAGCACGTGACAGCAACCCAGTGAGAACACAGATCCCAAGCCATGGCACTCACAGCAGGAGGCGCTTTGGAGTAAGCACATCACAATGGCAGGATTTGTGTTTGTCTATAAGAGGGTGGAAAGGGATCCCGTAGCTCTTAGCTCCATCCTGTGCACCTAGCTCAAGTTCTTTTACCTCACTCCTGCTTCTGACCATTGGTTAAAAGCCCTGATGCCAGTTTGCCTCCTGGCTCCTCAAGGTCCTGGGTTCTTGGCCTTTTGAATCCTTGAGCACCTGTGCACTGCCTCACTTGCTGCTTTCCTGGATCAGTCAGTGTCTTTGTACTCTAGGATCCCGGAGGACCTAGTAGGTATACCCAGGTCTATCTGGAGTACTTATCTGGTCCATTACTGTAATATCTGCGTGCCTCACAACCTGCAGTGTATTTAACCCTCACATTAACCCTGAGAGGAAGGGAAGGGTGTTAGAGGTGGAACACTGAGGAACAGAAAAATTGTCTTGCCCAAGATCACCCAGGAAGTCTGTAGCAGATGAGGGATTTGAACCCAGGTCTTCGGAGCCCATAGCTAGCGTCCCAACCAGCAGACCATCGGCAGTTCTGTCTGGCTAGAGCAGATTGAACTGTTTGTCTTTTGTAAAGAATGATGATTCCCACGCGAGGTTCTGCCAGCCCTGCTTGTGCAAGCACTTCCATGGAATTGCAGGTCCCTGCATGTCCTGCCTATGGAAGCAGCAACAGCTGGGGCCAACTAGAACGGGTTTAAGATGCAGAGGTGAGAAAGATCTTCAACATACTTTCCATCTTAGAGCGGAAGCAATAAATACCCTGCCAGCTCCCAAAAGGCCATTGCCCCTTCTCTAGAGCACTGCCTGCTGGGCGTGCAGGACTAGAGTGAGTAGCAGTCTGTTGGCTTGTCAATTTGGAGGGTGGAGGCAGTTTCTTTTAAGCGTCCCTCATGTTTTCCCCTCCATGCTTGACATAGCGATGGGGATTAGGACGGGATTCTTCCCCCTCTTATACAACATCGGTCAGCTGCCTGGATACATTATGGGGCTGTTTCACCTTCCTCTGGAACATCCAACATTCTGCCCATGCGGGGAGGAGACACAGGACTAGCTGGGCCAATGGTCACATGCCCCCTGGCAGTGTCTGTGTTCCTGGAACATGGTGTGTACACAGAGCTCACACCACGTTGGATCAAGGCTACGTCTGCGCTGCCTCGCAGTTGGGCTTATGGGGTGTGAACAGCTGTACACACCAGCGCTATGCACTGTGACCCTCCTGGGGGTACACTGCGGTATGAACTGAGCTTCCTAATCGCACTAGTGTAATCCTGCTTGAGCAGGGTTGCGTTAACGTGAACGAGGAACCTTTTACTTCACGCCTGCAGCAGTCACACGGGAGTTAGTGCAGAGCACTTTGAAGTGCCATGCGCGTCATACCCCCTACTTCAAAATGCAGTGCAGTGAAGACAAACTGTTTAGCAGTTTAGCAGCAGCAACTCTGCCAGTGCTTTCAGATTGTAATTGTGTGTGCGTGGCTGAGAGAGAAATATTAGCCACACAGCAGAGCGCTGAGGAGGCAACAGCATGTCTCCACAGACCAGCGGTGCCAACGGCCTACTTAGCAGGGAGACAGAATCTGGGCAGTGCCTTGCATTGCCTATGAGCAGTGTTAGATTACATAGGTACTCATTCTACTTGCTGCAGACAAAGTCCTCCAGCTGTGTACCAGCCCCGTCCTGCTGTGTGTGCCTGTTTCCTTCAACAAGCTGCATGGGCAGCCAACGCCGCTGTGTTAAGGGATCTCAGAGAGGCCTGTTGGATTGTATGATGTTCCTGAATAATCAGGCTTTTGTTCCACTGCTGCCATATTCCAGCAATGCTTTGTGGTAGGCTAAGGCTTTAGCCAGCAAATCATCTACCACTTTTAGTAATTTGTGCCAATTAAATTTCACTGTTTGGGCTGAGTTTTAAAAATTTAATTGATACCAGTTTAGTTCTATGGGATACTCCAGGTGATAATTATGAAACGTGGTGTGAAATTTTTACTTCTGACAGTACGTTCTGTATGTTGGGTCAGGCAGAGTGACAGCACGTGGTCCTGTCTCCCACTAAAATGTCATGACTTTCCAGGCCTCCTTAATCTCAGCAGGCTCGTTTGCAATTTGAAGCGTGTTTTCCTTCAAGAGAAGCACTTTCAAAAAGTGACAGCTAAGTAAAGAGCCACTGCTGTGCTCCCCGGACCATCATTGCGTGGCTCCCGAGCAGCAAGGTGAAAGCTGATTGGCTTAAACACATTTCCCTCTCATATTTCCACTGTGATGTATGTAAAGTACCTTGTATGTTATAAAAGGATTTTAAAGTGTCTTAAGGCCTGTAAACTCCGCTGTTTGGTCAGAAGATGGCATTCTGTAAAGAGACTGCTGTATGAATACTTTCCTATGCTTTGTCCCTTACGCTATCAAACAAATGAACCATATCTGTTCTGTATGTAATAAAGGTGTTAACATCCGTGGCAGTGCATATTCATTGTGTGTACAGACCCTGGGATATGTGATCAGTCTGTGACAATGGGTGTATTACTGTAAGGGGTGCTTGGGCCATATCTCAATTTCTGAGGCTTTAATGTTTTCCTGGTGAGAAGTGGCTGCCTATCACTCAGCGACTCAGATCGTAGAATGCTGTTTTTGCAATCCCACAACTTCAGATCTGGTGCTCTGCAGCAATAGTTTTCTTGCAGTTTTATAAGGGCTGTGCCAAAGACATGGAACATATGGCTGTTATGCTGCGAGGGCCAGACCACAAATGGAGTGATTCAAATCACAATCGTCATGAGGACATGCAGTGGCAACAGGGAATGCCTGACACTTAACCATTGTTTAAACTAACTAGATTTCAGGTTAGTAGGGTTCTCTTTCAGTATGGGAAGTGTCTTGGCAAAAAACAACTGGGTCTAAGCAGCCACTCCTCCATGAAGCTGGACACTTTGTGCTTGTTTGTTCAGCTCTTTGAAAAGACACTCAGACAAGTATGTTAATAGCTTTAAAAAATCCACCCTGAAATCTGAGGGAAATTCCTCATGGAGAACAGGGTAATAAAATAGGAAACAAGCTGAAAGTCTTGGGAATAAGGCTATGAACACATGGTTTGCCAATTGTCCAATATCAGCCATTAAAATTAACAGCCTCAAATGCTCCCTCTAGTGTCTTTACAAACAGTGGCTGCTTTGTCATTGTAAGCAATGCTGCACAGGACGTTACAGCATCAAAGCAAAATACCATCCAGCAGCACAGGGGTGTCCTAGGAAAGCGTAAGACACTCAGCACATGGAGCTGGTCTGATCAAGGTAAGTGGAGCAATCAAATCTCTTTCCCTAACATGCAACGTTCTGTGAGCTTAACTCCCATCGGCCAGCAACCTGAGCAAGCTCCCTAGCCAGCCACAGTCCAGTTGGTGCAGCTTTGTCCCTTTGGTGAAATAACTAATAAGGGCAAGATTTTACCAAAGTTTATTACAAAAAAGCAAATGACAAGTTTTTAAAACCCAGCACATTATATATGCATAGATGTAAACAATGGGCGCTGCCGCTGAAGGCACTGGAGATTAGCAACGTAATGAACGGAGGTGCTGTGGAAAGGAGCCTCCACCCATGAGTGCTTCAAAGCAGCTTTGTTTTTCTTAAAATGATCATTGGTAACATGCTCTCACTCAAACCCTTAAAGCTGGCCAACCAGAGACACGAGTTGAGTTTATTTCCTCCACTCGCATGGCCCTAGACTCATTCCCCAAGAACTATGGAACTAACAGCTGAATACGCAGGTTTTTATTGAGGAAAAAGTTAAGAAAGAGCAAATCCTATCGGCCTCCACCTAGACCCCACTGCATCTTTTTATATAACAAGCTTCTGGACACGGTGGTGGCCTTGTTTTAAATCATGACTGTATCCCAAAGGAGGGCAGCAGCAGTACACAATGGGGACTCTGGTGTGCTTGCACTCAAAGGGCAGCCGAGCCTGTCTCAAAAGATGAGACTGTTATATAGACTTTGCCCACCCCAGCCAGCAACAATCTGCATGAAGATGGTCTGAAACTAAGGGTCAGTCCTAGTTTGCACTAGCTGCTGCCTAGCGTAGCAGAAGTCGGACATACAGGCTCCACTGTCAAGTTGTTTTCATTTCATTGAGCTCTGGAAGCCAAGGCCAGAACTGGCACAAGAAGTCTCCCCCTAAGTCTGACTCAGCCTTGAGGCTATCCCTCACACGGGCAAATCATTTTCAAATCAGTTAACGCAATGATCAGCAAAGTTCCTCGTCCCCAGTGGCTGCCCTTGTCTTGAACGGGTGACGGGGATCTCTTCCAGCATGCAATGCTCCATCTTGAATGCTGTCACCATCTCTCCAGGCTTTGCCTCAGAATCAAAACACAAAGGAATGGCCGGCGGCTGCTTTACACCACTGGCATGTGGCCTGCAGCTTCCTGCCAGCACAGCTCTCTGCCTGGTAAATTTTAAGCACCTCTGCCAAAGGTAAGCAGGTTACAGCTTTGACGAGGTTTGCCATTGGTGAATGCTACCGTCCAGCTGCAGCTCTGGAACAGATGGGAACGCAAGATTAACGGTGACCTGCAAAGAATGTTTATAACATGGGGCTTGTGCCCCTTTCTTGCACTGGATAAAGAAGGCCTAAAAGAGTTTGGAGTTCATTGTTGGTTTTTTTTTTAAAAGGTAGCTTTCAGCAAGTGTCTTGCCTTAGAAGAGTTCACGCTGGTAATCCCTCAATTTGCTAGAAGACCTATCAGATATCTATTGTGAACTCCTTCACCTTAATTTGAAGGAGTGGAAGTGTTTGGCTCTTAAAGACTTTCTTTCTCCAAAATGTTACTCATTTGAATTAAATACTTATTAACAAAAAAGTTTAACATTCTTACTAAAAATCACTATAGCTCTATAATCTAACAAGTTATGTGCATTAAAAATGGGCTAAATGATACAGTTCAAAGTAACAAAACAATCATCAAGAGCAGTGGTTCTCATAAGGTCCCACGGTGGTCAATTCTTGGCCCAATACTATTCAATATCTGTATATATCCTTCAGAGCATTGATAAAATCATTGCTGATAAAAGTACATGTGACAGATTGTGAAGAGGTGCACCATAAAGGCAGGTTACTTAGAATGATCTGGATCGCTTGGTAAACTCGGCTCATTCAATACAGTCACATGCAAGGTCATGCACTTAGGAACAAAGAATTTAGGTCACTTGCAGAAGGGGGGGACTGCAGGTCAGATTTTTTAAAGTATTTAAGCACCACGTGGATTTTTCATAAATGCCTATGCACTTAACATCTCTGGGAATTAATGCATTTTAAAATGCCAGCGGGTGCCCGTCTTCATCTTTAGACACCCTAACTAGCTTTTAAAATCTGGCCTTGTGTGTCCTGGAATGGAGTGACTCTGAAAAAGACTTGCAGGTCATGGTACATTAGCTCCCTGTGCAATACTGGGGCTAAGGGAATTCCTACATTACTAAACTTCTCATACAGCTAACTTAGAACCCTGGAACATGTATCAGCCCAAGAAAGGGACCTGGGCAGCATGACAGACAGCTCAATGAAAACCTCCTCTCAGTGTATAGCTGCAGTCAAAATATTTAACACCTTAGCCTGCATAAAGACGACGACGGTGAATTAGATGGAGAACACTAATAATGCCTTTATATAAATCAATGGTGCAACCTCAGCAGGAAACCTGTGCGCAACACCCGTCACCCCAGCTCAAAAAGGATATTGTAGAACTACAGAGGGCTCTAAGAAGGGCAATGTGAAGGATTAATAGCCTGGAAAAACTGAGCTGAAGAGAGAGTGACAAGAATGTGGTTGTTACCTTAGGAAGGAGCTGAATCAGAGGGGGGGCCACGATAAAAATATATAAGCTAATGAACAGAATCGGAAGTCAAGTGGGAACATCTGTTCTCCCTCTCATCAGAAACCCAATAAAAGGAAATACTGTTTGGAACAACCCATCAACAAAACTGCGGCACTCGGCCACATGAAGTCACTGAGGCCAAGAACATATCAAGATCCCAAAATGGGATGACTGTTTACCTCAGGAATATCCAGTTACCATAATTAATCACAATAACATTTTGTGGCAGGTATATTAAACCATGTGGGTCAAGCCTTAAGACAAACTCTATGAGCGATCAGGATGACAGTGTGGGAGTATATGATCAGACAGCTGCCTACTGAAGGGTTCTTACACCATCCTCTAAAGCAACTTGTTTTGTCCCACCAGTAGATGGCCCAGTGATTAATCAAGTCTGGCCATTCATATGAGCTAGAATAATCCCTGACTGTTATAAGCGGGACTATTTAAAAGATAATATTACTTCTCTATGTGGCATTAGTAAGACCACGACTGGAACACTGTGTCCAGTTCTGGTGTCTACAACTCGCGAAGGAGATCGGAAAATTGGAAAGGGTTCAGAAGAATGCAACAAGATGGATTTGAAGGCTTGAAAACCTGCCTCGCAGAGAAAGAGTGAAGAAAATCTATTTCACTTATCAAAGCAAAGGTGAAGAGGTGACTTGATCACCACCCGAGTACCTGCCTAGAGAGATTTCTGATAGTAAAGCACACTCAATACACAGGCATAACAAGATCCAGTAAAGGTACACAAGGTGTGTATTTTTAACGTAAAAATTAGTAATCAGCTATTGGAACAATGGCCCTTAAATCAAGATTAGAAATGCTCCAGCTCAACCAGAAATTGTGAGCTTGATGCAAGAATCACTGGGTGAGCTTCTCTGGCTTGTGCTATGCGTGAGGTCAGACAAAATCATCACAATGGCTCCTTCTAATCAAAATCTTTAAAGTGCTCAACTTTCACTTACGTCTTGTGATGTCATCTCAATAGTTCTCCAGTCACCAGAGTTTTCCATCCCCGACAGGCCCTAGCATTCCAGTGTGACTTTCTGACCTTGTTTATACATTAGAAAGATGCCAACAGGGCACAAGCCCCCTTTTTTCTTTCCTTTGCAGGTCACCTGGAACCCCTGGGGATTTCTGGCTGCTGCAGAGCAGTGACAAAAATCAAGCCAGCAACACCTAGTAGCTGTTATCCCAAAGAGCGAAGATTGTCAGCTGCCAATGCAAAATAGACTTCCCATAACTCCTCCACCCACCCCTACATAAAAACACTCAATGAAGAAAACCATGCTATGCCGTGGCCAGTGTGACCCCAAAGAAGAAACAGAAATGGATGGGTTTGTACTATGCCTTTCCCCCGCCCGCTTATTACTCATAGATCCAGTGCTCGGTGCTGTCTGCCCAGCAGGTCAGCTCATCTACGTGGAACCAGAGCGAAATCTCCCGCTGGGCACTCTCGATCGAGTCGCTGCCATGGATCACATTCCTGTGGAGAAGGAGAATGGGCACTTTCCAAGTCAGACACAGCGGGAGGTGATTTCACCGTGGCTAACAAAATAAAGCTTCCTGAACAAGTGCCAGCTTGTTGTATCCTCCCTTGAAGGAGCCTCATGTTCCTCACCATTCCTCAGGGCCCCACCCCAGAGCCACTTACCTTTCAGCTGAGGGCAGGACATGGCAATACTGACTGCGATTATTCTGTGTCATGTGGGAGCTGCCAATTCCCACCAGTCCCCTCCCCAGATCACATCACCAAAGCAGCAACTGTGCCTACACCTGACCTAGCTTCTGAATTTCTTAGGTGCTCCATTTTTTTTATACAGTATGTCTTCCATTTGTTGCTGTAACAGCTGCGCTCTGGCTTTGCGAAGGGCTGAAAGTGGCTCTTTTACTTGTAGTTCTGCTTGGTTTTACATTGGAAATTCACATCTTCTGGCTCCAGTTTATCCCCTCCTGGAAGACTCCATGGAGAACTGGAGAATTAGTAAGTTTGACATCAGATGCCAAGGAAATGAAACGTAATTAAGCAGGAAAATGATTTTCATTGAGCCTTGGCTACATTGAGAGTTAGCCCTGATTTCAGCCACCAATTGGTAACATCACTGGTGCAAACCCTTAGTGTAGACCGGGCATCAGATTGTTCAGGACTCTTGCTTGTCTTTTGTTAACACCTAGCTCAAATGCCTGACTAAAGGCTAGGAGAAAAGCTCATTTGTTAGCCTGCGCAGGGCCTCCCTTCCGTTATTAGCTGGGAGTGTTCCCCTTTGTGTCAAGAAACTAGGGCTTGACATTGCTGACAATTCTGAGCCAAACAGAAGGCCCCTCGTGCTTTTGTATTAACAGAAAAAAGTATAAAGCAGCAGGAAAGGGCATCAACTCAGCTCTCCCCCCAGCTCAGCTCAGCAAGCCTGAGCACAAAGAGGCAGGTTAGCACAGTGCTCTGCATGGCCATGTTTACTATGCAAACTGGATAAGCCTGGGCATAGTGGTAAGGTGGCTAACAGGAATGAGGACATGGAGGTAGAAATGATCACACCTGAGGTAGAAGCCAAACTTGAACAGTTAAATGGGACTAAAGTGGGAGGGGGGGATAATCTTCATCCAAGACTATTAAAGGAACTAGCATGTGAAATTGCAAGCCCAAGCAAGGATTTTTAATGAATCTGTAAACTCCGGGGCTGTGCCATATGACTGGAGAATTGCAAATATAGTTCCTATTTTTAAGGAGGGAAAAGAAGTGATCATGGTAACTACAAGCCTGTTAGTTTGACCTCAGTAGTATGCAAGGTCTTGGAAAAAATTTTGAAAGAGAAAGTAGCTAAGGACATGGAGGTTAATGGTAACTGGGATAAAACACAACATGGCTTTACAAAAGGTAGATTGTGCCAGACCAACCTGATCTCCCTTTTTAAGAAGATAACAGATTTTTTAGACAAAGGGAATGCAGTGGATCTAATTTACCTAGATTTCAGTAAGATATTTGATAGGGTTCCATATGGGGAATTGTTAGTTAAACTGGAAAAGATGGGGATTAATATGAAAATTGAAAGGTGGATAAGGAACCGGTTAAAGGGGAGACCACAACGGGTCATACTGAAAGGTGAACTGTCAAGCTGGAGGGATGTTACTAGTGGAGATCCTATGGGATCAGTCTTCGGACCAATCTTATTTTACCTTTTTATTACTGATTTTGGCCCAGAGTGGGAATGTACTAATAAAGTTTGCGGATGACACAAAGTTGGGAGGTATTGCCCATACAGAGAAGGATCAGGATATCATACAGGAAGATCTGGATGACCTTGTAAATTGGAGTAATAGAAATAGAATGAAATTTAATAGTCCTGCATTTAGGGACTAATAAGAATTTCTGCTATAAGCTGGGGACATATCAGTTGGAAGTGATAGAGGAGGAGAAGGACCTGGGCGTATTGGTTGATTGCAGGATGACTATGAGCCGCCAATGTGATATGGCTGTAAAAAAGCTAATGTGGTGTTTGGATGCATCAGATGAGGTATTTCCAGTAGAGAAAGGGAGGTGTTAGTACCACTATACAAGGCGCTGGTGGGACCCCATCTGGAATACTGTGTGTAGTTCTGGTCTCCCATGTTTTAAGAAAACTGAACTCAAACTGGAACAGGTGCAGGGAAGGGCTACTAGGATGATTCGCGCAATGGAAAACCTGCCTTATGAGAGGCTACTCAAAGAGCTTGGCTTGTTTGGTCTAACCAAAAGAAGGCTGAGGGGAGATATGATAGCTCTCTATAAATACATCAGAGGGATAAATACCAAGGAAGGAGAGGAATTATTTAAGTTCAGCACCAATGTGGACACAAGAACTAATGTACATAAACTGGCCATCAAGAAGTTTATACTCGAAATTAGATGCAGGTTTCTAACCCTCAGAGGAGTGATGTTCTGGAATAGCCTTCCAAGGAGTGCAGTGGGGACAAGAAACCAAACTGGCTTCAAACCTGAGCTTGATAGGTTTTTGGAGGGGATGGTATGTTGGGACAGCCTAGTTTGGCAATTGACTGATTGTTGACGACTGGTGGTAGATATGCCAATGGCCTGTGAAGGGATGTTAGATGGGCAGGTTCCGAGTTATTAAAGAGAATTCTTTCTTGAGTGTCTGCCTGGTGAGTCTTGCCCACATGCTCAGAGTTTAACTGATCATCATATTTGGGTCGGGAAGGAATTTTCCCCCAGAGTAGATTGGCAAAGTTTCTGGGGTGTTTTTGCCTTCTTTGGTAGCATGGGACATGGCTCACTTGCTGGTGGATTCTCTGTACCTTGAAATCTTTAAACCATGATTTGAGGACTTTAATAACTCAGTCATAGGTCAGGGGTCTATTACAGGAGTGGGTGGGTGACGTTCTGTGGTCTGCGTTGTGCAGGAGGTCAGACTAGATGATCATATTGGTCCCTTCTGACCTTAGACTCTATGAGGAGACCAGCATGGTCTGAGCCCAGGACTGGGAGCCAGAAACTCCCAACATCCCTTTGTGGCCTTGGGCAGGTCCTTACACTCTCCCAGCCTCAGTATCCCCACATGTAAAAGGAGATAATCCTTCTCTCCCTCAGTGGGGTGTTGTGACAGACAAGTTGAGTACCTGTTTAGCACTCAGAAGGTGAAAATTGCTAGGTGTGAAGCACCATGTGACAGATCAGATCCCCAACTCAGTCAAGAAAGGTTAAAGAGCTCCTCTGGGTACAATCACCCCAACCCAAGGCATCTGAGAGCCTTGTCAAGCCTGGTGTGCGGCAGGTTTTTAAAGGGCAGCCTGGGTGACACTCGGAAAGAGGAGGGGCTGGGACAGAGTTCTCCATCTGAGGGAGCAGGAGTTGCTGATTGAAGACACTACTTCAGAGCCCAAGCCCCCTTCTCCTTTTGCCTTCTGAAGGCTTTGGGCTCTCTCTGCCTTTTCTGTGATGGGACTACATCCTGACTTTTTCATTTGGGTACTTCATGTGGCCTCTCCGCAGCACAGCTGGAGGGTTGGACTCTAGGATGACACCCCAGCAATGCTGGGGTCCAGGGAGGGACCTGTGAGGTGAATGATTGCCCATGCTCTGCTGCAGGGGCTGCCAGAAAGTTATGGGTACAACTTGGTGTTACTGATTTTGGCCCCAAACTCACCATACCATTAGGGTAAAATCCCTAAGACGCAGCACAAGTGGAGAACTCCACCCTGCCACAGCCTATCTGGCTTCATTCTCTTGCTGCATAGGGTGGGTGCCAGGCGCAGTATGGTGTGCGCATCACTCATGGGTGACCCTTTGATGGTGAGGGGGCATGGATGGCTGACTCCAAAGGCACTCCCAGGAAAGTAACTGGGACATGGAGCAAAACACAGTGGGAGCCTCCTCCCACCTCCAGTTGGTGGACAAAAGATTCCCCTGCAAAAACAAAGCCAAGACTCTCACTTGCTGACTTCAATGCAGAAATCCCCTCGGATGGTGCCAGGTCTGGAGTCCGCCGGGTTAGTTTCTCCAATCATTGCACGAGCCGTCTTTACCACATCCAGCCCCTGCCAGACCTATAGGACAGGACAGCACACCAAGTTAGCTTCCACAGCTTGTTGTGCAGCAGGGGCCAAATTTTGCACTGTTACCCCTTAGCTAACACCACCACCTCCAATGAGTATACCAGGAGATAAGTCAGAATCTGCCTCAAGAACACTAAGCTCATCTGTTTGAGTAAAACAAAGATGTGCGCAGGTTTCATTTTCCATGCAGTAACGTAACACTTCAGCCAGAAGCTCTGGTGGAGGGGTATGCAGGGAAGATGGAGTGGCCTCAAGTCAATGCTTATTGCACACATACTTCTTTCTGCTTCAATGCATGAAAGGGACCATGGCCTGTACTCACCATGGCTATGACAGGCCCTGAGCTCATGTACTTCACCAGGTGGCTGTAGAAGGGGCGATCCCGGAGGGCAATATAATGCTCCTTCAGCAAGTCTTCTGAGGCCTGAGCACAAACACAGCACGTGGTTTAGTTTGTTCTTAGAGGATGGGATGTTCTAAAATGGCTTGTGATGACTGTTTCGATAGGCAGAAGAATCCACTTTGGAAGTGGTCAGGGACTCCTCCCTCTTCTGCTGGCTTCCCAAATTTTCCCGGACATTTGGGAGGGGGAAATCAAGATCAGAAAGGAACAAATGCTAGATGCGACTGGATCAGTGTTCATTCCTCATCCAGGGAATCCCACTTTCTTCCTTCAGTTCAGTTCTCATCTGTTTATAGCCTCATAGGACTTTCAGGGTTTCAGTAATTAACAGAGACCGCATTCAGGCTCTGTTCAGAACAGGCTATTTGCATTGCAGCCCTTTAGATAGCAGCAAGTGTCTAGTACACTGACAATGACAAAAGAGTTTCCATTAAAGGTCCATTTTCATAGGTTCATAACAAACGCTGCAAAACAGTTACAATGGAACAGCCTATAGGACAGTCCATTGCATAAGATGGCTTGGGGCAGAGTGCTCTAAAGAAAAGAAAGACAGGATCCAAAATCATTTAGTCACCTTTGAAACTTTACAAAGTGCTTTAAGTTGCTTTTGGAAATGAGACTTTGGAACCCAATTCCCAACGGACTGTCAGTGACTGATTTAGGTGCCTAAGTTATTTTTGAAAATGGGACTTAGGTGCTTTAGAAAAACTTCACCCTGAGCGGTGGTGGCGAGAAAAAGATCTGAATTAAATCCCTCTAGCTGGGCTGGCTACCTGCACAGAGACAGGCCTAAGGAGCTTTCCTTTTGTTCCTGTCTCTATCTAGCTGTAGGAGGATATATCACTATGTTGAGCTGCCATGAGAGGGATGCTAGAGAAATGGCTGCAGCCAGACTTTCCACAGCTCTGATACCAGGTGTTCCAGACCTTGGTTATTCGTGGCCTAGTGGATAGTGCACTAGACTGGGACTCAGGAGGCAGGCATACTTAATCCTACCTCAGAGCAGGCGGCTGAACTAGAGGACCTCTTGAGGTCCCTTCCAGCCCCACATTTCTATGCTTCTATGGATTCAATTGCCAGCACTTGCTGTGGCTGGCTGAGCGATCTTAGACAAGTAATCTCCCCTCTCTGGGCTTCAGTTTCCTCATCTGTAAAATGAGGCTCATGATAGTGACCTATGCAAAGCGTTTGGAGATTTACTAACAACCATGCTGTGTAAGAACTAGGTGTTATTTACAAAGCATCATTAGCAAACACGGGCCAAACAGGTCCCTGCTCCAAACATTTAAAACCACAAGTGGAAACAACTTATATAAAACCAAGCATAGACAAAGTGAATGAGGCATGGACTGAACCTTTAAAGACAAGAGTGTCAGAACAGCCCTTGCTCTGCCAACTCCTCTCACCTGCATGAGTTTCATTCCCACCAGTTTGAAGCCCTTCTTTTCAAAGCGCCGGATGATCTCCCCTATAAGATGCCGCTGCACCCCATCTGGCTTGATGGCTAGGAAGGTGCGTTCGTTTACGCCAGTGCAAGCTGAAAGTAGACGAAGATGAGGAGAAACACTTAGGGCTAAAGCCAACCTCCACAAGCATTCAGGGTCAGAGGGTCACTACAGCCAGGACCAAGGCATTAAAAATGAAAACCAGAGCTAGGAGAAGAGGCAGGGGCTCAGATAGGATGGGACATAGCTTCCCAACAGTTTGGGCTGTAAAACTATATATGGCAAAGGGCTGGAGGAGATGAACATCAGAGGTCTGCAGACAGCCCCTCTAAGAGCCAGTCCAATACTGGACTGAGATGGGGGCGCTCTGGGGGTTAGTGTACACATTCAGCAGGGACTTTGGAGATCAGAGCAATGGAGATAATCCCCTTCCCCATGGCAAAGCCAGGGAACGTGAAGAGGGAGTTGTTTCCAGTCGTCCAATCCTTAGCAAGGGGCAGCAGGCGGTCTGGCCGGGAGGTGGCTGGAGCAGAGGGATGGAGGTGGATGTGGAAAGCTCTAGGGGCTACAGATAGAAATATCCAGCCTCAGACTTGCATTAGATTTTAGTCCCTTTGCTGCTGGAAAATCTGGGTCCACTTATCAGGCCAATGTCCCGCCTAATACCCAGCAGAGACTCCAGCGCCAACCCCTCTTGGAGGGGACACGGGAGATGGAGGCAGCACTGACCGCAGCCTGATCGAGTCCCAGTTTCAGTAAACCCGCTCCTCGTGATTAAAGACACAGAACTAACCCCCCGGCCTGGCCTCGTCACCTCAGGCACCCGCGGCAACAGCTGCAGGCAGCCTGCGGGCGGTGAGCGGGGCTGTGCGGCCCCAACGCGGCCTTCGCGCGTGGCCCCGCGCTGCCACCGGCTGCCGCAGCGGCCCGAAAGGCGCGGGGGCGCCGGGCCGAGCTCGCCGCTCCGGCTGGCCCTGGCCACACGCGGTGCGGGCTGCGGACCGGGTTTCTGTAGCCGCCTGCGGACAGCGGGGTGGGAGGCGTCCCGGGCTGGGCTCGGCTCTGCCCGGCCCCGCCAGCGGGCGGCGCGGGCCCAGCGGGACGGCTCCGGGACCCTGCCCGGCTCCGGCCTCAGTTTCCCCACTTGCAGCACGAGACCCTCGTGGGGCCGGTTGGTTCCCGCCAGTCACGGCCCCGTCCGGGGCGCGCGCGCTCCTCCCTCACCGCTGGGGAAGAGGTTGGCGAAGAGGGTCAGCACCAGGCAGATCATGGCGGCGGCGGGGCGGGGCGAGGCGCGCGCGTGGGCGGGGCCAGCGGCGGCAGAACGCCCACTGGGCGGGGCGCGCGCGCACCGTTGGGGGGGAGGGGCCGGTGCCTTCC